>JAUIMM010000121.1:5650000-6397500 GCA_031769625.1 Taudactylus pleione
AAGTATTGGTTTTCACAAAGTTTGCTGCTTCAGTGTTTTTAGACATATTTGCATTGTTATATGTATATTTTAAATAAACCTATGTTTGGCATGATTAACAATGATTATGGTATACTGAAGTAAATTTACAAGCATTTCGTAAGTGTCAAAGGCTTTTATTGACAATTACATTAAGTTTATGCAGAGAGTCAATATTTGCAGTGTTGACCCTTCTTTTTCAAGACCTCTGCAATTCGCCCTGGCATGCTGTCAATCAAATTCTGGGCCACATACTGTCTTATGGCTGCCCATTCTTGCCTAATCAATTCTTGGAGTTTGTCAGAATCTGTGGGTTTTTGTTTGTCCACCCGCCTCTTGAAGATTGACCACAAGTTTTCAATGGGATTAAGGTCTGGGGAGTTTCTTGGCTATGGGCTCAAAATTTCGATGTTTTGTTCCCGGAGCCACTCAGTTATCACTTTTGCTTATGGCAAGGTGCTCCATCATGCTGGAAAAGGCATTGTTTGTCTCCAAACTGTTCTTGGATGGTTGGGAGAAGTTGTTCTTGGAGGATGTTTTGGTACCATTCTTTATTCATGGCTGTGTTCTTAGACAAAATTGTGAGTGATCCCACTCTCTTGGCTGAGAAGTAACACCACACATGAATGGTCTCAAAAGTCCAGGAATGATGATGTTCGTCCATGCAAGATGACGTTTTGCCTCTTTCTGAGTTCCGTTTTTTTGGAGGGAAAAATCCGAACTCAATGTGCAAACTCGAACCTGTCCGAGCCTGCACATCCCTAATATATATATATATATATATATATATATATATATATATATACACACACAGGGCCGTAACTAGGGTGGTGCGACCTGTGCTATGGCACCGAAGGGCAGGGGGCACTGTTCGGGCCTGTCAATTTTCTTGTTTATTATCATTCTCACTTGTAGCTTCCTCTCTTTTTATCCCCAGCATCTCCTGGCCTCCCCTATCTCTTCCCTGTCCCTTCCCCATGAGGCCGTGGCCCTTTTTCAGGTGCACTATCTTATGTCCCTATTTAAAAAAATGGGGGGGCGCCAATGCTCTCTCTGGCACAGGGCACCAAAAAGTCTAGTTAAGGCTCTGTATAATATATATATATATATATATATATATATATGTACGTGGAGATAAGATGGCACCAATAACAGGTGATGATCCCTCTCAAGAAAACACAATGTATCTATGTGTGTATGTATTGCTGTTATAAGATAGAAACTGCCCTCCTTTTATATATCAGGGTGTCAGCTTTAACAGTATAGAAAGCAAGGGATAGGTGCTATAAATGGTATGTAGATGGGTGTACGGTTTATGGCGACTGTCAGGTTTCTATTAGGTGAATTTGACACCAATTAATCGTAAACACACATCCTTATGTCAGCAGATATAGTAACCGCAAGACATTGTATCATTGATGTAAACCACAAGATTAACATCAATTAAACTTGCGGTTAATATGTAGCGGCTCTCACCATAGACGGGCTATGGGGATTTCTCACCATAGACGGCTATGGGAGACAGAGGCTGGCTGCATTCAGCTAATCAGGGAGCTGCTCCGACGGAGATGCTTCCTGATTGGCTGGCGGCCCCTGCACTGACGGGGCACACGTGTGCCCCGGCCATTTACGCGGAGCAAAGGTATGTGTACACACATACCTTTGCTCAGTCCGCATGGATCTGTTTTTTTTCGGTTTTTTATTTTAACCCCTGGATTGCCTACTTGGAGAAGAGGACGTGATCTACGCATAGGAGAGTATGGATTTTTTTTTCAGGTACACCCCTATGGATTACTTCGGATAATAGGTGAGTATGTGTGAGTGTGAGTGTGCATGTATGTTTTATTAAAATTATACTTTCACAGTGTAAGTTTGTTTTTTTACGTATTTCTTTAGTTGTGGAACTACAAGTGCCAGCGGGCCCGTAATGCCCCGCATGCTGGTATTTGTGGTTCTCCAAATACCAGCATGCAGGGGAGGCTTGCTGGTACTTGTGGTTCTACAAATAAAGACAATATGGAAAACTTATTTTTACACTTTACACTATCAACCCGGCACCCACCGCCCTAGGGTGCCGGGGATAGCCCCGGGCTATCAGTCTAGGCCTGGGGTGCCCTGGAGAGGGGTACCCCTTTATTGGGGGGGTACCCAACTCCCCAGGGATCCCCGGCCTGGACTGACTAGCAGTCAGGGATAATGCTTTGGCCGGGAAAACCGGTGAAAGGTTTTCCCTGGCTGTGGCATTATCCCCCTGCTAGAAAGACTTCGGTGCTGGTTCAGGAATTTTCAGGGGACCCCTACTCGTTTTGTCCCCTGATTTTCCAGAACCAGGACCAGCTCAACAAAGCCCTGTGCTGGTTCTTAAAATACAGGGGCCCCCTACGCATTTTGGCCCCTGTATTTTTAGAACCAGAACAGGCTTTATAAAGCCCGGGGCTGGTTATGCTTTTGGGGAGGGGGTGCACGTTTTTTTTTTTTATTTAAACACATTTTACATAAGTACACACAGAAACATGTACATATCTCATGGATATGTGTATGTTTCTGTGTTAATCTGACCTGCTCAGGATGTACTCGCTAGCCTGAAGCAGGTCTATTATTTGGGGACTTTTGGTAATCTTTTTTTTGCGAGTCTGAAACAGACACTCTATTACATTGGGCGAGTTGATTGTTTTCAATGTGAAAACATCTGGATGCGAGTTTGATAATGGAGAGTTTTAGTAACTCTGAAAAATGCGAGTTTTAGTGAACAGACACCCTATTACATTGGAGAGTTTAGCACCAAACTCGCAATTTACCAAAACAGACTACCTATTACATTTGGCCCTTAGTCTCTGTGCTTACTTGTCACAGTACCATTCATTGTGGATTATTAATATGTGTATTTTTTGTTAGTGTCTCATTGGCCAATGATGTGTGTTGTTAATATGTGAATATACATTTTAGTAAAATAAAAAGTAACATTTATATTTGACACAGCTGATCATCATTGTATCCATTTATTATTAATTTAGTTGCAGGTTTTCCACAGCGCTGTTATTTCTTTTTTTGTCATGACGTCTGACTCTCATTGGCTGGCTGCTAAAATAAACACAGAGCCGCGCTGGCAACTCTGTGTTTGTAAACTGTGTAGGGCAGACCGCTCTCACTGCGGTCTGCCCTACACTTTTGGGCCTGAGGGATTAGCGGGGGTAGTCCACCCCTTTGCTGCTGGTGGCACTGCCGGACGGCACCCCTGGAGAGTGCCACCCTGGCCAATGGGTAGATACGCCCCTACACCCCATAACACTTCTCACCTGCCTATTACCACCCTATTATCGCTGCCCAGTATACAGCAGCATACCTCCCAACTGTCCCGCATTCAGCGCGACAGTCCCGTTTTTCTGGGACTGTCCCTTCCGCGGGCCGCAGTGTCCCATGGTGGGGGGGAAGATGGGGAGAGCACAAACCGCTGCTCTGCTATGCAGAGCAGCGGGTGTGCAGGAGGAGAACAGATGTCATGCGCATGCGCACGGCATCTGTTCTCGTGTGAATGGACTTCCTGGGGGCTGCTCAGCACCTCGGAGAGTGCTGGGCACGCACCTAAAGTGATGAAAACGGGGGAAGCCGCGAGGCTCCGCCCCATTTTCAATAGACTCCACCCCTTTTACTTAGGCCACACCCCCTTTTGGCCGCGCACGCCTTAGGTGCGCGACCTGTCCCTCCTTCCAATATTGAAATGTTGGGAGGTATGCTTACTGTGTACTGTGTAAATGTCTCTGCCCCCTCCAGGCACCCTATCTGAACTTCCAGCACTTGCCCATCCCACTTTGAAGGGAATTGGTATGTAATGCCAGCTGTTGGGATGCTACCTGTCAAAATACAGACAGTGGCATCCCGATGGTTGGTATCCCGACAGCGGTCAGGTAAGTATACTTACCATCCCCCTTCTGCTCCTACCCCTCCCATCTTGTAGCCTAACCAGTGGTGCCTAACCTTAACCCTCCCCCCTATGGGTGCCTAACCCTAACCTCCCCCCACAAAACCTAACCATAACCCCGCTATGCTGCCTAAACCTAACCCTCCCCCCCACGGCTAACAGCTAAGACGCCCCCGGACTTACCTCATTAGGACTGGCGTCCTTCTGGATTCCAGTGTCGGGATTAAGATAGGCATTGACATTTCAATGCCTATCTTAAGTCCCGTGTCGGGCTTCCCCATTGGGATTTAGCGCGCTTCTGCCGGTCTCATAACTACATCTCCTTAAGCTGCCAAAACAGCCTTGCTTCTCCAAACCATGGCTGACAGACAGGGTCGCATTAAGGGCTACATGGGCTTGGGTCTGTAAATGTTCAATGGCCAGTATTGAAAAGCTCCACTGTCTCCCTAAATACATAAAAATAAAAAAGTGCAGAATTTTGTGAGAAAACATAGAAATACAATTTTAATAGTTAAGACTTGTAGCTGACTATTTAATGCAGCTGGTCTTCACCATGCTACCATGATGATGGGCCTATTTTTATGTGGAGGCCTGGAGCTGCAGCTCCATCCACCCCATTGTTAATCTGGCCCTTCTAACAGAAAGGGAACAACCTCCATAACTCCAGCAGCTGGGAAACTCCCTCACAGAGAGGAAAGTCCTGTGTACTCGGTTACCAACCAGCTAGAGGATTCACCTCTGGGGGTTAACAGAGTGGGCCCCATCCAATAAGAATAGTCCTCCTCAACATTCAATTGACTCCTCCTCTCTCATAAATGGGGTGAGGGAAATATTACATAAACATCCAGACACACAGTGCACATATGAAGATCCCTTTATCAAACTAACAGAAACACACACTATTTAGCAATCAAAATACAATTGTGATTAAACCAACTCAGGGAGACTTAATTTGGCATTCTCGTACTCTAGTCTGCAGAATATTGACTTTAACTAGTGGCAAGTTATGAGAAAACATACCTCTATATAATAACAAACCAAAATCTGGCTAATTTTACTAAACTATAGGAAACAATTACTTAAAATACTGATGTAGACTAGAATAACTATGCGCATCTAAATAGCAGGGCGGATTGGTTGGGGATCGGTATGAATGACCGCCGGACCTACTGTATGTCCGACAATTCAAATCCGGACGCCGGGAGACCAGCAGCAGTGAAGATCCCGATAGGTAAACTGACGATACCTAACCCTCTCCCCGCCCCCTAACCCTCCCGTAGGGTGCCTAATCCTAACCCCCCAGTAAGTGCCTAAATCTAAACCCCAGTCCCAGCAGCCTAAACCTAACCCTCCTGGGGTGGTGCCTAACCCTAACCTCCCCCATGGGGGTGCCTAACCCTAACCCCCCCTTCCCCTAGCCTAACCCCCCCATGGGGGTGCCTAACCTTAAGTTCAACCCGGGAGCCCCTAACCCTCCCCCCCCCTGCGCGGATGTCCGCACCCGCCGACCAGCTTACCTTCATTTGGTATGCTGAATGTCGGGCTCCCGGCGTAGGGATAATGATAGGCGTCGGGATTTCGACACCTATCATTAGTCCCCTGTTGGGATTGCATTTTGACCATCGGCTTCCTGACTGCATACCATTGGTCGTATGCTTCAATGGTAGATGTATGTAATTTGTTTTGTGTAACAGTATCAGGGGTCCAAGGGCCTGATTCAGCATGGATTGCAATTGCAACTGCGTACACAGATCGGCCGATGGTGTGTACTGTACATGCATATGCACCATAGCACGTGTGCGCAGGATAGCATTGTGATCGCACTGCAATCACACACACACTGAGTCGGAGTCACACACTCCGACTCAGTGACGGGATGTCAGCGTTTGGGGATGTTGACGGGGGAGTGGTCGGAGAAACACAGGCATGCCAGTCCATTTTAACGCCGTTTCCTGGACGTGCGTAAATTAGCCACTGCGACGGCATACGCAGCTTGAGAACTCACAGCATGCGACGAGTGTTGTAATTTCTGTGACAGGTCGGAGCTGCTGTAATGGTGTGGGATGGTCCGATGTTACTCGATGTCACCGATATTTACGCAGGACTGCAAGGAATTGCACATGTGAGAAAATGGTAGTGGGCGTCTCTATGCTGGCCGAGCAGTTGCAAAAATTTGCATATTTTTGCCGCAGAACTGCGTGCGATTACGCAGCTGTGGTCACAATAGCGATCCATGCTGAACCAGGCCCCAAGTACACAGACCCTCAATGCTGGTCTCCACACAGTCTGTTGACACGGGCTATGGCCAGAGTGCTGTTCTATGAGCTTGCAATCTAGAAGTGAGCAAGCTACAAGTCTAGGGTGCTATGTACATTATGATGTACTGTATGGCATCACCAGGGCCGGATTGAGGGCCACATGTGCCTGGAGCTGAAAATGACCAAGGGCCTATTATGAGAAGCAGAGAAGGTGTGACCAGTGCTGTCTGGGTATGGCCAGTGCCATGTGGGTGTGTACCCCCCTATACTCTCAGCCCCAATGTCTCCCTAAATATGTAAAAGAAAAAAATTGCTTCATTTTGTGAGGTAAATAGAAATACAATGTTACTACTTATGATTTATGGCTGACCGTGCGGAGAGCAGATGGCCAATCAACATCATGTTGTCATGACAATGGGCCTATTTTTATGTGGAGGCCTGGAGCTGTAGCTCCATCTGCCCCATTGTTAATCTGGCCCTGGGCATCACCTTAATGCTCAATGTACTCTATGAAATGCAATGGAATGCTGTCTGTACATTATGGCAGTCACTGGGATGTTGTCAGTGCTGTATAGTGATCATGGGAATCAGTCATTGCAACTACGATGCTGTTTGTTCTGTATTATCACTAGGATGCTCAATTTAATGTGTGGGAGTCCCTGGAATGATCTCTGTACTTTATGGTGGTAACCAAGCTGGTCTCTATACTTGCGGTAGTGACTGGAATGCCCTCTGTACTGTATGATTATCAGTGGCATCAAGGGTGTAGCAAGACCTACGGGGGCCCCATAGCAAAATTTCCAAAGGCTCCCCCCTATGCAAATAATTTTGCAGTTTATCTGCCTACTAGTGGCATGCAGGATTAAATGAATGTTGATTAACATATAACACGCATTTAAATTTTTTTTAAATATAAGTTTTTTTATTATACAGTATCCCTAATCCTAAATGTTTATGATATAACATGGTATATAAGAAAGCTATGATTCAATAATAAATGCTAGTGAGGAGAGATGGAGGCAGAGGGCCTGATTCAGAGCCGCTCGTAAGCGGCCGCTTGTTCGCTCTGAGCGATGTTCGCACATCTGCGCATGCGTATGGGTCGTAATGCGCATGCGCCAACCAGTCATTGCGGTCGGAATCGTGCGCTCGCAAAACAGCGAGTGCCTGCTAATTTGAGTGACAGAATGAGGCGTTTGTGGGTGGTAACAAGGGAAGGAGCTTGAAAACGGGGAGTGGAGATCCGAACGCAGGCGTGCCAAACAGTCAAAACGGGCGTTTAATGGGTGTGCATAATTAACAAATCAGCGTCATCGACCACATCACTTGGTTATCTTTTAGTCTGAACTGCTGGCAGTGATTGCGGGAAGTAAAACCTACCACAAGCACTGCGAGCAGTTCAGACGCCTTTCGATGTACTCAAATTAATCTAATGAATAGCGGAGATGACGTATGATGCGAATGGCCAGGGGGCGTCTTTACAAAATAGTGAGCGCATGTTTCGTTCGCTCGCTCAGACAGAGGCGTCAACAGACCGCAAAGAGCGAGCGCTCTATTTAAATAGCCGGCCCCTTTTTCTGAACGACCGTTCGCAAATAACGTCCGGCTCTGAATCAGGCCCAGAGACGGCAGGGCCGGTGACAGCAGATCCCCTGCAACAACACTCAGAGGCGACCTGTGCCCCATAGCAGTCCTATTCTCTCCACCTACTATCTGAGATCTGCTGCAAAATTGAACAGGTGCGTAAGTATATACTGTGTGTTCAGTCTGCGACCAGGTCTCCAGTAGGATTGTGTCAACAGCCTGGTCTGGAGTTACATCTTTAGAGGATTGGACAAGTGTGTATCCATCTTAAGTCATGCAGTGGTCATATCTGATAAACCAGAATTTACAAATAGTATATGAAATTACTGCGCTGGTGTACTTAATTAAAATAAATTTACAATAAATTTCAGTGTTAGTGTGCTCCCGATAATGGAGATATAAAATAATTATAAAATAATATGCAATTTAATAGTTGCAAATAATAAAACAAATAATAGCACACAATTCAATTAAAAAGGGAATAAGACCAAAAACAGAACATTACATGTGCACTGACTATTAGTAATAAATGCTTGATCAACATACACTATTGAATATAAATAGACACAGTAAAAAAGGTAGTAAGGCTCAAGCTGGTGTCCCAGCAAGAGTGTTAGTGCCCGTATTATAAATAATATGTCTGTCAATATGGAAATTAAAATTCCAGTAAGCAGGCAGGTAGCTTACTTGCAAGATGCAGATTTTTAGTAGTTTCTGAATGGAGCTCTTGGTATGGTTATAATATATCAGCTGGCAAGGTAGCGGTCCCACTCTACACAGGAAGCTTCATTCGGTGAGGTGTTGGCTGTTAAAATCACTGCAGATCTGTACTTTTTGCTGGAGTCCTACAGGGGGGCAGATGGCTCAGCACTGTGTACTGGATCTGTAACTCACAGCACATCAGCAGCAGGTGTAACAGACTAGAGACCGTAATATGTAGTGCATTTCTGGTCTCTTGTTGCAGTTAATTTCGGCACCGTCTGGATTGCGATGTGTGTATAACTCACTCAGTGATGCCAGAGGGTCCCCTCACAATGCCGGATGGACGTTTAGCAGAGCTTGTACACACAAAAAAGTCAAAACATTTCGTTCCATACACAATGGGAACTTTTTCAAGACTAGTAACAAGTTGTTGGCTTATTGAATTTAAACCCTGCAGGATCTCTGCCCGAAGTGCTCTGATTAATTGATTTGTCGCACATGATTATACTTGTTTGTAAGTTAAATAGTCATTTAAAACAAACTACAATAATAGTATATAATTACATAATAATAATAATAATAATAATAATAATAATAATAATAATAATAATAATAATGTTTACTAATAATTGAGCCTTGAAAATAAGTATAGGTAAAAGGAAATATACCAGTCAAACGATAGCATGTAAGAAGTGCATCAATTAAGCTGAGGTTGCTAAGTTTCATACAAATTAACATTAGCATCTTGGAGGGGATATAAAGGAATACAAGAAAATGTTTTTGCCTAGCATAGTTATAGGTCACCTCAGCCATTACCATCACTGATATCTTAAATGAATGTCTCAAATTTTATTTTACTTCTTATTATTATATTAAGCAGGGAGCAAGGGAAAGGGGGAAAGAATGTATACCGGTAGCTGATACTTCATCATATATCTCTGACCATGAGATAAATGACAAAAATAATATCGCACTAAAGTTACACAGAATCGATGGGTTGGGGGTAGTAGAAATAGGTAATTCTCCCAGCGATTGTGCTGATTAGCGCCGGAGTGGAAGTAGTTATCCCACTATTACATATTTTGCTGTATTGGTCATATCAGATGAATAATTTGCTTTATCCATCGTTTCTAAATGAAAAACTGCAGATAAAATGGAGGGAGGTGTCTGAAGGGTTAAGGGTGATAGCACAAAATTTGTTATAAAGTCCTTACCTGAAGATGTTATTCAGATTCAGGCTGTTCAGCACCTTATTGGAAGATATAATCCAAAGTTCATATAAGTAGTCATTATCCAAAGTCATCTAAATAAAGCAGGAACTATTCAGAGAGTATCAATGTAGGACAAACTGTCACCACAAAATGGCTGCCAGTAGCTGGGCATCCTTTATATAGGGCTGTGACCTGCATTGTGACATCACAATGCATTCAGACAGCAGCTAGAGATGGCTGTAGCTTGGATCAGCTTCCGGTCCAGATGCCCTGCAGTAGCACTCTGGTGAGAATAGAAAAGCCTGGGCTTAAGAGATGGCTGTGTAACTCAGTGCAGGGAGAGGGACGGGCTCCAGAGGTGGCCTGAGCTCCATAGTAGCCGCACTCACCACACCTACTACTGTATAGCTACGCCCTTGACTGGGATGCTGTATGGCAGGCACAAAGATGCTCTCTGTATTGCATACTTCAGGGAGATTGTAAAAACAGCACATATGAGCGCGGCGGTAGAGTGGGCGTGTACTGATACATCTGAGAGCCGTGTCATAAAACTGATTTACATCCAAATGCAAATGAGCCCCAAATCAGCCAGGAACATCTATTTGTTGACGAAGACACACTGATACTTTTCAGAAAATGCTTGTAGCCAGAGGGATCATTGTGCCTTATAACCAATGCAGGGAAATAATACTAATTACCTCATTTGAATGTATGTATCTTTGTTTTTTATATATATATATATATATATATATATAAATAACAGCTTCATCATGGGGTAAGGTGCAATCAGGTAGATTGCTAGACTCTTCAGGGAGTCAAGGAGATTGCTACTATTTCAGGGAGTCTCCCTGACAATGTCACACGTCTCGGACGGATTATGGATGTGACCCGTATTTAGGGAGTTGGCTAGACCTATGCCTGAGGCGTGGAATCTAATGTGCTGGCAGTATTCACCAGGGACCCTCGCAAGAAGGTATGGACTTGGCTGTGTCCGACACACAGGTCGCGGCCCTCAGGATAGGTTCCATTATACAGGTGCTGGTAAACTCTGGATGAAGCGGAGAAGACGTATAGTCGACAGGCTGAGTCAGAACCAAACGATCTTAGACGGTACCAGGGAGCAGGCGTAAACAGGTCACAGGGAATAGCCGAAGTCAAAACCAGATATCAGATGCAGTACCAGGGGTCAGGCGAAGTCAGGGTCACAAACTACGCCAAAGTCAGAAACAGGTAACAGAATATCACAGGAACGCTGGAGTATGGTAAATGAGCCTATACTCTGGCACTGGAGTGCTCCCAGAGTCTTCCTTAAATAAGCAGGGCTACCCCAGTCACTTCCTGTGACGTTGCTAAGGGCGTGTGTATGGCCCTTTAAATTTTCAGCAGGTCGGCGTGCGCGCCTGTAGGGAACTGCGGCCGCCTGCATCCGTCAGGGGAAGGAGAGACAAAGACCAGCGGGGAATGCCGGTGACGCACCACCCGCTACCCCTCTGCAGACCAGCACCCCCGGACCCGGTAAGTGAGTGCCGCAGTCCGGCGCGCACTGACAGACAATCAGGTAGAGTTGGCAAGTGTGCTGTATTGTATGGCTATCAAGTTGGCTGTTTGCTTGCACCACTTATGTTTGTGTTGTGATGTCTACAGTTTAGATTTCAATGCGGCCACTCTCAAATTTTTTTCCAGGGCCACTTTAAGTTCCCAATCTGCCCCTGACAACAGCCCACCCACATGGCTGTACTAAACTACAGGATGGAGTGGAAGGGGTGGCGGACAGAACTGAGCTTTGGGGGGGGTGTGGCAAACTGGATGGAGCAGAGGGAGTGTGGCAGATAGAGGGCAGTAGTGGGGGTGACGGACAATGTAGAGCAGAGAGAGTTCCAAAGATCCCTTTCCAGCGATACTGTAGCCCATAAGCTACAAGGACTATGTTTTTCAGAACTTCAAAAACAGGGCCATACCCTAGTTCACATAAAAAAAATGGGGACTGCGGTCTGCACTGTTAGTTAGCCTAATGCAGGAGAAATTCCTGATATCTCCTGCGTTCAGGCTTTGTTAAATAATCTGGTTACATAAATCACATGGAAAATGCAATTTTGAGGAAAATTATGTCAATAAATAGGTTAATAATAATTAGGCAGCTAAAATCTGGTAATTTTCTGATATATGGACACACACTTTATTCTCACAACTTACACATAGAGCCCACTCTTATTTTTTCTTATCAATGATACTGAGCTCTTGAGTGTCACTTAATCTCACTTTTCTTCCAGTCTATATTTGTATTGATGGGATTTCCCGATGTTTGTTTTATATTCAAAAAGTGAGGTGACAATAACTGTTCAAGTGGTGACAGGGGAGTTCTGAACTGCAGGTGCCTGTGGTATTAAGATCTACAGTTCTTGGCTTGTGGGGAGGGGGTGTTGAGTAAAAATAAAATTTTAGGTGGAAATAACCTTTAAAATCAAAAAATTAACCCGTGTGTGTGTGAGCATGTGGTAGGGAATATAGATTGTAAGCTCCACTGGGGCAGGGACTGATGTGAATGGCCAAATATTTGCTCTGTAAAGCGCTGCGGAATATGTGTGCGCTATATAAATAACTGGTAATAATGCGGCAGTGATGGTTTTTGTACCATCCCCCTGCTGACATCTCTGTGACATCGCTGTGTTGCATCAGTCTGAGCAATGCAGAACTCTGCTTCTCAACTGGCTTGCTGTCTCATTGCTGTAGAAATACTCTGTATATATGATTGGAAGGATTCATACATAACTTTTTTTTGATATTTTAGCTTTTGTCCAGAGAGGCAGAAGACTATACTCTATCACACATTGCAACTAATCTGCCATGGTGCATCAGTGTTGTACTAAATAATACATTTTACCCTAATTCTCCTTCACATGAAATGGAAGATTTGGGGGTTTAGGTTGATCTACAGTTGAGAAGCTGTTTTTAGGGATGGGTAATAAGTGGCCCCCCAAATGTTTTAGAACTACACATCCCAGCATGCCCTGCCACAATTTTTTCTATTTGGCCTTGCTAAAACTGTTGCAAGGCATGCTGGCATGTGTAGTTCAACATAAAAAACAAAAGAAAGCAAAGTATTCCTACAATGGGGCACACACAGACTAATCTCAATAATATAATATTTATTATTGACCCATCGAAAAGTATTAAAATATAACTTTTATTATGTCCTTATAAAATAAGTAGGCGAAATAAAATCACTATTAAAATAAATATATATATTTTAAACTATAGGTCTCCACTATAGCTAACTCTTATTCAATTGTATTCAGGGTTATAGATCTTATAATGTCACTATTAATCGTACAGTGTGCGTCAGTCTGTACTCATACACTGAGATATAGATACTATACTAATATTACAGCAGTTTCACAAATCCCAATGTATTAATTATGAGCCACCTCTAAAGGTATGGTCTCATTCAAATTATTTCAATGTATGAATTAGTACCTCACTTATACTAAGTGTAGATAATACAATATACCTCCGAGCACTGAGGATCACTGAACCATTTCAGGATTATATTGTATAGTATTATACTAACAGTGTCAAAATGTGAGAGAATTACTTATAGGAAAAACTTCCTTTCAGGGCTCATTGATTCTACTCTGACGCATTGATTAAACTGAAGGGCGAAACGCGCGTTAGGAAAAGGAAAGAAATGTATGCACAGACACGCGATGCATAGCGTGCTCTGTGACCTGTAAACTACATGTCTCCACGCTAACTCTTTTAGTTGAACCAGTAACGAGTTTGCCGTATGTTCTGTCAGCCGCTGATATGCCGCATATGTTGCGGGGTGCAGAGTTAGATACTCGAGATCATTAAACGGTGGAGTGCCAATATAGGCAGATAAATCTTGTCAATATCAGCGGCTATAGATCAAATGTACAGCCGCACCATGAGGGCAGTGTTAGCAGAAAATTATCTAGAATATTTGCTATTCATTTGTGCAGAATGTGAGGGGGTCGTCGAGAGAAAGGAATGCGGAGGGGATCCTTAATAGAGAGAGGGAAATGTATGGCGGTGTCACTGAGACAGGAGTAAATGAGGGGGGATCACTGAGAGAGAAGGAAATGGGATCGCTGAGAGAGAAAGAGAAATGTGGAGGGGTGATTGCAGCTGCCTGGTACAATAAATTTTTTTTTTTTTATTGAGGCAAGGCACACGTGACGTCACTACATCATGCAGCTGTACCACTGACAGAAGATCCAGCTGCAGCACGAAGAGGAGAATCCAGAAGATACAGGAGAAGGTAAATGTCTGTGGGCTTTAGGGGGCAGAATAGAGACAGACGGAGTGTTGGCTGGGGAGACATTGCAGGGCTAGCAGAAACACAGGGAGGGAGGCCCGGCCTAGTTTGTGAGTCCTGGGCCCCACGATTTCTGATGGCAGCCCTGGGGAGGCCACCTATATATTTAACACTGGTAGTGGCTGAGGGGTTTTATAAGTAAGAAATCTGGATCTGATGTCGATAAATGGTATGTATATCTGTTGACCCAACAGTATATTCCAGAACCCTGACTAAACCAGACAAGGAGCGCTATGTAAACAATTTATTACAGGTTTGGGGGCGTGGCTTGGCTGCCGATCGGGTAGGACGTGAGGCTCAGGAGCTCCTGCCTTATTAAATACCGGAGGCCCCTTCTCACCCCTACTTACCTTGCCTTCATGGGGCTTCTGCTCCTGGATATCCCCGCTGCAGCCGGTTCGTTTCCCGGTCCCCGCTGGTGGTGTCCGGCGCTGGGACCTGCTGCCGCGCTGGCCAGGTCACTAATTTTGGAATCTTCTCCTGTGTGATTGCAGTCCTCATATAACCACGAGGAATCCTAATTTGCAGGACTTGGTTAAATATTATAAAGAATATGTTCTTTGATATAATGTGAATTACAAGCCATCTATTGGTCGTAGTATATATTGCAAGACCAAAGTGATTTGAAGATCCTCGGTTGTGATTTTGCCCTTTGACACTTTATTCTGAAGAATGGACAAATACGTGGCTTCAACACCCGCTCCTAAAAATCAGCGGGGTAAAAGTGGAGCCAAACGTGTGGACTCCAACTTGCAGCGTACTGAAAACGTTCCTACGACTCCTAACTCTAATGCCACCCCTTAAGCTTCGGACTCTCTGGTATCCCCCGTTCCTTTATCGTATGCGGAGGTGGTCAGAGCCATTCAAGAAACTGTTGGACCGTTATTACAAACACAAGCTGACAAATTTAAGGGCGCAGTAGCGGACATAAAATCTCAATTGTCCTCTATGTCCCATCAAATCTCTAAAACTGAAAATCATATCTGGGCTAATTTTCATGACATTGCTGAGTTAAAACAGCAAGTGTCCTCACTTACTACCACACAGCAACAGTTGCTCTCCAAGGTCGACGATCTTGAAAATAGGTCACGACATAATAATCTACATCTGATAGGCCTGAGCAAATCTATCAGAGGCCCGGATATTGCTAAATTTCTACTATCGGACCTTCCTGAGCTCCTTGGCATTTCAGAAGAATTACAGAATATGGAGCTTGAACGAGCACATCGTTTAGGCCCTTTTCGTGACTCTCATAACACCAGGCCACGTGCAGTCATCTTCAAGTGTCTAAATTTTCGCCATAAGGAACTCATTTGGTCTACAGCCAAAAAGAAGGGCCCTCTTGCCTGGGATGGCAAGTGTATCTCTATTTTCCAGGACTACTCTGCAGAGGTCTCTAGAGCTCGCAGAGAGATGTCTCCGGTTTGTTCTCAACTTATTCAAGCTGGTAAACGATTTACTCTTCTATATCCGGCTCGGCTACGAGTATTTACTTCACAAGGTCCTAGAGACTTCACCAATGAAGCTGATGCGCAGGCTTATCTTCAGGAAGAGGATGGCGCCGCACCGTCCTCAGATATGGATCAAAATACTTGAGTATATTGTTAAGTAATATATATGCTTTGCTTTTATTGCCTAATATTTTAAATGGTTGGTCGGCGTTCGATCCCTCATTTATTTGGATGACATTTTTCTTTGTATAGTCCACAATTGAGCGTTTTTGGCTCACTGTACCTAGATTGCCTTCACAGATACGTCTGTCCACGTATAGGTATATGCTTATATATATACTTCTATTTATAAGCATTATGCCTTTTACATTACACGAATCTAACATATTGGTTTTGAATATATTATTGATTGTAACCTTTATCTTCTTTTGAAGTGTATTCTCTCATAATTTTGCTTTTCCGATTTAATATTGGTCTATTAGTTCTCAATATTTGTCATGTTCTATAACTATGTCCACTAGATGTTGACGATGCTTCTATTTTTCAATTACATGTTTTCTATTTCTGTGTTTTTTATTTTATTTTTTCGTTTTTTGTCTGTTTTTATTTTTCTTAGTTTTTTTATTTCCCAATTTTTTTAATGTTTTTGTTGAGGGCCCTGGTGCAGTGTATGGTCTATTTCTGCTCACTATTAGATGTGAAATATGTATACTTTTTCAGATTTATATCCTGTCCAATTTGAATTATTTCGGAACTTAAATTGTGTTCCTGGAATGTGGGGGGATTAACTCTCCTGTGAAACGGAAGAAAATACTTTTGTATCTTAAAAAAATGCAAATAGATATAGCATTACTGCAGGAGACGCACCTGACAGATAGCGAGGTTGTTAAATTGTCTTCACTGGGTTTTACATTGGTGGCGCATGCCTCTTACAACTCCAAGGCCTGAAGGATAGCGATACTGGTCAGGAAAGATTTATCTCCCCAGGTTCAATCTAATATAGTCGACCCTGAAGGCCGATATGTTATTAGCAATATATCTATTTTGTCTGAGACTCTGGTGCTTTGTAACATTTATGCTCCCACAGCTTATTCTAAAGTTTTCTTCTGGAGATTGTTAGCAAAGTTATACCCATTCACTGATTCGCAGTTATTGGTGGGCAGGGATTTTCATTTAACGGTATTACCTGTTATGGATAAATCTCATAACCCTAAACGGATTCCCACTCCTCCGAAATTAGGTTTACAATTTTTTATTTCTCAATTGGGTTTAGTGGATAGTTGGAGGATGCATCATCCTACTGATAGGGATTTCACGTGCATGTCAGCAGCACATGGTACCTTGTCCCGTATCGACTATATTCTGCAGACCAAGTTTTTATTTTCTAAAGTATTAGATACAGGGATTGCACCTATATGTATATCTGATTATGCACTTATATGGTGCACTATTGCAACTTCAGTAGATGTGGGATCTTGTCGCCAGTGGCGCTTCCCATCATACCTTTCTTCCTCCATAAAATTCCGGAATATGATAGAAGCAAAGTGGCAGGAATATGTTCATGATAACCGGGAACATGTTTCTGACCCTTTATTGTTTTGGCAGACGGCAAAGTCTGTTTTGCGTGGAGAAATTATTTCTTATGTTTCCAAATTTAGGAAAGATATTTCAGCTTTATATCTGCAATCCCAGGAAAGATTAACTGCCGCTTATGAAAATTTTAAATCCTCCCCATCCCCTAGTAATAAAGACGCTTATATACAGGCAAAGATTCAGTTTGAAGAGGTGTTGGCACAACAGTCGACTCGACATACCTTCTCTACTAATTTTCAATTTTATAAGCATGGGAACAAATCAGGTCGACTTTTGTCTAATTTAGTGAGGACCACACGCTCTTCCACTGTAGTCTCTGCTTTGAAAAAGCCGGATGGTACTCTAATTTATAAAGGGAAAGATATAAATGAAGCTTTTAGAGACTTCTATGCCTATCTTTACTCACAAGGTCCTATTGATGAACTCCAAAAAGCTACTTTTTGGACAGATAATTCCACTCCTCGTATTTCTGAAGAACAGGCTGAGTCCTTGCTTGCTCTAATTACTAAGGAAGAAGTCCTTAAGACTATTTATGGGATTGAAGCAGAGGCGGACATTGGCCCGGGGGGCAGGGTGCCATCTGCCCCCTGGGCCGGTACAATTTTACTGTTTTGGGGCCGCCAGTTGCATTAAGCGCCCGGGAGCAGTGGCGGATCCAGGGGGTGACGGTCGTTTGACACTTTAAAACCTAAACGGAGAGCAGCGTCAGCGTGACACTGAAGTGGCCCGCAGTGGTATTGATGGCATTACTAATATTGAGTCGGGCTGACTCATACGCTGCGACCGGCCGTGGGCTGTAGCTAAGCAGCATGAGGAGGTGGTCGGCTGTAGCAGAGGAAGATGACCCACTCCTGTTTTCTTCCCTCCGCTTAAGCTCCTCCTCTCTGACGCTGCTAATTGCCGGGGCTCTTACGTCACAATCTAGTGACCAGCCCCGGCGCGAAGAGGTTCAGAGGGGCAATGAGATTTTCAGGATCCCAGCTGATATTGTCCGCTGCAGCCGCCCCTGTGTAACAACGCAACTAGTAGGAGCCACACTAGTATCTGCCACCGCGGTCATCTAGGAGAAGCAGGAGGTGTGGTAAGTGAGAGCGTATTATTCTCTCTCTTTCTCTCTCTCCCCTCTATTATCTCCTTCTTACCTCCTCCTTTCCCGTCAATCCTACCTCTTCCCTGAGGCTTGCCCCTAGAGGGGCAGGATTTTAGAGTTTGGGTACAATTGCATTATTCTTTTTTTTTGTGGGGGGGGGTAATATAGAGCTGCATGTTTACATAGGAGAGTGCCACTGGTGTTCATACATACATGATTGTATGTATGAATGCTTATATATGAAATATATATTATGTGTGCGTATATATATATATATATATATATATATATACACTGTGACACAGTTAGGTTAGGGGGTCCCTCTCCTGGGTAGAGGACTCCTTCCTTACACACACACACACAGCGGCAGGGAAGCAGCACACCAGTCTGGATGCAAGTACAAGCTGGTCGGCGCCAGTCTTTATTGTACAATGTCAGAAACATAAAGAAAACATAAATATAAATCCTAGCCCTGTCGGGGCACTAACTTCACAGGTAGTTCCCTCACTACCAGAACCTGGCAGGGCCTAATGCCCTCGCCAGCAACAAAAGCACAGCACAACACTCACAGTTAGGTATCCAAGTGTCTCTGAGCAAACTCCCTGCCTGCTCTCCCAGGTGAGACAATCAGCCCTAAACACACTTATATTGGCCACTCTCAGGTGGAAAACTAACAAGCCTGTTACCAGGCTGCGAGAACCAAAACCTGGAGTGGCCGTGGGTGGAGCCCTCCCTCTCCTCTCACCCACAACCCCCAGGTCCCAAACCGGCTTTTCAAAAAGCCAAAACTCAAGCCTGCTACACTGCAGACTTTCTCCTGGGGGTTTAAAACACAAAAGACAGGAATCTGGGACAAATGTACCTGCCACAGACCACTTTACCAGTGATCCTATCACATATCCCCCCCTTTGTTTCGACCTGTGGGGCGGAACAACTGAAGCCCCCAAACAATGAATGTGTGACAATGCATCAGCATTGGCCAGCTGGCTTCCTGGCCTGTGTTCCACTGAAAATGTAAAAGTTTGTAACGCCAAGAACCATCTTGTAATTCTCACATTACTGTCCTTATTTTCAGACATCCACTTCAGAGGGGCATGGTCAGTGATCAATTTGAACTTTCTTCCGACCAAGTAGTACCTGAGAGCCTCTAACGCCCACTTTATGGCCAACGCCTCCTTCTCCACTGTGGCATAGTTTTTCTCATGTACATTCAACTTTCTGCTAAGATAGAAAATAGGGTGTTCCTCACCCTCCTTGTTCTGGGACAGGACCACTCCTATACCTACTTCTGATGCATCGGTTTGTACTATGAATTCCCTTTCAAAATTAGGAGTCATCAGGACTGGTTGGGAACACAACGCTACTTTCAACTCCTGAAAAGCTTTCTCTGCCTCAGGACTCCATTCTACCATGACTTTTTGTTTGCCTTTGGTCAGGTCAGTCAGTGGGACTGCCATGGTGGCAAAGTTGGGTATAAACCTCCTGTAGTACCCCGTAATTCCCAAGAAGGCTCTCACCTGCTTCTTATTCAGAGGCCGTGGCCAGTTTTGTATGGCATCAACCTTATTGAGCTGAGGCTTTATCAGGCCTCTGCCAATGGTGTATCCCAGATATTTTACTTCCTCCATGCCTAGACAACACTTTTCTGGGTTGGCTGTCAAACCTGCCTTATAGATGGAGTCCAACACTGCTTGTACCCTGGGTAAGTGAGACTGCCAATCAGGACTATGAACGACCACGTCATCCAGATAATCAGCCGCATACCGTCTATGGGGCCTTAGAATCCTGTCCATCATTCTTTGGAAGTTAGCAGGTTCCCCAGGTAGCCCGAAGGGAAACATCTTGTACTGAAACAAGCCCTCTGGCGCTGAAAAAGCTGTCTTTTGTTTGGCGCTCTCGGTTAACGGTACTTGCCAATACCCTTTGGTTAGGTCAAGAGTGGTTAAATGCCTTGTCGTCCCTAGTCTCTCAATCCGTTCATCCACTCTTGGCATCGGGTAGGCATCGAATTTTGAAACACTGTTCAACTTTTGGAAGTCATTGCAGAAACGCACACTCCCGTCGGGCTTTGGAATCAACACAATGGGACTTAACCATTCACTATGTGATTCTTCAATAACCCCTAACTCTAGCATATTTTTAATTTCTTTCGACACCGATTCTTTTTGTGCTTCTGGTAACCTATAGGGCTTTAGATTAACTTTAACCCCTGGGTCAGTGATGATATCATGTTTAATGACCGAGGTTTTCCCAGGTACGTCAGAGAACAGCACCCTATTTCTAATCAGAAACTTCTTGACCTCTTGTTGTTGAATTGCCGACAGGGTTTTTGCCACTGTCACTTCGGGAACTAAGGGCCCTGGACTTACTGGAGGGTCTCGGACGGCCGACAGTACCGTTCTATCTTTCCAGGGCTTTAACAGATTTATATGGTATATCTGTTCTGGCTTTCTTTTCCCCGGCTGGTAAACTTTGTAATTGACCTGCCCCACTCTTTCTAAGATTTCAAAGGGCCCTTGCCATTTAGCCAAAAGTTTATTTTCCACAGTGGGAACCAATACTAACACTCTGTCCCCAGGAGCAAAGCTGCGTAACCGAGCATTGCGGTTGTATACCCTCTGCTGTGCCTGTTGAGCCTGTTCCAGGTGCTCTCTCACTATCGGCACTACCGCAGCAATTCTCTCCTGCATTTGAGAAACATACTCAATCACCGTTTTGTAAGGACTAGACTGCCCCTCCCATGTCTCTTTGGCAATGTCTAGTAACCCCCTTGGGTGTCTCCCATACAACAAGTCGAAGGGTGAAAACCCGGTGGAGGACTGGGGAACTTCTCTTATGGCCAACAATAAATACGGCAATAAGTAGTCCCAATCCCTACCATCCTTGTTGACCACTTTCCTAAGCATGTGTTTTAATGGCTTGTTAAACCTCTCGACGAGCCCATTGGTTTGGGGGTGATAAACCGAAGTTCTTAACTGTTCGATTTTGAACAGGCGACATAACTCTTTCATGACTTTGGACATAAACGGTGTACCCTGGTCAGTTAGTATCTCCTTAGGTATACCCAGCCTGCTAAAGACATGAACTAGCTCTCTGGCAATGGTCTTGGTTGACGTATTGCGCAACGTGTTCGCTTCCGGGTACCTGGTAGCGTAATCCATTATGACCAGAATATACTGGTGTCCCCTGGCAGACTTCATTAAGGGTCCAACCAAATCCATCGCTATTCTTTCAAACGGCACCTCTATGATAGGCAATGGAACTAGTGGACCCTTAAAATGTGGCCTGGGAGCATGATACTGACACTCAGGGCAGGATGCGCAAAAGTCAGATACCTCTTTATGAAGCCCGGGCCAGAAAAACCTCTGCATTATTCGCTCAGTGGTTTTCTCTACCCCTAGATGGCCTGCCGTTATATGACCATGGGCCAGATCCAACACTGTTCTTCTGTAGGCTTTGGGAACTATTAGTTGTTCCACAACATCTTCCCCCTTCTTAGTCACCTGATATAACAAATCCTGACACATTACCATGTGGGGATAGGACAAAGGACTATCAGTGTCTACGGGTTTACCATCAACTACTTTTACATTCTCCCTGGCTTTTACCAAAGTAGGGTCATTCAACTGCTCCACGGCAAAGACCTCTCTTCTGACCTCTAAATCAGGCAGATGATCACCTGGCCCAACAACACTTCCCACCTCAATGGGAGGCACATCAGTTGGCGGGCCACCGTCACGTTCCGCATTCTCTAGTTCGCCAACCATAGTAGAAAAAGGGAATAACTCTGACTCAGAAGAAACTCCCTCCTCCACTACATCGACAACCTTCTCAAATGGATCGGGGTTGTTCACCTCTGGAACAAAACTGCTTTCCCACAACTTCCAGAAGTGAGCAAAGTCTCTCCCCAATATTGCATCGTACACCAGACCATGCACCAAACCCACAGAAACTATAGCAGAGCCACATGGTGTCTCGATGTTCACCTCGGCCGTAACATAATATCGAGTATCCCCATGTATGCAGGTCACACCAACAGTTTTCCCTGTATGCCTCAAGGGGTTCACCAGCTCAGCTTTTATAAGTGTCACCAAGCTACCAGAGTCTAACAGTGCCTCTACTCGGTTGCCATCTACAGTGAGTACACACATGTGCTTATCAGTCTCAGCCTGCCGGTCAGCCGTACAGGCTATCTGTGCAAAGAAAGACCCCCTGCGGTAGACATGAGCAGTATCACATTGCATAGGTTCAGTTGTAAGTGCACAATTAGCGGCAATATGGCCGAAGCCACCACATCGGAAACACTGAGTCATATTAATGTTTAGTTGTTTACGGGGCAAGAACCTTCCCGGCTTGGCAGGCCTGTCTCCAGGTTCTACACCCTCAGTCTTAGGTACATTCCACCGCCCAACACCCTTCTCCCCTGGAACAGTCTTACCAGTGTCTCTGAGCAAACTCCCTGCCTGCTCTCCCAGGTGAGACAATCAGCCCTAAACACACTAGGCTTATATTGGCCACTCTCAGGTGGAAAACTAACACGCCTGTTACCAGGCTGCGAGAACCAAAACCTGGAGTGGCCGTGGGTAGAGCCCTCCCTCTCCTCTCACCCACAAACCCCAGGTCCCAAACCGGCTTTTCAAAAAGCCGAAACTCAAGCCTGCTACACTGCAGACTTTCTCCTGGGGGTTTAAAACAAAAAAGACAGGAATCTGGGACAAATGTACCTGCCACAGACCACTTTACCAGTGATCCTATCACAACACACATACATACATACATACATACATACATACACACACATATATATATACATATATATATACACACACACACACACACACACACACACACAGGTTGTTGTTTTGTTTTTGTTTTTTTTAGAAAGCCTGGGCCACTTGCTTGTGTTGCCCCCCA
Source organism: Taudactylus pleione (assembly GCA_031769625.1). Taxonomy (NCBI): domain Eukaryota; kingdom Metazoa; phylum Chordata; class Amphibia; order Anura; family Myobatrachidae; genus Taudactylus; species Taudactylus pleione. The sequence continues at coordinate 5,673,077 of JAUIMM010000121.1, forward strand.
GGCTGAAAGTTGCCAGCCAGCCCCTGGATTGAAGCCTCTTAAGGCCCCGGGGCCGGACAGTCTTTCTGGGGAATTCTACAAATTATTAGCTAATAGAGTAAGTGACACATTGTGTTTGGTCTTCAATTCCATCTTGAAAGAGCGTAGATTACCCTTATATTTTAACTCTGCAGTTGTCAGAGTTCTGCCCTAACCCAATTGAGATCCGGAGGATCCGGGATCATATCGTCCAATATCACTGCTGGATGTCGACTACAAATTGTTAACTAAAATCTTGTCGGATCGTTTGAAATACATTTTACCTACTATTGTTTCCAATGACCAGACAGGATTTATCATGGGTCGCCATTCGGTAATTAATATTCGAAAAGTGCTGGCAGCTGTACAAGCTCTTGGTTTCTCAGGTGGTCCTAGGTCTCAGGCTATAATTTCTATGGATGCCGAAAAGGCTTTTGACCTTGTCACTTGGGACCACCTGTTTGAAGCATTGGAGAGATTTGGATTCCCTGATGAGTTTGTGTCAATATTACAAACTTTGTATCGTGACCCAATTACGCAGGTTTCTACAAATGGTTACTTGTCTACCCTCTTTTGAAGTTCAGAAATGCACTCGACAAGGTTGTCCTCTCTCACCCCTGTTATTTGCACTGGCCCTGGAGCCTCTTGCGATAGCCCTTCGTCAGCATGAGGGATTTAAAGGGATTTCTATTGGAAAAGTAATGTTGAAGGTGTGTCTCTTTGCGGATGACATGCTCTTGTTTGTGTCAGATCTCACAAACTCTGTTCCTGCTATTTTGGAATTACTGTCGGAGGTCCTTTATATGCATGATTCAGGGTCCCCGCCTTTCTCTCTTTCTGCTATATGCTTGGATCATTTTCGATAGGCTCAGCAAACTATAAAATATCTTGGAATCTATATCCCAGTGACGATATTAAAATTGAACCTCTATATACCCCTGCCTGTACCTTCTAAAATCCTACCTATAAACCTCTAAGGATGATGCCAATTTGCGTACGCAGTCATACAGTAAATAAAAGACTCCACACTTGGAACGTGTGGTTCCGAAGCACAAAGTATTATTCAAGTAAAAAGTACAGTCAGTTACACGCTATTGATCCATACACAATTAGACGCAAATGAATTATACAGACCCCAAGTACAGTATACATACGCATGCGCTCTGGACGCATGCGCTCCCGGCATTCAGAAAGAAAACCTCCGTCAATGAGCATTCAGCAAGAAGACTAAAGACCCAGTGATTGAGCACACATGTTTATACCCCCCCAGAATAGACAGGACAATAGAGAAGTTTCTTGCTTATGCCATTGGTTCCCATGGGGGAACCATCTGTTACAGAGCGTTTAACAGGCTGATTCAAATAGACTCAACCCAGCCTCCAACAACTGGGGGTCTCTGCCCACCCACCCCCTAACAGTCATCCTAATAGTTGTTCATAAAATATACATTTTGTTGCTTGTAGTCTCTGCGGTCCATAAGTTGAGAATGCATGATGCGATCTCCACACCGATAGCACTGGAATTCTGTTGAAAGAGTACGCATCAGTACGAAACCAAACATGGCTTTCTTAGTATGTATAAAACCTTAGTTATCAAATATCTTTATTTCACAGCATTTATACTAACTGAGCCAACTTAAATCTTATACCTTAAAGCTTATTAAACCTTTTATGTGGATAACTAATGTGTGAGTATGCGGGGTTTGATATAAAGACGCTAGTTAACTTGGGGCAGATGCGTGCGTATTAATGTGTGTATGAGGAATGATGCACTTAAATCTCACTAAGTGAACATCTAGCAGTGTGGATTGCTGAGCATGATAGTTCCACATGCTGGCCACCATCATGATTCATCTATTTTTACATTTTCCACACTTCAACACAATAGGAACACACCGGACGCATATGCCAATTATTATGATGACAAGTAGTGTAAGGATCAAGAATTTGCCTATGCTGGCGATCACTTCCTGGACCCATTGCCCTAGACCTGAGAACCATTTCACTGGGTTCAGCCATGAAACCCATCCTACTATCTTCTCCCCTACTTCAGCCACTGAAGCGTTATGGTTCTTACGAAATTCCCACTTTAGCTGCAGAATTTCATCCATCTTCCGGTCTATCACCTCCTTGGGGTCTGGTATCATTGGTGACATAGGTGCAATATTTTACTCCAAATTGGGTGGCTAACATTACGCAATACCCTCCAGTAACAGCAGTTAAATAATTCAACACTAGCCTGTGTTGCACCAGTTCTTTCTTGTACGCTTGCAATTCTCTCCCTGTTTACCTGAATGTGTCATCGTACATCTTGGTGATATTATCTATCAATTTAGCAAGTTCCTGAATATATCTAAAATTTTATGTACCCCGAGCAATTCTGGTGGGATCCAGTGCGACTAAAACTTGAAAGCCAGTTGTCTCACTAATTAACTGAGCGGCTTTATGCACATCACCATGTATCATATTTCTCTTGCCTCTGTGTTCATATTGCGTGTGAAGATATGGTGATGGTGTGTTTTTATGTATACCAAGCATTTCAACATGTGTGAGGGTCATAACTTCTGGAAGTATTCTTCCCAAATAACATAACAATTACAATACTAAAATTGGTCAGACACTCCCCTGATTGGCATTGCACTCCTCCTGACTCCACTCCATCAGCACTGCCATCAGCTCCCATTTCCTCAATCGGTTCTCCATCACAGACACTGAGTATCCCCAAACAGATCATCACGACAAAAACTCTGGAAAGAAAAAGAACTAGGATGACCACAGCAGACCACTCCATTGCTGGAAGCACTGATCTACACATTTCTTTAGCTCAGATATCTCACCGTCACCTTTTTAATCCTTCCGGCACAAGCTCGCAATTGACAGGTCCACGTTATCGGCCTTGTCTCCGCCTTGTATCTCCACCGGTTGGTTAACCTCCCTACAGTGAGTGGAATGGACCCACGTATCTTCCTCGGCCACCCTTTGAGGATGTTGTATCATCAGATACGGATCTTTCCACCGATCAGTCAAACAACCTGAGCTAAAAAAAATTTGGATCATAACAAATTCTCCAGGTTTGACATCATGACAGTTTGCATTAGACATGTTAGTTAATAACACTTTGTCACGACCAGGGGTGACAGGCTGCTGAGATCGCGGTGCTTCCACTCCGGGCGCTGTGGCATGGTGTTTCCAGCAGAGGTGCAGGTTCCTGGAGAATAGCACTGGGTGCTGTGAGTCTCCGCAGACCAAGGGCTTCCATCTGGAGGCAGGTGAGAGGGGCTGAGACTGGCAGAGCTTCCATGCTGTGACCACTGGGCGCGGCCATCTTGGATTTGGGTCACATGTCGTTTCTGGCCAATCAGGTTCAGTCTGGGCTGGGGAGGCTAGCAACCAATCCTGCACTACCTGAGGGTACTAAAGGGCTGTCCAGAGGCTCTTTAGTTGCCAGTGCAACGTCTATCACAGCGTATGCTGTGAGCTAGTTCTCTGTGCTCCTTTGCTCATTTAAAGTGTCAGTACCAGTGTGTTTCTGCAGACTCCCCTCTCAGCCTTGGTGCAGTTTGCTCTTGTTACTACCTGTCTCCTGATCCCGTCTACCTGCTATACCCAGCCTACCCCGGGTCTCTAAGTTCCGCCAGTGTCTCGCAGCCTGGTTCTGATCCTGTCGCGTGCCACTGCTTCATGAGTCATACTCCCCTAAGGCCGGCTGCCTTCAAGTACCAGCAAACAAGTCCTCATTCCTCATCCGACTCCACTCCGGGTCCAAGCGCACGCCAAGCCGTGACAGTTTGCACTGGCCAGATGGATTCGGCCAGTGGACAGGATCTGAGGGCCGACTTGCTCCAGGGTATCGCCAGTCGCCTAGAGGGACTAGAGGCGTCTCAGCGCCAAATGGCTCAGTTCATGCAGGAAATGTCTCTTCGTCAGGATATGCTGCAAGCTTCCCTGGTTACTGTTAATTTGCCTGCTGCCACCAACCAGCCAGCAGCTCCAGCTGTCCCTGTTTCACCTGCACCATCTCATTTGCACCTTCCGACTCCCAATAAGTTTGACGGGAACCCCAAGTTGTGCCGAGGGTTTCTCAACCAGTGTGACGTCCACTTCACACTACAGCCTGCGAACTTTCCATCTCCAAAATCCAAAGTGGCATATATAGTGTCTCTACTGACCGGTTCTGCCCTGGACTGGGTTTCGCCTCTCTGGGAGAGGTCCGACCCGTTACTAGACAACTACTCTGGATTCCTCACGTCCTTCCGGAGGATTTTCGACGAGCCTGGCAGAACAACCTCCGCGGCGACGGAAATCCTGCGACTTTGCCAAGGGAACCGACCAGTCAGTCAGTATATCATTCAATTTCAAACGCTGGCTTCGGAACTAAAATGGAATGAAGAAGCCCTGACTTCCACCTTTTGGAATGGATTGACAGATCGCATAAAAGATGACCTCGCCACTCGTGATCCGCCGGCTACCCTCAATGATCTTATCTCCCTTTGCAATAAAGTGGATTTGCGGTACAGAGAACGCGAGAGTGAAAAAACTAGGGGAGATCGCTTTAGGTTCCGGCCGACCACTACTCCAACCCTCCCTCCGTCTGAACCTGCGGGTGACGAACCCATGCAGATTAACCGGGCCCGCCTCACTGTAGAAGAACAGCAAAGATGCCGATGAGAAAATCTATGCATGTACTGCGGGGAGACCAGTCATATGGTTGCAGCCTGCCCATGTCATCCGGGAAACTCCCGATCCTAATCTGTGCCGGAGACACCAGGTTAGGAGTGATGTCTCCGTCTCCGTCAAAAAATGAATCTACCCTCTCCATTACTTTTGAGATCTCCACTGGTTCTAAAACTGTTCTTTCTCTCCTCGATTCAGGGGCCGCTGAAAATTTTATCACCGCTGAACTTGTCCAGAGGCTCCGGCTTCCTGTCTCCTCTCTCGACCACACCATCACTCTATCTGCTGTAGATGGCACTCAGATTACCAACGGAATCGTCTCTCAACGTACCCTTCCTGTGCCAGTTCGTATCGGAGCTCTCCACACTGAAACTATCCGATACCTAGTAATTCCCAAAGCCTCCCATGAGGTCATCCTTGGATACCCCTGGTTACACAAGCACTCCCCCAATATTGATTGGGGCACCATGCAGATCTTGTCCTGGGGAGAAACTTGTCAAGTATCCTGCCTTCCTCAAATCAAACCCGTCAAAGGTAGTTACATTGCAACCACTACTCCAATTCCCTACCAGTATCGCTCCTTCTCCGATGTCTTCTGTAAGACCGGAGCCGATATTCTGCATCCTCATCGGGAGTGGGACTGTCCTATTGAGTTGATTCCTGGCAAAACTCCTCCGCGAGGTCGTACTTACCCACTCTCCCTACCCGAGACTGAAGCCATGTCAGCATACATCCAGGAGAACCTGCAAAAGGGGTTCATTCGACCATCCTCCTCACTGGCAGGGGCAGGATTCTTTTTTGTGTCTAAGAAGGATGGAGGCCTGCGTCCTTGCATCGATTACAGGGGCTTAAACGATATAACCATCAAAAATCGCTACCCGATACCCCTCATTACCGAACTTTTCGATCGAGTAAAAGGTGCTACTATTTTTACCAAGCTGGATTTAAGAGGGGCCTACAATCTCATTAGGATACGAACCGGGGACGAATGGAAAACAGCATTCAATACTCGAGACGGGCATTTTGAATACCTGGTAATGCCTTTTGGTCTCTGTAACGCTCCTGCTGTGTTCCAAAACTTTGTGAATGAGATCTTTCGGGACTTACTATATATCTCTGTGGTAGTATACCTCGACGATATTCTGATATTCTCCTCCAACATTGGTAGACATCGATCCCAAGTCAAGGAGGTGTTAACTCGCCTACGAAAGAACCACCTGTACTGCAAAGCTGAAAAATGCGTATTTGAAGTTCCCTCAGTTCCCTTTTTAGGTTACATCGTTTCAGGTGCCGGCCTTGAAATGGATCCCCAGAAAGTTCAGGCAATATTGGACTGGTCTCGTCCGAATTCTTTGAAGGCAGTACAAAGATTTTTGGGCTTCGCAAATTATTATCGAAGGTTTATCAAAGGATTTTCCACTCTCATGGCACCCATTTCCGTCCTAACTTGCAAGGGGGCAAATCCATCCCGATGGCCTCCAGAGGCTGAAACTGCCTTTCAACTCTTAAAGCAAGCCTTCATTTCCGCCCCCGTGCTGAGACAACCCAACATTAACTACCCATTCTTTCTTGAGGTAGACGCCTCTTCTGAAGCGGTAGGGGCAGTACTATCCCAGAAACTCGAGGATAGCAAGTTTCATCCCTGTGGCTTCTTCTCAAAGAAATTTTCCCAAGCAGAAAAGAATTATCCCATTGGAGAGCAGGAATTATTGGCTGTGAAACTAGCTTTTGAAGAGTGGCGTTATCTTCTTGAGGGCGCGATGTATCCCATCACCGTTTATACAGATCATCGGAATCTCCTATACCTAAAAAATATTCAGTGTCTGAGTTCCCGCCTGGCTCGATGGTCAATATTCTTTTCTCGTTTCAATTTTACTTTAACTTTTCGCTCAGGCTCACTAAATCAAAAAGCAGATGCCCTCTCTCGATCACTCTCCTCCGACACATCTTCCGAAAGTCATAAGGAAACTCCAGTTCTAGACTCCAGAGTATTCACTACCACTTGCATTCAACCTCCTCCCGGGAAGACATTTGTGGCCTCAGATATGCGCAAGCAGCTTTTGAAGTGGGCTCATACATCTCGTTTTGCCGGACACCCGGGCATACGCAAGACCTTGGAATTCCTGCAACGATCATACTGGTGGCCTGCTATGAAGTCGGAAATTGAAGCTTTTATCGCCTCCTGTCCACAGTGTGCTCAACATAAAACATCCAGACAGGTTCCTGCCGGCACACTCCTACCTCTGTCAGTACCAACCCATCCTTGGACACACCTTTCCATGGACTTTGTAACGGATCTACCTGTTTCTAATGGGTTTACCACCATCAGGGTAGTAGTGGATCGTTTCTCCAAAATGGTTCATTTCGTTCCCCTCAAGAAGTTGCCGTCTGCTCCAGAGTTGGCTCAGTTATTCGTCGACAACATCTTCCGTCTCCATGGACTTCCATCTGAGATTGTTTCTGATAGAGGGGTACAGTTTGTAGCCAGATTTTGGAGAGCTATATGTTCTATCTTTCAAATCAAACTGAATTTTTCAACAGCTTACCATCCTCAGTCTAACGGGTCTACAGAGAGGGTCAATCAAGACCTTGAGACTTTCTTAAGAATTCACATGTCTTCATCACAAGACAACTGGGCGGACACCTTACCCTGGGCCGAATTTGCCCATAACAGCTCCTATCATTCATCTACGGGGCAAACCCCATTCTTTATAGTTTTTGGATTGTATCCCAGAGTACCAGAGTTTCAAGAATTGCCAGTCTTCGATGTACCAGCAGTGACCTCCACCCTACAGAAATTCTCTCAGATTTGGACTCAGGTCCATTCCTCCTTACAAAAAGCCTCTCTTCGATATAAATTAACAGCGGACAAGAAAAGGAGAGCGGTGCCCAACCTAAAAACAGGTGACTTAGTATGGCTATCCACTCGTAATCTTCGCCTTAAAGTGCCGTCTATGAAATTTGCTCCTCGTTTCATCGGTCCTTTTCCCATCGTTCAAGTGATCAATCCAGTAGCCTATAAATTAAAACTTCCGTCCTACCTCAAAATACCAAATTCCTTTCATATTTCCCAGCTGAAACCTCTCATCCTGAATCGCTTTCGCAAGACTTTGCCACGCTCCCCCAAAGTCTTGACTGAGAGGGGTGTAGAGTTCGAGATCAAACAGGTCCTGGACTCTCGTTTTCGTTATGGGCAACTCCAATATCTACTGGATTGGAAAGGTTACGGTCCCGAAGAACGTTGCTGGGTGAAAGCTGAGGATGTCTACGCTCCTCGCCTAGTGCTTAAGTTTCACTCTGAGAATCCTGGTAAACCGAAGAAGTGTCCAGAGGCCACTCCTAAAGGAGGGGGTACTGTCACGACCAGGGGTGACAGGCTGCTGAGATCGCAGCGCTTACCGCTTCGGGCGCTGTGGCATGGTGTTTCCAGCAGAGGTGCAGGTTCCTGGAGAATAGCGCTGGGTGCTGTGAGTCTCCGCAGACCAAGGGCTTCCATCTGGAGGCAGGTGAGAGGGGCTGAGACTGGCAGAGCTTCCATTCTGTGACCACTGGGCGCGGCCATCTTGGATTTGGGTCACATGTCGTTTCTGGCCAATCAGGTTCAGTCTGGGCTGGGGAGGCTAGCAACCAATCCTGCACTACCTGAGGGTACTAAAGGGCTGTCCAGAGGCTCTTTAGTTGCCAGTGCAATGTCTATCACAGCGTATGCTGTGAGCTAGTTCTCTGTGCTCCTTTGCTCATTTAAAGTGTCAGTACCAGTGTGTTTCTGCAGGCTCCCCTCTCAGCCTTGGTGCAGTTTGCTCCTGTTACTACCTGTCTCCTGATCCAGTCTACCTGCTATACCCAGCCTACCCCGGGTCTCTAAGTTCCGCCAGTGTCTCGCAGCCTGGTTCTGATCCCGTCGCGTGCCACTGCTTCATGAGTCATACTCCCCTAAGGCCAGCTGCCTTCAAGTACCAGCAAACAAGTCCTCATTCCTCATCCGACTCCACTCCGGGTCCAAGCGCACGCCAAGCAGTGACACACTTTCAATTTCGGTTATTCTCATTCATTTTCGTGAGACCCTGCACAGTATCCTCATTATCATATTTTCACATGAGGCTGCCTGTTTGAACAGTATCTCAAAGGGGGGCAAATAATGAAAAAGACAGTCTGGGATAATCTTAGTGTTGTTACCTATCACCTTACACATGTTCTTGGAAACGTCACCTGTAAAATAAGTCCCCCTATCATTTTTAATAATTCTAGGGATATAGTATCTGCATACAGGTTCCTGCAATTAAATCTTGTTATTAATAGCTACTGCTCTAAATAATGCCTGGGCCACTGGGTTGGATAGTATTCCGAGTAGTTGACCTCAGCCTGGCATGGCTGCCGCTTATCCTTAGCAACCTTTTGTCCTATGAGTGGGAGATAAAGCACAACAGTTTAATATCATTTAAACATGACCTAAAATACAACAATAAATCGTCCACATTTTACATTAGAACAGATCCATTGATAGGTTGAAAAGATTGTAAACAGTCATATAAGGCCTGGGAGAAGATACTGGGGTTACCTATGAACCCATGGGAAACTCGTGTTCCTGTGTGGTGTTCTTTACTTTGCAGTACTTACTTATGTGTCCTGCTTGGTTGCATTTAAAACATGTTTTTGAGCGGGGTGGATGAAAAGATTGTTGTGGGATTTGAGCAAGAGGGAAAGATGGTGGGTATGGGTAAGGATATGGAGGATAAGGGTATGGAGGGAGGTATGAAGTTTGTGGGTAGCATGAGGCCTGTGGTTGTGTATGATATGTGGGGTAAGGATGTGTTTGCTGTGGTGCGGGATTGGTGAGGACGTGTAATTGTTCAGGTGCAGGTGTGTGTGGGTGCAGGTGTGTCGGTTGGCTGTGATGTTATTGTCATTCCTTCCAGAGCTTGGATACTGACAGCCATTAGTTTTTCGCTCTGGGTCTCTCTCTTCTTTGTGATATTTTTATCATGCTCTATGGCAGATTCTATGAGTGTATCTATTGTGACTCCCCTCCAGCCAGGTTGTGAGGTCTGAACCCGAGTCTTTAAGTCGTCTTTCAGACCATCCATGAGTACCGTGACTATCATTCCCCTGTGGTGAGTGCTATCTTTAATATCTTCTATCCCAGTGTACTGGGTGATAGCCTGCAGAGCCCGGTCGCAATAATCTTCTGCAGTTTCACTCTCCTTTTGCTTAATTGTAAAAATTTTGTTCCAGTTAACTACTACTGGAAAATATATACCCAATTGAGTTACAATGCGGGAAATGTTACCTTGGTTTACTTGGTCTGTTAAGGGAACGTCACCATCCAATACACAATCCGTGATAAATTTTGTCACGTCGGTATTGCGTATTAGACAGGCCCTTAACACCACACGCCAATCTTTATTAGTGGGCTCATGTGAACTACCCAAATTTCTCAAAAATCTTTGACATTTGGCTAGTTACTTTTTGGGATCGGGGAAATCATTTATGATGGAATTTAGTTCTGCTCTTGTCCAAGGACAATGCATTACCACTTCCCTCATTGGCACTACACCGTTCGCATCTGCATTTCCATTCGGAACAGTTAGAATGGGATGCAGACTATCAGCGCTGCTACCTTTGACCTGGTTACCTGGCTGGGGATTTAGGACCTCATTCAGACCCGGACGCAAATGGGCTGTAAATTCATGCGCTCGCTCGTATATTCGCTCGCAGCTAATCTTCCGCCCCATAGTCTCCCAAGCCCTCTTCTAGCTAGCGAACGTTCAAAATTGCGACCGTCCGTCTCGTCTTTGGTTGCAGGGAACGCTCGCACAAGTCAAATCCGGAAGTGGGCCTGTCATTTTTCGATTGCCTGCTATTTCATTCTGCAAACATACTTGAATCGATTAATAGCAATCAGTATATTCATTAGCTTAATTGGTATTCACATCTTTGCAATCGTTTTTTTTTACAATGTCAATAAACTTTATTATTGTTCGTGTGTGTCATTTCTTCCACAGAATACGTACGTTTGTACCAAGGGGATGGTTTTTAAAATTTTAAAGTTTGTTTGAATGCTACTATTGTTTTGCGTTTGTTTATATGCAGATTTTTCATCTTTATTAATAATATTTAAATTAGCTTACGCATGTCACTACATCAAGCCTATCATAACTCACATTATATTTGTGAGGGTGTAGGTCACATGACTCATACAATAACCAATAGAATGCTTTCTGTTAATTTTCAAAGTACATTAGCCAATCACATTTTTTCTGGGACCTTTATTAAAACTGTTTTGTGTTGAAAAAATCATTGCCATCATGAGAACCGCAGCATTTTGTCGTCGCGAACTCCTGGTCCTCACAGATGTGATGGACCGGAGAATATCAGAGCATCCGGCCCCCATCACTAACCGCCGCAAGCAGCAAGCCTATGCGCAGGTGCGGCGCCGGCTGCGTATGTTGGGCTACAGCCGCAATAAGGGCCAGCTCGAAAGGCGATGGTCAGATCTACGCCGCAGATCCCCACGCCTTTTGGCCAATTTGCGTCAGCAAATTCAGGAAAGTAAGTGTATTTTTTTTACATTTTAAATGTAAGCATACCTGCGTGTGCATGTTTTCCATCTAGCCCTGTTTCTTTATTTAGGACATACCTGCGTGTGCATGTTTTCCGTCTAGCCCTGTTTCTTTATTTAGGACAAACCTGCGTGTGCATGTTTTCCGTCTAGCCCTGTTTCTTTATTTAGGACATACCTGCGTGTGCCTGTTTTCCGTCTAGCCCTGTTTCTTTATTTTGGACATACCTGCGTGTGCATGTTTTCCGTATCGCGCTTTTTTTTTGGGGGGGGGTGTGTAAATTTTTTTTTAAAAAAATTAAATTTTTAATAATAAAAATTTTTATCCATCATTTAGGGGCTGAGCGCAGACTACGACGTCTACGACGTCAACAACATCGGGCTCGTCCCCTATCCCCCACTCCCACCCAAACCTCCTCTCCCCAACCTTCCTTAAATTCCTCCTCCAGCCCAGACCTGGCAGACCGTGATGCCCCTCCCTCTCATCACATTCCCATCCCTCAAAATTCACCCTCCCCTCCACCCCCCCTCTCTTTTCATCACCCTCCCCTCCACCCACCCCTCTCTTTTCCTCACCCTCAACTTCCAGCCAAATCACCCCTCCTCCATCCAACCAGCACTGGCCCACCTCTGAGGAGGATGATGTTGGGGCTCCAGGCCCAGTCATCATTATGACCGGTATGTTTCCCTTTTAAACTATGGTTGCTTTTGCATTATTTTGTTTTTGGTTGATGTTGTCCTTTTGCCTGTGCATTTCCAATTTGTTAAGTATTTCTAATGTTTTGGATATATATCTTTGTCAAACAATGTCTAGGATGTTTTCCCCTTACACATATGTCCAAACACTCATACTTGTGTCTTTCTTGTTTACGGTACCAACAAATGTAGTATTTTTGCGCAGTTCTCCCTATTTTTTTGTTGTATTTTTATGGTTAATTTTTTTTTTTTTATATATATATAAACTTTGCGTTTGGCATTACTTTGGTGTTGTTTTTTTCTTTCTCTTTTTTTTAAGTATAGTCTGATTTTTAAGTTGTTTGGTAACATATAAATTAAGGTGTCATTTTAGTAATCCACACATTTTTTTAACCCACAGAGGACCAGAGGCGGAACCAAGAACTGTTTTCTGGCTTGCAGAGCTTGAGGGGCCATGTAGTAGACATGCTAGTGTTCCTGGATCATTTGTTGGCGCTCCAGCGCCACTAATTTTTATTTTTTTCGCCCCAAAAAATGTTTTAAAAAATAAAATATATTTTGATTTATTAAAGTCTCATTCCTTGTCTGTAAATATTAGATTGTTGAACCTTACATAAGTCGACTATTGTAGCATGATTTTTTAAGTAATGTAAATTAGATTGTAGAAAGCTCAAGTAAGTATGTAAGCTGGCACATTAAACACCTAACAATACCAATAGGTTTGTAGAATTAGCAGCAATTTAAAAAAAAAACAGTTTTGTGGGTAATGTAAAAATTAAATCAAACCTGCTTAGGCCTAGATTAGAAAACATACTGATTCACCATAATACCTTTGGTGCTTGTTTTTAGCCACAAAGCAGGGTAAAATACTTTACAATTAGCACATTACAGGATTAGCCATTAAGTAAGTTTGCCTTTTTTGGACCAGGTTACACTTGCTTGTAATTTAACAAGGAAATGTTTGTTTAACGTTAAACTAAAATTTAATGGACACAAATAATAAACACAAAGTGAATTGTCACAATCAATTCACACAGTGAAAACACACTCAAAAATACAACCAACACCAAAAAGAACAAAATAACAACAATCAAGAACTGTTTGAAGAAGTAGCATGCCAACATGAATCCACAAATGAGGCGAAGAAATCATTGTTCCAGAAGTTATATCCAATGTGGCCACATTAAGTAAATTTTTTGGATCAGGTAGTAGGCATCGTTTTTTAGGTTAATTTTATGGAATAAAAGAACAAAAAATATAAAACACAAATTCAAATTAGTCATTAAAATTTTACATGTCTACATTGTGTCAATTAACTTAATTTTTGAAAATAATTACCTAAAAAATCTGGCCACCAAATCATCACGTATGGCCCCCCCACATACTGACCTCCGACCAACCTCGGGGGGGCCATCCTCAGGCAAGGCATCCTCTGGCTGCATTGGGACACCACTCCTTATGGCGATGTTGTGAAATATCCCACACAGGACCACAATTTTCGAAACCATATCCGGCAAATACATGAGCTCGCCACCAGAGCGGTGGAGGCATCTGAATCGGCCTTTTAAAAGGCCGATACAGCACTCCACCACCTGCCTGGTGGCTGTAAGTGCGGAATTATACTCACTTTGTGGCCCTGGTGTGGGAACCAAATAAGGAGTGAGCAGCCAGGGCGTGCAAGGGTAACCACTGTCTCCTGTGAAAATATAAAAACAAACATCAGAACCATTGTGTTACAAGCTTTGCATTGGTTTGAACAGAAGGTTTCAATTTACCCAGAAGCCACGCATCACCAGCTTGTAGGTTGTTTAATTTGTGCCAAATCCCTGATTGCCGGATGACGAAGGAATCATGTGCACTGCCGGGGAATTTGGCATTCAGGGACAGGATCTGGAGGGAGGCATCACATACCACCATTACATTCAGTGAATGAAAGTGCTTTCGGTTCCTAAAAATAGCCTCCAGCCTTGCTGGAGGCTGAAGTGGTATGTGAGTGCCATCCACAACCCCTATGATGTGTGGGAAGCCAGCTATTTGGTAAAAATTCGCTTTCGCCACATTAAGGGTACCCATATCCAATGGCATTTTAATAAAATGATGGAGGTGTTTAAAAAGGGCCTCCATCACTGCCCTCAGGATCCTTGAAAAGGAGGATTGGGATATTCCCGCAACTATTCCCACAGTGGTTTGAAAGGATCCTGAGGCACAAAAATGTAAAACTGACATTAATTGAGTAAGTGGTGGTATTGCTGTAGGACTGTCAATTTGCCGTTCCAGATCACTCTCTATTAATGAGAGAGTGTCTATGATGATTTGGGGTGGCAGACGGTATCGCCGTAACAACTCATCATCTGGCATTCCAAAAAGGGTGACATGTGTTCTATATATCTGGGGCCTTGCACGCCTACGAGGCCTATGCCTGGGACGAAGTTGAGGTTGGTCGGGTTCTGGAACCATGGCCAATATAATACGACCAACATCAACCTGAAATGGTAAGCCAGGTAGTTATTGTTTTAGACAAATGTGTAATGAAAAATATACTTATCTTTTCTCAGAAATCCAAAGATGCTTACAGGCCTGGGACATGTCATGTGCAGAACACCCTACATTTCAAAAGTAGAAAATATGTTTAAGATTCATTAAATAAAATATGATTGTAAACAAATTGTTTTCGTGAAAAAATAAAAAAGGGAGCACACATTAGTTCAGAAAATAGTACGCTACATTTAGTGTTAAGACATGATTTTACACTGAAAATTTTAAAAAACATTAGTTTGCAAAATAGTACGCTACTTTTACAGTTAAATCAAGACACATTAGTTCGCAAAATAGTACGCTACTTTTACAGTTAAATCAAGACACATTAGTTTGCAAAATAGTACGCTACTTTTACAGTTAAATCAAGACACATTAGTTCGCAAAATAGTACGCTACTTTTACAGTTAAATCAAGACACATTAGTTCGCAAAATAGTACGCTACTTTTACAATTAAAATCATTCAAACATTATTTTGCTAAATAGTATGCTACATTTAGTGGTAAGACATGATTGTTCCCAGAATAAAAACAACATTACTTTGCAAAACATATGCTAAGAACAACACATCTAATTTTTAAAATCATGAAAACAAAAACACTTACCAAAAACAGACAAATATCCCAAAGTTCAAAAACTTCACTGGGGCAATGCCAAACTAACTGTAAACCAAAAAAAAAAAATATTAAAAACATTTGTAAACTATTTACTATTATTTTTTACGGTGGTTTTTTACAATACTTACTCCAGAAATCACAAAAAATATCCAAACAATAAAAAAAATAACCAACGGAAAAGAAAGAAGCTAGAAAAAAAACAAAAGATCGCTCCGAAAATGTCCTCCTTCTACTCACTAAGCCTCAAAACCACTCCAACGCCAAACTTCCAACAAACAACATGCCACATCGACTCCAGTCACACCAAGCCATAAATAGTCTTTATTTTCCCGCTCAAATTAAGGACGGACAATAGGAGCGCACAGTCAATGATGCAGCCGAATAATGCTGACGCATGTATAAAAACGTCACTGAAAAGCCAAATCAGTCTGCTGTAGTGAGACCCGAAAGTCCAAAATGACTACAGAGCAGCAAAGCAGTGGCCAAGAGGCGCCAGGTAAGTATTTCTCTTTTTTGGGAAAAGGGATTCTGTTTAACAATAATTTTGGGAACATTTTACATTATAAATTTTAATCCCATTTTCAAAAAAGGTGTTGAGAATGCCATGGAAGAGGCTGCTGGGCCTAGTAGGCCAACTAAGCCCCAAAAAAAAGGCAGCCACAATTCACAAGAAAGGAGATGGAGGTTTTGGTGCAAATGTGCAATGACAACCTGCCACAGGCAGCAAGCAATAGGGGTGCAAGCCAGAAATGGAAAATGTGGGATGACATAGCCAGTGGTGTCAATAGGGTGGGTGATTTTGAACGTTCAACCCGGGAGTTCAAACGCCGGTACGTAAAAACTACATTTTAGTAAAAAGTGTTTACAGGTCCAAATACTGCCGGAATAATGCCAACTTTTTACCCCACAAATGGAGCGACTTCAAATATCGTCTTAAGCAAAAACTGGCTGATAGGGCTAGGCATGCAGGGGGGACAGGTGGGGGTCCCACCCCTGTGTCACTGGAGCTCACAGATTTGGAGGAGATGGCCCAGGGGTGTGTGCAGGATGAGGAGGTGTTTGGCATGTCGAACATGGATACCGACATGCCAGACTTTGCGGCTCCTCATGTTGAACCAGGTAAATGCTGTAATGTTAACAACTCAGAAATCTGTTTGGGACAATATCTAGATTATAATGTTACTCTTTTCTCTTTTTTCTCACAGAGGCACAGGCGGATGAGTCTGCTCCAGAGGGGAACTTTGGCTGCAGAATTTCTGCTGGCTCTGCACGGGAGGAAGCAGTAGATCCGGCTGGGGACCCTGTGGCAGACAGTCCAGGGCATTCCCCCTCGCAGGCAGTGGGCCTCCTCACTGATCTCAATATTAAAACGGATCAGCAGACCGAGATTCTGTTGATGGACGCCAATCTGCTACGGGTGGTG
Organism: Taudactylus pleione; assembly: GCA_031769625.1. Taxonomy (NCBI): domain Eukaryota; kingdom Metazoa; phylum Chordata; class Amphibia; order Anura; family Myobatrachidae; genus Taudactylus; species Taudactylus pleione. Next base: position 5,689,599 of record JAUIMM010000121.1, read on the forward strand.
GACGCCCTGGAGCAAAGTGCTGCGGCCAACGTGACCATTGCTAAGGCCCTGGCGGAAAATACTGGGGCCAACGTGCGAATAGCAAATGCCCTGGAGCAGCTCGTTCGCCAGCACATGTTGGAGCCGGCCTCCCTTCCTGCCAGAACATCAGGACCCTCCACCTCTGGCACAACAACAGCCATCCCTCCAAATGTGCCTAGCCCTATGCCTAGTCCAGAGGCCACAACATCTGCCTCTGGCCAGGCCAGCAGAAGGACATCCCGGACCCGTTCAGGCTCCCTCCCTACCACGGCCAAACGGGCCAAAAGGCGATGACAGCACTGGCTAATTTTCCCACAATCCTTCTCAGTTTTTGCCCCATATTCCTTAATGGCCAAAACCTCCCTCTCCTTTCTTGTAAATTTTTTATTAATTGTGTTTGTTTGTGGATTTCAAATGCCACTTATTTTGTTTGTGTGCTTCTAAAATCATTTGTTATTTGTTTTTACGTTATCAAATTTTTTTTATTTCCACAAAATTTTTTATAAAAAAACCCAACAAAAAATAAAATAAAGTTGAAAATCTGCACAATTCTATTGTTAATTTATTCAAAAACTTGTTAAAAGGTAATCCCACAAACAACATTACAAGCAATACAACGGAAATCTAAACATTATTTTTGAATAAAAAAACCAAGGGTTAAAAACAATTTATGAGTTTTAATTAACACTTAGCAAAAAACAAAAGGACGATTGTTTTCTTGGCCCCTAAAAAATTAAGAAAAACAACAAGCATGCATACAATATTGTTGCCCTAAAAAAAAAGAAAACAAATTTGGCAAAAACACGCCAATGTAAAATAAATTTGTAAGCTAATTGATTGTCTAACCCAGAAATTAGCAGCTGAGTAGTTCACCTGCGTACGGTTTTTTGCTACTAAAAAAAGGCTATTGTCTAAACACCTTACAAGCATTTTTGCAATTCAAAACTGATTGTTTTTGAGGCCTCAATTGATAAATCGGAAAGCCATCGATGAGCCTCGGGAAGAACGAAGAGACCATCGTCATTGAATACCAGACCACAAGCTGAGCGAGCAGTTTAAATGGAAAGTGGATCAGATAGTGACGTAACACTTGTTCCGTTCACATTGGTCGTTCGCAACAGATAATTTATGTACGCCCAAAAAACGCCTTGACGCGCCTGCGTTTTCCCATCTCCACCCCCGTCACCGCCCCAAAACGGACAGTTCTGTCAATCACATTTGACATGTCACTTCCTGTTCGCTATTCGACGAACGACTGAAAAAATTATCGCAATCAGCCGTACGCACATGCGCACTGTTACATCGACGCATACGTGGTTTAACAACATCGGATGACTACGAGCGTACGACCGCTTACGAGCGGCTCTGAATGAGGGCCTTAATCTGCTGCTGCTACGTATGGTATGAACAACTTCCTCTACGGGTGCAGAGGTTGTTAACACTTCCCTTGCTGTTACCGATGGAGATGGCGGCACCACCCGTGATTGTGGTGATGCAGCATCTATCATTTGCACAGCATGGGAAATGGCAGACATTACAATAGGCTCATCATCCACATCATAAACATTTTCCTTATGGTCTCTTAAGAGAGTGTAGAAATTGCTTGTTACATTTTTATGGGTATTTTTGGTAACTGTACTTGCACCTCCATCCACATAAGGTGGGGGAGGTGAGCGTGAACTGCTACTCTCCACAACGCTACCTTGCCGCACGTGCGCGCCATTTTGCGGCTCGCCCGTATTGCAATTTAGCGTTGCTGATGTATTTTCTGGCACTGCGCTCGCGACGCTAGTTTGCGTCGCTTGCACATTTTTAAGCCACGCATCCCCTTCATGCTGCCACAATTTTAAACATTCACAATATTTGACCTTTTTCTCTCGGGAGCGCATCAAACTGATGTGATCCCGGACATTTTCTAATACATCCTTATCAAAACTACCAATTCTGGGAAACGGTCTAACACTCTTCATCGTCATTTTAAACCATACATCACAATACCTTATTGCATAAGTACCGTACTTAGTATGCATAATACGATGGGCCGATCCAATCGGAGCTTTCATTAGCAGCACATCATTGTCTAACATCTCTACTGTTTGCATGGCCCCCATTCTGATACAAAATCCTACGCTTTTCAATAATGATTTCAACTGGTGGAAGACAATCTAGATACTCTCACTTACCTACGGAAGAAATTTCTAGATGCCCCCGCTCACCTACGGAAGAATTTCTAGATGCCCCCGGTCACCTACGGAAGAATTTCTATCTAGATGCCCCCGGTCACCTACGGAAGAAATTCTAGATGCCCCCGCTCACCTACGGAAGAAATTCTAGATGCCCCCGCTCACCTATTATCTCTCAGTTCACAATCACACCTAGTGCGGCTCAACTACAATGCTCAAATAACCCAACCTTATTATTGAACACTGCAGTCACACTGAGAGCCGGTCCCTAACAAAAATAACAAACCATACACCTGCTCTGTGTACTGAACGGTAAGCTGCTTACCGAGCGGCTAGACTAACCCTTGCACCTAGCCCTTAAGGATCATACGATTCCCTTACTGTCCAACACATACTCACTGTTACACACTTTTTCCTGCGCAGAAAAATAAACGTTAACCCAGATATTGCTAACAATTGAAAAATGTAAACCTCGACGGCTTTGTCTAAACACCATGGCAGCACAACCGGAAGTACGTATACGCTATTGTGCGACCAGCCGCATACACAATAATGCGACTACCACACAACTGTATAATGACTTTTTAGCTGCATACGCAAAAGTGCCTCTTTTACTGTGCGCAAAACTGCGACTCAGCCGCGTACTCAATACTGCGGCACCCCTTTTAAACGTTAGGTTCTATCAACAAAGGAAAACAAACTTTTTCCTTTCTTGTCCCTGGATTCTAGTCAACTTCCTTAGCTCACACGAAAACGGATAGCGATTTTTCAGCACAAAGCGGTTGCAGGAAAACCCTGCATGTGGCCACTCCACCCTTTGCTGAGATATTGATAGCCGTATGTGCCGTGTGAGTAGGTAAGTGACTTCACTCGATGAGCCCCCATCTGACGATATTAAAATTGAACCTCTATATACGCCTGCCTGTACCTTCTAAAATCCTACCTATAAACCTCTAAGGATGACGCCAATTTGCGTACGCAGTCATACAGTAAATAAAAGACTCCACACTTGGAACGTGTGGTTCCGAAGCACAAAGTATTATTCAAGTAAAAAGTACAGTCAGTTACATGCTATTGATCCATACGCAATTAGACGCAAAGGAATTATACAGACACAGTATACATACGCATGCGCTCTGGACCAGATCCCGGCATTCAGAAAGAAAACCTCCGTCAATGAGCATTCAGCAAGAAGACTAAAGACCCAGTGTTTGAGCACACATGTTTATACCCCCCCAGAATAGACAGGACAATAGAGAAGTTTCTTGCTTATGCCATTGGTTCCCATGGGGGAACCATCTGTTACAGAGCATTTAACAGGCTGATTCAAATAGACTCAACCCAGCCTCCAACAACTGGGGGTCTCTGCCCACCCGCCCCCTAACAGTCATCCTAACAGTTGTTCATAAAATATACATTTTGTTGCTTGTAGTCTCTGCGGTCTTGCACCTAGCCCTTAAGGATCATACGATAAGTTGATCCGATGAGTAGGTCCATAAGTTGAGAATGCATGATGCGATCTCCACACCGATAGTACCGGAATTCTGTTGAAAGAGTACGCATCAGTACGAAACCAAACACGGCTTTCTTAGCATGTATAAAACCTTAGTTATCAAATATCTTTATTTCACAGCATTTATACTAACTGAACCAACTTAACTCTTATACCTTAAAGCTTATTAAACCTTTTATGTGGATATGTAATGTGTGAGTATGCGGGGTTTGATATAAAGATGCTAGTTAACTTGGGGCAGATGCGTGCGTATTAATGTGTGTATGAGGAATGATGCACTTAAATCTCACTAAGTGAACATCTAGCAGTGTGGATTGCTGAGCATGATAGTTCCACATGCCCCCTGTCTCAGCAGCCCCCACCTTTCCCGTGTTCAAAAGAAAAGCTCTTTATTCTCTCAGACTCTTGTGTGAATGCAAATGTGTTACCCCAAGCTGTGAAGCTAGGGCCATCCTGTCTGGGTGTGGTGCTAAAACCTGTTTAGGATTCAGACAAATCCAATTGTGTAGATCAATGCCTGGATTATATTACAATTGCCACAACTATACTTGCCTGCATACAGGGATTCCCAATTTGTATGTAAACACTCACAGTTTCTGGTGCATTGTCTATTCTATTTACTTTTTTGCATGAGGCTGTTCTTCTAGTTGCCCTTGGTAGATTATCAAAAACATTGCCATCTGTTCTTAGCTCATGAGTTGTAACTTAAAGTGACACTGGTCGCAAAATGGCGTCTTGCAGATTCTTGTTTCTAAAATGGAGTCTACCTGCCATTCGCAAGATGGCGTTGCGCACGCTTCAATTTTAAACTGATCTTGTCTCAGCCAATGATCCAGCTTTGACACCGGCTAATATCTCTAAGTTGTATACGGTTAATTTCACCCCAGTGATAGCTGACATAACTAAACTATTGGACATTTGGCGACACCTTCCATTATCTCTCCTGGGAAGAGTTGCATTGTTGAAATCTGTCATATTTCCTAAAGTGGCATATCCTATACAAATGTTGCCAATACGATTAACCCGTTTTGATATTACTCAAATTACTCGCCTATATTTTAAGTTTTTATGGAGGGGTGGGAAACCACATATATCTAGAGCTAAGATGTATTTGGGGAAACCTGATGGTGGATTAGCTGTTCCGCATGTCTCTGCATTCACCAATGCAGTATTTTTTCGATATATACGTGATTGGTTGACGGGTTGTGAAACATATACCCATAAATCCCTGGAGGAAGAAATAGCTTCTCCCGATTCTTTGTCTGCTCTACTTCATACTCCCAAATCACATCTCCCACCATTGATGCGAAATAATATTCTATTTTTTGGCACTTACCTAGTCTGGTTACAAATAAACCGAAAGCTTCACAGGCGCCACACTGTATCTCAGTATAACACGTTCTGGGGTAATCCTATGTTTATTCCTGGCTTGGAATATGCTGAATACCTGGTCTGGAGGGTGAGGGGTATCGCTGCCATTCGTGATGTGTTTGATCCAGGGGGCCAAATGTATTCTTTTCAAGATTTGAAATCTAAATTATTTCTTACTAATAGAGACTTTTTTATGTTTCTGCAACTTCGTCACTTTATACAATCTTTACCCCCTCCTATGTTGAGGGAGGGAGATGATGATAATTAACGGCCCATATTTAATTTATCCAATACTGGGTATTACAAGACACGGTTGTTATACCCCTACTTGCTTCCTGCGACAGCTGAGGCTCTGTGGGAGAGTTGCATCCAACATTGGTCCTCAGAAATACCACAAGTAGACTCCCCCAATGTTTTATTAAAGCATACTGAGGGACTTTAAGAATTCTCCATTCAGCTATTTGGCAGGAAGTGCATATTAGGACCATTCATAGGGCATATATGTCCCAGAGTCAGAGGAAACATGTTGTTGAGGAGGAGTCAGGCTGCTGCCCGAAGTGTAAATTTTCACAAGCTACTTTCTTTCATAATATGTGGGAATGTGGGAAAATTAGAAAATTTTGGGATAAGATTATGGTATTTATAAATAAGATATGCGCATTACATCTTATGAAAGACCCATTGGCTATGTTATGCGCTAATTTTATAAATTGGGACCTGCAAGGTCGTAAAATGGAATTATTGCTCTTTCTTACGATAGTGGTAACTGTGGCGAAGAAAGCTATCCTCCGTAACTGGACAGTTTCCACAGCACCATCTCTTCAAGCAGTTAAAACCATATTGCTACAAATACTTTATTTTGATAGAAGAGCAACTATACCTGATGTTGAGAAGGAGGTGGTTCGCTTTTACGCTAAATGGGGTATATATATCGACTCCCTGGATTCTGATGTTAGAACTCATATAATGAGATTATTTGAGACTACGAATTGGTCTCTACTTTGTAATTTGGAGTGATGTTGTATATTTAGATCTTTAAATCTTATATTTACGGGTCAGGGGATAAGATTCTTTGTCTCCTGTAGAGGAACAATGATATTTCCTCCAGTGTAGAAGTATCCGATCAATGAAAAGGGAACAAGCTGCACCAGGGTTCGGAGGGGAGGGGGCTGTATGTGTTTATTTTATTTTACTTTATACATATATAATTTGGTTTTTTTCCTGTTATTATGGTTTTATTTGAATTATATATTTTGTCTCTGTGCTTATGTTTAACAGTCATTTTTGACTAGCTATATCCTACAGACAGAATGTATTTGTTTGACGTTACACTTGAAATGTATTTGTTTGCACAGATTGCAGTTCTGTATATATGTGTATATGGATTTATGTAATATATCTAAAGTTTGTATAGATATACATATACATGTATGTTTGCACTTATGAGTATATAAAATAAAAATAAAAAATTGTTTTGGAAAAAAAAAACACAATTTATTACATGTAAATATGCAACAATAAAAATAGACATATACTGTAAAGCTAAAATTAGATAAAAAAAAAACACACACAGAAAATAAAAACAAACATATATTGCAGACTGGTTCAATACAGTGTAAATGTCTCTTTAGAAGACACGGGAGATCACCCCTGCAGAAGGCATCTCCTATGACTGTCATAGATTGGAGTATGGTATCCACATCCAATTGTCTGCGCTGTGCTGGACAGACTACATCTTCTGGAGGAGGAGTCTCCAATCATTTTTTTTATTTGCAGAGCAACAGCGGAAGTGACAGCAGGAAAAAACATAATTGATCATCAGGGTAAGTGTGACAGAGAGTATACAAAAAAGAGTAATATAATCCTAATGTATCATAAACAAATAAGATTAAATTTTGAATTATCTTCTATGTTTCAAAGATGGGGACAATTAATTAAATGTAAGTAGGTATTTTATCAGTAGTGTTTGGTATATGCATACAGTATATACCAAAGCGCAACGGAATATGCTGCGCTATATAAGAAACTGTTAATAAATAAATAAATATATGGTGAGTGAGTGTAAGTATATTGCACAGACAAGCCACTCCAGCACATGGTGTTAAGACATTATCATGATGGTGTAAATACACATATCTTTAAGAACAGTGATTTCATAGTTGTACAAGGGGAACTACAACACTCATTATTAACCGTTTCTTTACTGTTTCATTATACCACTTTTGAAGATTGGGTACTTGTGTACTTTACGGACTCAGGGCCTGATTCAGACCTGGTCGCAAGCACTGAGCACTCACAAACGGGTCGATGGTGGCCCACAGCGCATGCGCACGACGGAGCTCCGTCGTGGACATGCGCGAGACCCAGCTAGCGACGGGCACTCCGTCATTCCAGGTCTCGCAACAAAGGGGGCGAGCTGTCGATGTTGAGTGACAGCTCGCCCCCTTTGGTGGGTGGGCCGGAGGGGTGGCTGCCCAAATGGAGGCGTTCCCATGAGAACGCCTGTAGTTTGGGGGCGGCCCCACTGATATCACTTGTTCACTGTTAGAGCCGAAAGCTCTCTGGGGCTTGCAGCCACGAGACCCTACCAAAAGAGTCTCGTCGCAAGCCCGATGGTCGCGATGGTCTTGACCATCGCGACCATCATGGCCGCTCGCTGTAGCTGTGGGTGGTCACCCCAGGGCTGTAGAGAGCCCGGCCGGGCCCGGGTAAAAGGGGGGGCGTGGCCTTATCGCGGGATGCGTGGCCACGCCCCCTTGAAAAAAGAGATTACTTTTACAGCACCGCTTGCTGGGGAGGGGGGCGCTGTAAGCTAAACGGAGGGGGGCGCGATCAGTCTGATGAATATATCCTTGTGGCGAGTGCAGCGAGCCCGCAAGGGGATAACTTTCTTTTTTAGGTGGGGACAACTTTCGGTACTTGTGTACGTAAAGTACAAAAGTACCATTTAAAACATTCATTGAGTTCTCTCTGCAATGAGTCCGTACAGTACACAAGTACCGAAGATTGATATGGACTTAAAGTAACTGTTCCTTGTTTTATTTAATAAAGACTAACGGGTGTAAGGGGGTGGTGCAAGTGACTTCTGTATATAGAGGTGTCCATAAAGTGAGGTGGGAACATTTAGGAGGAAATTACAGTGGCAATCGCAGGATTTGTAGATGGGGGTTTCCAAATGTTTGATTTTAGAGCGAGTGTGGCCATTTTATGAAGTAGCCATAATTAGCATTTATCCAACTTTAATATGTCTTTCTTTGTCTTTCGGACAAATCCAACAATTATATTTATATCTCTCTCCTGCTGCTTCTATTAGCTGGTGACATATCACCAAATCCAGGCCCAACCCACATGCCACACCCACAACGAACTATAAATCCAGCTAACCTCATAAACATTGCGTGCCTCCCTTCACCATCCAAGTCACTAAAATGTGCCTTATGGAATGCACGCTCTGTCTGCAATAAGCTAACATCCATCCACAACCTGTTTATTTCAACCAACCTCAACCTTCTGGCAATAACAGAAACATGGCTTACACAATCAGACACTGTCTCCCCTGCTGCACTTTCACATGGTAACCTACACTTCTCACACACCTCCAGGCCTGGTAATTGTAAAGGAGGTGGGGTAGGAATATTACTCTCCCAATCTTTCACATACACAGTTCTCCCACAGGTACCTTCACTCACATTTACATCATTTGAAGTGCATTCTATCAGGACTTTCACCCCTTTCTCTCTGCGAGTTGCTGTTATCTACCGCCCACCTGGGCCACCCCAACAATTTCTGGAACACTTTTCTGCCTGGCTCCCTCACTTTCTATCCTCAGACATCTCCACCATCATTATGGGTGATTTCAATATCCCCATTGACAGTATCTCCTCATGCCTCCAAACTACTCTCTTTAACATCCTCTCTTGGCCTCTCCCAATGGACTGACTCCTCTACTCATCAGGAGGGCCACTGTCTTGATCTTGTATTCACCAGACTATGCTCAGTTTCTGATTTCACTAATGCTCCTTTCCCTCTCTCAGATCATAACCTTATCACCTACACACTCTCCTCCATTCCATCAACATCATTGAAATCAACCAAACCTAAACCCAAAACCCGTAGCAATATTAATGCCATTAACCTTCAACAACTATCTACCTCTCTAAAACAACAACTTTCGCCAATTTCTACATTCACTTCTCCTGAGACTGCTGCATCACACCTAAACCAGATTCTAGAAAAAGCCCTCGATGAAGTAGCTCCAGCTACCCATCACACACCACGTAGAGTTAGACGTCAACCGTGGCATTCTAGCTTAACAAGGCATCTACAAAAACTCTCGCGTAAAGTTGAACGTCAGTGGCGAAAGTCTAATACTCCAAGTGACTTCCTGACATATAAGACTATCTACAACTCTTATCGTACTGCTCTGGACACTGCCAAACAAACATATTTCCAATCTCTAATCTCTGCTCAAACTTCTAATCCAAAGCGACTTTTTAATACATTTAAACTGCTTCTTACCCCTCCATCACCCAAACCACCTGCTGTAGAGAAAAAGCGGATTTTGCGTCTGCATGTGCATAATTGCACATGATTGCGTCAGCAGAATCCATAACTTTGCCTTGTAAATGTATATGTACTGTTTTGTGTAAAGGAAATGACAAACCTTTGAAGATGGACAGAAAGGTTTAACCAGAGGTTATAGGAAGATTGTTTCCCTGCCAGCCATAATTATGTCAACTTGTATATAGCCCATAAGAAGGATGTCCAGGGAAATTACCTGACAGCTGGTTAGATCCTTGATAGCCAGTCTGTAAGAGATCTGTGTTTTGTGTATGGTCAGAGATCAAAGAATTGTTGGTTATACTCACAGACAGTCAGGCTACAGAGGTGTATGTTTAATCACATAATCTGTGTGCACGTTTATTGACCTAAGCCCACTTCTCAAGCTTTAGGAAGGTCTGAAAGGTAATTAAGAACCCCTGCCCAAATGATAGAGAAACCCCATAGTCCAGCTAGAGGGACAATACACTCTGGGCTGAGAAGGGTTAACGCCCCCCAGGGGGGGTGAGGGGGACAGGAGCTGGGCACACATGGATAAAACACAGGTTCACTGGTAAGAGTGTGTGATTCTCTGCTTGAGGTTGTCTACAAGACACAGGGCACCGGACGTCGTCACAGGGCAAGGCCTCATTCCCAAAGATTGTTCTATCCGTCGTGATCTGAATGGTCTGTTCTCTCCCATTTTATTATTTTCTTTGGTTTACTTGAAATTGCAAATTAACGGTGTTTGTGACTTTTTGTAACATCCTTATATCCTTTGTAATTTTTGTACATAAGCTTTGAAGTTATTTCTTGAATTAAACTAAACTAATTCTAGTTCTGGAACTGTGTTTTTATGACCCCAAACGCCCATGTTTGGATGTTACCCATATTCAAATATTGATTAGTTGTGTGTACAGGTGAGAGCAGAAGCTTGCCTTACGTTTTAACGTTAAATTGGTCTTTTGCTGGTGGCAGTTACCGGAATTAATAACCACAAGCGCTGAGATAACTGGTATAAGTCACGGGCGGCGATTCTCAGATTGGCGTACCTGGAGAGATCGGCCTGAGGTCCGTGACAATTGATTTGCAGCGGTGGGATATAAAGTGTTTTATTTTTATAAAAACTTAAGTGAGAAAGGGAGTACTCGGAGCGAGGAACCCAATTTCACCAGATTCCAGAACTCAAAGCTTATATTAGTAAAAAGTCACACAGTGAATGCAATTTCTGTTCCCCTACCCTGTTATTTTTATTTTGACGAACAATGTCCGCAAAGTACAAAAAGCTCAAGAAGGAAGAGCTGGTAGCGCGGTGTGTGCAGAAAGGTCTGGTCTGGATGGATCATTCTAAGAAGAGATTGATCCGGGATCTAATGGACTATGATACAGAGCATCAGAATGTCAGCGAGTCAGTACTGGAAAGGAGTGCATTGGCGGGGGCTACTGCATTAGCCTTGGATGTACCCTGTACTGGGGTTTTACTTACTGCGGGAAGTAATAGCGGAAAGTTGGACTCTGATGTGGACTCTGTTCTTACCCATCCATCCGTGGAGCTCGCCAGAGCTGAGTGCCTGGCAGAGAGAGAGAGTTCCATGGCAGAGGGGAGTTCTGCAAGACACCAAGCTGAGGGAAAGAATGCATCAGCTGGGGCTACTGCAGTAGTCTGGGATGTACCCTGTACTGGATTGTTACCAACTGCGGAAAGTAATAGAGTAACATCAGACGCAGATGTGGACTCTATTAGCAAGTGGGCGAGAGATATGGAGTTTATCTCAAAGCTGGATCGATTTCTAGACTCTGCTCTTAAGTACGTGAAAGAGCCCGACCCGGCTATGGTACTGCAGCTTGTGGAAAGGTTCCATATTACAGAGGCTGCAGAGCGTAACGTGGAGGCTGATCGCAGACTCCAGTTGGAGTTAGCCAAACTCAAGCACCAGTCTGTGACCGGAGACATGAATGCCAACAGACTCCATCCAGAGCATTTCCCTGTGTGGGAATTTGATGGAGAAAGCTCAGCAAATGCTGGCTGTGATTTGGGCAATCAGAGGGCCCCGGACATTACAACAGACACTCGACAGAGATCTGACCCCTCTGTTAGTTCCAGGGAGACTGCAGGATGTGTGGCAGCTAGGGAGGCTGCAGAGAGCCAATACATTGCATCACCAGAGGGACCCTTTACCACCATGAGTACAGAGGAACTGACTGATGAATGTCAGCTGCAAGGTCTCTCCTGCAATGACAATACCCGCAGCGAGATGATCAGGCAGCTCGTGTGGGCACAGGACGACCTGTACCATGCCTTTAGCCAGTATCGGCTGGTGATTCTGAATCCAGCTTATAATATGAGTTGTGTGGAACGGCTGGACTACCTTGAGGAATGTTTTGAATTTGCTCAGGAAGAGACAGATTATTGGGGCCAGCTGGATACCCCATTCTGGCAAGATCAGTGTCGCCGGGTGGATGCTGAAAGGTATCGCCTACAACAACCTTTCTCCAGCTGAAGAAGCAATGAAACAGCCTACAGGGGCGCCCCACGAGGAAAAGGTAACCCCACCAGAGTCTGCCACTGTGGAATATGATACCGAGTTATCACAGCCCGAGGCGCAGTGTGCTCTGCTGGGACAGGCTGTTAGTGCGAGCAGCCTACTACCTCAGGCTGCGCAGAAATGGCAACTGGAGGAACCCACCTGGAAGGAGCAGCGACCTGGAGGAGCTGTTCCATTGCCTTCTACTGGAACTGTGACTCCTGTTTCAGCACCAGTGGAGCGGGTGGGGGGAAAACCGGTTTGGGCCACGGGCCGCCGGTGTTGTGTATGTGATGATCCCGGGCACCTCAGTGCCAGTTGTCTGGTAAAGGAGAAGATGACCCCCTCTCCTGCAGGGGCCTCACCAGTGAAACCCGTGCACGCTGTCTTGTATGCACGAGAGTCCCAGGAGGGTGTCAGCGAGAATCTACAAGCCGTGGTCATAGGAAAGCAGGTATCTGTGGGGCTATGCGACACGGGGACAGATTTGACTTTAGTGCATCCCACATTATTGGACCCGGAGAACTTTATTCCCGGAAAGACAATAGCCATACGCGAGGTCGGGGAAATCCACTCGGAAGTAGCCATGGCCCGGGTAAACCTGGACTGGAGGGTGTGCAGTGATCTTCGGGAGGTGGGTGTGCTGCCCCATGTACCCACAAATGTGTTATTTGGGACTGACCTAAGTCGTTTGAGAACTATCGATGAATGTGATTTACCTAATGCAATGTTGTCAGTTTTTCCCACTACCCTCATTCCTTCCCAGGTGGCAAGTGAGCCTGATAAACTAGCAATGCATATGTGTAAGAGTGGGACAATGATGCCATGTAATGATGAACATGCTCGTGTTAATTTACAGGTACCCAAGGAAATTGCACTAGATCAGGTTAAGGTTGACACTGTTGGGAATGATATGTCTGCTGAGGATGATGTATATTCTAATGGAATAGGGATACGTGGAGGTGAGAGGCTTATAGGTGCTAGAGGTGACTCCCACAATTATGTAGACTTAGGCAAGGAACCCAATATAGTGTGGCATGATGAAGCAACCCCTAATAGTGATATGTTTAGGGAGAGTACTGTCACATATGAGGCTGGGTTAGAAGGTAAAACTGTTTTTCCCCTGGTTCGAGTGTATCTGGACTTGGAAGCAGGGCAAAGCATTAGGGAGGTGAGTTTGCCTACTAATGTTTTGCCGGGGACAGATCCGGGGAACTCATTGAATGTTCAAGATGTATGTCCTTTTACCCTGATGTCTGCTAATGCCACTTCTCCTCAGGTACCCGTGGATGCTCGTCCAGGCATGGGTAATGATACTAACGTAAATGATAATGGGTCTATGTTGAAAAATGACCTGTTGAAAAATAATTCTGTGAATGTCTGTGGTATAGGTGGCAATGTGTTTGCTGGTAAAAGTGTATCAGAGCCAGGCAGTCAGAGTATGAGCCAGGACTCAGGTGATGTGATGCTGGGGGAGGTGTCATTGGCCACTGAGGTCACACAGCCTCCCAAGTTTCTTGGGGGAGACCTGTGTGACTTTGCAGATTCCCCCCTGACCCCCCCTCTTGCCATCAACTCACTCACATACACAAAGGAAGATCTCCGCCCACCTCTTGAGCCCTCTGTGACAAGCTTAGCTATTCAGATGGATCAAGGGGCTGACCCACCCCTGGACTTCCTAAGCAAACAAACAGATCAACCTCTCAGTGAAGCCATTTATGATCAGCTCTGCTGGGAGGAAGATTATTTGTGCCAGGGAAGGGCTGGTGCCAACCCAGCCCAGGGACAGGATAGGATTGGGTGTGAAAGGGAGGATGCCGTATGTCCCACTGTATGTGATAAGGCTGAATCTTCTCTCACCCGTACTGTAGCCATCTGTAGAAGCATGAACAAGGATTGGTTAGCAACCACAGGTATCCCAAAATGTGTGGCTGCTGACACCCTGCAGGTAGCATCCCTACTCACCAGAGCAGAGCTCATTAGACTGGTTACCATGGGCAATGAGGAGCCTGATGTAGATACCTACGTGCTAGAATCTACTCTTGATAGTATGGAGACTGCTAGTCAAAACATAGGGACAGAGGAGTCTGGTCCCCAAGACATGATGTCCAAATCTATAGTGTACAAGTTATGTTCCCCATATGTTTCTGGTATATGTAGGATTTCTGGATTATCAGAAACACCAGGCTGGCAAATGCTGCCTTGTGCTGAGATGGTTCCTGAGGGCGGAGACTTGTCCAGCCCCCTGAAGCAGCTAGACAAGGACATGCAGGTAATGCCAGATGATAATGCCTTGGCTGAAATGGCTAAGAAGGGCCTGTCAGATTCTCAGCCTGTACTCCTGGAATCCCCATCCCCCGAGCCAGCAACCCAAGAGGACGATAAACACATCTGTAAAAATATGGTGTCTGGGTTTGCTGTCTTTCCTGATATAGGCCCCAAGAAACGAGACATGGATGATGTTTGCTCTCAGGTGCTATATATGGAAATGGTAGGCCCCAGTTCTGTGGAGACAGGACAGAGGGACAAAGGCACCAGGTTCTGGGTGGGCTACAGGAGCCTGAGTAAGCCCATAGTGGTTGATGCCTATCCCCTGCCCAGGATGGAGGAACTGTTAGCTCAGTCCATCCAGGGAGGGTAATGACAGCTACCACTGTACAGCATGGGAGACTGTGGCATGAGGTGCCAAATGTTCCCCTGCTGATTTTAAAAAAGGGAGGTGTAGAGAAAAAGCGGATTTTGCGTCTGCATGGGCATAATTGCACATGACTGCGTCAGCAGAATCCGTAACTTTCCCTTGTAAATGTATATGTACTGTTTTGTGTAAAGGAAATGACAAACCTTTGAAGATGGACAGAAAGGTTTAACCAGAGGTTATAGGAAGATTGTTTCCCTGCCAGCCATAATTATGTCAACTTGTATATAGCCCATAAGAAGGATGTCCAGGGAAATTACCTGACAGCTGGTTAGATCCTTGATAGCCAGTCTGTAAGAGATCTGTGCTTTGTGTATGGTCAGAGAGCAAAGAATTGTTGGTTATACTCACAGACAGTCAGGTTACAGAGGTGTATGTTTAATCACTTAATCTGTGTGCACGTTTATTGACCTAAGCCCACTTCTCAAGCTTTAGGAAGGTCTGAAAGGTAATTAAGAACCCCTGCCCAAATGATAGAGAAACCCCATAGTCCAGCTAGAGGGACAATACACTCTGGGCTGAGAAGGGTTAACGCCCCCCAGGGGGGGTGAGGGGGACAGGAGCTGGGCACACATGGATAAAACACAGGTTCACTGGTAAGAGTGTGTGATTCTCTGCTTGAGGTTGTCTACAAGACACAGGGCACCGGACGTCGTCACAGGGCAAGGCCTCATTCCCAAAGATTGTTCTATCCGTCGTGATCTGAATGGTCTGTTCTCTCCCATTTTATTATTTTCTTTGGTTTACTTGAAATTGCGAATTAACGGTGTTTGTGACTTTTTGTAACATCCTTATATCCTTTGTAATTTTTGTACATAAGCTTTGAAGTTATTTCTTGAATTAAACTAAACTAATTTTAGTTCTGGAACTGTGTTTTTATGACCCCAAACGCCCATGTTTGGCATGTTACCCATATTTAAATATTGATAAGTTGTGTGTACAGGTGAGAGCAGAAGCTTGCCTTACGTTTTAACGTTAAATTGGTCTTTTGCTGGTGGCAGTTACCGGAATTAATAACCACAAGCGCTGAGATAACTGGTATAAGTCATGGGCGGCGATTCTCAGATTGGCGTACCTGGAGAGATCGGCCGGAGGTCCGTGACACCTGCTACTATCTGTGCACAAGATCTTGCTTCCTATTTTAGGGACAAGATTGATAAGATCCAAAATGAAATAGTAGGCTCTTCCTCAGCTAGTGACCTGCTCAATTCCCTACCTGAACCCTCTGGCACATTCTCCTCATTTGATCTTACAAACGAAGATGAAGTGTCTACACTCTTCTCATCCTCCTACTCTATTACCTCTCCATTAGATCCTATACCCTCACAAATCAGTAAAGCTTTGTCTCCTGTGCTTATCCCAACCCTAACTAAAATCTGTAATCTCTCTCTCTCTACTGGAAACTTCCCATCACTGTTCAAGCACGCAGTGATTACTCCCATTCTGAAAAAACAAAATTCTGACCCTAGTACTCTCTCAAATTACCGTCCTATCTCCCAGCTCCCATGCCCCTCCAAGCTACTTGAGAGACTTGTCTACACCTGCCTCACACACTTTCTTAACTCACACAACTTATTGGACCCACTTCAATCCGGCTTTCGTTCCCAACACTCCACAGAGACAGCACTAACTAAGGTAGTAAATGATCTGGTCACTGCCAAGGCTAAAGGCCATTACTCACTCCTAATTCTTCTAGATCTCTCTGCTGCTTTTGACACTGTTGACCACTCTCTTCTCATACAAACACTACAATCCATAGGTCTTAAGGGCACAGCTCTTTCTTGGTTTTCTTCCTACCTATCTGATCGCTCTTTTATTGTTAATTTTTCTGATTCTGCCTCCTCTTCGCTACCTCTATCAGTTGGAGTACCGCAAGGCTCTGTCTTAGGTCCTCTGCTATTCTCAATCTGTACCACCTCTCTTGGCAAACTAATCAGCTCTTTTGGATTTCAGTACCATCTGTATGTGGATGATACTCAAATCTACCTATCCTCTCCAGATTTATCTCCATCTGTATTGGTCCGTGTCACTGAATGTCTTTTTGCCATTTCATCTTGGATGTCATCTCGCCACCTGAAACTTAATATTTCTAAAACAGAACTAATTATATTTCCACCTGCCAATAACAGTTACCAACCTGATCTCTCTATCACTGTTGATATCTCGACCATCCACCTCGCCCCACAAGCTCGCTGCCTTGGTGTCATCCTTGACTCTGAACTGTCCTTTGTTCCCCACATTCAATCTGTCTCAAAATCATGTTACATACACTTAAAAAACATATTCAAAATTCGACCATATCTCACACAAGACACTGCAAAAACTCTAATCCATGCACTTATTATTTCCCGCATTGACTATTGCAATAGCCTCCTTACTGGTCTTCCCAAAAACAGGCTATCACCATTACAATCCATTATGAATGCAGCTGCAAGGCTTATCTTCCTTGCAAAACGTTCTTCTTCTGCTGCCCCGCTCTGTCAGTCCCTCCATTGGTTGCCGGTTTTCTACCGTATTCAATACAAAATACTTTCACTTACACATAAGGCTATTAACCAAACCACACCAACATACATCTCTTCACTCATCTCAAAATATCTCCCAACCCGACCTCTCCGCTCAGCACAAGATCTGCGTCTCTCATCCCCATGCATTACTTGCTCCCATTCATGGTTACAGGACTTTGTTCACGCTGCACCCACTCTATGGAATGAACTACCTCGCACAATAAGACTTTCGTCTAGTCTCCAATCCTTCAAGCGATCCCTGAAAACTCACCTCTTCAGGCAAGCTTATCAAATTCCAGAACCTCCCGCATAACTTTCATAGCTTCTATATCTAATTACATGCCCTTTTTACAGTCCACACACAATTTCACACATTGTATTTCTCTCACATCCTCATGACATTTGGTCGACATTCCTTTGTGACTGGATCATGCAGCCAACCAAGAAACTGTGCATTCTGGCTGGACCAAATGCAATATATAGTTCCTTTCCTTGTGTATCAATGCTTATTTCCCTATAGATTGTAAGCTTGCGAGCAGGGCCTTCCTACCTATATATCTGTCTGTTATTACCCAGTTTTGTTCTATTAATGTTTACAATTGTAAAGCGCAACGGAATATGCTGCGCTATATAAGAAACTGTTAATAAATAATAAATAAAAAATAAAATATGCATCATACAAAGTGTATTGTGTGTCATAATTCCAGCATACACAGGACCAGCGATCACAGTCATTAGATGCAACAGTAAGGCCCCCCTGTCTGAGCTGTATGTTTTTATTTCAGATGTGGGCTCCATTCCAGATCACTGGAGCAAGTCTGGGAGTCTGGGGGAGCAGAAGAAGCACCTAGCACTGCCTTGGACATATTGATGGTCTATAGTAGCGCATCCCTAACAGTGGGGGGTAAATTTACTAAGATTCGTATTGGTCCCGATTTGAATTTTCGGGTCACTTTTTTGAAAATCAGGAATTTACTATCATTAAAGTCGGCTGATTTGTGTTAGTTTTGGTGTTGAAATCGGGTGCTTTAATGCCGCAAATTCAGCCGTTTTGACCAATAGAAATGATATCACCATTGGCTCAATTCGGAAGTACTTTTCACTTATTTCTGTCTAAATCAGGAATTTACCGTTATTCGTTTTGCAAAAGTCGGGCGTTTTACCCTCAAATGGGGGACTCAATTGAAGTTTTAAAAGCATCACCTCCTGAACTGCGAGTTCTTATTCAACATACACAAATCCGAGTGATTTGTGTATTTTTATTAATGGGAAGTATTTTGTAAGTGTTAATTTATTTAAAAAAATTATGTAGGGGTCCTCCCACTATTTTTATTAATGGGAAGTGTTTTGTAAGTGTTAATTTATTTAAAATATGACATAGGGTCCCCCCAAAAAAGCATAACCAGCCCTGGACTTGTCAGCCTGTCCTGGTACCTAAAATTATGGAGAACAAAACGAGTAGGGTTCCACCGTAATTTAGGTACCAGTACCAGGTTGCAGGGCCAGTCCTAGTTTTAATTATAGCGGGGGAAAAAATGCTTAGGGGTCCCCCTATAATTAAAACCAGCACCAGACCCTTTCCAGCTGGGGGGTGATGCCACAGCCAGGGGATCCCTTTCACCGGGCCCCCCAGCCACAGCATCGGTCTTGACCGCTAGTCAGCCCAGGCAAGGGATCACTGGAGAGTTGGGGACCCCCCAATAAAGGGGTCCCCCTCTCCAGGGCACCCCTGGCCTAGGCTAATAGACCCCTGGGCGGTGGGTGGCGGGTTGATAGTGTATGTGGTGTGTAAAAAAAAAAGAAGTATCAACATTGTCTTTACACTCGAACTGCAGATCCCAGCAAGCCTCCCC
Source organism: Taudactylus pleione (assembly GCA_031769625.1). Classification (NCBI taxonomy): domain Eukaryota; kingdom Metazoa; phylum Chordata; class Amphibia; order Anura; family Myobatrachidae; genus Taudactylus; species Taudactylus pleione. The sequence goes on from JAUIMM010000121.1 coordinate 5,708,806, forward strand.
CAGTACTTGGAAAACCACAAGTACCAGCATGCGGGACATTAAGGGCCCGCTGCTACCTGTAGTTGACCTGTAAATAAATGTGTAAAAAAACACAAAACACACACACCATGCAAGTACAGTTTTATTACATACATACACACACATACCTACACTACCAGGAGTGGTCCCCTTGTCCAAAGTAGGCATCCAAGGTCTTCTTAAAACGAAAAAATGAAAATCGCAATGCACGCAATAGATACAACCAGGATGGTTGATATCTCCCGAATGAAACGCTCAGACGCGGCTTCTGCCTTTATAGAGCCATATCTGAGCGTTCATTGGCTGAGAGAGGTGAGCCCCCGCCTCTCTCAGCCAATGAACGGCTTCTCCATTGAAGTCAATGGAGAGCCGCAGGTTACTAAAGTTTATTCTGCGGTTCCCACAATTGTTTCCTGTAATTTTAGGTAACAGGACAGGCTGACCAGTCCGGGGCTGGTTAGGTTTTTGGGGGGGGACCCACATCAATTTTTTCAATAAAATGAATCCTAAAAATAAAAAAAATAAACAAGCAGTCTGCAAATATTTCACTGATGTGCAGGCTGCTTGTTCGGGAGAGAAACTCGGCCGGTAAAATTGGCGCTTCAAAACTTACAGGATCGACCAAATACACTATCAATCAAAACAATCCTGTCAAAACCGGGAGCTTGGTAAATTCCCAAGTTTTTAAGTGAAAAAAGGCCGTTTTTGATCGATCCTATCCGAGTTGAAAAACGGGACAAATCGGTACCAAATCGAATCTTAGTAAATTTACCCCTGCATGTTTTCCAGATCTTCTAGTTGGTGCACAGGTGTATTTATTACTGGCTGACACATGTTAAAAGATCCACAGGTGGGCAAATTCAAAGGCCTGCTCCTAGCTGTTGTGTCAGTCTGCACACTTACCTGAATCGGCCGCTCGGTTGGCACGACGGCCAGTTGGCCGTCAAGTCGACATAGTGAATAAGGAAGCAAATAGCAGTTAATGCATTGCACACTAGTTAATTAGGGATCCAATGCATGCCTCGTAAGAGAAAACTTCAAACAGAATATGGGCCTGATTCAGCAAAGATCACAGTTCCTAATACGCATGCAATCGGCTGATTGTTGCGTTCTGCACATGCGTATGCATCAAAGTGCGCAGACTAGCTGTTGCGTTCGAGACTGCGATTGTAGAGGCCACGCAGACCCCTTGCAGAGTGACTGACAGGAAGCACCGTTTGAGGGTGGTGATGGGTGGGGTGGTTGGGAAAATGCTGGCATGCCAATGCGTTTGGACACTGTTGCAGGGGCGTGCATAAATTATCCACTGCGATGCCGTACACAGTGTGAGGTCTCATAGCAATTTTTGAGTAAGGTCAGGGCTTGTGCAAGTGTGCGTGAGGCTGCGATGGTACTCGATTGTACCAATAGTTTCGCTATTCTGCTAAACATTACGGATGTGTGTAAGGTAAAGTGGGCGTCCTTATGTTGTGCTGGGTTTGCATTGCGATCGCTATGGTTTAGCATACTATTGCAGTTGAACTGCGTGCGTACGCAATATTGTGATCCGTAGTGAATCAGGCCCTATATCAAGTAGACAGATTTTGTGTGTGTGCTTGGTGTTATGGATCCTGCTGTGCTTTTCCTTTGGGTTTCTGAATGTCTTTGATTGGATCTGGTTTTTCCATTGTCCGGGCATATCCAATTAGGACCCCCATTTACTAACGAGATTTATCACCAAAATGAGTGATAAATTTCACTGTGTATGATAAATGGTGCTCCAGCCAATCAGCTCCCAACTGTCAACTGTTAGAAAAATGACAGTACGGAGCTGATTGGTTGGAGCACCATTTATCACACACAGTGAAATTTATCACTCGTTTTGGTGATAAAACTTGTTAGTAAATGAGGCCCCTAGGGTATGCAATTTTTGTGGCAAAAATTACCATTATAGGTGCGAAATGGTTGCGGCAGAAATTACCATGGATATTGCAACCATTAATGCAGGTATGCACGCATTTATTGCTCCTTCAGGCACCATCTCGTGGCCACCAGCGCGCAACACACTTGAATTCCGCCCTAAGAGGTGAGGAGCAGCGTTAGCGTTTTATATATATAGATTATTAAATAGAGCCCTCAATGTATAAGATCCTGTAAACAAACAGCGAGCCAGTGTATAGATTTATACTGGGTGCAGCGCAAATATTTGTACTAGGATGTGTGCAAATTTTAGTGCACTTACAGTAGTATTTTGACTATAATGTGCTTATTTTGATACTCCCCTTAACAAGCATAAATGAAGCCTTTCCATATTTGATTTCATGTATATATCCATTCTAAAGCCGGGTACACACTGGAGTGATGTTGGCACGATATGTCATTTCTAGGCCGAATCGGAACGACATATTGGCTACACCGCTCAGTGTGTAAGGCCAATATGCACGCTCCCAAAGACGCTTCCGACATCGTCTGATCGGCCACGCTGCACGTCCAACTGAACGATATTGGAAGGGGCCCGTTGCAGATAATGAAGGACGGAACGAGGTATGGTTCCGTCCTTCATTACCTCATTCTGATGTGTACCCATGATACGATATGTCGTCCCATGATTGCAGCTGTGATTTCACATGGACCGCAGCTGCAAAAATATGCCAATAGTTCTAAAGCTTACCCAAGCACAGGGACGCCCACGGCTGTCTTCTCATATCCGTACGGAGTCACGCACCAGCGTCAACATCAATAACATCGATGCACATCGACCAGCCATGCAGCTCTTGCAGCAGGTCTGACCTGCCTCAAATACAACGTCTGTCCAGACATGCAGAGAGCTCTCAAGCTACGTTGGACATCGCAGTGGCTAATTTATGCACACCCATGGAACGGTGTTTAAGCAGGCAGATACGCCAGCGTTATTCTAACCAACCCACGTTACCACCCCCAAACGCTGACTATCTGTTACTCACTTTGCGAATGGATCGTCTGTGCGGTTGTAATCGCAAAAACAATCCCTGTGCATGCACAGTGCGGCTGACATGAATGCGCAATGGCAAACAATTGCTCAATCTGTGTAAAAATCGCCATTGTGTATATCTCTGAATCAGGCTCTCTGTCCCTACCATAAGGACAGTTCAGAGTTATGTCTCGCTGCACACTGCTCTTTTCATGATGGTTTAGCTGCTTGCACCTAGCAGTAGTGCACACAACATCGCCCATGTATTACCATCAGATGGGAAAGTGTTGGGAGGGCAGTCTCACACTGGTAAAATAATACCCACACCACTTTCCATGTTCCAAAATCAGGAAGGTGACTGGGGTAGTTGTTGTTATTCCTTCAGACTCTCTGGTGGCTGGCCACACCCCCTCAAACATTTGGTCACACCCCTTAAACTTTTCGCCACCACCCTCCAGTGGGTCCCTACCATTGCAATGCCCTGGCGGGCCCATCATGCTCCAGTCTGACACTGCTTACCAGGCTTATGTATTACAACAATCAAAGAATTGGGGGATGTAGAAATTATTTTTATATACCTCTATGGGAATAGCATCCACCCCTGGGGCCTTATACTGGGTACACACTAAACAATGTGTACCCAGCATTATGTTGTTCTCGTTGGGACCCGGCGGGGCCGCCGGCATCGGCAGGTGTATACACACTTGCCGATGCCTGCAGCAATGCAACAACGGCGGGGACCATGCTACATTCGGCAGCATGGCCCCTGCTGACGGTATCACTCGTCGGACCGCGGGAGCGTCCGTGACATAGCCGGTATACACTGGCCAATGTGGACGATATGTCGTCCGATCCGCCGTCTAGTGTGTACCTGACTTTAGAGGCAAGAAAGGAAGAGATAGCCAAATCCAACTCCTCCCCAGTGAATAGGGCCTCTAGGAATCCAAAGCTCCCTGGGAAGGCTAGTTGGTGGACCAGAGCTAGGTAATCACAGAGCTGGGAGAGGGAATAGGATACCTAAGAGGTGTACAGAGAAGCATAGCAGTGTAGAAATACATTAGCCTTTCCCCAGAGAAACATGTGACATCGTGAATAACTGGGATTGCCCTAGAGGCAATTTCCTCTTCAGCTAAATATGTCAAGTAGCTAATTCCTAAATCTGCCTGGTAATATTGTAAGTGCCTAGAAAACAAAAGTCCACTTTTAGATTTATCATAAAAGTAATCCTACCGTTTCCATTGTGCAGAAAGCAACAATGTCCTGTCAGAGATTGTGTGAGAGGACAAATATTGAGCCTCCAAGGATCCACATTGCTGTTCTAACACAACCTCTTTCCACCCATTACATCTTTTGTATATATTCCATTTTAATATGATTTTTTAAATTTGTTCTATTTTATATTTTCATCAGTTATGCATTTTTTTAATTTGTTCTTTTCCGTATTAATATTTTTGTTTATATTTATATATCTTCTATCTTGTATTTCCCTAATCATTGCTATTCCTATTAGTGATAGTGACAGTACTTAAACATTAAAACATTTTCTCTACAGTTTTCACTACCACCATATTACATGTATTGTATGTCAATATACATCTGTTTTGATCCTTAAGCATCTATTACTAATGTATGCGTAAGTTTTATCTATCTGGGATAAGTCATCTAATTCTCAATGTGATCCATTGCAACAAAGGGCTAAGGGCCCGATTCAGCAAGGAACACAGGGCCTGATTCAGCAAGGAACGCACGCTAGCAGACGCACGCATGCACCCGGCCGCTGCGAGTATATGCTAATAAATGCATACGCACGCAGAATAAGTAGGCGCCTAGCACTACACAATACCACCCACTTCCCTTAACGTGCGTCCTGTTATACCAAGCAAGACAGCGGAAACATCGGTAACATCGAGAAGCATCGCCAGACCACCCCCACAAACGGCACTTCCTGTCAATCACTGTACTCTGGGTCTGCGTAGCCTCTGCACACGCAGTTTCCATTGCAATAGCAGAGCTAAAACATCGGCCGATTGCATGCGTCTGCATCCGTGTGTTCCTTGCTGAATCAGGCCCACAGTTGCTAATATGCATGCAATCGGCTGATTGTTACATACTGTGTATGCATCGCAGTGCGCGAACTAGCAATTGCAATCGGGTGGTGGTCGGCTGAACGCAGGCATGCCAGTGCATTTGAACGCCATTGCATGGGCGTGCATAAAGTATCCACTGCGATGCCTTACGCAGCCTGAGGCCTGATAGTAATTTCTGAGTAATGTCAGAGCTTGTGCAAGTGTTCATGAGGCCGCGATGGTACTCAATTGTACGGGATGTGGTTATGAGATACTGACATCATAATCCCGGCACTGGAATGCCAAAGGACGCCAGCTAGAAAGAGGTAAGTCTGGGGCATCCTTAGCCGCGTGGGGTGGATGGGTTAGGTTTAGGGAGTGTAGCGGGGTTAGATTTTGGGGGGGAGGTTAGCGTTAGGCTCCCCTAGGGGGAGGTTTCGGCACCCCTGGGGGGAAGTTAGGGTTAGGCACCCCCCGGGAGGGTTAGGTTTAGGGTGCGGTAAGGGGGGGGTTAGGGTTAGGCACTAGGGGGGAAGTTAGGGTTAGGCACCCCATGGGAGGGTTAGGTTTAGGGTGTGGTAAGGGGGGGTTAGGGATAGGCACTAGGGGGGAAGTTAGGGTTAGGCACCACCAAGGGTGGATTAGGGGGGGGGGAGAGTTAGGGATAGGGTACTTACCTGCCCTGTCGGGATCTTCTCCCTTCGGGCTGCCGGCGTTGGGATATGATTCAGCTGCCGGGACTTCATACCCATTCCGATTGTACCAATGTTTTCGCAATCTTGCTAAACATTACGGATGTTTGTAAGTTAAAGTGGGCGTCCTCATGTAGTGCTGTGGTGGCTGCATACTATCACAGTTGAACTGCGTGCGTAATCACTATTGCATTCGCAATTGCATTCCGTAGTGAATCAGGCCCTAAGCTCCCAGCATGCAATTCTTACTACGGTTTCACAAGCCTACCTCAGCATCTCTTGTATTCCCAGGCTCCCTGTGCTAAAATGTGGAAAGTTGCCCTTACACATTCAAGTGTCGTCAGTTCAGCTGTTAGATGACACAAGCATAGTGACGCAGAACAATTCAGAGATGTTAATAAAATGCTACCAGTCCATCTCTTGATATAGCTCCTTTATTCATCTCCTCCATTACATATTTAATAGTTGCAATAAATACTCAACAGTGATTTACAATTCTGCACAAAAGCTGCCACCAGAAATTGTGGGTCCCGGTACAGAGAAAATGGTTAGGTCTAGACTATAGAGCGCTGATGGACCTGTGACGTCACACCCACGTGACCCGGCCTAATAGGGGGAGGGGCGGGGATGCTAACGGGGGACCAAAAGTGTCCGCTCGCCACGCTTAGGGCACAGTGGCTCGCTGCGCTCGCCACAAATATTTACTCCCACTCTATGCCCTAGTGAATGTTAACGCAGGAGCGGTCCAGCCTCCTGCAGCGGTCACGTGGTGGATACGTCACAGAGGTCCTTTAGCCACATAGGAAATAGCAGCAACCCAGAGAAAATAGGCAGGGCTCCACCTCATCACATTACTCTCTCCTCTCCCGCTCTACCCTCCACCCCCCTAAGTGTGATGCCCCCCTCCTCAATGTTACACTCCTAGTTTGGCCCCCTCCTCACCATCTGGCCCCTCCTATAGGGGTCGTTGAGCTTGAGGTGGAATACCCTCTTCTTCCGAGACCTAAGCGCCTGGCTGTCTCTGCTCCTGCAACCATGAAGAAATAAACAGCGCTGACGACAACACTTCAGATATATGGTGCTGGCCGCGAGCCAATCACAGCTCGCGGACTGGCAGCCAATCAGGAGCGGCCGCTCCTGATTGGCTGCTGGTCCGCGAGTTGTGATTGATCGCGGTCAGCGCCAATCAGGAGCGGCCACTGCTGGTCCGCGAGTTGTGATTGATCGCAGCCAGCGCTGCGACGTACATCTGAAGCGGCGGCTACACTGTTTCTTACTGGCTGCTGGCGCATATCTGATTCTGCACTACTGCAACCCAGTCCCCTGCTCTCTCCGGTGCCCGGGACTATGGGCCCGGCAGTCCCCCCCTGATGGCGGCCCAGCTTGTTTGCACCAGAGTTGTCACTCAACTTCTACCTTGTCCTCCCAGTATCAGGTCATTTTCTGTGTTACTAATCATTGACTCCTCTCACTAGACACAGGTGTATAGCGCAGCTTACAGACAGGCACAACTCTGGGATCCCATTATCATTATCACTACTCTCCAAACAGGTTGAATTGCTACTCTCGGGCTTGGTCCACTGTCATTCCCAGCATGCTCACAAATGCACTCCAGGGGCCTGATTCAGAGTCGCAAGCAAAGTGGCCACATCAGCAATTTTTCACACATGCAGCAGATTTTTTGGCCTCTTCAGAGTAGCAGGCAAGTTATACCCCTTTTTGCTGGGTCTACCCGGGTCACAGCTCAGTGTAAAAGGGTCTCTGAATAATAATCCAGGTCAAGTGACCCAGCAATGCAACCCAGGTAGCTACCAGGTTTGGACCCAGGATGGACCCGGGTAATGGTGCAGTGTAAACGGTGCGACCCGGGTTATCCGACCTGGGTCATGCCTAAAATGAGCTGATTGGTGGTTGTGGAGCAGTCACCTCCCACATTTTATGACCTCACAGGTTTAGCAGGGCAGACCTGAGTTCAGTGTGAACAGGACTGACCTGGGAGTAACCCAGATCGAAGGTGCAGTGTAAATGGGTCTGACCTGGGTCTGACCAGGGTTGGAACCATGTCCAAAAACCCAGGTCAGGTGGAAAAGAGGTATTAGCTGGATCTCTCCTTGCCGCTGAAGCTGTAGCTGAGCATTCGCACTAAGCATAATTCACTGTGTTGGTGTGTGTACAGAATTGCAGCCTATTCTGTGTTAAGCATACACAAATATCCAGTGATTTCTGGACGATCTCTTGCACCTAGGATAGGGCTGGCGCAAATCTGTAATTACAGTGATGACGGCTGTTACACTAGCAGATGTATAGGGGAGGTGGTGCCGTATTGGAGTGGCTGACTCTGAATACAGGTGAAAATCCGCAGCTATTTTGAAGCACGCAATGCAGCCGCTTTGTGTGTGACTCTGAATCAGACCCAATGTCTGCAGCTCTGCATTGCTTTCGTTACTCACCCACTCGGAACTCTGTATAACTCCTGTTGAGAGGCCCCCCACAAGCATCCGGACCTGCATCTAGGGCCTGATTCAACAAGGATTGCAAGTGAGAGAACACTCGGCCTTTGTATTGTGACAGGGTCAGCATAATTCCACATGAAGTAAATGTGGAATATCCAGATCTCCCAGGTTTGGCAGAGCAAAGGTATTAGGATTGTGTAACTGTCTAGTTCAGGTGTTGCCGCAATCAGTGCCTGGAAAGGCAGCTGATTACAGACACCTGTGAGAAGCTGGTTTTAGAACTGCAGGGACACTGGGGAAATCGAGCCTGACGGTGAAATAGTCGCCCAGCTTATAGGCCTGGAGGTGACTAGTGTTAGGATTCCTGGACCTGCGAATCGTCTGAAGAAATATTGCTGTATTGGAAAACTTTGAATGACATTTTGCCTGTGAAACTGCCATATCCTGTGTACCTGCCTGTGGTGAGCAATAAAAGCTACTGATGGATTTTACCCGGTCTATGTGATTCTTGTCACAGTGTATATGCTAATCAATGCATATGCACGGCAACCGCAGCATAAGATGCAGACGCCCAGATCTACACAATGCCGCCACTTCCCTTTACTCAAGGCCTGAGTAGTCCGCAAGACAGTGAAAACATCGGTAACATCGAGAACCATCAGAACCATACGCACAATAGAGGTTGACCGGATGTCGTGCAGGATTTTGTCCACTTCCTGAGTGCATCGAGTAGTCTGCCTTAATTATGCACGCCCCTAAAACGGCATCCCAATGCACAGGCACGCCTGTGTTCACCTGACCACACCCCGTCACCACCCACAAATGGCACTTCCTGTCAATAAGGAAGGGTCTGCGTACACACTGCTTGTAGTCTGCGTAAGGTGCATACACACAGGTACATTTTTTGAACGATAACGACGTCATTATCGTTCAGTCGTTCAAGAAATCGTTCAGTTTCAGTGCCAAAACGATGAACGGCAACTACCAATGTGCGCTCCCGTTTGTAGTTGGTAGTTGCCGTTCATCTCCTGTCCAACCTGACGATAATGTCAGGCTGAACATGTTTGGGGATGAGGGAGGGAGTCCGGCACTGAACGAAATCGTTATTGATTTTGTTCAGTGTTGTGCTCAGTGTTGTTAACAACACTGAGCACACCCCTGCCAGGGACACACAGGACGATTTTCGTTCAGGGAGAAAATCGTCCCGTGTGTACGCACCATTACCCGATCGCACTGGCTAGTTCGCGCACGTGCAGTGCGATGCATGCGCAGTATGAAAACATCGGCCGAGTGCATGCGTTCTCCCACTTGCGTTCCTTGTTGAACCAGGCCCACAGTCCACTAAACAATGCTTAGCCAATGCAGCCTAACAGTAAATCAAAACGCAAAAAAAAGTTTGCTAAAAGTTTTGGACAACTGAAGATATTTCACATGTTTCATATTTGTTCTGCACACCAAACTATCTGTCGCTAAAACCTCTGGATGACATTACATATAGCATATTTGTTCTGCACACCAAACTATCTGTCGCTAAAACCTCTGGATGACATTACATATAGCATATTTGTTCTGCACACCAAACTATCTGTCGCTAAAACCTCTGGATGACATTACATTTAGCATATTTGAGTCATTAATGACTGATAAAAGAGATCCATTTTCTGGCCGTCATATGAGAGAAGCAGCTGTCAGGCTGTGGAGAAGGGGGTGACTTTTCCCAAACTATGGGGGGCCTTGGACCTGCACAGTTCTGCTAGCTGGTGGTATGTCTGATTAGAAATGTACCTGTAAGTGGAATTGTTCTTTTACTCCTATGAAGGACTTGTATACAAATACATTTGTATGTTATAAGGTGCATTACCATATTGAATACACTTTCTTTTCTGCGTTAATGGCTATTTCAGGTCAAGTGGAAGCTAAGTTTGGTGTAACTGCTACAGTAGCAGTGGGTGCAGCTGCCATGGGGTGAGGAACGTACTTTCCATCTAAGCCCTAGTTTTTCACACTTGGACAATAGAAAACTTTATGCTGGCACCCACATATGTCTAGTTCCAGCCACTAAGTTATACAGTATATAAACCAGGTTACACTGTATAAACCAGGTCCATAAAGGTTATCAGATAACCAAAGGAGGATAGATTTTTATTGGGGTTATCAGCACTGTGGGCCTGATTCAGCACTGGACACAAATACAATCGCAGCTGCAATCGCTAATGGATCGCAGTTGCTAAAATATGCTAATGCTCTCCAAAACACATCCGAGCATAGGGACGCCCACTGCTGCCTTCTCGTATCCATCTGACGCCGCGCAACAGCGTAAATATCGGTACCATCGCTGCATAGCAGGCAGCTCTCCTGACACGCAGTGAGCTCTCGTACTGCTAAAGAGATCGCAATGCCTAATTTTATGCACGTCCATGAAACTGCATTTAAACAGTCCCGGCACATCTGTTTTTCTAACCACCCCCCTGTTACCACCCCCCAAACGCTGACTACCTGTCACGCTACGCGTGTGCAGTGTGACTTACACGCATGCGCAATGACAAACAATCGCTCTAACTACGTAAATATCGCCATTACGTCCGCTGCTGGATCAGGCCCCGTGTCTGCAATTAAAATCAAGATTTATATGAAATCTCTGGGAACTGCACTGGGATTCTGTGAAATCTATATAGGGACTTTCCATGAGGTCAGCTCCAGTTCTCTGTATTAATAGGCCCTCCTTGCTGTGTGTGTATATGTTGGTTCACTCTGGCAGGTGTAGTCTGTGCGAGGTTTCTGTTGAGTTGCTTCATAGGGTTTGTGCAGCATTTGCTCACTTTTTGTGTGTGGTTACACGGAGCACAAACCAGGACTTGTCAGGGTTCCTCTGGATTCTATACATAGGGCTGAGACTTTGAATAGGCAGAATGACTCTGTTTTGCGACCATGTCACCACTGTGGTATTTTTGGGCATGGCAGCTGCATGAATCCAACGCTCGCCCCCCTTACAGCAATCTGGTGATGTATCTAAGCTTCTGCTGGGACACAGGTACCTGTCCCCTGCGAGAGGGAGACCCTAGAGAAGGCAGCTGCCTCACTAACTGCATGTTGGCAAATAGAGACAGTGGAGTGTGTCACCTAGAGACAAGTGACAGGGCAAATACAGAAAGAGACATATTCCAATGAAGGAGACTGCAGGAGGCTTGCTCGGAAAGGGACCACACCTTTCTGTTACAGCGATGAGATATGAGACTGTATATCTGATGCGTAGTGAGTACTATGTCAGTTTGCATAGCATACTGTATTTTGTGGGAATTTGCTAGGCACATACCCAGAACACTGGCGCACGGTGATGGGATGGGGTGCTCTAACGTAGACCAAGTACAGTAAAGGCATATATGCACAAATGCAGATCGTGATATAAATGCATATGCACCTGGTAAAGCCGTATTATATGCGGGTGATCACTGCTGCCACTGAATGGCTTTCCTCAGACGTCAGGCATATATAATGATTTTGTGACTGCAGTATTACGGTGATTTTATCGCTGCCTAATATTGAATCTGTTAGCTGCACATAAAAGAAATGGTTAGAAAAAAATAGGTGCAAGTGAGATGTACTGTAAATATGCCTGGTATAAGTCAGTATGCATGCTCTATGTGCATATGTTACTGTTGCCGGCAGGAATGGATCTTAAGGTCTGCATGTGATGGTAAATATGCTACTTTTGCAAGCAACGTTTTTGATTAGAAATAATGTTTACTTTGCGACCAATTCTGCTTCAGCTCCTTTGTGTCTGCAAGAAGTATCGTTCTCATGAGTGGACTAATTGTCCTCTGAAAGTAAGCTTTAGCAACTGCTGTGGAGTTATAAGACCCAGCGTTCCACAACAGCCGGAAGTGTTTGTATATATATATATATATATATATATATATATAAATCTATATCACCGGCTCCTAGATTTTTTAACAAATTTTCCAATATTAATACCCTATTATAAAAACATTAATAATCATTTTCCTTTTTGGAACTATGGGCCTGATTCAGTACGGATCGCAACTGCGAATGCAATAGCGATTACGCACGAAGTTCAACTGCGATAGTATGCTAATTCATTGCGATCGCTATGCCGCTGCAGCACTACACAAGGATGCCCACTTCACCTTACACACATCGGTAACATTGAGTATCATCTCAACCTCACGCACACTTGCACAAGCTCTGGGGCTAAGCTGAACGCAATTTCCAGACTATCGGAAATCTGTGCATGCGCAGGACTCATTCTGCAAGTGTGCAGAATGGGTTGTGCTAACACGCATGCTAGCCCTTGAATTGCCTCTGCCTGATTGACAGGCAGAGGCATTTAAGGGGCAGTGCAAGGGCGGTGTCGGCCGACGTTCCTAGAAATGGGGCGTGTCCGCCTCGTTCTCCGGGAGTGGCCAGCACAGAGAATGTGTGGACATACGCAATCTGCTGGACTCGCAAGCCGGCCCTTACTCAGCTGGCCGCCCACCCAGCGCCATCCACCATCGCGACCATCGACCGATTGTGTGTGTATTCGCAGTTGCGATCCTTGCTGAATCAGGCCTTATTATACAAGAGATACAAAGACCATTCAGCAAGAGCCACAGGGAGAAGGTGGTGACCAATAAGACAGATTTTGGTTGGAACATTTTTGGAAAATGTGGAAATGTTTACATTTTTCAAGAGGGAACTGGTTTGTGTGTGAACACTCCCCTTAACCCCAGTACTTAACATCGGGATGCCTGCGGTCTGGATTCTGACAGGTGTCTGGATTCCGGTGCAGGCATTCTAAGCGGCGGCATCCTGACTCTCGGGATTATAACTACATCCCAATTGGACACAACCTGTTATCAGCTTCACCTAACTCCAGGTTTTGGCTACTCCTGCAGCTTTAGTAAGTGTAGTCTGGTATCTCTTAGGTACCTCGCTGAGTGAACACTTACACTCCTTGACATGCAGGGCAGGTTATCAGCACCATACCCTCCATTTTAGTGCTACCAACTCTCTTCAGCACCTCCATTCTTCCTCGCTCTCTTTGCTTGTGTTGTGGATCTTATTTCTTGGAAACCAGATACACACAAGTAGCAGCACCATTTACTTCAGTAGCAACTACAATGGACTAAACAGTCTGGCTCACAGGCGACAGTCACTGGGAATGTATACTTTTAAAAACACTTTCGTCTCGTAAACACTCTACATGTGCCCCTTAAGATGTTATACTCATACCAACACCACTTGAGACACTTGCTTACCTACATGTCAGAGGACATTACATGTGAAATTATGTTAAACCATACTTGCCAACTCTCCCTCATTGTCAGGGAGACTCCCTGAAATAGTAGCAATCTCCCTGTCCCCCTGAAGAGTCTAGCAATCTCCCTGATTGCACCTTACTCCCATTATGTAGCTGTTATATAAAAAAACAAACAAAGATATATGCATTCAAATGGGATCATTAGTATCATTTTCCTGCATTGGTTATAAGACACAATGATTCCTATGGCTACATGCATATTCTGGAAAGTATCTGTGTATTTTCATCAACAAGTAGATTTTACTGACTGCTTTTGGGCTAGTTTACATTTGGATGTAAGTCAGTTATATGACACACCTCTCAGATGTAGCAGTACACGCCCACATCATACTTGCCTACTTTTTTCTTCTTATCCCCAGGAGAAGCCCGAGGAGGAGAAGCAGGTGGGTTGTGACGTGGGCGGGGCCTGGTGGTTCTCGGCATTAAGTCCCGCCCCCTACGCGGGGACCCACGATCACAGCAGAAATTCTCCCCATTTTGCCCACTTCACTAGGGGGTGAAAGGGGTTACCTGAAAAATCGCGAGCCTCCCGCGACTCCTGGGAGAGTAGGTATGTTTGGCCCACATTATCGCCGCACTCATAGGTGTTGTTTTCACAATCTCCCTGAAATGCTTTTTCAAAAGTAGGTATGTGTTAAACCAGTCCTATCATGTGGAATAGGCCTACCATATTTATTATCTTGCTTATGAGTCCCTTCATAATGTATGGTGTACAGCAGGCCTGACCAACCTGTGGCTCTCCAGCTGTTGTGAAACTATAGCTGGACCAGCTAATTGGTGTGAGGGGATGCTGGGACTTGTAGTTTCACAAGAGCTGGAGAGCCACAGGTTGGCCAGACCTGGTGTACAGCATAGTCATATAAGCCATTAAACAGCATACTGTAGGTTCCTACCTAGGGCCCAGTGAGCCCTTAGGGCCCAGGTTACTGTAACCCATTTTTATGGGTTTTTTCATGACAAATAGAAGTGGACGGGGCCCTAGATGTGAGGGATATGTAACACCACTCTCTGGCCACCTACATATTGACCAGTGTGGAGCATCCTGTGATTAGTACAGGACAGTGGGTTTCACAATCGGGATGGCACAAACGGGATGGGATTGAAATACTGATGGCTCAACAGCCGCCGCTTCAAATCCCAACAGTGGAAGGCTGACAGTAGGAGATCTCGACACCCGGTGGTAAGTATCCTAACCCTCCCCTCTCCCCCCCTAACTCTCCCTTAGGGGTGCCTAACCCTAACCTCCCACCCCAGTGCCTATCCCTAAACTCCCCCCCAGGGGTGCCTAAACCTAACCTCCACTTCCCCGCAGCCTAACCCTCCCACCCTAGTGCCTAACCCTAACCCCCCCTCCCCTAGTGCCTAACCCTAGCCCCCCAGGGGTGCCTAAGCCTCCACTTCCCGCAGCCTAAAGCTAACCCTCACGGGGGGTGCCTAACCCTGACCTCCCCCTAGTGGCGCCTAACTCTACCTTCCCCTAGCCTAACCCTAACCTTCCCCAGGGGGTGCCTAACCCCCCATCTCCAGGCTGTTACATTTACCCGGCACACGACGATCGGGATGGCGGGGGTCGGTTTTCCAGCGTCGGGATTAAGATAGGCGTCAGTATTCTATTAACTACATCCCGCACAAACATTACATCCACTATGATAAGTGTTACTGCTCCGGGCACCGAAATATCAGTTGAAGGGTGTCGGCACTTGGCAGGTATATGAAATGTCACAGGAGATGATTTGTAGTGTTACATGTAACATGATATTGGTGTTTGATATGGGTGAGGGCAGTGATACAGTGTAGTATAAAAGCAGAATGGGGATAGTGTAACGGGTTGGTATGTGAGTGGTGCCAGGCAGCATGCTGCGACAGGCTCATGCCACACGTAGGGAAGCTTTATGTGTCCCTGTCTGTCCTGTTCTTGCCCAGGGTGGGGGTCAGACTGTCCCTCGGGAGTTGCTGTGATGGATAACAGAGCACTGGAGTGCTGTGATTATGTCGGAAGTGATAGGACAGGAATGCATTGCTCACATTCATCTACTACATGGGGGTGGTGTTCAGACCATTACGTTATCTTACACCCAAAAAAATACACTTCGCCCACCGCAGCATATCTATCTGTACCAATCAATCACTTACATGGCTTCCACACACTCCTAAGTATGAAATAGATCCCAGCGGGAGACATATCTGCCTGTATCTCTCAGCTTCCACCTGTCTCTACATTGCTCCCTTTCTGCCTCTTAGTTGAGCTGTCTGCTCCTTTCTCTTCTGTGTTTCTGGGGTTTACTTTATGACAGAATCAGCTGCTACAACACTTTATGTGGAGACTAAAATTAGCATTGTTCCTGGGTGAGGAGGAGCCTTAGTTGTCTGTGTCTACACAGGGGACATTGCAAGCAGCCCAGATCCACGCGAGACCCTGGTCACAGATCCCTGCACGAGACAGAACCAGTAAGAGAGACCATCCTAAAGTCACCGGACCTTAAAGGAATTCAACCCATAGGGAAGAGAGCTTCTAGTCATCAGCTTTTCAGTGTGGGCAAAACATCAACGTTGCAAAAGGTAATGAGTCAAGAGATCTCTTTGGATAATATCAGCCAGATACAAAGTTGAATTTGAGACTCTTGTCTTTTGTCATTTTAGTCATGATACTTATTTAAGCAAGTTAAACTTCTCAAAGAAACATAAGCAATGGAAGTAAAGAAGGATTAAAAAGATGGTGTGTTTTTTTACTTTATACTTAACTTCACAATTTTTCGTTCAGCTGTTTACCTGGGGTAAGAATTGGAGATATGAAATTAAGATTTTTTAGGTTACAGTCCCATTATTGGCGTGCCAAGTCCTGTATATGAGGTTCTTTAGTTTTTGTTTTATATAAGTCTTCAGTCCTTGTGCTTTCCTATATTTCATTAAATTACCTCAATTTTCATAAATTCTCCCATTTGGTATCACTATGAAGGTGGGTACAACACACAATGGGGCAGATGTATTAAGCTCTGGATTAATATAGTGCAGATGTATAAAGTGCAGAGTGATAAACGACCAGCCACTAGGCTCCTAACTGTCATGTTACAGGCTGTGTTTGAAAAATGACATTTAGGAGGTGATTGGTTGGTCGTTTATCACTCTCCACTTTATCACTTTCCAGAGCTTAATACATTTGCCCCAATATACGATATAACGGGTAATCCTGATAGTTTCGACCAGTCTGCAGTGCACGAGTATAGAGTGTACACCCAATCTATTGATTACACACATCGTTCATCGCATCATCCTATCTGATGAGCTGCAAGTCACATGGTAAGATGCGATGAACAATGTGGTGCACATCATGTAGTGTGTACTCACAACTGCACATAGGGGGAGATGTATCAAAGCTTGGAGAGAGATAAAGTACCAACCACTCAGCTTCTAACTGTCATTCTTCAAACACAGCCTGTAAAATGACAGGAGTTGATTGGTTGGTACTAGTATACAGGAGAAATGATTAATTGCATACAATCCCCTGACAAGTTATATTGTGCCGTCATTCTGAAGATTGCATTGTGTGTACGCTCGAAATCGTGTTCTGGGATCGTAAGGTTGTAAGTGAAATTGTATCGGCCGAAGCATTTTGTTACATTGTTCATGTGTGAAACTAGCTTGAATCTTATTGGTTACTTTATCTGGTTGCACTCTCTTGACTAAGCTCTTCCTTTGTTTTAACTGTCACTATTTATCTTCATCAGGTAGATGGCAGCTCTCTCTCTCCCACCACACAACTCGCACATGGGTCTAGACATGCCAGGAAGTGCTCCCCGTTTCCTGTGTTTTCCACGTTCGGTAACAGCCCATGTTGGCACATACGCTGTACTGAGATGTCATATAAGTGGGGACCCACCACCCAGTGTTCTGTGGGAACGCGTTGGAAATATTCGGCTTGAACTAGGTGAAAGGTGTTACGCTCAGAGGGACGGAGACTGGTATCAGCTGGTTATCAGTGACCTACGGCTGGAAGATTCAGGCCATTACATGTGCAGAGCCAGTAACTGGTCAGGAGAGGGCTATGCAGGCGCAAAACTTACTGTCACACTCAACAATGTTGTAGTCAATGAACCACATATTGGTTTAGCAAATGAATTGTATCAGTCCTCTAAATTGTCCACAACCATAGCTTTGGTTTCTTCCAATGTGGAGCCTTCTGCTGAGCCAAACCAACATACAGGCTTTGTTCAGGACCTGACCCCCTACTCTGACCACTCTGCAAGTCTCAACTATCCACCACATTTTCTACTAGTTCCAAGTTCCCAGCGATTGACCTGTGGTCAAAATGGGGAGCTCTCGTGCAGAATTTCAGGGAAACCAGAGCCCACAATTCGTTGGGAGAAAGATGGAAGGAGCCTGGAAGAGATTTTTGATGGATCTCATTACTGTCTGTCTCCTGGGGGCCACAGCTTATACATTTCCCATGTCCGACCCCCAGATGCTGGTGTATATGTGTGTCGGGCCAGTAATTCTGTTGGGCAAACTTTGGCTGCAGCTGTGCTGCTAGTGGACCCAATACCACGCCAAGGACCAGAGCCCATACCAGGAGACCCTCCAGCACAGGTGAAAGTGTTCACAGTTAATGAGGGGAAACATGCCAAGCTACGCTGTCTGGTTACTGGCAAACCAAGACCAGAGATTATCTGGCGCAAAGATGGTCGTGCAGTCAGCCCTGGTCGACGAACTCTCATTTATGAGGACCGAGATGGGCACTTTATACTTAAGGTGCTGTTCTGTCGGCAACAGGACAGAGGCTTGTATGTCTGTGGTGCCTCCAACACAGCTGGAAACACACTGAGCGCTGTTATGTTACATGTAAGAGGTATGTTGCTAAAACACAACCCAATCTAGTTTTATTGTAGAAAATGGGGAATACATTTCCTTGTAGCAATCAGAAGAGTTGTGTGTCCAATTAACTTTACTACAGCTCCTAAGACTCTCAAACTCTTTTAGACTTTCTGAAAGGCATGTAAATTCATGTACATAATGTACCTTAACACACTGAGAAATATTGGAATAATTACTAATGTTCATTACTTGGAGCCTTTAAGGTTCAGATGAAGATTTAGTTGCAAGTTTTATTTCAAATAAATTGTTTCCCAGTGTGTTGGTGATGAAAAATAAACACAAGGATTAAAATTCTGATGCATAAAAAGGTCACGCTGAAGTAATTAGCTTGAGAGTAGTAGTGCCAAGTTTCAAATCCAATTCGTACAAAAACATTGCACTTATATTAATACAGGTGGGGTTGAGAGTGGAGTTATTTACAGTGTTGGAAAACAGTTATATATCAGAAGACACTGTAGGTGGAAAGCCTATAATGAGCCCAAACATCATAATTACCAACCTCTACATTCCTTTCCATTGTTGTGTAGGTTTTTCAGCAGTAGACTCGGAAACTAAAGGTGCCCATACAAGGTGCGATAAGCAGCCGATCTGACGGATTGGTATGATTTGGCTGCTCTATTGTACGGTGTATGGGCATAATATCGGACAGAGCGTGCACCCATGGGGTCATACATCGCACCCCCAGATCTTACTGCAGGTTCAGTGGATCTGGGGATGCGATGTGCGATCCCATGCAGCGCAATGCGGGTGGGGGAGGGGGGAGCCAACTGATCACACGGAGTGTGGGAACCGCCCGATATGTTGGACGTCGGAACCCCCATCTCATTGCACAGTGCATATCGCACCGTGTATGGCCAGCTTTACTTTGGCTAAAACCCTTGATGGGGCGTTGCCTATTAGTCACATATACAGAGAAGCTAACTAATTAACCATCACTTCATATGCTTCTTATACTTGTTGCAAACCATAGGATAAAAGGAAAACAAACCCAGGAGGGCTTTAACTATTCTGTTGCTGTGTCTGTGCCCTTCTCATCTTCTATTGTGACATAAACATTTATATTAATGTTCAGCTGTTTTTTTTAGCGGTGATGCATTAAAATGTATTTTCCCTATTCACTTAACTTTAATGTATTTGACATGGTTTTTTCTTTCTTATTTCCTCCTGTGGCTTTCGTCCATGTCTTTATATAATCAGGCAGACTTGTTTATATTAATTTCCTTTTCAATACAACACGAGCTGCCCCCTTGATGCAATTACATGATAACCCAGGGTAATTAAAATAAACATCTCTGTTTGATTATATACATATTTGTTTGAAAAGCACAGAAGCTAGAAGTGAAAACAATGGCAATGCAAAAAAAAAGAGCCTCCCTCTCCTCCCCGATCTCTCCCTGGACTCAATGATCTTTGTATGCAGCCCTATGGGAGTCTAATTGAATTGACTTGCTTTGTTTTTGCATGCAGGGTAAGTAAGGGCTGCTTTTGCATGTAGCCCACAAATGTTATACACAATTTTTATTTGCGGTAGGACACGCTCCTCTCAAATCTAAATCTCTCTGCACATTTTACATATCTACCGCCTGTAGTGCAACATGTTTTTTTCAAGGTGCAAAGTTACCCTTTTTTAATTGCTCCCAACTTTGAATCAGCCCCAATATATTTAGTCAGATTTGCTAGAAAGAACATATAAGGTAAAAAGGTAATGTAACCGGAGGTTGGATAGCTCCCTTAAGCATTGGAGTCAGTCAAAAACATCTGTGCTTAAGCATGAGCATCTGAAAAGAATAAACTTTCTTTACTTATTGCTAGATGTGTCACTGAAATTGAAGCTGGTAATTTACAGTACTGCAACAAAGCAAAATGGTATTTTTATTTTTTTTTAAATTGGTTTGAAACTTTTGCAGCCCCATAAATCCCTCAGCCTTATGTCAGATTTGTCATAGTATGAACCCTGCTTTAAGGCTACACGGAGAAAATAAAAAATCAAATAATCCAGCTTCTAAAAAACATTTAAATAAATATATAATAATGTCCTGTCCTACTACTTTTAATTCTCAACCCATCAGTTATGTAGATAATATTGTAATTGTATGGAAGGTTACACCCAATTGTGTAATTGAAAAAGCCATTTAATTTTGAAATATCTTTTAGACTGAAAATTGTTTATTCAAATTGTGTCCTATGCTCTTCTCATTCGCCAGAGGTTGGTGATCGCTTTCCTGCTCCATTGAGAGACATAGCAGTGAGGGAGGGGCAGGATGCAATGCTAGAATGTTCAGTCCCAGACGGAACCCGCACTACTTGGTACCTGGAGGATCAGAGACTTCACCCAGGAAAGCGTCACCATATAGAGGAACATGGTCCCATCAGACGACTGATAATCCGAGGAGCTCGAACTGATGATGACGGGGTGTATGTGTGTCAGACTAATAAAGGGGCTCAAAGCATTGCAGAGGTAGCTGTTCGAGGTGAGACTTATGTTCAGTATTAAAAAAAAGAAGAATGTTGTCATTTTTCCAGGGCTATCGGCACGCGGTATGGGTGGGGTGCGAGACACCCCAAGGCATTTTTTTTTTCAATAAAAAATTGAAATATATATATAAACATATGTTCTAAACTTAATTTAAAAAACAAAACACAATTTCTGAGCATTTTTTGGGGAAGACAAACTTAGCCAGTTAAGTGATTAAGCGGTTCACACTATTAGGCTTTGTACATTAAACTAGACCCTTAGCTTTTCCTTCAATAAGCCTTAACATTCACAGCTGTCAGTCCTCCATTTCAGTTTCTACTTTCCTGTCTATAAAATACACAAAATCAGAGCTATTTTTAGACATGCTCTCGGCTGCCTTTTTTTTTCCTATAGACATTCAACAGCTTAATGTTAATGCTATTTACTCAGAATGTGTGAAAATTGCACAAGCAGAACAAGCCCCGCTGATCTCTTGCCTTGCGGCTTGCCCTGTACTCAGCATGCTGTATCTATCTCCCAGGACCGATTGTGAAGAAGTTGCCCCGACGCTTAGAGGTGGCTGAGGGTGGAAATGCAGCTTTTTGTGCAGAGACTGAGAGTGAAATCGAGCAGGTCGGCTGGACCCATGATGGTCACATTCTTTCTGAGGATCAGAAGACGGTTGTGAAGAGTTTTGGAAGGACCCATGTCTTGGTGCTGGTTGGGGTCACACAGATGGATTCCGGTACCATCCAATTCCATGCTGGGTTGTCTGAGTCCTCCTGCCAACTCCGAGTGAAAGGTGAGAAAGACCATTGCCACTCTTCTATATTAGTGGTTACATTTAAAGTGTGGACTCTGGTAAAGTTATGTTTAAGAGTCATTAGGTACAAAGAAAATATTGCGCACATTAAAGTTGTACTCCTGATTAAATACGTTTTACCAAAATTCCTCCTTCCTCCCCAACTTGTAACACTCTGTGGTCCCTGCCGTGGTTGACATGTACTTGCATTTAATTAAATATTTTAATTTTAACATCATCTTATCCAGCATAGTAATATTCATCGGGGAAATTACGAGACAGGCAAAGTGTCCTTAGCCAAGTGGCCATGTTGGGAGTTAAAAATAATAAATTAAATCTAATTCATTAATGAGTTATCCGCTTGCCTAAAACCAAAATATGTTTTTATTTTGGCTGCATAGCAAGAGACTCCAATAACCTGCATCCAGTTGTAAGGATATGTATGGAGGCCATGGGGGAAGGGGGGGATCTCAGCCAGTCAATGTATGTAAGGTCTGACACATCTCAGCTATTCCAGGTGACTCTTTGTCTGGGGGTCAGATGATTTCAATCAGCTTCACTTAATTCGCTGATAAGATGGAAAACAAGGATTTTTCATCTGTCAATTGCATGGATGAAACCAGAATAATTCAGTTAAAATATAATACAAAACCAAACAATAAAGTTGCCATGTTTACTGAGCTGAATTAATTCATACTGATATTTTGACGACATTTAAAAAAAATGGATCTAACATAAAGTAATTACTGATAATATGTAAATTTATTTGGAAAATAAGTGCCACACATGGTTGCAGAGCAATGGAGAGCTGGCATTTAAGAGGTTAATTACACCGAGTATTTGAGTACAGCTTGCTGAGCCACCTCTTCTGTAAATGTTGCTGGATTAACGAAATCCCACATGTCTGACTTGTACGGGTTACTAATGAGATAACCAAATGGTTCTGTCTTGTATTCAAGGTCTGTGTCCTATAAACCTGAGGCTCTGGAGCTGGATGCGTTCGCTCATAGTTGGACGATAATTGCAATCTGCGTATGCATCACATTGTGCGTGCGCGAACCACTGCAAAAGATTGGGAAGCGTTCGCTCACCCAGCATACACAGCCCAGCTGAATGAGTGACAGGAGAGGCCGTTTGTGGGTGGTAATAGGGGCAGGCCACTAGAACCAGAGGAGTGGAGGTGGGAACGCAGGCGTGCCTGAGCGTCTCAACGTCGTTTCAGAGGCATGCATAATTAACAGGCAGCGTCATAGTACACGTCACCTGGTTGTATTTCACACTGAAGTGATCACAATGCTTGCAGCAGGGTATAGTCAACCTCGCATCTGATGGTGCTCGATGTACCAATGGTTTCATGCATTTCCCGGAGATGACGTGCACAAGTGGGCGTCTAATGAATGGCTGGTGGGTGTCTGCATACACAAAGTGATCACACGCCAAGCGTACTAATGCCTTGCCGTGCAATCGTCTGCCTTGCTGGGCGTGCCCAGGATTTGCATACGCTGGGTGCGAGCGAATGCATTTAGAGAGCGGGTCTGAATGAGCTCCTCTGTTCCTTATATGTTGCACAGCAGTAACAGTAACATCAATTGGAAACTAGGAGACTTTAGACTTGGATAAAAAAAATGTCTGCCTGGATAATTGCATACACATGATATTTATAAAGCAGATGTTATTCAAGGCCCAAAAGTGTGTGTGTGTGTATATATATATAACAGTGCAAAATGAGCGGCACTCAGACATTTGGTAAAAGACCTGGCGGTCTCCGTGTCATTCTTTTACCAAGTGTCTGAGTGCCGCTCATTTTGCACTGTTCTATTTAACTGAGGAGGGCACAGACATAAGTTGTACTTTAAGTTTGGTCTAGTGCCGAGTATTTGGATATATACATATATATATATATATATATATATATATTTCTTCTGATCTTATATATGCAGTTATGTGCTTTTGTATCTATATACACACACACACACAGGGCAGAGCAGTGGACAGACTGAGGTGGCTAGTTCAGACAGTTATGGCAAATTGGTGAAGATGTGTAATGAGTAATATTGGTTACCAGATCCACAAAATATGAATTTTGACACATATGACACGCTACATTGAGCTTCACTAACCTTTGTAGTCTGCATCTGTTTTTTTTTATTTCCCAGCTGCAGTAACTGCAGTAACCAGGACTGCCTTAGTAAACTGATGTTTAAAAAAATACCTTTTAATTCTGGCAACACATCATTACAATTTTGGTTGTTCAATTAGATCACATTTGATGGGGTATTTTACTAAAAACATGTATGAGGTCATTATTTGATCAGGTAGCAAAGGAGCTGATACCTGCTTTGCACACAATTATTCTGGGCAAAATGATTAGTCATTACTTATATATGCTGAATAATAGGATCACAAGATGTGTGGCTTCCTTAAATGCAGTTAGTTAATAAAGCCCATGTTATTGCAGTTTGAAAGCAGTGTGAAAATCAGAAGCGGATTGCTGTTACACTGTAAATGGAGTCAGATTGGTCCATTGCTGTTTGTTCTACTTCTTAAGAATATTGAAAAAAAAAGTCATACTTCACACATGTGATCTACTTGCAACAAAGCTTGCACCCTCCTAGCTTCTCATCAGTTATAGAGCATGCTGTTAGGCACCTGGAATCTTGCATGCATATATCAAATTGGTTCTAATTTGTGGTCACTGTGTAATGTGCTGTTTGATGGTTTGAGTACAAGATATACGGGGCATTATTGTTTGCTGGAGCTACTAGGACATCTGTGTCTCCATTGCAATTCTCTTTGCTCTCCGACAATAAAGAGTTAATCTTCTATTACCTTGCAGATGGAGCAGATGGAGTATTGTGTTATAGGCTGGGGATCTATTTTAAGATATATTTACCTCCCTCACAGACCCTGTCATATAAATATGGGTCTAGAAATACTTTCTGAATATTTATGTATTCTCTAAATAGCAGTATTGAAAGACCACTGTAATTTGCAATATGAAAGCAATGTTGAGAATCAAAGTAGCATTGGTAACAAAAATGTATTAAGTGACAATTTTTGAACAACCCTCTCTATCTCTTCTGGGGTGTTTATCATTATCTCAAGCCATTGGAGCACCGTGTTCACAGTTAAGCCCGTATTCAATTAACTGCAAAAAGCCGAGATCTGCGATAAAGTATTGCCAATTGCGACTTTTCGCCTGTCGGAAAAGTATTGCCGTATTCAATTCCATCCGCTTTTCACCTAAGTATGCGGAAGCCCAATGCAATGTAATAGGCGAAAAAGATTCGCCTCTGAAAAGGTGGAGAAAAGAAGTGCAATATATTTTTTTGTGGGGTGCAAACGTGGGGAAACCACTCAGAACCCATGGGACAGCCCCCAATGGACAACTAGGTCAAAAAATCCCCCCCCAAAAAAATAAGAACACCCCAAAAAAGTACTTCGAATTTTGGGGTGAAGAAGTGCAAAGTGGGGGGACAATAAGGTTCTCGGGATGCACTAAGAAGGGGTCAAGTGTTTTGGGGATTGCAGGTGCATTTTTGGGGGTGGAATTTCACTTTATTTAAAAGTTCACTTTAGAGGCATTAAAAAATGCTAGCACCCATTTTCAGGTACCCCAAATTTGCCTGGACTACTTATTTTCACCCAAAAATACTGCTTTATGCCATTCTTCACCACTTGTGCAAAGACGCTAATTAGAGGCAATTGTGTGAACTTAAGTACCCCAAACACTTTTAGTAGGACTAATTGGGCACTACTACATTGATCCCCAATGTTTCTGCAGCTTATTGGGGGGTTCAGGCTGATTTCCCCGATATTACACTTTTCGCCTGTTCTGACTTCACGTGTCTCCGTTTTCGCGTCTATAACGGGGGCTTGCGTGTCTCCGTTTGCGTGTCTATAGCGGGGGCCCGCACGATAAGTTTCTGTGGCTAAAATATGTGATGCAGGTGAAAAGTACAGCAGGCAAAACTTTATCAGGGGTGCAAAACTAATTAAATACCACCCTTAGTTGGGGAAAGGTCCTATGAGCAAGTCGATATCATGCTTTATACTTTTAGGAGGAGAGAGGGTGGGTGACATTGGTGGACAGTGGGTAGGTGGGTGGCTTACATTGGTGGACAGGGTGTATAATGCATGACCCAGCCACCGACCGCCTCATATAGGCGGGCAGTGGCTGGGTCATGCTTTATACTTTTAGGAGGAGAGAGGGTGGGTGACATTGGTGAACAGTGGGTAGGTGGGTGGCTTACATTGGTGGACAGGGTGTATAATGCATGACCCAGCCACAGATCGCCTCATATAGGTGGGTGGTGGCTGAGTCATGCTTTATACTTTTAGGAGGATAGAGGGTGGGTCACATTGGGTAGGTGGGTGGCTTACATTGGTGGACAGGGTGTATAATGCATGAAGCATAAAGAGACAAAGAGGTTCTTTGCATACAAAGAGGTTCTTTGGACCTCATTCAGAGTCGGTCGTTGCGGCCACACGGTCGTAAGGGAAAAGGGGCCGGATATGCAAATGATGCACTCGCAAGTTGCGTCCTTAAGATCGGATCGTTAGCTGGCCGACCAAGGGGAGAATACGCCCCCTCCTCGTACGCATTACACGTCATCTCCGGCCATATAAGGATTAATCGAGACCATCGGTAACCATCGGAACTGGTCGTAGAGCTTAAGGTTGACCAAACCCTCTCTTAAGCACTACGGTCAGGTCAGCGTACAAACCACCCATGTCAGGTGTGCCATGACACTACTTTGTTAATTATGCACTCCCATAAAACGCCGTTCGCATAATTAGGCACGCCTGCGTTCGGATCTCCACTCCCCCGTTTTCAAGCACCTTCCCCTGTTACCACCCACAAACGCCTCATTCTGTCACTCAAACTACCGACCTGGCTGTGTTCAAGGAGAGAGAAATTTCTGATCGTAGCAGCTAGTTTGCGCACGCGCATTGCGAACTTTACGCATGCGCAGTTTAGCGAACATCGGTGGCGTACGACCGTGCGGCCGCAACAACCGACTCTGAATGAGGTCCTTTGTCTCTTTATGCTTGCAGCACTACAAGTCTCAGCAGGTAGCACCTCACATTGTGCTTAGGGTGTGCAATCTAGGGCCCCTGCCCCTATGTATTCTTTACTGTATAATGCATGACCCAGCCACTGACCACCTCAGGTGGCTGGGTCATGCATTTAAAGGTGGACAGTGGGTGGCTCACATTGGTGGACAGTGGTTAGGTGCATCAATGCAGCAGCAATACTCAATAAAACACAGAAGTCCAGACTTCAGGTGTGCAGGCTGAAGCACGTCCTTCAAATCACGATGCTGCACAAGATGGCGATTGGGCGTGTACAGGGATCTGTCAGTCAAGTTACGGGACGTGCAATAGATCGTACGATAGATCGTGAGTAAAAAGTACTCACGATCAGCACCACATCGTGTATGAGATCGGCATATATGCCCTACAGCACAGCAGATCTGAAGATGCGATGTACGACCAGCGGGAACGCGCATCGGCATCGTGAGTGGACACGATTTGGGCATATTTTACACGATTTGTCATCACGATGCGCCGGAATCGGGCAAATCGTGTAAAATATCGTTGTGTGTAGGCTCCTTAAGTGAGTGATTCATACTCTGCTGTAGATAGAAGCTGTGGCCAATCTGATGATGTGCCAAATTCACTCCTCACTTCCATTCTAGCAGGTCTACTCTGTAGGATGAGGTTCCAGCATTGACCGATTTATCCTATGAGTGTAGTGCACCAGTAGCTCAGTTCTGGTAAATGTCAGGTTCCAAATGGGTACCCCAGCAAAGGGCTACTTAGGAGGATAACCAAAGTGGAACAAGCACTTATCAGTGTTCTCCCCAGGCTGATTTCTGCGGGCGCATCGCCCGGCACTTTTCCCCGCTGACCCCCGCCGACCCCCGCTGTGGAACACTGGCCTCTGAAGTGTTCGGAGGCAGAAGAAGCCTCCGATCACTTCAGAGGCCAGCGTTCCCAGTGATGCACTGCGCGGGTGACGTCATGACGTCACCCGTGACGTGAGGAGCCTGACCCGCGCGCCTGCCAGTCAGCGCACGGCAGCAGCAGCGGCGAGCGGGAGACCGGCCAGCAAGTAAAGGTAAGTTCTGGGGCCGGGACCAGGACCAGTCTGGGGGCACTGCACAAAGGGGCCAGCCTGGGGGCACTGCACAAAGGGGCCAGCCTGGGGGCAATGCACAAAGGGGCCAGCCTGGGGGCAATGCACAAAGGGCCCAGCCTGGGGGCACTGCACAAAGGGGCCAGCCTGGGGGCACTGCACAAAGGGGCCAGCCTGGGGGCACTGCACAAAGGGGCCAGCCTGGGGGCACTGCACAAAGGGGCCAGCCTGGGGGCAATGCACAAAGGGGCCAGCCTGGGGGCACTGCATAAGGGGCCAGCCTGGGGGCACTGCATAAGGGACACTTTAAACCTGGGGGCACTGCATAAAGTGGCCAGCCTGGTGACACTGCATAAGGGGCCAGCCTGGGGGCACTGCATAAAGGGGCCAGCCTGGGGGCACTATTTAAGCCTGGGGGCACTAGATAAGGGACCAGTCTGCGGCAACATAAAGGGGCACTACTTCAGCCTGGTGACACTGCATAAGGGGCCAGCCTGGGGGCACTGCATAAAGGGACCAGCCTCGGGGCACTATTTAAGCCTGGGGGCACTACATAAGGGACCAGTCTGCGGCACTACAAAGGGGCACTACTTCTGCCAGGGGGCACTGCATAAGGGCAAAGCTAAACTACAGGGGGCAATGCATAAAGGGGAGAACTACAGGGGGCACTGTATAAAGGGCACAAATACAGGGGGCACTGCATAATGGGCACTTTTGACTGAGAGCCAGTGGTGGAGCAGCCTGAGACATTTCAGGCTGGATTGGTCTGGAGATACCCCTTTTCCCGGCGCGCGCATAATTGCGAAGGCCCCCACCCGGCTACTTTTGGATGCCACCCGGCTGGAAAAAATTTCTGGGGAGAACACTGCTTATGTTTCTGGGAACTTGTTTATATGCATTTATAACTCTTTTAAGATGTGTTATCATATTGGATGAAATGATGCTATAAATATAGAAGCCATCAGAAAAACAAATGACCAGTTATTTGTCTCATTACTTATACCCATTCAGCTCGTGGCTCAAGCATAGCTCCAGCCTCGGGAGAGCCGGCCAGCAGGACGCTGGATGCTGGACAACCCATTTGTCTCAGTTGTCAAGTTCCTAGCTCAGGTGCTAAGGTCCGCTGGATGAAAGATGGTCAGGAAGTTGAGCCAGGAGGACGCATTTCGCTCCAATCAGATGGCAGAATGAGGAGACTTTTCATCTCGTCCTCAGACCAGTGTGATACAGGGACCTATACCTGTCACTCAGCCAATGACAGCTCAACCTTTACAGTTACAGTGACAGGTAAGAAAGCCTAAAATCATGTGTTATCTCTCTGTTACCTGTCAGGGAAGGGTTCTGCAGTACAACAAAGTTTACACGAGATGCATATTCACTCCAACTCCAAATCACCACCATGGGCTCTATTTACTACAATCCGCATTGGTAATGCAGATTGTAGTGTGATATTACCGAGTGAATTCGCATTGCGAATTCAGGCAATATCACAGGGATTTACTACAAATCCCTTGCAGGGACAGAGCTTGCGATAAAGCTCTGTCCCTGCTAATCCCCTTCGGAGCCTTATCATGGTATTTTCGCAAAAAATACCGTGATTAAGTGCCCGCGCATGCGCCGACCTGTCGCCGCTGCTACCCCCCCCCGGCGCTAAGCCTCGCCCCCGGTGCTAAGCCCCGCCCCCGCGATCCCGGACCCCCCACGACCCCCCTCTCCCTTACTTACACTTACCTGCATGCTCCGGGCCTCCGGTGATGTTCTCCATTCCTCCGGTCAGGTGATCTCCCATACTGCACTGGGGCCCGATCACCTGATGACCGGGCAGCAGTGCACTGTGGGAGACCAGCTGACCGGAGGGGAGTCAATGCCGGAGACCCGATCACCGGTCCCTGGAGTCAGGTAAGTAATTTTTTTTTTTACTACTTTTTTTTTCTTTTTTTTTTTACAGTAATCAGCTTGCGGTCTGTTTAGACCACACAGCTGATTACAGGGACCGACTCCCGGCTCTGCTCTCCCCGTTAGAGCAGGGCAGGAGGCCGGTAACCGGGGGAGACCCTGGATAACGCCACCTCCAGGTGGCGTTATTATCACAGGGCTTCCCCCGATATTTTTTTCACATTTATTTTTAGTAACTATGGTCAGATCACATTTCCCATTACAATTATGGGAAATGCAATCTGCTTTACTAAAAATAAGTGATACTTAGGGGTTGGAGTAGAATTTTACGAATTCTACTCCAATTGCCCTGTAATAACTACAGGTGAAACTAAAATAATGTGAAACAGGTGTGAAAACACCCTTTTTCACTTTATTTTAGTAAAAATAATGTTGATAAATAGAGCCCCATGTATCTTTATCTGCAGTTTATTACAACTTGTCTAAAATGACATATAGTACACAGTGTAAATCTTCTTTAGCTTATGTTGTTATTGTAGGTCATCATCTCAAGCAATGATTTTTATATTATTTTTTTACTGATAATAATTTTTTAATCACGTCAGTATTCAATGCTAGTAAAATTGTATTGTAAAGAAGCATAACCACTTGCTACATGGTGTCTGAGATCATCTCAGAAATTTGTGCCTGTACAAGTGCTTGTATTTGTATTTGCTTGTATTGTACCACGTCACCACCAATGGCAAATACTGGTATCGTTTCTGGGTGGGCAGACAGTTTTCTGGGATACTGTGGAGTAAGGAACACATACACTAAACTCCATGTGGTTGATATGTGCACTATACCTTACAGACTTAACACAACTAAAAACGTATCTAAAAATAAACACACGGACAACAGGAGTTGGATTTAAAATTAAAGGTCAAATTTATATGACATCAGATTATTATTAATTAATTAATAATTAATAAAATATTGAAATTTGGGCTATCGAAATTAGATAATCAGATTTTACCAGTTGAAATTGATTGTGAGCTTAAAGTTAGTATGGTGGCGGACAACAAAGAACGGACACTCCAACAAAACACACGCAGACCAAACACGTCAC
Source organism: Taudactylus pleione (assembly GCA_031769625.1). Taxonomy (NCBI): domain Eukaryota; kingdom Metazoa; phylum Chordata; class Amphibia; order Anura; family Myobatrachidae; genus Taudactylus; species Taudactylus pleione. Next base: position 5,739,556 of record JAUIMM010000121.1, read on the forward strand.
TCGTTGGTGTTCAGCTCTCCAACAAAAAGCACGCCCGGATGGGCTCTGTCATTTCCCTGAAGGGACATTTTTGGCCTATCATTGAACAAGGAGAGCGCACCCATCTAATTTGTATAGCTTAAAGCACACTACCTTTTGATCCGCCAAAGCGAGGCAACTCAAGCCGTAGCCCGCCACCAAACAAACTAAACCCAACTTCACCATCACCTTAAACAAAGCCTCCACAAACATAAGCAAACCTGCCTCTGACAAATGGACCCCGCAGACCTAAACAAATGCACGTCTTTGAACCTGATTGCACTATGAACCCCAACTCTGCCATCAGTTCCACCCATGTGCACGATCAACACCTTAGGCCAACCAAACATTTGCACCGTAGACATCAGATGCCCCTTCAATTCACGCCACAGCATTCCTCTAAAACCCAACCACCTAACACTACGGGCCGAAGCAATAGAGCGTAGTCATGTGCAGCGGCCAACTTAGCGGCCCAATAAATGAATAAATGGGCAATAATCCAGACTGGCTCGTCATCGTACAATCGTGTAAGAGAATAATATAGTTTATTAAATAAAGGTATCGAAGAACCCACAACTCTCAAACCACACCATGCACACCTGCAAATAGCAGACATGACAACGTAAAACAATAAGAACGATGTTAGTGACAAAAAACACAAGCACGGTAACCAGGCTGGAGGTAAAAATAAAAACCTACTAGGATCTTTTCTACTTATATGGGGAAACTATTTGTTGCCTCTGTAGGAAAAAATAAAAATCCCTCCAAACCCCTGAAAGCGAGTAGTCTAAACCCCTGGTTAGCATGCCGAAAAAGCGATAACAAGCACCCTGCACGGACGCTCATAACGACGGAATGCTCCGGATTTCCACCTACCCAGAGCCTGAATCTCTGACTCTGAAAAACCGTAAGCGGCAGCAGATGTGGCAGCCCCAATTCGGAACGAATGAGTGCCATATTCATGCAAAGGGAGACCGAGAGCTGCAAAACCTGACCAAATTGGTATTTACTAACTGGAACCCTATCCTGATGCACCAACCACGCTTCCCCACACTCTGGACGCTGCCGCAAATATGCATGCGTCAAAAACACCGGGCAGATCCTGCTGTCCTGACACTTCTGCAAAGCTAGCCCCAATCTGGTCATTTTCAGAATGACGCATCTTGCGCAAGAGAGAATCCTCGCTGCACAATACGTCCTGACGAAGCAGCGCAGGTCCCGAAGCGCGCACAGGGGCCACCAACTCACAAACCCAAAATGTGCCATGAAACGACATTGCAAATGTTAATTTGAACAAATAAACTTCAAACTGTGAGGAGCACACACATTCCACTGCCGTCAATAGATGTGGCAATAAATCAAGATCTATCGGCCATCATTTCCACCCAGCTAACGTTACACATTAAACAACGCAACACCAATCTAGCATGCAAACGTAGAACTGACAGGGAGGATGATCGCCGATGTTTCATAGCCTGAACCACCCCCAGATTGTTGCACCAGAATACTAAGCTAGAGTTGCGCAGGCGCTCCCCCAAAATTTCCGCAATCACTGCGATTGGAAAAAGCTTGAGCAGAAGCAAATTCCTGGTCAAGCCTTCCCCATCCCAAGACAGTTCATGCACTTTGTCGTCTGGAGCCGGCAGCAACCCGCAGCTATGTCGATTTCTCTACCAAGAAAGGAAAGACGTGACCTGGCCCTCTGTTTTGTCATGGGCAATGGGAACACCCAGCTCTACAAATAAAGCCTGCACCGAAAAAAGCAAATGCGCGCAATGATGGGAACCCGCCAGACCGATACAGAGGAAATCGTCCAAGTAATGAACCAGAGCACAAAATTTTAGCCTTGCTGCAGTTCGGGTATAACGCCAGCCACTTTAACAAAGGTGCAATGCGAATAAGGGACGGAGACTTACTTAGTTTCCCCTGCCGGCTGGCTGGCCAGAAGGGGTGGTTTCAGAGGCCCTGCTGCAGTCCTTGGCTGGATGCTGCATGCCGAAAATTACACTGCACACCAAGTCTGCAGAAGGAACCATTAAAGGCGTAACATCGATCCTGACCCCCACCTGGGAAGTGAGTGCTTGCCGGAGACTGATACGCTGCTACCACTTGCGCGGATCCTGACGCCGACAGAGTAAGTTCCAGCCACACCTCAACATCCTTACATCTAAAATCTATGATGGACAATCCCGATTGCTTCTTTCGGAATTCCACATCATATGTGCCCCACATGTACACTTTATTGAGACGAGGCATGCTATGAATCATATGTAAATACTTAAGTGCGTTCGGGTGTTCTGCTGGCCTAGTGTCTAAGTAGCAAGCGAAAAACGTGTACATCCCTGTCAGCCAATTAGAATAAGACCTAAAAGCGTCCTCCCCAATGCTCCCTTTTCGCTTGGCGGCTCTAAACTCCTTCTTGGACTGAGACGTGAATGTGAATACGTCAACATATTTGCTTCTAGAAATACGGTCATGAACATGCCTGCGCAAGCCACGCAATATGGCTGTAGTGTCACAATGCACCACGCCCCCTTTAGGCTGCGTATCAGTCTCCGATTCACTAGATGTGTCAAAGCTGGACCGACTTAAGTCGCACTCGCTTGGCCCGTTTTGGAGCCGCTTCAGATGAAGAGGAATCATCGTCAGAAGATGAGGAAGAGGAGGAACTGTTGGCCTGCGCTGCTGACACCCTCACTGCCGACTTACTTGAAAGCCCAGGTGGACTACAGCCTGCCTACGTCACCGCATCTGGCCAGCTGAAGACATAGCCGCTGCAACATCTGCAGAGGAGGAAAGAGGAACAACAGTCACCAAATCCATTGCCACATTCACAGATGAAGGAGAAACTAAATGCGCATCACCCAGGCTTGGACCCCCTTGCAAACCTAAAGCGCGCAGAAGCTGCCCCTTCAGTGGACCCAAAGCGGCTTGCAAATATGCAGACGACTGCACCGACGCAGGAGAGGCCGACGTCGACGTGGACTGTGCCGCCAACAAAGGCATCAAAGCACCGGCCAAAGTCACCAACACATTAGCGGCTGCTAATGGATCTGTGGCTGCCACAGGTAGAGGAGGGGGGGGGGTGACAGTATAGGAGGGGCCAATGCGGTACCTGAGACTACGGGGTGGGAGGGATCTGCGGGAACATTCTGCACTACAGGTGCAGAATCACCCAGCGAAAGCCGCCGAGAGAGAACACGCGAGTAAGAGCATCCGCCTTACACGCTGCGCCAATGGAGGGATGCAGGTGTGGCCCAGTGTCAATTGCCCCCACTAACAGCTGACCTCCCCACAACCACCACCTGACTATACAGCGGGGCAGTGTAAGCCAGCCGTTTGTAGGTAGAGCTTATGGCCCCTTGTGCAGCAGCAGCACGTTGTACCTGAGACCCAGGGCCATCCTGACCTGCAGTGCGTCCCACAGCAACATACATGGTATTCCTACACCCCTTTCGTGACCTAGTGCCTCCGGAACTCCCCCACCCGGAACACCGCTGACCCCGGCCGGAGTTAGCGGTGACCAGGGCCCCAATAAACAATCCCGCTCCAACAGTAGGAGGGAGCTGGAGAACCGCCGCACCTGCTGCCGCCATGTTATGTACAGCCCCTAGAGACGCGCAACTCTCAACACTATGCGCCACGACGGGGCCCGTCCAGTGTTGCCAACTCTGAAATGGAAAACAAGCAACCTATAAGCAAAAAACAAGCCCAAAACAAGCCCAACCCAATCCTAAAAGCCCAATAAAAAAGCCCAATTTATGGGGGTGTCTCTTTGTCCTCGCTCTCTACCTGGTTAACTTCCTTTATTCCACCTCTTCTCTAACCTAAATATTTTAGTGTATTCACAGCCTTATCTGCCTTATTGCTTTTCTCCCTCTACACCAGCCTCCATATTTTCACCTCCTCCCTCTTTTCATATCTCATTCCCTTGCCAGTCTTTAGCTGGGTACACACTTACCGATGTGTGTACCCAGCGATGCGACGCCCGACCACGCAATATATATCGGGCGGTCGATACATACTGCATGATGTGGTGTCCAAACGTCCGAAATGTCGGGCACCGGCTCCATCCACTAAGCCAGCATCGGCATCTAGATCGTTCCATCGGCCCTACATGCAGGCCGATGGAACGACCCCGATGAACAACCTGCAGGAGTGTGCAGGGTCACGCATAGTGGTTACACACTGGCCGATTTGGACAATATGTCAGCCCAATCCGCAGGATCAGGCGACATATCGTCTATTGTGTACCCACCTTTTCTTTACCTGACACTTCTTCTCTGCATTTCTCTCACCCCTCTACTTCTTACTCTCCTTCATTCCTGTCACCTGTCTAATTCCATTATCCCCTCTTTTTAACAGCCTCAGTAATTTTAACTCGCCCCCATGTACCTGCCTCATTTCTATCATCTAGTTTACCTCTCCTTCTTGCCTGCCCCCTACAACTTCACCCTGTTAACTGCCCTCTATTCCCCAGACTCAACCTTCCTCCCTCCCTCAGTCACTACAAGTGCAAAACACACACACACACATTTACTTACCTCTAGGGTAGGGATGTGCAGGCTCGGTTTTACTCGGATTTACTCGGTTCTTATCGCCACTTTACCGCAAATTCGGATTTATTACATTGGCTATGCAAAACACATGATAGGCGATAGCCAATAAAATGCCGTTTAAAGATCCGAGTAAATCCGAGTAAAACCGAACCCGCTCACCCCTACTCTAGGGTTGCCTCGGCAATGCACAAAAAAAAATAAGCCCAAAAACAAGCAACAAGCTACTTCCAAAAAAAAGAAGCAACTTGCAAAAAAAAGAAGCTCTTGGCAACTATGGGCCCGTCAACGCTGTAAAGCAACACCAGGAGACGGGGCAGCTGAAGCAGCCTCCAACCCCGGCGCTGCCGTAACTGACGGTGACCCGTGCCACGACCCGGAGACGCAGCGGCCCACGTGACCGCCAGACGCCTGGCAGAAGAAGTTGAACGGGCAGACCGCTTAAGTGGGCGGTGGGGCATGGTGGCAGTAATGGGGAGACAAAGGGGATAGAGGGTGAAAGCAAACGGTCACAATAAAACAAAAGAGAATAAAGTTAATTAATAAAAAGGAGAAAACTAGTGCAGAATGAAAATTGACAGATCAGGAGACAAAAAGGAAGAAAAGAGATGACAAGGGTTAGAAAAGAAAGAGTAGGAAAGAACAGACTATGGCCCTGATTCAGAGCTGGATGCTCTGACAGAGCGCTCGCTCTGAATCAGGGCGTCTTTTTTTTTTTTTTATGGAGTGGCCTCCTGGCCGCTCGCATTGCTGTGGGTTACCAAGACCATCGTGACCATCGGGCTTACGACAAGATCCTTGTGGTAGGGTCTCGTGGCCGCAAGCCCCAGAGAGCTTTCGGCTCAAACAGAGCCGAAAGGTCTCCCACTGACATCACTTGTGATTTCAGTGGGGCCGCACCCAAACGGTAGGCGTTCTCATGGGAACGCCTCCGTCTGGGCAGCCACCCCCCTGGCCCGCCCACCAAAGGAGGCGTGCTGTCACTCACCATCGACAGCACGCCCCCTTTGGTGTGAGACCCAAAGGGACGGCTTGCCCGTCGCTATCCGGGTCCCGCGCATTCGCACGACAGAGCCGGCTCCGTCGTGCGCATGCACTCTGGGCCACCATCGACCCAGTTGCGAGCGCTCAGCGCTTGCAACCGGGTCTGAATCAGGCCCTATGTACTGAATAGCAATCAAAATCCACAGACCACTTCCCTGATTCCTGTGCTGGAAATTTCCAGAAACAAAGAGGCTTAGGGCTCTATTTACTACAATCCGCATTTGCAATACAGATTGTAGTGTGATATTACCGACTGAATTTGCATTGCGAATTCAGGCAATATCACAGGGATTTACTACAAATTCCTTGCAGGGACAGAGCTTGCGATAAAGCTCTGGGCCTAATTCAGATTCGGACGCTATTTGCGCTCGCTCGTCCAGAAAAAGGGGCTGGCTATTTAAATTGACCGTTCGCTCTTTGCGGTCTGTTGATGCCTCTATGTCTGAACGAGCGAACAAAACATGCGGATGTTTTTTCGTAAAAAACGCCCCCTGGCCGCTCGCATCATACGTCATCTCTGCTATTTATTAGATTAATCGAGTACATCGAAAGGGGTCTGAACTGCTCGCAGTGCTTGTGGTTGGATTTTCCTACCGCAATCATGCGAACAGTTCAGGCTAAGAAACAACCAAGTGATGTGGTCGATGACGCTGCTTTGTTAATTATGCACACCCTTAAAATGCCTGTTTTGACCTTTTGGCACGCCTGCGTTCAGATCTCCACTCCCCGTTTTCAAGCACCTTCCCTGTTACCACCCACAAACGCCTCATCCTGTCACTCAAATTAGCAGGCATTCGCTAATTTGCGAGCACACGATTTTCGGTCGCACTGACTGGTTCGCGCATGCGTACTAAACCCATACACATGCGCAGATGTGCGAACATCGCTCGGAGCGAACGAGCGGCCGCTTACGAGCGGCTCTGAATCAGGCCCTCTGTCCCTGCGAATCCCCTCTGCAGCCTTATCACAGTATTTTTGCAAAAAATATCGTGACAAGTGCCCTGCGCATGCACCGAACAGCCGCCGCTGCTACACCCCGCTGTTGCCAAGCCCCGTCACTAAGCCCCCCCCCGCAACCCCCCCTCCCTTAATTACACTTACCTGCAGATATTGGGCGTCCGGTGATGTCCTCTGTCGCGCAGGTCAGGTGACATCCCATACTGCACTGGGACCCTGTCAGGTGACGACCAGGCCGCCATGCACCATGGGAGACCAGCTGACCGGAGGGAGGACATCACCGAAGCCCCAAACTCCGGTCTCTGGACTCAGGTAAGTTTTTTACTAGGGGTGAGCGGGTTCGGATTTCTGAAATCCGAACCCCCCCGAGCCCCCCCGATCCGAGTCCTATCCGAGTCAGGCTCGACTTTTCCCGCCTGACTCGGATCTGAAATCGAGGCAAAACGTCATCATCCCGCCTTCCTAGTCTCGCGGGTTTTGGATCCTATATAAGGTACCCGCGTCGGCGCCATTTTCTCACTCGGCTGTGGACAGTGAAGAGGGAGGGTGGGAGTTAGGGCTGGCTGGGCTGTGTAGTGTAGTGTAGTGCAGAGTAGTGTTGTGCTGTGCTGTGCTGCGCTGTGCTGCTGTTGTCCACTACTTCAAAGTCCATAGGGGCTGGCTGTGTTGTGCTTTGCTGCTGTTGTTAATAGGGGCTGTGTCCACTACTTCAAAAGTCCATAGGGGCTGGCTGGACTGTGTTGTGCAGTCAGTTCTCCATAGGGGCTGTGTCCACTCCAAAGTCCTGTGCAGTGTCCCAGTCCTAAAGGGATGCTGTAGTGTTGTCCAGGGGGTGCTCTGTCCATCAGGGGTGCTCCCCCCAAGTGCTAAAAAAATAATATATTTTCTGTGTTTGTGAATTGTGTGCGCAGTAGCCGCACGTGCATCAACAAAGTAGTGCCAAGCGTGCGCCTGTGTCATAAGTAAAGGGCCGGCTGGCTTGACCGTTAAAGGGTGCTGTAACCCCCAAAGTACACTCCAGTCCAAACTAAAAAAAAAATTATTTTCTGTGTTTGTGAATTGTGTGCGCAATAGCCGCACGTGCATCAACAAAGTAGTGCCAAGCGTGCGCCTGTGTCATAAGTAAAGGGCCGGCTAGCTTGACCGTTAAAGGGTGCTGTAACCCCCAAAGTACACTCCAGTCCAAACCAAAAAAAAAATATTTTCTGTGTTTGTGGATTGTGTGCGCAGTAGCCGCACGTGCATCAACAAAGTAGTGCCAAGCGTGCGCCTGTGTCATAAGTAAAGGGCCGGCTGGCTTGACCGTTAAAGGGTGCTGTAACCCCCAAAGTACACTCCAGTCCAAACTAAAAAAAAATTATTTTCTGTGTTTGTGAATTGTGTGCGCAGTAGCCGCACCTGCATCAACAAAGTAGTGCCAAGCGTGCGCCTGTGTCATAAGTAAAGGGCCGGCTGGCTTGACCGTTAAGGGTGCTGTAACCCCCGAAAGTACACTCCAGTCCAAACCAAAAAAAAAAATATTTTCTGTGTTTGTGAATTGTGTGCGCAGTAGCCGCACGTGCATCAACAAAGTAGTGCCAAGCGTGCGCCTGTGTCATAAGTAAAGGGCCGGCTAGCTTGACCGTTAAAGGGTGCTGTAACCCCCAAAGTACACTCCAGTCCAAACCAAAAAAAAAATATTTTCTGTGTTTGTGGATTGTGTGCGCAGTAGCCGCACGTGCATCAACAAAGTAGTGCCAAGCGTGCGCCTGTGTCATAAGTAAAGGGCCGGCTGGCTTGACCGTTAAAGGGTGCTGTAACCCCCAAAGTACACTCCAGTCCAAACTAAAAAAAAAATATTTTCTGTGTTTGTGAATTGGGTGCGCAGTAGCCGCACGTGCATCAACAAAGTAGTGCCAAGCGTGCGCCTGTGTCATAAGTAAAGGGCCGGCTGGCTTGACCGTTAAAGGGTGCTGTAACCCCCAAAATACACTCCAGTCCAAACTAAAAAAAAAATTATTTTCTGTGTTTGTGAATTGGGTGCGCAGTAGCCGCACGTGCATCAACAAAGTAGTGCCAAGCGTGCGCCTGTGTCATAAGTAAAGGGCCGGCTGGCTTGACCGTTAAAGGGTGCTGTAACCCCCAAAGTACACTCCAAACCAAAAAAATATATATTTTCTGTGTTTGTGAATTGTGTGCGCAGTAGCCGCACGTGCATCAACAAAGTAGTGCCAAGCGTGCGCCTGTGTCATAAGTAAAGGGCCGGCTGGCTTGACCGTTAAAGGGTGCTGTAACCCCCAAAGTACACTCCAGTCCAAACCAAAAAAATATATATTTTCTGTGTTTGTGACTTGTGTGCACTGTGGCTGCACGTGCATCAACAAAGGAGCAGCGCGAAGCGTGCGCCTGTGTCCCATAAGTAAAGAGCCGGCTGGCTCATTTCTTAAAGGGTGGTGGAACCCACAAAGTGCACTACTCTCCAGCAAAAATAAAAAAATATTTTCTGTGTTTGTGTGCGCTTTAGCCGCACGTATATATCAATATAACATAAATGGAGGACCAAACTTTCTCCGATAAAAATAAAATAGGGAAAGATCAAGAACCTCTTCCTCCTAGTGCTATTGCTGCTGCTGGGAGTTGTTCATCATCCCAGAGAGGAAGTAGGAACATCACTACTTTTACTAAACAATTGACCCTCCAACAGTCCCTAGCGATGAGGATGAAGTACGACAGCAGTCATCCTGAAGCAAAACGTATAACTGAGGCCTTGACTGCTATGTTGGTGTTAGACGTGCGTCCGGTATCCGCCATTAGTGCAGTGGGATTTAGACAATTGATGGAGGTAGTGTGTCCCCGGTTCCAAATCCCGTCTAGATTCCACCTGCATCCTCAAAGCAGCAGCGACAAGCGTGCATCTGTCTGTTAAAGGGTGGTGACACCCTCAAAGTGTGCTACACAAACAATAAAAATATTGTTCTTTTTTTTTCTGTCTTTGTGAAATGTGTGGGCTGTAGCCGCACCTGCATCCTCAAAGCAGCAGCGACAAGCGTGCGTCTGTCTGTTAAAGGGTGGTGACACCCTCAAAGTGTGCTACACAAACAATAAAAATATTGTTCTTTTTTTTTCTGCCTTTGTGAAATGTGTGGGCTGTAGCCGCACCTGCATCCTCAAAGCAGCAGCGACAAGCGTGCGTCTGTCTGTTAAAGGGTCGTGACACCCTCAAAGTGTGCTACACAAACAATAAAAATATTGTTCTGTTTTTTTCTGTCTTTGTGAAATGTGTGGGCTGTAGCCGCACCTGCATCCTCAAAGCAGCAGCGACAAGCGTGCGTCTGTCTGTTAAAGGGTGGTGACACCCTCAAAGTGTGCTACACAAACAATAAAAATATTGTTCTTTTTTTTTCTGTCTTTGTGAAATGTGTGGGCTGTAGCCGCACCTGCATCCTCAAAGCAGCAGCGACAAGCGTGCGTCTGTCTGTTAAAGGGTGGTGACACCCTCAAAGTGTGCTACACAAACAATAAAAATATTCTTCTTTTTTCTGTCTTTGTGAATTGTGTGTGCTGTAGCCGCACTTGCATCCTCAAAGCAGCAGCGACAAGCGTGCGTCTGTCTTTTAAAGGATTACATCGGTGACAGCATCCAAGTAGGCATGTCAGACAGTCCGTACCTGTACTGGCAGGAAAAAGAAGCAATTTGGAGGTCCCTGTATAAACTGGCTCTATTTTACCTGAGTTGCCCCCCCTCCAGTGTGTACTCCGAAAGAGTGTTTAGTGCAGCCGGGAACCTTGTCAGCGAAAGGCGTAGGAGGTTGCTTCCACAAAATGTGGAGAAGATGATGTTCATAAAATGAATTATCAACTCTTCCAGGGAGACCAGCCTCCAGAACGTACAGAGGGACCTGTGGTTCCAGCGGGGACGAATTAATACTCTGTGAGGATGAGGATGTACACACTGAAGAGGGTGAGGAATCGGTGGATGAGGAGGATGAGGATGACATCTTGCCTCCGTAGAGCCAGTTTGTGCAGGGACAGATTAATTGCCAGCTTGTTTTGTGGGGGCCCAAACGAACCAATCATTTCAGCCACAGTTGTGTGGCAGACCCTGGCGCTGAAATGATTGGTTTGTTAGTGTGCATGTCCTGTTTATACAACATAAGGGTGGGTGGGAGGGCCCAAGGACAATTCCATCTTGCACCTCTTTTTTTTCTTTGCATTATGTACAGTTTGGGGCCTAGTTTTTCAAACTGCCATTCTGTCTGCCACTGCAGTTTCACGCCTAGATGGGTCACGTGTTTGTGCCGCCCACTCGTGTCGCTTAGCATAGTCATCCAGCTACCTCGGTGCAACCTTTTGGACATAAAAACACTATTGTGAGGTGTGAGGTGTTCAGAATAGACTGGAAATTAGTGGAAATTAAGGTTATTGAGGTTAATAATAGCATAGGAGCAGAAAAACCTACAAATTCTGTGATTTTAGCTGTTTTTATGCTTTTTTTTCAAAAAAATACAGATCCAAAACACAAAACCCAGAACCCAAAACACGGAAGGGTGGTTTTGGCAAAACCAATCCAGATCCAAAACACGAAGAAAGATCCAGATCCAAAACCAAAACACGAAAAGTGGTCGGTGCACACCCCTACTGTTTACTGTGGCCGGTTCCGGGTATGAATCAGGCCCTATGTACTGAATAGCAATCAAAATCCACAGACCACTTCCCTGATTCCCGTGCTAGAAATTTCCAGAAACAAAGAGGCTTAGGGCTCTATTTACTACAAAAAACCGCATTTGCAATACAGATTGTAGTGTGATATTACCGACTGAGGGCCTGATTCAGAGCCGGACGCTATTTGCGCTCGCTCGCCCAGAAAAAGGGGCTGGCTATTTAAATTGACCATTCGCTATTTGCGGTCTGTTGACGCCTCTATGTCTGAACGAGTGAACAAAACATGCGGACGTTTTTTTGTAAAAAACGCCCCCTGGCCGCTCGCATCATACGTCATCTCCGCTATTTATTAGATTAATCGAGTACATCGAAAGGCGAATGAACTGCTCGCTATTCATGTGGTTGCATTTTCCTACCGCAATCATGAGAGCAGTTCTGGCTAAAAGACACCCAACTGACGTGGTCGATGACGCTGCTTTGTTAATTATGCACACCTTTAAAATGCCCGTTTTGACCTTTTGGCACGCCTGCGTTCGGATCTCCACTCCCCGTTTTCAAGCACCTTCCCCTGTTACCACCCACAAACGCCTCATCCTGTCACTCAAATTAGCAGGCATTCGCTATTTTGCGAGCACACGATTTTCGGCCGCACTGACTGGTTCGCGCATGCGTACTAAAACCCATACGCATGTGCAGATGTGCGAACATTGCTCGGAGCGAACGAGCGGCCGCTTATGAGCGGCTCTGAATCAGACCCTGAATTCGCATTGCGAATTCAGGCAATATCACAGGGATTTACTACAAATTCCTTGCAGGGACAGAGCTTGCGATAAAGCTCTGTCCCTGCGAATCCCCTCTGCAGCCTTATCACAGTATTTTCGCCAAAAATATTGTGACAAGTGCCCTGCGCATGCACCAACAAGCCGCTAGTGCTACACCCCGCTGTTGCCAAGCCCCGTCACTAAGCCCCGCCCCCCGCGACCCCCCCTCCCTTAATTACACTTACCTGCAGACATTGGGCGTCCGGTAATGTCCTCTGTCGCGCCGTCAGGTGACATCCCATACTGCACTGGGACCCTGTCAGGTGATGACCGGGCCCCCATGCACCATGGGAGACCAGCTGACCGGAGGGAAGACATCACCGAAGCCCCAAACTCCGGTCTCTGGACTCAGTTAAGTTTTTTTTTTATTTATTTCTTTTTTCTTTTTTTTTTGCAGTGATCAGCTTGTGGTCTGTTTAGACCATACAGCTGTTTACTGTGGCCAGTTCCAGGCTATGCTCTGTACGTTAGAGCGGAGCAGAAGTCCGGTAACCGGGGGAGACCCTGGATAACACCACCTCCAGGTGGCGTTATTATCACAGGGCTTTCCCCAGGATTTTTTCACATTTTATTTTTAGTAACTTTGGCCAGATCACATTTCCCATTACAATTATGGGAAATGCGATCTGATTACTAAAAATAAGTGATACTTAGGTGTTGGAGTAGAATTTTACGAATTTTACTCCAATTACTTTGTAGTAACTGTAGGTTATACTAAAATAATGTGAAAAGGGTGTGAAAACACCCCTTTTCACATTATTTTAGTAAAAATAATGTTAATAATAAGTCTTTGGATAACAGACCTAAAATATCAGCAAGGCCAAACCCCCAAGGAATCGTATATGCTAACACTAATGACTGACACTAACATCAAAAGTCTTAAAGGTATACTGCTACCACAACTACTGGGTTTAAACTGGCTCAGTCAGATTGCACCTGCCTTACGCTGTCCTTCTAACCCCACTATACCTCTCTATTTATCATCAGGGTTGGACTGTCCCACAGGGCTACAGGGGAGATCTGAGGTGGCCCCCCCCCTACTCTAGATGTCAGGTTCCATACCTCAAATCATACATTGTTACTATATTAGATGGTCAGTTACCTGGTGGAGTAGTACCACTGATCAACATGGGTGCTTGGCTCCTTTCTATAGAAACTACAACAATATTTGCCTATTGGTTAGCCAAGCATCTGTGGTGGCTGCCCACACCCCCTCTGGTGTCTGACCACACCCCTTGAGCATGGGCCCCTGCCACTGCATTCTGCCGGTGGTCCCTTTATGCCCCAGTCCGACACTATTTATCATGTTGCTCTTTTGTCCACATTGCCAGCAAGAGGTTGCTCTGACCTTGATATCAATGTTAAATGATTAAATGCAACGTGATTTTTTTTTTATTAATAGTTTTACCATAAACTGTTACTGGTATGTTATTTTGAGGATAAATGGATAAAAAAAAATTCTTAACTGCTACAATATTCTTTATTGAGCAAGGCTTGGGTTGGAAAGTGCCCTAATTTACCTGGATTAATGAGCTGTAAAACATTCTCTTGGGGCACATTAAGGTTTTATTTAGCCTAAATTTATACATTTCAATTTATTGGTCTATTGGTCCATAAAACACCAGCAACAACCTCCAGTTAAATGGGAGCTCTGGTAATACTGAGTGGAAGAGTAGGATTAATAGACATTAGTTTGATGGAAATTAGGCTAATTACTATATTAAACTTGGACTGTATATTTCTCATAGGAAAACAAGATTGAAGGTTAGTGCCTTCATCTTACATTAATGCAGTTTCAATGTCCTAAGGATTAAAAGCTCACATCACCGGTAACATGGCCAAGGCTTGTGAACCGTGTGTTAGCTGCACATAATACATTTATTAATCTTCATCATCATCCACAAGACAATGATTCTGGGGCTAATTTTGCACCTGGAACAAACCATGTTGTAATAATGCAAGGGGTGCAAATACATTTAGTATTTTTACATACAGGGTAAATAATGGCTGCTTTTACATGTAGCCCACAAATGCTGGGCAGCTTTATGTTTACTCTGCAATTTAGATTTCAGTTTGGATACACCCCTCCTAAATATAAATCTCTCTGCACATTTTACATCTGCCCCACCTTTGGAATGGCCATCAGTGTGTCATCCTTCAATGGTTAACCATCAATGGAAAACACAGAAGGAACCGTTCATGGTATGAAACTATGCAATAGCATATCATCGATGGTTACTGCTATCAGTGGTTCGTGTATGAGCAGAAGTCAGAAACAGAATCAGAAGACAAAATTCCCACTGCGCATGGGCAAACGGCGGCTTCTTGTGCTGGCTGAGTCTGTGAGGCATTCGGAAGCAGGGCTGGACTGCTGACTGACAGCTGAACTCAGCCAGTTGGTGTCAAAGCAGTGAGGTGGGCGAGCTATCCCATTCCGGCCAGCAGGCACATGTCGGTCACAGACACTGACACACACTGACTGTCACAGTCACACTGTTGTGTTGAATTGAACTAAGTGAGCTGCCGGACCACCTGCCATTGCCGGGTGAACCCTACCCCATCTGCAGTGCAACATGGTTTTGACAAGGTGCAAAGTTACTTGCTTTTTTTGCTGTGCTCCCACTCAGAATCAGCCCCTCTGTGAGCTGTTGCAATTTTCATGAGAATTCAATCTATCCATGTATGCGCAGGAGGGATGTAGTCCCTCCCAGCCTCCTCTGCGGCCCACAGTTCCTTACTGCTTCTCACCTGTCCTTTAGGGCATATGGAGTTGTTCTAAAGGGCATATGGAGGTGTTTTGGGAGAGAAGGCATACTGAGGGGTCTGTGTGTCACATGTGGGGTCTATTCTAAGAGCATGTGGTGTCTCATTCTTTGATTAAATGTATTGTTGTAACTTATTGCTAAAAGTTATGGATATTTTGCAGTCCTTTGGAAGGTTATTGAGCCCTTGAAGTTTATCATGTTGCTCATCACTGGTATTAAACCAGATTTGATCACGTATAACTACTGAATTGTCACTTTAGTGTTTATTCAAAACTCTTATAGATATTAAGTCACCTTAGATTTCAGTGACCTTTATAAAAACAGCTTTGGGCCTACATATGGTCAAAGTTTTTTGTCGATATAATATTCCATTGGCTACATTTGGCGATACAGTGCCTATATATGTTTCCAATAGGAAAGTATATATTGTGTAAATGTGACAATACAGGTGCACAAAATTGTCATGAATGTAACTTCAGCTCATGGGTACATGATTTTCTTTGCTAGAGCCCCCGGTGAAGATCATGAATACGAGCGATGGCACACAACACAAGTGTGTAAGTGGGGAGCCCGTGGTTCTGAGCTGCGAGCTCTCCAGGGAGAATGCCCTGGTGCAATGGTATAAGGATGGAGCAGAGGTGGAGGAGAGCCAGAACATTAGACTGGAGTCAAATGGAAGACGTCGCAGGCTGATCATTACATCTGCGAGGCCAGAAGACTCTGGGGAGTTTGTCTGTAATGCTGGAAATGACTCAGTTTTCTACAGCGTGACCATTACAGGTCAGTGACAACTCATGATGCTGTTTTCCAGTTATATTTTGTCTCAAAATACACCAGTGTCAAATAATATTTTGATACCCATGATCCTACAAAAGCACATTATTATAATAATGATACAGTAACTGCGCTCCCTGAAGGATTACTCCTTATCTGCCTTCACCCTTACCACATACAGATGTCCTCATGCACCTAGCCTCAGTAACCCATGAGGCACGAGATGCCTGGTGCAAGTGAGCCACCAGGTATGGTGCAACTCTGCTTTCGCCAGGAGACTGCACTGATAAATATGATATGCGACACTTGGCATAGCTGTATGTGAGTCTGTATACCAAGCATGATTAACAATACAGTGAGAAACAATGAAGCAGAAGCTGAGAGGGGGCTGCTCACTACAATGTACAATCTAAAGAATTAAACACTTACCTAGCACTAATGCATGGGATGTGTCCGCAGCCAGTTAGGGTTTAGCTGGCATGGTCACATCCCATGCATCCATGACGTCTCGCTGCGTCCACCGGCTGTTATGGAAGAAATTTGTTCACTGTTCACATGTGCAGAATGGATGCCATCCTCATGCTTCAGCATGTTGTGGTCTGTGATCACCAACATCACTCCTGAAATCGCTCACCAGAATGCTGTGCGAACGGCACTCTGGGTCGCATGTGCCTTGCGCCTAAAGCAAAAGTGCTTTGAGGGGACTATAGTTCCCTTCCAAGCACAAATATGCTGATATCTGCATATGCAGAGATCGGCTGCAGCAGGGGGGGACTGATGATCAGTCCTCCCTTCCCACACTCCGCTACGCTCTGCAGTAAGTTGAGGGGGGGCACTAATAGAGTGGGAGCCTGTGGCACTGGGGGTGGGGGAGCGGGCTCTGCTACTGGGATATATTACCAGTATGGGAGTGAGGGGTGATAATGCTGGGGATCTTTTGCCACTGGGGTTGACTATTTCTACTGGCGGGAGGGAAATTATATTACAATGTGGGCCTATAAACACCATGGGGAAGGGGAGATGTATAACACCCCCTAGGCAGCGTCGGGCTGGAGCATGAAGGGCTCACCAGGGAATTGCAATAGTAGGGACCCACTGAAGGAGGGGCATAACCATCTGCCAAAGTGGGTGTACAAAGTGAGCAGAGAGGTATGGCAATAATTTGTGCAAATAGATGAAGGAGGAGTTAACTAGCGATAGACCATCATAAAGACAGAGAAAGGGTTGTCCTGATTAATAAATAGACCCCACAGAGTGACATTAATAAAAAATAATGTGTTTATAGATGTATATGGGAAAGATTTCTGGACTGCACAACCTGAATATATATATAATGGGAGGTGCTACCTGATGAGACTAATTGCAGACACAGAAACAGACAAATCTCAGGTGCACAACTCCAAATTATTAATAATATATAAATGCAATAAAATTTTTCAATCAATAGAGATTTTTAGCATAATCATGGCCAAGGTTATGGGCCTACCCACCATATCCAGGTAACCTCTTTACGGTAGGTCCCTAACATACTAGGGTTCAAATCCAGAGCGTAGGACCCCCCAAAACTGGCCCAGCCAAGCTGCCCCAGGGCACCACCATAGTAAGAAAAGTGCAGTGTAAAGAGATGGTTAAGAGCAGCTACAGCTGCATATAAAGAATGAAAATAAAAAAGTGAAGTCCATGTATAATAAACAAACAGTGAAGAGTTAAAATGTGTTATGAAAGAAAAATGTGTTATAATGCAGTGCTCTGAAACAGATCAACCAATGCAATCCAGGGGGACCCATGTCCCAAAAATGAACAAAGTTGCACTACAGTATATAACTTGTAGGACTTACCTAGAATTGTGCCTAATACCAGTGTGCCTAATACCAGGTTACCTGGATATGGTGGGTAGGCCCATAACCTTGGCCATGATTATGCTAAAAACCTCTATTGATTGCAACATTTTATTGCATTTATATATTATTAATAATTTGGAGTTGTGCACCTGAGATTTGTCTGTTTCTGTGTTTATAGATGTGACAGTCCAGTTTTTAACTTTGAGGGTGATATAAATTGAACTACTGAAAATAATTTAAGTACTGAGTACTGTGTATTAATCATGTTTTTTAATTTTAATATTATTTAAGGATTATTATTATTTTGGTTGCAAGAAGCGATCGCTCTCTCTGAATGAGTGCGGCTGCTTCTTTTTTTTTAGTGTGGCCTCCTGGTCACTAGCTAACCTGTAGATTACCACCCACAGCTTAGCGACCAACCAGGGTGATGGTCGCGATGGTCAAGACCATCGCGACCATCGAGCCTTGCGACGAGACCCTAAGGTTGGGTCTCGGCAAGCGCAAGCCCCAGGGAGCTTCTTCCTCTGATCGAGCAGGAAGCTCCCCACTGACATCATTGCTGATGTCAGTGGGGCCGCCCCCAAACGGCAAGCGTTCCATCGGGAACGACTCCGTTTGGCCGGCCACCCCACCTGCCCGCCTCCCAAACGGGGCGAGCTGTCAATCACCATTGACAGCTCGCCCCCTTTGGTGCGAGACCCGTAGCGACGGAGCGCCCGTCAATAGCCGGGTCTCGCGCATGTGCACGTCGGAGCCGGCTCTGACGTGCGCATGCCCAGTGGGCAAACATTGACCCGGTTGTAAGCGCTCAGTGCTTGCGACCGGGTCTGAATAAGGCCCTATATTCGTTATGATACTTTTTTCAAGAAATTAAATATAGTGATGGAGCTTAATAGATTGACACACCACAAGACAGGAATGAACAGTGGGCCTGATTCAGAGCCGCTCATAAGCGGCCGCTCGTTCGTTCTGAGCGATGTTTGCCCAACTGCGCATGTGTACGGATCGTAATACGCATGCGCGAACCAGTCAGTGCGGCCGAAAATCGTTTGTTCGCTAAATAGCGAATGCCTGCTATTTTGAGTGACAGGAGGAGGCGTATGTGGGTGGTAACAGGGGAAGGTGCTTGAATACGGGGAGTGGAGATCAGAACGCAGGTGTGCTTAAAGGTCAAAACGGGCGTTTTATGGGTGTGCATAATTAATACAGCAGCATCATTGACCACGTCACTGGGTTATTTTATAGTCAGAACTGCTCGCATGATTGCGGTAGGAAAAACCAACCACAAGAATAGCGAGCAGTTCATACGCTGGTCGATGTACTCGATTAATCTAATAAATAGCGGACATGACATCGGATACGAGCGGCCAGGGGACGTAGTTTCCAAAAAAAGACCGCAAGTTTTGTTCGCTTGTTCAGACATAGAGGCGTGAACAGACCGCAAAGAGCGAACGGTTCATTTGAATAGCCACCCCTTTTTTCAGAACGAACGACCGCAAATAGCGTCCAGCTCTGAATCAGGCCCAGAGACACAAGTCATCAAATAACAAATACACAGGGCAAAAATAAATGCACACCAGCTGCCACCCGGCCCCCCACAGTGGCGCAAGTGCCCCCCTAGTTGCGGCCCTGCTATCCAGACTGCCCAAGCAGGGGGCAGCGGTGTCCATGTCTGTGCCCTTTGCCGCAGTTTTGCCAGGTACTGTATGCAAATGGCACTATAAAGCCCTTCCCTGGTGTACATCCATGCGTCCAAATGTGCAAGGCCTGAGATGCCCACTTTCAGCGTCCATAAATGCTGAAATACCGTTTGTTACGTTTTTAGATGCACCATCGTCACACCATGAAAAACTTGCACCAGAACTATGGCAGATGCTGATTATCCATCTAAATTTAGCCTACTGTGTGACCGGTTCTGTGTCTATGAATGTAACCACTATCAGCGACCTGCCTGTGACTCTCCCATAAAACACAGACTCTACATGCTTCTATTTAGCTACCCCCATCTTACCTCCCAGGCACCACACAGGAATGCCCCATACATCTCTGCTACTGTACTGTGGCTCTGCACGAGAAATATCAGGATGCATGCGCGGTGCATCTCAGACGCATGTGGAAACGAATATCATTTCTCCACTGCATCTGACATTGCCACTGTATCCAACTCAGAATCAGGCCCAAAGTGTGGTGTAGTACCGTGGGTTCAGGATGGCCGTCTCCAATTCCGGGGTGGGCAAGCTTATGGCCTATCAGTTTAACTATGGAGAAGATATGCATCGCTGAGAAGTGGCAGCACATGGTGTCGGCAGTTACCAAGTCTGGCTGACAACCTAAGCAGGGTGCCCCAGGTCTGCCAGCAGAAATTGTGAGGACCAGTACAAATTATACTGACAGGGCCTCTTGCAATATACTGTAGAGATAGATAGATAGATAGATAGATAGATAGATAGATAGATAGATAGATAGATAGATAGATAGATAGATAATCTGCAGGATTCCGGCACTCCCCTCTATAGTATATTAATATCAATAAGCGCTGGTACCCTCCAGAAATATAGGTAATCCAAAAGCAAACAGCAAAAATGGCGGCACTCAGTAAAATAACTCGAGTATGATACTTATTTTCATTATAGTTCATAGTTGAACTTGTGTTGCATTATTGTAGTATACATGTTTATTTAAAATATTATTTGATTCTTAAAAAAAAAGAATTTCAATGTCTTTTATTAAATGTGGCCAAATCGAACAATTTAACCACCTGTCACCTGGCTTGGGTACAGCAAACATGCGCCTTTAGCTCTAATTGAGTTTAATGGTACACTAATTATTTCAATTGGAAATCATTTTGTACAGTCAAAGTTGACGCATTTTATAAACTGGAAGCTCCTTAACTATACATTGGCAGGTACTGTATCATCCTTTATTTCTACTAAGTGTTGTGCTAAGGGGTAATAAGTATATGGTTGCTCTGTTATCAAATGTCATGTTCTGGGCAGAAACATTGATCCTGGTTCCACTCTGCAAGTCCTCCTCCCAGTAATCAAAGGGCACAGCTGCAAAAGAAATATACCTGGAGTCACAGCAACTAGCACTTTATAAGATGACATGCCTACCAGCTGATTTCCCAGTATGTTCTGCATGTGGCTACGCCCCTTTTTGTATGGGGGCTTAGCGGGCCACTCCCCCCTGTTCGTGGCCCACTAAGCCCCACCCCCTCACAGAAAAGGGCTTGGCCATAACACAGTGGGGCCCACCAGGGAATTACTGGATTCCCCGGCAGCCCAGTCCGAGCCTGCCCCTAGGTACAGTAAATATATATTTTTTTAAATAAAATATTTCAATATATTTAAAAAAATGCATTTTAAACTGTGTCAAATAAAAAACGAGGGGGAAAAATTGTCCATTAAGTGGTTTAAAGGATAATTCCAATTTTTTAATGGAAAATTTTAAAACATCACCTCCCATATTCTCCCTTATCTGAATTGTTAAGCTTCCTCCTCTGGGACCCCAATGCTTTTTTGCTGTTTTGTGGGCATCACTGAGGAAAGCAGGTCCTAGTAGTATAATGATTTGTTTAAATGTATCAATTGAAAATAAGCTACACTATTCATAGTGCCATCCTTGCTATAATGCTTGTACCATCTGGGAAGAGGTTGGGAAGTGAGGCATGCTCACACTTTTCAGCCTGGGGAGACGCAAGCAGTGGCAGCATAAAAGCCTGAAATTAATCTTGGCAGCCATGATTGTGGGTGGGGCCAGGTCCTGGAGTACACAACATATAATTGAATGTGGGAATATATGGCAGATATAACTTCTCTTTTCATAGTACATTTGGGAATATGAACATGGCCACTCAACCTTTTAAAAGCGTGTGTAACCAATCACATTGTGCGAGGGTGTCTAGTGCTTTTGAACCTTGCTCAACTACCATATATTCACCCCTTTATTTGCACCAATGGGAGGTGCACACTATGGACATGCCTTACAAATGCTCCGGGCAGTCGGGCTACATGACTTCCAGGAATATCCAATACAATTTGGACAATTGGGAGGTGTTGTGTACATAAGGATAATATCTAGCATATGTTTTTCCCTGTGCTAAACACTATTAAGCAATTCATAATTTTACAATTAGAGCATCTTAATATTCGGGTCATTCAGAATCATTTCTGTTCTGATTGTCACAATAAATAAGTGTTATTTCTTCTTCCTCCGCTAGGGGGCCCAGAGACACAATAGGGCAGTGGTTCTCAAACTCGGTCCTCAGGACCCCAAACAGTTCATGTTTTCCAGGTCACCTAGCAGGTGCACAGGTGTATTCATTACTCACTGACACATTTTAAATTATCGTAAAAGATCTACAGGTGGAGCTAATTATTTCACTTGTGATTCTGTGAGGAGACCTGGAAAACATGCACTGTTTGGGGTCCTGAGGACGAGTTTGAGAACCAAACAGTTACAAATTCTTTCCCATTAGCCCATTATTTTCCCATTGTTTCCCTGTGCCCCCTATGGAGTCGAAGGAAAGGATTTAACCATATATCTCTTTTTTAAATATTGTTGTGTAAAGGTTTGTATTCGGTTTGTAGGTTTGTATTCAGCCCGTCTGCTCTGTAAAGTTAGTTCTTAGCCTGCTTTACTCCAGGGAATGTTGAATTTGAGTTTCTTCTAAGGTTATTGATTGTTTATAGCAAGTTCACACATTCCCATTAATGTTTGTCCAGTCCGTAATGTAGCTGCATCCACTGGGTGACGTATTGGTCACGCTTTAAATGAACGTTTACCAAGTGGTTGTATTTCCTCATCTAATTGTAAGGTTTTTTAATCTAGATCCCCCGGCAAAGATCATAAACACGAGCGACGACACAGAATGCAAGTCTGTGAGCGGGGGGACTGTGGTTCTGTGCTGTGAGCTCTCCAGGGAGAATGTCCTGGTGCACTGGTACCGAGATGGAGCGGAGGTGGAGGAGAGCGAGAGCATCAGGCTGGAGTCAGACGGGACACGTCGCAGGTTGATCATTACATGTGCAAAGCCAGAGGACACTGGGGAGTATGTCTGTGACACTGGAGATGACTCGGTCTTCTACAATGTGACGGTGACAGGTCAGTGACAGGTTCCAGAGCATTCACACCATTGTCTTCCTGTAACAATGATGTCTATGAGATTGGCTGCAAGCCAGAGATATAAATAGTGAGGTACAAACAGGCAATTGATTAGGTGTTAATAAGAGTACAATAAAGGAGGGAAATTGAGAGGGTCGTGGATAACGGAAAAATGCAGCCAGCTGCCAATGAGACATGAACAGTTTATCTACTTATCAGCATATATTCATTTATCCAGGCCAGACTCTTATACAGGGCATAGTTGCCAACATTTTAAAATAGTTTCCAGAGGCATCACACACAATATTGGCTTGATGGACGGTGGATAACTGCAATTCAATAACAATAGACATTAAGAAATTAGTTATTATTATTATGTATGCCTTTCAGTGTAAAAACAGATTAGATGTGGTGGAAAGCTGAGGCCATACACCTGTACTGTACTATTTCCCACATGTGCCACCTACTCATACCTCCCAACATGACTCTCTCCAGGAGGGACACAATGCTCTGGTCCTGGACTTCCCTGGTAAGAGACGGGGCTCCAGCGCAGTTCAAAATTCAAATAGGGGAGCCACACCAACTGTCATTTCACACGCTGCCAAACATCACTGGCTGGTACTCACTGGCAGTTGGTGTGACTCCCCTATTTGAAGTCTGGACTGTGCTTGCAGCCCCACCCCTGGAGCCTCCACCAGTCATAAATTACCAGGGAAGTCCAGGACCAGAGCATTGTGTCCCTCCTCGAGAGGGTCATGTTGGGAAATATACCTACTTTGTCCAGATTTGTAGACTTCATTTGAACAATATGACCCTCTCCAGGAGGGACACAATGCTCTGGTCCTGGACTTCTCTGGTAAGAGGTGGGGCTGCAGAGCAGTTCAAAATTCAAATAGGGGAGCCACACCAACTGCCATTTCACACGCTGCCAAACATCACTGGCTGGTACTCACTCGCAGTTGGTGTGACTCCCCTATTTGAATGTTGGACTGTACTGCAGCCCCACCTCTGGAGCCTCCACCAATCATAAATTACCAGGGAAGTCCAGGACCAGAGCATTGTGTCCCTCCTGGAGAGGGTCATGTTGGGAGGTATGGGTATATTTACTGAAGTGCTGGTTTATAGCAGTGGAGATGTTGCCCATAGCAACCAATCAGATTCTACTTATCATTTATCTAGCACCTTCTAGAAGATAATAGCTAGAATCTGATTGGATGCCCGCAGAGGATATCTTGCCAGACTATATCCCCGTTTTGTTAGGCCACGCACCTTTTTGGGTGTACTAAGTGCGCATCGGGTGTCAGCAGACCCGGGGATGCCTCTGCCAGAGCAGCTCCCAACTTTGGGAGTATTCTCTTTATAGAATAAAGTATATTTAACTCTAATGGGTCCCATGCACAGTTGGAAGTAAACCAGTAGTACTTTTCTTCAAAGACACATCCAGAGAAAAAATAGGTGTATTTGTACATATGTACAGCTGGATAGAACTGGAGAGGCGCCCACATATGCACCTTGTTTGCTACAAATCATCAGCATCACACAGTACCTGTACCTACACTATACTAGATGCAAAAGTTACAGCTCCTTACAGACACATATCCACTTACATCCAGTGGTTAGGTTTACTAAAGTCAGGTGCATAACTAGGGGTGTGCGACCGGTGCGGCCGCACAGGGCTCTGTGGGCAGTGCACCATCGCCACCCCATGGCCCTTGCTTCTGGCTAGAAGGTGCCTGGAATGGCACCATGCTTCCAGGGTCTCTGCTGCGGCACCGCCTAGTAGGCACCCAGCAGTCTTTGATGCTGATTAGAGCATCCACAGCATGCTCCAATTAGTGCTGCACTTACCGGTGCTGACGGCCCTGCCCACTCCTCGCTACATAAAAATGTCATACACCTGACATTTATAGTCAATCTACCCCCAGATCTGAATAAGACACATTTGAGTTAACATGCCATTCCTGAACGTTACATGTCTGAGAATGCCCCTGTACACAGACCTCCCCCTCCGCCTCTCCACTTGTAATTGTACACAGGGCTACTTTTCAGAATCTCTCATTAGCTATGATGCAAGATGTTGTAAAAATGTATTTTCAACTTTTATTTTAAAGGCTCTTTTGAATGCCTTTTTTCTAATTACTAATATATATATATATATATATATATTTATATATGTATATGTAACATACACTTAATTTCTAGGACTTAAGTTGCAGTGTAGGGCGATGATGTTTTACTCAATCAATTTGCTTACCAAATCCGTTTGGCTGTTCTGGTTCAGTTGCAGTAAGGCTTCGACACTTATAATATTGTCTCACGGTTAAATGATAAAGCGAAATTTATTCACAAATCCACAAAAGACCAACAGAGTATCATAAAACAGTTGAAAGCATCAACAAGATACAATACAGTACATTGAAACACTTCAATATAATATAATGGACACTATTCTTAGAGAATAAAATACACTGGTCCGTATATTTATTAAACTGGAACTCTGGTGCGTTCTTCACCTGTGGGATCAATGGATTAACAACAAATAATCACATAGCATTACCCTTTGATACGGTAGTTTGACTCAGACCCAAAAGTCCCAATACTATCAGGTGCACCAGAACCTATAATACACTAGTCTCTTGTCCTATCTCCGCATGCAAGAGATAACTGGCTATTAATATAATATTGGTAAACCGTTGTCCAGGTTGATGTGTAGCTTATTAGAGGAAGAGTTTTAAGAACCTTGGTTACACAAAGTCTTGCAGTTCTATTTGTGATATAGGTTTACTGACTGTCCTACATCCCTCGTTGACTGTAACACTATGCCTTTGAAGATTAGCAGTTTGTATCCAGTCAAGCTTGCTTAAGAATATATTAGAATGGCTTCTCCTGGCTACACTCCTGCATAAATGGTGTAACAGCCTCTTCTGGCTATGCTCCCTGACTTTGGTCTGTGCGTTCTGATAAACACTCAAGGTTTCACTGTGACTTGTGCACGCTACCCTTCGGAACTATTTGTAAGTCCTTCACTATCCCTGCAGATAAATGATGCCTGCTACAATAGGCAGCCACAGGGTTGATTACATCCACTGCAAATAACTGTTTTCTCACTGTATAGCGTCAGTTTGTCAGAAGTTGGGAATATTATACTAGTCCCTATTTTCCACTATTGCACAGTGTGAGTCTAAAATGTAGGTAGGAATAGCTGATACTGCAACTTTGAAGGGGGAAGGCTGCTTCAGGGACACAGGGGCTATTTGCCTGCTAGGTATAAGTCCCTCCTTAAATGGAGTCTGACTTAGTAAGTAACTCTGGCACAGTACCATCAAGTGTGAACTGTAGTATCTATAATGCAGTTGAGGTGCCAATAAATTAATAGCTGACAGACCTGCTCCAATTATGGCTCACAGCACCTTGGACAGTGTTCCCTGTCTTCCTCCTCTCCCGACTGTCATTGGAGGGATGTCCCCGCCTCCGCAACTGCTCCGCCCGGTCCTGCCTCCTTGTCTCTCCCCTCAGCTTCCCAGCTGACAGTCACCTTGTTTGGGGGAGGATTCTGTGCGGGTCGGCCGATGACGCTGCTTCCTCCCGGCAATGTCTGTGCCCTCACCGTGGACACGCGGCTCCACACCCGGCTCTCTTCTCTGGACTCGCGGCTCCTCACAGCACCTCACAGTAATTCCCGCTTCTTTCCCTCAGCACTCTCCTCAGACGACGACTACCCAGCGGCCCCCGCGGGAGCTCCTCTTATACTCGCGATCGCGTGCCGGTCACTTTCCCGCTGACCGCACGCGCCACTCTGTCCCTGCACTCCATTGGGTAGGTTAGGGAGCAGTTTTTCCCCTCTGTAGTGGCCGCAGTGTTCAATCCCTGGCATGTGCCCATCTTAAGCTGGCCACACACTAGACCAACTTACATCCAACCAGCCAACTTGTTGATTGGTTGGAATGAAAATCTGGTAAGAAATGGGAGTAAATGATGATCAGCAATTGTTCCTAAATGCCAGAAAACAGATGAAAATGGTCGTCAGACAAGTTTGTTAAATGTTTGATATAAGCAATTTGTTCAAACAACAGTTTTTGTTAATTTTCCGGCGTTTGGGAGCAAATTGATGATTGTCATTTGCTTTCATTCCTTACCAGATTTTCATTCCAACCAATCAACAAGTTGGCTGGTTGGATGTACGTTGGTCTAGTGTGTGGCCAGCTTTAGTCTCTAAGTCCAGCGAAGGCAGGCTGCACCATCTTCCCCTTTGGGGGGGGGGGGGGGGAGGGGGTTAATCCTTATACAAATGAACTGGACAGCACTTTCAGAGGCACTGTGTATGAGCATAGCAACTAGCACATGAATTTTTATAAGCAAAGCAACATGCCTACAGCTTCCTGTGTAAATACATTAATTATTATCATTAAAAAAAAATGCATTCTATATATTTTTATTACCGTGTACATATGAATTTGCCATTAATCACTTTAGGGGTATTACATATATGTATATACATATATATATATATATATATAAATAAAAGTGTATATAATATATGTATATAATTGTTTTTCTATAGCTCCACCCCCCAGTTCCTGAACCTATTTTTCCAGAAAAATAGCCCTGACTGTACATGATCACAATGGGCATGACTATGCATAACCGTATTTTCGTCCATGTTCTGAGGACGCTCAGTGTGAATATAACCAAATGCGCTGGCATAACTTCAACTCTACATCAGCCACAATGTGTCTTTAAAGGGAACCAATATTGCTTTTATATAATTTTACTGAATACTTTATCTGGCATAGGCTCCAAATGGAACAGTGCCCCCTAGTGTCCAAATTGTTAGTATAACAGATTTGCTTTACCGAGCTATACTATTTGAACAGAAAAATTGAAACGTGGCATCATCCCATTATTATTATTATTATTATTATTATTTATAATATTGTTATTAGCAAATAATGTTTCAGCATTGTCCTGTTAAAGAACTAGCTCTGCTCTGTGAAGCAGATTGGGAATACTTTAGTGCAGAGGTTCCCAAATTACGCAATTACAGTCCACGTTTTAAGGATATCCATGCTTGAGCACAGGTGACTTAATTAGTGCTCAGTCACTTTGATTTAATTATCTGGGATCAAGCATGGATCTATTTTAAACTTTGACTGAAAAGGTGGATTTGGGAACCTCTTATTTAGTGCGTGTGAACCGAGTGGACGATCTCATACTGTAGCCCTTCAGGCAGTAGGGACCAGTGGGGGAGATGTATTATAGCGGCACTTATCGTGCCGCTATAACTCTTCCTGCTTCGCCTCTTAACCGAGGTGAAGCAGCAAGCACTAACAATGAGATGTATTAACATCTCATCAACTGGACCGGGGGAGTGAAAACTCTGCCCTCCGGCCATCCCTGGTAGAGTACACAGCTCATTAGCCTATTTAACTTTATTTAACTATTTATTTTACAGTGGAGGTACGGGTCCAGCCGCCTGCTGACACTTGTAATTCCACATATGCCAAAGGACAGGCATGCTGGCACCTGTAGTTCCACTGTAAAATACAATAGTTTTCTTTGATTTTACACATTATTACCCCCGTACCCACAGCCCAGGGGTGCATTGAAGAGCCCCGGGCTTCAGACCAAGCCTGCGGTTTCTGGAGAGGGGGTCCCCTTTTTTAGGGGGTCCCCACCTCCCCTGAGATCCCCGGCTTGGCCTGAGCGGCTTGGGGTGAGAATGTTTTGGCCCTGGAGAGCCGGTAATAAGGTCTCCTGGCTGTGGCATTACACCCCGGTCGTTTTGGGTCCAGTGCTGGTGATAAATATAGGGGGACCACTACGCAATTTTTTCCCCCCTATATTTAAAACCAGGACTGGCCCTGCAGCCTGGTGCTGGTACCTAATTTACGGTGAAACCCTACTCGTTTTGTCCCCTACTCATTCTGTTGTAATTTTAGGTACCAGGACAGAATGACAAGTCCAGGGCTGGTTAGGCTTTTGGGGGTGGGGGGGGGGACCCTACGTCTTTCTTTTAAAAAATAATTTAACCCGTTTTTTACAGGTAAAACACAAGCAGCTTACACATATATATCTCACCGATATGTGCAGGCTGGTTGCTTGCTGCTTGCAGAGACAACTCTGCAATCTCGGGTGAGTAATCTCCTGCAAAACGAGATACTCGGGAGAGATATCTCGTTCTGCTTCACCATCGGCCAACTCGATTTGCCTCAAATCGCCTGTTGGTAAATTTGAGAGATAAAAAGTGATTAAATCACCTGAGTTTTGACGAGCAAAATTAATCTAATTTAAAACCGTGACCTTCTCGAGTCTTAGTAAATTTACCCCTCTGTCTCCAGCATATACACAGAAATAAGAAAGTTGTGTGGAGCTGCCAACAGACAGAAGAGATTTATGTAAATAGCTGCTGAGATTCGGAATGTCCCTGATCTGGGCAGCACATAGCCAGCTGTCACTTGCAGCATTATTACTTGCTTCTACTTCTACAGCTACTCAATTATTATGTTTTTAGCCAGCTACGATTGGGACTGATTCTCAGTGGGACGCATCCGCTGCCACATTGTCATCTGGCTGCTGATGTCTGCTTACTACATTATGGTACTGCAAGAAACTGCCTTTGTATAGTAACAATCTCTGTGACTGCATGTGGAAGCCTATCCTGCCCACTGTTCATATGCTGCTGCAGTCACCATGCTGGGTGCAAACATCCGGTATAAACGGATGTCTCATCCCCGTCCACATGCTGCGGAAGAGCACAGAAGCCAGCCGGCACGCCCACAGAAGAGTTCTGCGATCGCATTGTCACCACCGAGAAACACCTATTTCAAGTTTAGTGTGGTCCATCAATGGATGATTAAATCTGTATGCACTAGCGATCTCCATCTGTGTGCAGATGCCAGATCCGGCAAATGCACATAAACTGATTTCTTTCTTGGCGCATGCTCATTATTTCTTTCTTTCATAGAATGCTGAAATCCACAAGATCTGTGCGCAGTGCGAATTGCGAGTGACCAGAGTCAGCCCCACTGTCTCTACATACAGTTGTGAAGGGGTTTTTCTTCACCAGGGAAATAATTATTTTGTCATCCACCACAGTTGTTTTCCGTGGTCTTCCGGGTCTTTTGGTGTTGCTGAGCTCTCCGATGCATTCTTTCTTTTTAAGAATGTTCCAGAATGTTTAAGAATGTTTAAGATTTAATTTGAGGGTAATTACATCCAAATCGGGTGAACGGTGTAGGAATTACAACAGTTTCAATATGTGCCTCCCACTTTTTAAGGGGCCAAAAGTAATGGGACTATCAACTCAAAAGCTATTTCATGGACAGGTGTGGGCTATTCCCTCGTTATTTCATTATCAATTAAGCAGGTAAAAGGTCTGGAGTTGATTCTAGGTGTGACATTTGCATTTGGAATCAGTTGCTGTCAACTCTCAATATGAGATCCAAAGAGCTGTCACTATCAGTGAAGCAAGCCATCATTAGGCTGAAAAATCAAAACAAACCCATCAGAGAGATAGCAAAAACATTAGGTGTGGCCAAATCAACTGTTTGGAACATTCTTAAAAAGAAAGAATGCATCGGAGAGCTCAGCAACACCAAAAGACCCGGAAGACCACGGAAAACAACTGTGGTGGATGACAAAATAATTATTTCCCTGGTGAAGAAAAACCCCTTCACAACAGTTGGCCAAATCAAGAACACTCTCCAGGAGGTAGATGTATATGTGTCAAAGTCAACAATCAAGAGAAGACTTCACAAGAGTGAATATAGAGGGTTCACCACAAGATGCAAACCATTGGTGAGCCACAAAAACAGGAAGACCAGATTAGAGTTTGCCAAACAACATCTAAAAAAGCCATTACAGTTCTGGAACAACATCCTATTGACAGATGAGACAAAGATCAACTTGTACCAGAGTGATGGGAAGAGAAGAGAAGGAAAGGAACTGCTCATGATCCAAAACATACCACCTCATCAGTGAAGCATGGTGGTGGTAGTGTCGTGGCGAGGGCATGTATGGCTGCCAATGGAACTGGTTCCCTTGTATTTATTGATGATGTGACTGCTAACAAAAGCAGCAGAATGAATTCTGAAGTGTTTCCGGCAATATTATATGCTCATATTCAGTCAAATGTTTCAGAACTCATTGGACGGCGCTTCACAGTGCAGATGAACAATGACTCGAAGCATACTGCAAAAGCAACCAAAGAGTTTTTTAAGGCTAAAAAGTGGAATGTTATGCAATAGCCAAGTCAATCCCCTGACCTGAATCCGATTGAGCATCCATTTCACTTGATGAAGACAAAACTGAAGGGAAAATGCCCCAAGAACAAGCAGGAACTGAAGACATTTGCAGTAGAGGCCTGGCAAAGCATCACCAGGGATGAAACCCAGCGTCTGGTGATGTCTATGCATTCCAGACTTCAGACTGTAATTGCCTGCAAAGGATTTGCAACAAAGTATTAAAAAGTGAAAGTTAGATTTAGGATAGTTTAGTTTGTCCCATTACTTTTGGCCCCTTAAAAAGTGGGAGGCACATATAGAAACCGTTGTAATTCCTACACCGTTCACCTGATTTGGATGTAATTACCCTGAAATTAAATCTGAAAGTCTGCAGTTAAATCACATCTTGTTTGTTTCATTTCAAAGCCATTGTGGTGGTGAATAGAGGACAAAATATGAAAATTCTGTCAATGTCCCAATATTTATGGACCTGACTGTATATAGAGGTCAGTCCAATTGCTTGCGAAGGGTTCGAGTTGCCATTGCCACGGCGTTATAACAGCAGCAACGGCACAGCATCTCGCACCCCTCGTGGCCCACTCCGAGCCAAGAATTTGCATAACTTTGCTCGTAACCCTATGGGGCTGCGAGCACTTTTATGCGAATTCAGACTGCCGTCAAGTGCGCCCGTTGTCTTGATGACTCGCACTCGCATGGAATTGGATTGACCCCTTAGATTAGGGGTGGGCAATATGCACCCCCCCCCAGCTGTTGTAGAACTACATATCCCAGTATGCCCTGCCACAGTTTTGCTCTTTGACCATGCTAAAAACAGTTGCAAGCCATGCTGGGATACATAGTTCAACAACAGCTGGAGGGCCGCTTATTGCCCACCCCTACCTTAGATTGTCTTCTCCCAAGTTGCTCTGTGCTGTGTAAATATTTATAATTTATAAAAATGTTGTGTCTTTGAGCTTTGTTTTAAATCTGTATCCATCAGCTATTACTATGAAATTATTAACTTTTTTTAACTGCTTACATTTTTGTGATGTCGGTTTTAGGATAGTTATTGGCTTTAGTGTTAGGTTTGGGGGGTGGGGGGGGTGTTAGTATTAGGCACCACTAGAGGGGAGGGTTAGGGTTAGGCACCCCCAGGGAGAGGTTAGGGTTAGGCACCACTAAGGGAGGGTTAGGGGGGCACAGGGGAGGTTAGGGTACTTACCTGCCTCTGTCGGCATCAACATCCTGTCGGGCAGCCACTTTCTGGATTTGAACCGGCATTTCAATCCCATTCCGTAGACGAGAGGGCATTGCATGGTGCTGCAAAATGATGTGGTAGCCATTTTAGTTTAGGGTGCCAGTCACTCTGTGCAAATTACCAACCTAGGAACCAGCAAAAAAGCCCTAGACCATCATACTTCCTCCACCATATATGACTGTCACACACTGATGGACCATCCTTTCGCCTTCTCAACGGTATATAAAATCTTTGTGTGAGGAACCAGAGATTTAAAATTTTGATTCATCAGTTTTGTAAATTTTATTCCAGTCTTCAGAAATCCACTGGCGGTGCTCCATGGCCCAGACAAGACTCTTTTTTATTTTTTTTATTTTGTAATCTTAGCAATGGCTGTCTTACTGCCTCTCGACCTGTCAAACCTGCAGTACAGTCTTGCAAGTCACAGTTGAAACTGAGACTTACTTGCTGCCACCAGTGTTACGCTGTGCATGAAACTGCAATATTTATACTGATTTTATACTGATAGGGGGTTTGTAATCAACAAATTAGGTCACCTCTAGGAATTGTTTGCATCAATTTTCAATTTATTTATTTCCATTGGTGCAGAATAGCTGTACGTTCTTAACCCATAACTTGTTCCCTGAATAAGGTTTATTTTAACTGTGAAATTTACATTATTTTTAGGGTTTTTTTCTAACCTAAACCTTTTTTTTAACTTATAGCACTTTACTGCTTTCCTTTTTATCATTCCAGCTTTTTTTTAACTGAAATTTAAATTTTTTTTTACCTTATAGCAGTTTACTGCTTTCCTTTTTATCATTCCAGCTTATTCACTGTACTAGAATTGTTTACATTTCAGTATAAGATGGAAAAATAGGGATGTTCTAAAAATGATGACCTCATCCTTGTATATGAGACTGTATCTCCCAAGTATACCTAAAAATATAATCTGCTGTATCTCCCAAGTATTCGATCAAATATATGTAACTTCTTTTGAGGTTTAATGTATGATCGGCTGTAAAGCGAAGCTATAAATTGGGTATAAATGTAGCTGGGATTGAAAAGATGTACATAAACTGGAACTATTAGACAGTAACAATACTTTATCTGTTGTACCCAGTTTATATTAGGAAATGTCTATTTTTTTGTGTAAAATTAAATTTTCTGTATTGTGTATGCAAACAAAAAAGTCTTACATTTTTGTCAGTATGAAGATTTACGACTGTCAATCAGGCTGCGGCTGGGAGACACTGCGAGCGGACTCGCAGATGGAGGGCTACACATGTACAGTACACATCCTGCGCATCCTCCGGTTAGCGTACATCTCTGAAACAGACCCATTGTCAGGCCACATTCCTATGGTTTTGTTTTCTCCTGGTGTAAACCTGACACATATACGACCAACTGTAAAAATATATACATTTCATGTCTGCCCCCTATATAACTAGGAAAAAGCAGGACTATGGGTGCTGAGGGGGAGAGGGGGTTTGGGTATAAATTACCCGGACCACTGTAAGGGTCCGGGAGTCCATTGGATTTGTAACCATGCTCCCCGCAATACTGCGATCACACCCAAGGTCCACACAATAGATGTGTATACAATGAGAGGACAGGCCTGCGCCCCCAACAGTGCCCACACTCCACCACCACCCAGGCCTGCCATAAGTCTAGGAAACCCTGAGCAGGACACAAGAAACCCTGCCCATGATCCACCCAAGTCCTATCACATTTACACAACCAGACCGATTTTACACTGAGGCTCCCCACGTGGCAAGATTGCACCCCTTTTGAGGAGCCCATTGGGAGGTATGGAAGATGGATCAGAATAACCATTTTCATTTTGACAAGTAACTGTGAGAGTATTTATATGCGGATAACATTTAGTATCCATAACAAAGTTACTGTAACTGCTGCAGACTTCAAAGAGTAAATTGAAAATAACTATGATTTAAAGGGGTACTACAACTAAATTTTGGTATACAGTAATTAACATTTATAGGGAAACAATTTGGCCGTTCCCGTCACAAAAGCCAAGCTAAGGTGATGTTTGCTGATTCAACAACAGCTAAATGATTGCATTGTCATTTATTACTTATGCTGGGCATACACTGTACAATTATCTGCAGATATCTGTCCAATCTGGCTGGTTGGAATAAAAATCTGGTAATGTATGGGTGCCAATGACAATTGACCATATGGTCTTAAACACTGGAAAATGGGCAAAAATGATTGGTTAAATTGGTTAAATTCATTTGATTTAACAAATTTGTCTGGATGACCATTTTTGTCTGTTTTTCAGTGTTTGTGAGCAAATGGTCGATTGTAATTGGCTCCGATACACTACCAGATTTTCATTCCAACCAGCCAGATTGGACAGATATCTGACAGATAATTGTATAGTTTATGCCCAGCATTAAGCCGCGTATCCATTTGCCGATTAAAATGTGCGATTGAACGATATCGTTATTGTTCAATCACTCATTAATCATGCATGAATCGGGCATGAAAATGTTGACAACGACCAACAATCTGCGCTCCCACTGGTTGTTCTCAACATCAATCATCGCTTGAACATGCTGGTCAATCTGCCGATAACGACAGATTGACCATGTTCAGGGATGAAGGAGGGTGCCTACACTGAAAGACATATTGTTCAGTGTAGGCACTGCAGGGGAAGAGGAACGACTGTACGATTACAATGTTGTTCCACTATCTGCTAGTGGATACGCGCCTTTAGATATGTTCTGTAAAATCCTGTCAGATGTAAATATCAATAGTATTATGAGAAGAATTAGTTGTGTGTCATTAGTTTATCAATTATTAGTTGATTAGGAGGGAGTGACACCACTGAGACTGTTGAGAATGCAGCCTATCTATTGGCTAGGAACAAGTGACAACACTGAGAATGCAGCCTATCCATTGGCTAGGGTCCAGTGACATCACTGAAGTGCAGATGTCACCAAGGGAATTCATTCTACAATGTTTTATTTTATTCTTTTTAAACAGTGATTAATTTCCTTTTAATCTTTAGCTTTTCTCCATGTCCATAATAGCTTTCTCTTACCATCAGTGGTGCCCTGCTTAGCATGTAAATCACATACAACATACTCTTGTCTTGCTTATCTTTTCTAGAGCCCCCTGTGACAATAGTGAATACTAGTGATGACGCAGAACATAAGTCTATGAGTGGGGAGCCTGTGGTGTTGAGCTGCGAGCTCTCCAGAGAAAATGCCCCCGTGCGCTGGTACAAAGATGGGATGGAGTTAGCTGAGAGCGACAACATCAAACTAGAGTCAGACGGGAGACACCATAGGTTAATTATATCCAGCGCAAGACCAGAAGATTCCGGGGAGTTTGTGTGTGATGCTGGATATGACTCTGTATTTTATCATGTGACTGTGACAGGTCAGTGAATATTTCTAGAAGATTAATTTGTTTATTATTGTTTTTTAAATATATATATATATATATATATATATATATATATTAGAGATGAGCGGTTCGGATTCTGTGTAATCCGAACTGCTCCGAACATTGGGGATCCGAGTCCACCCGAACGTTCGGGTGTTCCCCACCTGACTCAGATCCCTCTTCGATGCCGAACAGCGGCCTCCTGATGTCGGATTCAGCGAGAGAATCCGACGTCAGGGTTACTAGTGTAGGGCAGAACGCAGTGATAGCGGTCTGCCCTACACAGAAATAAACACACAGCTGCCAGCAGCAGCTGTGTGTTTGTAATAGCAGCCAATGAGAGTCACACAGACTTTCATTGGCTGCTGTACAGAGGGAGCCGGTTGGAGCTCACTCATGAGCTCCGTCTTCCGGCTCCATCCGCCGTGCGTAATAGAGCAGAGCAGATGGCGGCAGGAGCTGGGATTCAGGTAAGTTTTTTTTTTCCTTTTTTATTTGTGTGTGTGTAAGGGGGCACTCCTGGGGTCATACTACTTGGGGCACCACTTCTAATGGGGGCATACTACTGGGGCCATACTACTGGGGGCACTGCTAATGGGGGGGCATACTACTGGGGGGCACTGCTACTGGGGGGCATACTACTGGGGGCACTGCTAATGGGGGCATACTAGGGGCACTGCTAATGGGTGGGCATACTACTGGAGGGCATACTACTGGGGGGCACTACTAATGGGGGCACTGCTACTGGGAGCATACTACTGGGGGCACTGCTGATGGGGGCATGCTAGGGGCACTATTAATGGCATGCTACTGGGGGGCATACTACTGGGGGCATACTAATGGTGGCACTGCTACTGGGGCACTAGTACTGGGGGCACTGCTAATGGGGGCATACTACTAGGGGCACTACCACTGGGGACATTACTACAGGGGGCATACCTTTTGGGGGCACTACTACAAGATGCATTACTACTGGGGGCACTGCATAGGGGGCCCTACTAGTAAGGGCACTGCATTGGGGGCACCACTGCTGGGGACATTGTGTAAGGGACACCACTGCTGGGGGCATTGTGTAAGGGACACCACTGCTGGGGGCATTGTGTAAGGGACACTATTGCTGTGGGCATTGTATAAGTGGCACTACTAAGGGACATTACTACTGTGGGCTTTCTGTATAAGGGTCACTACTGTGGGCATTGTGTAAAAGGGTCACTACTGTGGGCATTGTGTAAAAGGGGCACTACTGTGGGCATTGTGTAAAAGGGGCACTACTGTGTGTCATAACATACATAATAAACACTACTTTATGGTGTAATGTAAATCAGGGACACTATGGCCCTGATTCAGAGCCGCTCGCTGCCGCTGCCTGCTCGGTGGGATTGTGGGTGTTTTTCTATTTTTTTTTTTTTATCTCCGGCTGCTCGCAAAGCTGTGGGAGACCACCCACAGTTTGTGCGAGCGGCCAGGAGACCATCGCGGTAATCACAACCATCAGCCTTGCGACGAGACCCTACCCTAATAGAGCATGAAGTCCACTACTGACATCAGTAGTGTTGTCAGTAAGACCTCCCTACAAATGCGTTTGTCCAGCCACCCCCCCTACCCGCCTACAAAACGGGGCGAGCTGTCACTCCCCATCGACAGCCGCTCCGTCTTGTTGCGAGCCCCATAGTGACTGAAATTCAGTTGCTCGGCTGGGCTCGCGCATGCCGGACACGGTGCATGCGCAGTGCATAAACATTGGGCCGCTTGCGAGTGCACAGCTCTGAATCAGGGGCACTATGTGCGGTGTAATGTGAATAAGATTGTACACTGTGACTCTTTGGGCCGTAGCCCACTTTGTAAACAAGTACTGTGATTCTGCTGGCCGTACCCCACTGGGTGGGTGGGAGGGCCCAAGGACAATTCCATCTTGCACTATTTTTCATTTCTGCCACTGCTGTGTGGCAATGTTTCATAGATGTGCTTTAAACTGTGGTGTCTGTGTTGCTGCGCCGCTGCTCTGTCGCTTAGTAATCAGTCAGCACACTGCAACCTTTGGCCAATAATGGTGAAAACAATACTATAAGCTGTGAGGTGGTCTAAATTGACTGGAAATTAATGTTATCAAGGTTAATAATACTCTAGGAAGAAAAAACAACCCACTTTATGTGATTTTAGCTCTTTTTGTAAATTTTTGTAAAAAATTAAAATCCAAATCCAAAGCCAGTCACTGCAGTCTGGCAAATCCAAATCCAAAGCCGGGCGATGAATTAGAACCAAATCCAAATCCAGCAAAAATACTGTAGTCAGATCGAACCCATGTCCCTCAATGTTGTCACATATGAAGGGAAAAAATGTACACACCTAATGAAATAACTGGGTATTCTGTGGATTAAGGCCCTCATTCGGGAATCTGCGCAGGTGCCTGACCCGTTCTGTGCATGTGCATAACGGGTCTGCGATCCCGCACGTAGACTGGCAGCAGACTGTCATTTGTGGGCGGGGAGGAGGCGGGGATGGCCTCCCTTTCCCGAAACGGCGGCGTGTCACTGCCCTTGGGGGGTAGAGAAGAGGCCAGGATCTCCGTCGGCTGACAGAGATTTTCTGGCTTCTTTCTCTCATCTGCAGCGGCCAGCTATGTGACCCCATGGGTCACCTTAGCCGGCCGATGTTCTGCAGATTATCCGATGCTGTGTTTGTCAACGCAGCTCGTATAAGTAATGTACAGGAGGCGTGATGACTCCTGTACATTACCATATCTGCAGACGGAATTGCAGAGCTGCTTGTGTGCAGGTTTGCAATTCTGTCCGAAGCTGAATCAGGCGTTAAGTGGGCTTCATACAGGGTATCTGCTTATAAAAGCTAAAACTAGTTGTTTTATGGAATGACATGTAATAAAAAGCTTCAATGGATGGAGAATGTGCGTGGCTCTCAATGGCAGGACATAGTGGAAATGCATTAATATGTACAAGCAATCCATGTAAAAGGTGAAGCAGTGACACTTGAAATAAAGATATCTATTATCTAACCTTATTGTAATGAGAGACAACTCACCCCATAACTACCGCTTGCTTCCTGTTGAGCAACTGAGAATCAGTTCTTTCCCGCCAAAGCTGGCAAACACAGCCCAACACCTAGTGACCCTAGAACTCCACCCCAAGTGCCGAAAGCAAACTACCTAAAAACAGGATATACCTTCTACTTTTAGTGATCCTCATCAGAACAGAACAAACTGGGGTTGTCATATCTAATGAATGGGTGCCTAACCACCGAACTCCCTTTGGTTATGACCAACTTTCTGACAGAAGTATTCACCTTTCTCCACACTCAGGGCCTGATTCAGAGCCGCTCGTAAGCAGCCACTCGTTCGCTCTGAGCGATGTTCGCACAACTGCGCGTGCGTATGGGTCGTAATGCGCATGCACATTGCGGTCGGAAATCGTGCGCTCACAAAACAGCGAGGGGCTGCTAATTTTATTGACAGAATGTACCGTTTGTTGGTGGTAACCGGAAGGTGCTTGAAAACGGGGGAGTGGAGATCCGAACACAGGCGTGCCAAACGGTCAAAAGGGCGTTTAATAGGAGTGCATAATTAGTAAAGGAGCGTCATCGACCACGTCACTTGGTTGTCTTTTAGCCTGAACTGCTCGCAGTGATTGCGGTAGGAAAATCCTACCACAACCACTGCGAGCAGTTCTGATGCCTTTCGATGTTCCCGATTAATCTAATAAATACCGGAGATGACGTGTGATGCAAACGGCAAAGGGGCGTCTTTACAAAATAGCGAGCGCATTTTTCGTTCGCTCGCTCAGACATAGAGGCGTCAACAAACCGCAAAGAGCGAGCGCTCAATTTAAACAGCTGGCCCCTTTTTTGGAACGACCGTCCGCAAATAGCGTCCGGCTCTAAATCAGGCCCTCAGTCTACAACCACAGCACCATACAGGCACCTCCACTCACAACGCTGAGTGATATCAGACCAGATCACTCTAAAGGCGGGTACACTCCGGCGGATCAGACAACATATCGTCCACATTGGGCGCTATGTTCCTGACAATGCGCATAAATGCGCCTGCAGGTCCGGTGGGCAAAATCGGCAGCGGGGACCACGCTGCCGAATGCAGCATGGCCCCCGTTGTCGTTCCCGGCATCCGCAAGTGTGTACGCACTTGCCGATGCTGGGACCCACCGCACAAGACATCGGCTGGGTACACATCATTAAGTGTGTACTCAGTGTAAGAACTCCCCATCGAGCCTGTACCTTTGCCAAATCGGCCTTAATTCGGAGATTGTCCAATTTCTGTTCCCTTACCTAGGTCATTCCTCCAACATTAATTACAAAGCACCCAGGAATACCCCATGCAGAAATGGAATCTGGGTCTCATTCAGACCCGCTCGCGAGCGCAGGACGCTCGCAAGCGGGTCGATGTTACCCAAATGCGCATGCACACGACGGCGGGAGCTCCGTCGCGTGCATGCGCGAGACCAGGATAGCGACAGCCAAGCTGTCGCTCCGGGTCTCGCACCAAAGGGGGCGTGCTGTCGATGGTGAGTGACAGCACGCCCCCTTTGGTGGGCGTGCCGGGGGCGTGGCTGCCAGACGGAGGTGTTCCCAAGGGAACGCCTACCGTCTGGGTCCGGCCCCACTGACATCACTAGTGACTTTGTGGGAGTGACTTTGGCTCTGATAGAGCCAAAATCACTCCTGGGCTTGCGGCCGCTAGACCCTACCGCAGGGTCTCATCGCAAGCCCGATGGTCGCGATGGTCTTGACCCACAGCTATGCGAGCGTCCAAAAGGCCGCTCCAAATTTAACTAGGACGGCCCTGATTCAGAGCGAGCGCTCTGGTCAGAGCGTCCGGCTCTGAATCAGGGCCTCTGTTCTGGGAGAAAGGACACCATCCCACCTAAGGCCTCTAACTCCCAACCACCTCACTTGTTGACCACCTAGTAAAATGGTTTCCTTAGTAGACAAAGGGTATTGGCCCGCGCAATAAATGAGTGTCTCACAGACCAAATAGGAGATTCTTCTTGAATTGCATCTGTAACCAGAATAATCATAAAATATCAATAAAATAAACAAGAACATAGCAAAAGACATTGACGACATCACAACAGGGTAAGGATGGGGAAGGAGTAGCGTAACATGGAAACGAGGAGACCCAGGCAAACGTAAAACCATCTAAAACCCCTTGTGGATATTTTCTTTCCCCGGGGTGGGTCGCAAGACTAAAAAATAAATAAATGACCGCACATACATGTGCACACAAATTGTAAACATACATATACAGGCAGAGATGGCTTTTACAGAGCAAAAGGGGAGGGGGCATACTGAGAAGCTAACCATGCGCTCCATATTTTATCAGAAGATTTAGTAGAATGGTTAATAATGCTAGTCATATATTCCATACGATAAACATACCAGATCTGAGATAGAATAGACTGCATAGAGGGGGTATCAAGCTTCTTCCAATCCGAAGCTATCTGAAAAGGGAGAAGATTATATTTTAAATCATAACTTCCTTCCAAAGATTTACTTAGGGCAAGACCACCAGATATGAAGAAAGGTATTCTCAGCTGTACAACCTCTCCAGCACCTATCTGATGTACTAGGAAATATTTTTCTCAATCTAGAGGGGATATAATACCACCTATATAATAGCTTGTACGTATTCTCTTTGATCCTAACACAAATTAAACTGGAGGCAGCATTATCCCAGACCTCTGCTCATTCCTCATCATCTAGAGAGGTACCCAAATCTGCTTCCCAGGACTTTTTGTAAGAGTCACGTTGCGTAGACACCCCTCAACGAGCACTGTATAGAGGGAAGAAATTAAACCTCTGGTTGAGAAGCGTCTCATGCATAAAGCCTCAAAGTTGGAAAGGGGTCTATTAGCTTTTCACCATAGAATGGAAATGCCTAAGCTACAAAAATTGGAAAAAAACATTAGAGGGAAGTGCTGTAACCGCCTGGATCTGTGAAAATTGGGAAAACTCAAATCTTTAGTATAATCATTTAAATAGAGAATGGATATTTTCTTTCTTTTCATTTAATTTCCTTTTTTTAAAAATAACTCCCTATAGGTTAAATGTTTTCCACCACATTCCTTCGCACCCCCACAATAGTGAGGAGTAAAACTCTGGGTCAACCCCACAAGGAATGCACACCTATCAGCATGACGGATGTAACGTTTGAATGCCGATGATTTCCACTGGCCAAGCGACTGAATGTCACTGACGGAATAATCCTCCTCAGCAGCACTGGTGGCAGCACCAATCCGAAATGAATGTGTCCCATAATAGGACCAATCAAAACCTAATGCCAGCAAACAATGCTTAAAAACTGCTGAAAACTGGAATTTTGTAAGAGCAGAGGTGCCTGCATGCGCCAACCGATGCAAACAGCATAAACCAGCAAACTTAACAACGATACAGGGCACACTGGTTGAGCTTGTGCCTTGAGGGTAATCCATCGTCCCCGACCAAAGTGGTCCATTTTTGCATAATGGATCTTTCCTAATAAAGCTTCTAGCTTAACCACAAGGTTGCTTAGAAAAAAGGATAATGCCTCCGCACAGAAAGTATTATTTGTAATGTACAACATATATTAAACCAACATTAACTGATTTTCCATTTAAATATGTTCAATCACTTGGTTGGTGGTGCTCCCCAGAGCCAAGATTCATGTAGACAAACAAACAAAAGAAAAAAGAAGGCTCTTTTGTTGGGCACTCTTCTATAGATATTTGTATAAAATATAACTTTTAATATAATCTTAAAACAGTTTTTTGGAATATACTTGGGAAAACAGGTGCATAATCGTAATAACATAAATTTATCATGTAGACATATTGACAAAACATACATGAAACATATAAAGAAATTTTGACGAAAATATTGCAATTAGACTGATTCAGAGAACAAATTCTCATGCAGGGTACTCCTCACATGGGATATATAACAAATTGCTCTGTTCCAGCGATATTATGAACTACCTCATTCTGTAAATTGGTCTGCAGAATCTATATGTAAGCAGACACCAGATAGGTATAAAGGGTATATGTGATAGCTATCACACAACCAGAAGTGCATTTATTGACATGGTGAAAAAATCAAGTCTGGTTGAATCTCAGCACAATTTTCCAGTTGTTTCAAACACATTACACCACCATTTATCTACGCACCGAAGCGTGTATGGTGGCACAACTGAGAGAATCTATTAGTCATCTCATAGTACAGCATCAGCTGTTTTGACATGCAAAAGAATTAGGCTACCAAGTATATTCTACAGTTGAATGAATGTATGGGTGAACAAGCCCTGAGGCGAAACGCGCGTCCCAGAGCGACATAGCAGCGGTACTTGATGGATCTGGTCTGGTGGGTGCACATGCCGACCGGCTCGTCCTCCATGCTGATCTAAAGAGGGTATAAGTATCATGGTGATGGGATCCTAGCCCTGCCTATACATATGTTAATATGTTACTCTGCCATTTTTGCTGCATTGATTATTTTAGAGAGACAGCAATACT
Organism: Taudactylus pleione; assembly: GCA_031769625.1. Classification (NCBI taxonomy): domain Eukaryota; kingdom Metazoa; phylum Chordata; class Amphibia; order Anura; family Myobatrachidae; genus Taudactylus; species Taudactylus pleione. The sequence continues at coordinate 5,782,460 of JAUIMM010000121.1, forward strand.
TGGGTTGGAGTAATCTAAATGATCTCTGGCAGTTATATTGTTTTATGATCCCAGATGTTACGCACCTGATAGCTATTCTTATGCATTCATTGATATGATAAATTGCACTGATATTTGGATAATCTATGGTCTGGATGTTTGACTGCGATATTTGATACTAAGATAAATTAATAGTGACTGTGGTCCCGCAGAACTGTAGAGTATACTTGGTAGCCTAATTCTTTTGCATGTCAAAACAGCTGATGCTGTACTATGAGATGACTAATAGATTCTCTCAGTTGTGCCACCATACACGCTTCGGTGCGTAGATAATTGGTGGTGTAATGTGTTTGAAACAACTGGAAAACCGTGCTGAGATTCAACCAGACTTGATTTTTTCACCATGTCAATAAATGCACTTCTGGTTGTGTGATAGCTATCACATATACCCTTTATACCTATCTGGTGTCTGCTTACATATAGATTCTGCAGAACAATTTACAGAATGAGGTAGTTCATAATATCGCTGGAACAGATCAATTTGTTATATATCCCATGTGTCACGGCTTGGCGTGCGCTTGGACCCGGAGTGGAGTCGGATGAGGAATGAGGACTTGTTTGCTGGTACTTGAAGGCAGCCGGCCTTAGGGGAGTATGACTCATGAAGCAGTGGCATGCGATGGGATCAGAACCAGGCTGCGAGACACTGGCGGAACTTAGAGACCCGGGGTAGGCTGGGTATAGCAGGTAGACGGGATCAGGAGACAGGTAGTAACAAGAGCAAACTGCACCAAGGCTGAGAGGGGAGTCTGCAGAAACACACTGGTACTGACACTTTAAATGAGCAAAGGAGCACAGAGAACTAGCTCACAGCATATGCTGTGATAGACGTTGCACTGGCAACTAAAGAGCCTCTGGACAGCCCTTTAGTACCCTCAGGTAGTGCAGGATTTTTTGCTAGCCTCCCCAGCCCAGACTGAACCTGATTGGCCAGAAACGACATGTGACCCAAATCCAAGATGGCCGCGCCCAGTGGTCACAGCATGGAAGCTCTGCCAGTCTCAGCCCCTCTCACCTGCCTCCAGATGGAAGCCCTTGGTCTGCGGAGACTCACAGCACCCAGCGCTATTCTCCAGGAACCTGCACCTCTGCTGGAAACACCATGCCACAGCGCCCGAAGCGGTAAGCGCCGTGATCTCAGCAGCCTGTCACCCCTGGTCGTGACAGTACCCCCTCCTTTAGGAGTGGCCTCTGGGCAATTCTTCGGTTTACCAGGATTCTCAGAGTGAAACTTAAGCACTAGGCGAGGAGCGTAGACATCCTCAGCTTTCACCCAGCAACGTTCTTCGGGACCGTAACCTTTCCAATCCAGTAGATATTGGAGTTGCCCATAACGAAAACGAGAGTCCAGGACCTGTTTGACCTCGAACTCTACACCCCTCTCAGTCAAGACTTTGGGGGAGCGTGGCAGAGTCTTGCGAAAGCGATTCAGGATGAGAGGTTTCAGCAGGGAAATATGAAAGGAATTTGGTATTTTGAGGTAGGACGGAAGTTTTAATTTATAGGCTACTGGATTGATCACTTGAACGATGGGAAAAGGACCGATGAAACGAGGAGCAAATTTCATAGACGGCACTTTAAGGCGAAGATTACGAGTGGATAGCCATACTAAGTCACCTGTTTTTAGGTTGGGCACCGCTCTCCTTTTTTTGTCCGCTGTTAATTTATATCGAAGAGAGGCTTTTTGTAAGGAGGAGAGAATTTCTGTAGGGTGGAGGTCACTGCTGGTACATCGAAGACTGGCAATTCTTGAAACTCTGGTACTCTGGGATACAGTCCAAAAACTATAAAGAATGGGGTTTGCCCCGTAGATGAATGATAGGAGCTGTTATGGGCAAATTCGGCCCAGGGTAAGGTGTCCGCCCAGTTGTCTTGTGATGAAGACATGTGAATTCTTAAGAAAGTCTCAAGGTCTTGATTGACCCTCTCTGTAGACCCGTTAGACTGAGGATGGTAAGCTGTTGAAAAATTCAGTTTGATTTGAAAGATAGAACATATAGCTCTCCAAAATCTGGCTACGAACTGTACCCCTCTATCAGAAACAATCTCATTTGGAAGTCCATGGAGACGGAAGATGTTGTCGACGAATAACTGAGCCAACTCTGGAGCAGACGGCAACTTCTTGAGGGGAACGAAATGAACCATTTTGGAGAAACGATCCACTACTACCCAGATGGTGGTAAACCCATTAGAAACAGGTAGATCCGTTACAAAGTCCATGGAAAGGTGTGTCCAAGGATGGGTTGGTACTGACAGAGGTAGGAGTGTGCCGGCAGGAACCTGTCTGGATGTTTTATGTTGAGCACACTGTGGACAGGAGGCGATAAAAGCTTCAATTTCCGACTTCATAGCAGGCCACCAGTATGATCGTTGCAGGAATTCCAAGGTCTTGCGTATGCCCGGGTGTCCGGCAAAACGAGAGGTATGAGCCCACTTCAAAAGCTGCTTGCGCATATCTGAGGCCACAAATGTCTTCCCGGGAGGAGGTTGAATGCAAGTGGTAGTGAATACTCTGGAGTCTAGAACTGGAGTTTCCTTATGACTTTCGGAAGGTGTCGGAGGAGAGTGATCGAGAAAGGGCATCTGCTTTTTGATTTAGTGAGCCTGGGCGAAAAGTTAAAGTAAAATTGAAATGAGAAAAGAATATTGACCATTGAGCCAGGCGGGAACTCAGGCACTGAATATTTTTTAGGTATAGGAGATTCCGATGATCTGTATAAACGGTGATGGGATACATCGCGCCCTCAAGAAGATAACGCCACTCTTCAAAAGCTAGTTTCACAGCCAATAATTCCTGCTCTCCAATGGGATAATTATTTTCTGCTTGGGAAAATTTCTTTGAGAAGAAGCCACAGGGATGAAACTTGCTATCCTCGAGTTTCTGGGATAGTACTGCCCCTACCGCTTCAGAAGAGGCGTCTACCTCAAGAAAGAATGGTTTGTTAATGTTGGGTTGTCTCAGCACGGGGGCGGAAATGAAGGCTTGCTTTAAGAGTTGAAAGGCAGTTTCAGCCTCTGGAGGCCATCGGGATGGATTTGCCCCCTTGCAAGTTAGGGCGGAAATGGGTGCCATGAGAGTGGAAAATCCTTTGATAAACCTTCGATAATAATTTGCGAAGCCCAAAAATCTTTGTACTGCCTTCAAAGAATTCGGACGAGACCAGTCCAATATTGCCTGAACTTTCTGGGGATCCATTTCAAGGCCGGCACCTGAAACAATGTAACCTAAAAAGGGAACTGAGGGAACTTCAAATACGCATTTTTCAGCTTTGCAGTACAGGTGGTTCTTTCGTAGGAGAGTTAACACCTCCTTGACTTGGGATCGATGTCTGACAATGTTGGAGGAGAATATCAGAATATTGTCGAGGTATACTACCACAGAGATATATAGTAAGTCCCGAAAGATCTCATTCACAAAGTTTTGGAACACAGCAGGAGCGTTACAGAGACCAAAAGGCATTACCAGGTATTCAAAATGCCCGTCTTGAGTATTGAATGCTGTTTTCCATTCGTCCTCGGCTCGTATCCTAATGATACGGCCCCTCTTAAATCCAGCTTGGTAAAAATAGTAGCACCTTTTACTCGATCGAAAAGTTCGGTGATGAGGGGTATCGGGTAGCGATTTTTGATGGTTATATCGTTTAAGCCCCTGTAATCGATGCAAGGACGCAGGCCTCCATCCTTCTTAGACACAAAAATGAATCCTGCCCCTGCCGGTGAGGAGGATGGTCGAATGAACCCCTTTTGCAGGTTCTCCTGGATGTATGCTGACATGGCTTCAGTCTCGGGTAGGGAGAGTGGGTAAGTACGACCTCGTGGAGGAGTTTTGCCAGGAATCAACTCAATAGGACAGTCCCACTCCCGATGAGGAGGCAGAATATCGGCTCCGGTCTTACAGAAGACATCGGAGAAGGAGCGATACTGGTAGGGAATTGGAGTAGTGGTTGCAATGTAACTACCTTTGATGGGTTTGATTTGAGGAAGGCAGGATACTTGACAAGTTTCTCCCCAGGACAAGATCTGCATGGTGCCCCAATCAATATTGGGGGAGTGCTTGGGTAACCAGGGGTATCCAAGGATGACCTCATGGGAGGCTTTGGGAATTACTAGGAATCGGATAGTTTCAGTGAGGAGAGCTCCGATATGAACTGGCACAGGAAGGGTACATTGAGAGACGATTCCGTTGGTAATCTGAGTGCCATCTACAGCAGATAGAGTGATGGTGTGGTCGAGAGAGGAGACAGGAAGCCGGAGCCTCTGGACAAGTTCAGTGGTGATAAAATTTTCAGCGGCCCCTGAATCGAGGAGAGAAAGAACAGTTTTAGAACCAGTGGAGATCTCAAAAGTAATGGAGAGGGTAGATTCATTTTTTGACGGAGACGGAGACATCACTCCTAACCTGGTGTCTCCGGCACAGATTAGGATCGGGAGTTTCCCGGAAGACGTGGGCAGGCTGCAACCATATGACCGGTCTCCCCGCAGTACATGCATAGATTTTCTCATCGGCGTCTTTGCCGTTCTTCTACCGTGAGGCGGGCCCGGTTAATCTGCATGGGTTCGTCACCCGCAGGTTCAGACGGAGGGAGGGTTGGAGTAGTGGTCGGCCGGAACCTAAAGCGATCTCCCCTAGTTTTTTCACTCTGGCGTTCTCTGTACCGCAAATCCACTTTATTGCAAAGGGAGATAAGATCATTGAGGGTAGCCGGCGGATCACGAGTGGCGAGGTCATCTTTTATGCGATCTGTCAATCCATTCCAAAAGGTGGAAGTCAGGGCTTCTTCATTCCATTTTAGTTCCGAAGCCAGCGTTTGAAATTGAATGATATACTGACTGACTGGTCGGTTCCCTTGGCGAAGTCGCAGGATTTCCGTCGCCGCGGAGGTTGTTCTGCCGGGCTCGTCGAAAATCCTCCGGAAGGACGTGAGGAATCCAGAGTAGTTGTCTAGTAACGGTTCGGACCTCTCCCAGAGAGGCGAAACCCAGTCCAGGGCAGAACCGGTCAGTAGAGACACTATATATGCCACTTTGGATTTTGGAGATGGAAAGTTCGCAGGCTGTAGTGTGAAGTGGACGTCACACTGGTTGAGAAACCCTCGGCACAACTTGGGGTTCCCGTCAAACTTATTGGGAGTCGGAAGGTGCAAATGAGATGGTGCAGGTGGAACAGGGACAGCTGGAGCTGCTGGCTGGTTGGTGGCGGCAGGCAAATTAACAGTAACCAGGGAAGCTTGCAGCGTATCCTGACGAAGAGACATTTCCTGCAGGAACTGAGCTATTTGGCGCTGAGACGCCTCTAGTCCCTCTAGGCGACTGGCGATACCCTGGAGCAACTCGGCCCTCAGATCCTGTCCACTGGCCGAATCCATCTGGCCAGTGCAAACTGTCACGGCTTGGCGTGCGCTTGGACCCGGAGAGGAGTCAGATGAGGAATGAGGACTTGTTTGCTGGTACTTGAAGGCAGCCGGCCTTAGGGGAGTATGACTCATGAAGCAGTGGCATGCGACGGGATCAGAACCAGGCTGTGAGACACTGGCGGAACTTAGAGGCCCGGGGTAGTCTGGGTATAGCAGGTAGACGGGATCAGGAGACAGGTAGTAACAGGAGCAAACTGCACCAAGGCTGAGAGGGGAGTCTGCAGAAACACACTGGTACTGACACTTTAAATGAGCAAAGGAGCACAGAGAACTAGCTCACAGCATATGCTGTGATAGACGTTGCACTGGCAACTAAAGAGCCTCTGGACAGCCCTTTAGTACCCTCAGGTAGTGCAGGATTGGTTGCTAGCCTCCCCAGCCCAGACTGAACCTGATTGGCCAGAAACGACATGTGACCCAAATCCAAGATGGCCGCGCCCAGTGGTCACAGCATGGAAGCTTTGCCAGTCTCAGCCCCTCTCACCTGCCTCCAGATGGAAGCCCTTGGTCTGCGGAGACTCACAGCACCCAACACTATTCTCCAGGAACCTGCACCTCTGCTGGAAACACCATGCCACAGCGCCCGGAGCGGTAAGCGCCGCGATCTCAGCAGCCTGTCACCCCTGGTCGTGACACCATGTGAGGAGTACCCTGCATGAGAATTTGTTCTCTGAATCAGTCTAATTGCAATATTTTCGCCAAAATTTCTTTATATGTTTCGTGTATGTTTTGTCAATATGTCTACGTGATAAATGTATGTTATTACGATTATGCACCTGTTTTCCCAAGTATATTCCAAAAAACTGTTTTAATATTATATTAAAAGTTATATTTTATACAAATATCTATAGAAGAGTGCCCCAACAAAAGAGCCTTCTTTTTCTTTTGTTTGTTTAACCACAAGGTTCCTGACTAGTAGGCCGAAATCCAATGAGTCCTTGGATGTCGCAACCAACTCACAATTCTAAATGCCCCATAAAACCCCATAGAAAAAGCCGCCTGAAAAAGGGCTGCTTCATACAGTATCTGAAGCTACACCTGACACTACCTCTACCAGGGAGCGTAATACAGTATATCAACATTGATAGGCCATCGCTTATCCTCCTTAAACTTCTCGCAATGCTGCCCAGCCGTTCATAGCTTTTAAAATAAAAAATTATTTTGTTGAATTTTTTCTGCCGTATAATCTAGAGAAATATGCAAAGCCCACCAGAGCTGTTGAAGTTGATGTCTGGGACCCACCCTCCTTATTACAACCCCAAATATATGCACTAAGGCATTGCTCGTCAGTCTTACCTGTAGTAATTCAATTTCTAATACAAGGAACTGATCCAGGCTGTCAGGTTGCCAATCCCTCTATACCAGCTTGGCAATTTGCAATACAGAAGGAGGACAAGTTAGAGCCTGGAAACTAGAATACAGCACCAGGGCTCTAAATCTTGCCCACTGTAAGCATGACAATGCATCCGCCAAGCAATTGTCCATTCCTGGGACATGACGAGCCTTGAAACTAATATTAGCTTCTAAGCAACGAAGGTCCAAATGGAGTAATAAATGCAAAGCAAGTAGCGAAGACGACTTCGGGTTATTAATGGCATGCACTACACCTAAATTTTTGCACCAGAACACTATGTTCTGTTTACTTAATCTAAGCGTCCAAAGCATGACGGCTGCTATTATTGGAAAAATCTCCAGTAGAAGCATTCGGTGTCAGCAAAGAGGAGTGCAAAGACATCATCCAAAGCCCGACACACCACCTGCTAAAACCCAAGGCCCCTGACGCACCTGTAACAACTGCAAAGATGTGATACCTAGAAGTGGAGAAGGCCATATTCTCACACCCTTAAAAACCTTTAAGAACTACAACCATAAAGTCAAATCTCCCTAGGCAAATACAGTTTGTGATGCAGCTTTCTGCAGAAAACCCTCCGTATGGGTTTAACCTGGTATGAAAAATGTGACAATGACTGTACCTCCCATAAAGAGGCCTTTCTGGTTTCTACCTCCACAATGACCTATTTGATCCCTCCACCGCTGGACCATATCAGCCGGCAATCGATGACAACCCGCCAAAGTATCTATCTCGATGCCTAAGTAGGACAAGCATGTCACCGGACCCTTGTTTTTTTCTTGAGCAATAGGCACCCCATACCTTCGGTACAAGAGGCAAATACTAGCATTCCAATTATTTGTATTAATGATACGCCTCATCACCAGTACCAGTACCCCCAGTGGCCTTAGGTGTTGCCAAGCCCTTCTTACTCACTTCTATAATGGCAAAAGAGTTGACAGAGCGACTTTTATTAATTCTTTTTAAGAATTTGTCTCCTAATCCCCCTACTGACGGCAGTGTTGGCGCAATGCACAAACTCTGATTCAGAACTACTAGCCGCCAGCTGCACCTTAGCTGGCCTAACCGCAGGGCCACTACTTTTACCCTTAAAGTTTTCATCCAAAATGTATTTAAGCTTACACAATCTCCTCGTAGAACCCAAGGAGGAACTAGAGTCACTGAAGACTAGAGCTATCGCTGACACAAGCAACACCATAAGGACCATATTCACCACCATGGTCCCGTAATTCATTGATGCATCCACCCAGGGGGATGTATTTAATAGACTGGAGAACTAAATGCCATTTGGTCTATATCCCGACACCAGAAGCCAGATGGGGGACTGAAGATAGGCGTAAAAATAAAGACGCCGGAATGCTGAAAGACGCCGGACCGATCGAGGTAAGTCTGCCATCCCTAGCACTTAGCAGCAGAAGGGGGGGTTAGGTTTAGGCAACCCAGGGGGGACTTAGGCTTAGGCACCCCCCAGGGAGGGTTAGGCTAGGGGAAGGGGAGGTTAGGGTTAGGTGCTACTGGGGGGAGGTCAGGTTCAGGCACCCCCCGGGAGGGTTAGGTTTAGGGTGCGGAGGAAGGGGGTTAGGTTTAGGCACCCCCAGGGGGGGAATTAGGGTTAGGTACCACCCCGGGAGTTTAGGGTTAGGCACCCCTAAGGGAGTGAGTGGGGGGGTTACTAGACTTACCTGCCGCTGTCGGGATCTTCATCCTGTCGGGCTACCACTGTCCGGATTTGAACCAGCTAAACAGCCGCCGGCATTTCAATCCCATTCCCAAGCAGTCCTGTCCACCGCTCCATCCTGGAGACTCCAGTAACTGCAATAAAAGAAGAAACGGCAGGATCATCGAAAACTAATGGTGGGGGCATTAATGTGTTTGAACCAATCCATCTACAGCCCCATGAACATGAACAGAGGGGCCCACTATACTAGGGGCCAGAGTAGTAACAGATGAGGGAAAGAACAGCTCCCAGTCAGAGCCCTATAGGAATTAAAGCCAATGCCAGCTGGCATTCATCCACTCCGACCCGATTGCCCTGCTTGTGTAGCCAAAAAGAGAAAGGAGTCTGAGATGGGGCCATGAAAGGTAAATGCCCGGAAAAAGGAGACCATGAAATTGAGTAAACACAGTTTGAAAGTCACACAGCCCTTTAAAGTCAGGATACCTTCCAACCCCTGCAGCAGAGACATCAGAAAACAACAAAGCAGACATAGGGGGAGAGAGGGGGGGTTAGCTTGTATTTTACGTTTTATCTACATGATTTTTAATCAGTTGGTAGGACTATAAAACACATTGGGCCTAATTAAGAGTTGCAGATAAAGCGGTCACAGTACTGCACATTTTTTGAGCTAGGTAAGGATACTGACTTAAAACCTCTATACGCTCCTTCCTATACCTTCTAAAAACCTGCCTATACCTTCTTGAATTTACGCTATTTGCGTACGCAGTCATACAGTAAAATAAAGACCTTAGACCTTGAACATGTGTTTCCAAAGCACAAAGTATTATTTCAAGCAAAGTACAGTTAGTTACACGCTGAGATCTAAGTACAATTTAGCGCAAAGAAATTATACAGACTCAAGATAGTTATACATACGCACGCGCTCTGGGACCAGATTCCGGCATCAGCAAGAAACCTTCATCAACAGCATCAGCATGAAGACTGAAGACTGGGGTCAGAACATATTTATACCCCCACAGAAATAGACTACACAATAGAGAGGTTCGTTGCGATCCCATTGGTTCCCCATCACGTTTCTTCTGTTACAGGGCATTTAACAGGTTGATTCAAATGGACACAGACCAGCCTCCGACAGCTGGTTATCTCCGTTTTCCCACCTCATGCAAATCTAGGCTGTTGGCTTTACAAATTACATTTTGGTGCTTTAACTTTCTAAGGTCCATAAGTTGAGAATGCATGTTGCGATCTTCACACCGATGATACCGGGAAGCTGTTGAGAAAGTGCAGATCAGTATAACACCAAACACGGCTTATTTATCATGTATTAAGCCTTTATTAATAAATGAATAAAACTTGAATCTTATAAAGCTATGTAACCTTTTACGTGAATGTGCAGTGTGTGAGTGTTAGGGGTTTGGGAAAAGAGGCTGGTTAAGTTGGGGCAGATGCGTATGCACAAAGCTAATAAACAGCATTCGCATGCGGGGTATTATGCATTTGCTAATGTGCGACATGTTAACAGCACAACTGTGTGTATTAATGTGTGTATGTGGTATGGTAAAATGTGCGATCGCCTGATGCTAATAATAGCATCGCCATATGTACTTAAGTGTGAGTTTAGCTAAAATGGCGCTGGGCGGCCATTTGCAAAATGGCGTCTTGCAGATCACATTTTCAAGATGGTGTCTTGCGGCCAGTCGCAAGATGGCGTAGTTTCAATCTAATTTTAAGCTGATCTTGTCTCAGCCAATTATCCAGCTTCGACATAGGAAATACATCTGAAAACGTTTGTATGCAGAGTGGCCCCATCTATGTGACTGCACCACTCCATCCCTCCACTGGCAAAAGCAGTCGTCCCCATCAGCAGGCATTTGCACCAGCCTTATCCTTGGTGTAGGAGTGACTGGATCTCTGCATACACTAATTTCTGAATAGCTCACAATTCCATCAGCACTTCTACAAAATATTAATCCTAGGTCCCATAGCTGCCCAGATGTGACTGAGATCCGTACAACTCTGAATGACTTGTAGTTATTATTATTATTATTATTATTATTTTATTTGCATACAGTAAAGGGTACACAGAACATTACATTACAATACAGTAACCAAATTATAAACAGAACACAAGTAACAATTAGCAACACAATTCTCCATACACAATACATCTGGGAAGGTGTAGGCTGTCATAGAAGTGCTAGAGAAGAAGGCTGTAAGGCAGTGGGGACGAGGACCCTGCTCCTAGGAGCTTACAATCTAGGGGAGAGGGGAGACAGGCAGATGACATGAGGCATGAGTGTGTAGAAGGGGACCTGAGTGCAGGAAGTAGGCACGGTAGAGATGGCTGAGGCAGGAGGGACAGAGACTTGGTGACATGGTGATGTGGTGGAAGGGCATGCTTTGATGAACAGGTGGGTTTTCAGTGCACGTTTGAAGCTCTGCAAGGTCGGGGAGAGCCTGATCGAGCAAGGGAGCTCATTCCATTGAAGGGGGACTGCACGAGCAAAATCTTGGATGCGAGCATGAGATGAAGTAACCAGGGTGGAGGAGAGGTAACGGTCATCGGAGTGAGCGGGAAGGAGATGAGGTTGGAGCTGTAGGGAGCAGTAGAGTTAGAGAGGGCCTTGTATGTGAAGGTGAGGAGTTTGAAGAGGATTCTGTAGGGCAGAGGTTTTCAACCGCTGTGCCGTGGCACAGTAGTGTGCCGCGGGTGGTTGTGAGGTGTGCCGCAGCGCTAGAGCCGCCGGTCACATTAAAGAGCTGCGGCCCGGGCAGCGCTGCCACTGAGCTCCTCTGGGAGGCTCAGGGGCACGCCCGGGCCGTGACCTGCCTGAACGCGGCAGCGTGACATCACAGGTCACGCATGCCGCGTTGCCTGCCTGGCCTGCCTGCCCGCCCCAACAGAGTCTCAGCCAGTCCTTTCCTCCCGCTCGCGGCCATCCAGTCCTTCTCTCCTTCCCGCCTGCGACCAGGCAGTATTCCCACCTTCGCCAGCGGTTAGCCACCCCTTCACTAACTCCTGCCTGCGGCCAACCAGTACTACCCGCCCGCGACCAGCCACCCCTTCTCTCCCACCCGCCCGTGGCCAGCCAGTACATCTCTCACTCCAGTGGCCAGGAAGCCCTTTCCTCCTAGCCACCCGCGACCAGCCAGCCACTGCTGACAGCTCTGCACCGTGGGAGCCTGCAGCCGATGACAGACAGGTAAGTCTAAAAAAATTTACATTTATTTTTGATGTGGTAGTTAGTATGATTTGATTTTGTGGAGAGCAATGTGTTGTTGTTTTTTTGTTTGTTTCTGTGGGGGTCCTTGTTATTTTTTTTTTCTGTGGTTGCCTATGTTATTTTTTTCTGTGGGGGGTCTATTATTTTTTTTTCTGTGGGGGCCCATGTTATTTTTTTCTGTGGGGGCCTATGTTTGTTTTTTTTTGTGGGGGGTCTATGTTAATTTTTTTCTGTGGGGGCCTATGTTTTTTTTTTCTGTGGGGGCCTATGTTATGTTTTTTTATGTGGGGGCCAATGTATGTGTGTGTTATATCTTTGGGGCCATTGTATGTGTGTTTTATTCCCGTGAAGGCCAATGCGTGTGTTTTTTTATGTGAGAGCCAATGTGTATGTTTTTGCATAGGTCGTGCACGCCGGATCGCCGGATGGTGTGCCTTGGCAATTTTAAAATCTTGCCTAGTGTGCCTCGAGTTGAAAAAGGTTGAAAATCACTGCTGTAGGGGAATGGGAGCCAGTGCAGGTTTTGGCAGAGGGGAGCAGCAGAAGTGGAACGGCGGGAGAGGAAGATAAGTCTAGTTGCAGCATTGAGAACAGACTGGAGGGGAGCAAGATGGCAATGTGGTAGGCCAGTAAGGAGAAGGTTGCAGTAGTCGAGCCGAGAAATGATTAGTGAATGAGTAATCAGTTTGGTAGCATTCTGGGAGAGGAAAGGCCTATTGCAAGCGATGTTGCATAGCTGGAACAGACAGGATTGAGCCAGAGATTGATTGTGGGCTGTGAAGGAGAGGGAGGAGTCAAGGGTGACACCCAAGCAGCGAAGTTGGGGGACAGGGGAGATGATGGTGTTGTCAACAGTGATAGCGAGATTGGTTGGAGTGGAGACTCTATTAGGGGGAAAGATGATGAGTTCGGTTTTGTCCAAGTTGAGCTTCAGAGAGCGCTCGGACATCCATGAAGAGATGGCGGAGAGGCAACTGGATACCTGAGAGAGGACAGAAGGGGAGAGTTCAGGAGAAGAGAGGTATAGTTGCGTGTCATCGGCATAGAGTTGGTATTGGAGGCCAATGGAGCTGATGAGTTCTCCTAGTTTAGTTGTGTATACAGGCTCTGACGCATGTACTGTTTGCTAGCAATCGCAAGATCTATACAGTCAGAATAAGGTGCAACTATGATTCAAGCACATTGTGCTGTTCCCAGCAGTGTCATAATCACATGTGATCTGACTGCAGTTCTGGATAGGTCAGAGGCTGCCACCAGACTGTCTCCCCCATGTCCTTGTCTCTTGGTTCAGTCTCTCACTGTATTGCACTCATGGGTTCTGCAAATAAAATGACACAAAGAGAAAAGTAATTCAAGCCCATGTGTGTGGTTTTGCTTAAGGTTTGGGGTAATGTGGACTGGAGTTGAATTTCATTTCTCACATCTCAAGAGTCAGCCTATTGAAGTTATGCCGGCTATAGAAACCACTTCTCTGTAGTATTCTCTGCTAGGATCAGTCATTGTCTCTCTGAGCACTGATATATTCATAAGGCTATTAAGAACATTAAACTTATCATTTTTCACACTGATTCAAAACCAATTATTTACAGTGAGTGTACTGTCTGTTGTATCTATTGTTCATGTCTATGAAATGTCCTAATAAGGACAGTGACTGACAAGAATGCATTTGGTATCATTACTTCCTCAGGATTAGTACAATAGCATTTGGATCATATTAGATTTTAGGGATCTTCATAGCCTGAATGATTTCTATAGTATGACTCCTATCATTGAACAAATTGTATGTTGGAGTCATAGCTATAACTGACCATTAATGAATCTATGTATAAATTACTCAGCATATGCTTATATAATGTTGTCCATTACTACTTCAATGGGGAGGGATTTGTATCTATTTAATTTTTTTCTCTGTTCCTTATAGAGCCCCCAGTTAAGATAATAAACACAAGTGATGAAGTTGAGCACAGGGTACTGAGTGGGGAGCAGCTAGAGCTGAGCTGTGAGGTATCCAGGGAGAACGCACCTGTCCGCTGGTACAGGGATGGCAAAGAGATACAGGAAAGTGAGAACATCATACTGGAGGCAGATGGCTGTCACCGCCGGTTGATAATCCAGTCAGCACAGGCAGCGGACTCCGGTGAATTTGTTTGTGACGCTATCGATGACTCTGTTTTCTACAATGTGTCGGTGACAGGTCAGTGTTTTCCCACAGGTGTGGAGCCTTTGTTCCCTAGGGGCTTGTAGACCTTTCCTCCCATTCCCAGTAGCAGGCAACAGGCACCATAATCCAAAAGACATTGTAGGACCATGTAGCCCATCAAAACGTTAATACAATTATTTTAGAGCTACTAATCCCCAGGTCTCCTCTATCGTAAAAATATTAATCATTGTTATTCCACAATATTTTGTGGCATGTTAATGATCAGCAACTGTCTCCTGTAGTCTGGTAGACCGGAAAGTGTGATTTTAGGGGTCATTTCATCTCACATGGGGCTAGTGCCACTCAGACAGGATCTTTTCTTTAGGGTACAAAGGTACAGGTCTTAATACCAACAATTTCCCACCAGCCAATCACAGTTTGAGCAGAATATGTCTGATAGACCCTTCTCCAAGTATACGTCTTAGTCATTCACTGTCCACATCTTGCCCTGTTTGCTGCACCTACCAGGTTTCAATCCAGTGATGTTAATTACTAATGTTTTCTGTGACAGAGGGCCTGATTCAGAGCCGCTCGTAAGCGGCCGCTCGTTCGCTCCGGGCGATGTTCGCACAACTGCGCATGCGTTGTAATACGCATGCGCGAACCAGTCATTGCGGTCGGAAATCGTGTGCTCGCAAAATAGCGAATGCCTGCTAATTTGAGTGACAGAATGAGGCGTTTGTGGGTGGTAACAGGGGAAGGTGCTTGAAAACGGGGAGTGGAGATCCGAACGCAGGCGTGCCAAACGGTCAAAACGGGCGTTTTAAGGGTGTGCATAATTAACAAAGCAGCGTCATCGACCACGTCACTTGGTTGTCTTTTAGCCTGAACTGCTCGCATGATTGCGGTAGGAAAATGCTACCACAAGCACTGCGATCAGTTCAGACGCCTTTCGATGTACTCGATTAATCTAATAAATAGCGGAGATGACGTAGGATGCGAGCGGCCAGGGGACGTTCTTTAAAAAATAGCGAGCGCATGTTTCGTTCGCTCGTTCAGACATAGAGGCGTCAATAGACCGCAAAGAGCGAGCGCTCTATTTAAATATCCGGCCCCTTTTTCTGAACGAGCGAGCGCAAATAGTGTCCTGCTCTGAATCAGGCCCAGAGTTCTGCAATGAAATGTCCTATGTATATAGGGCCTGATTCATCATGGATCGCAATCGGTCGATGGTGGGTATTGCGCATGCATATGCACCGCAGTGTGCTTGTGTGAGTAAGCATTGCGATCACCTACACAGATACAAAGCCATCGCAGAGTGAGTGACGTCAGGTCAGCATTTGGGGGTGGTGACAGGGGAATGGTCGGAGAAATGTCTGTGCCTGTCCGTCTGAACACCGTTGCATGGGCATGCATAAATTAGCGACTGCGACGGCATACGCAGCTTGTGTACTCACTGCGTTCGACGAGGTTACCGATTTCTGAGTAAGGTCAGAACTGTTGTATTTGTACGTGAGAGACCGATATTACAACTGTATACGCAGGACTGGAAGGTATTACGGATGTGCGAAAGCGGTAGTGGGCGTCTCCATGCTGGCTTTGGGTGTCTCTATACTAGCTTTGCAATTGCAGTCATTAGCATATTTACGCAGCATACCTGCATGTGTAATCGCAGCTGCAATCGTAATATCGATCCATAGTGAATGAGGCCCATAGTTTCTATATTATCATTTTCACGCTGGGCATCATCTTTTTAAAATGCTATGCTCTATCTGTGTATTTTACCAAGTAGGTGAAAGACTGAAAATTGTAGCGGACTCTTGTTAAATCACCTTATTCATTTTATTCTGTATCCAGAGGCCCCGGTGAAGATCATAAACACGAGTGATGACACGGAACACAAATCTATGAGCGGTGAGACTGTGGTTCTGTGCTGTGAGCTCTCCAGGGAGAACGCCCTGGTATGCTGGTACAGGGATGGAACGGAAGTGGAGGGGAGCGAGCGTATCAGGCTGGAGGCCGACGGGAGACGTCGCAGGTTGATCATTACATGTGCAAAGCCAGAGGACACTGGGGAGTATGTCTGTGACACTGGAGATGACTCTGTTTTCTACAATGTGATGGTGACAGGTCAGTGACAACTTTTATTGACACCCAGTGCTATTATCTATGTTGTAGATAGAAAGATACCTCTCATCAGTATATAAAGCATGTTAAAAGATAAATTCACACATCCATAACTTAAAATTTTTTCATTCTCACGACTACCACATAATTTTAGAATATTCTGATGAGAAGTGTATATTATCTATTTCGTCTGTTTCAAATATAGTTACTCTCTTTGCTGGGATATACAAAATTCAATATGGTGTATTTAATAATGTCCATGGGGAAATTCAAAAGTCACTAAAGAAAATAATTACTGTGCAGTACCGTAGATATTGCTATAAATGAATCCCTCCAATGGTTAGATCACTGCAAATATACATTTTCTTGAATTTATCACAAAAAAATAACTTCTGTATTTTCAGAGCCACCAGTGAAGATCTTGAACCCAGATGATGACACAGATGAGAGATGTCTTAGCGGGAAAGAGCTGATACTGAGTTGTGAGGTGTCTCGCGAGACCGCCCAGGTTCGCTGGTACAAAGATGGGGAGAGAGTGGAGGAGAGTGAGAGAATTAGGCTAGAGTCTGATGGAAGACATCGGAGGCTGGTCATTCTCGCCACACAGACAGACGACTCTGGAGAGTTTGTCTGTGATGCCGGAGACGATTCTATATTTTACAACGTGACGGTGACAGGTCAGAGAGTTTCCTGTATCAGTAGCTGTAAACCCCAACATAATAAATTGAATCTAGTGTAACTAATCTGGCTGTTACATGTGACAGAGAGCCTGATTCAGAGATGGACGCAATCTCTCACGGATCGCAATTGTGAAAATATGCTAATGACTCACTCGCCGTCCAGTGCTTGGAGACGCCCAGTGACCGCATCTCACATCCACCATTCACGCACAAAACTGGAAAATTGGAAACATCAAACACAGATCAGGCAGCCATCAGCTTTCAGCTGTCGCTAACATAGAGGGTCTCCAGATACTCAGAGTGCTCTACTGCTGCCAGCAAGAACGCAGTGACTATTTCATGGGCACCCAGTTAACGGTGTTTAAACGGTCCGACATGCCTGTGTATTTCTAACCACCCCCCGTTACCTTCCCCAAACGCTGACTGCAGAGCCGTAACTAGACTTTTTGGCGCCCTGTGCCAGAAGAGTATTGGCGCCCCCCCTATTTATTAAATAGGGAGATAACACCTGAAAAAGGGCCATGGCCTCATGGGGAAGGGCCAGGGAAGAGATAGGGGTATTTCTGGGGCAGCCAGGAGATGTTGGGGATAAAATAAGAGGCTACAAGTGAGAATGATAATAAACAGAAATTTGACAGGACCGAACAGTGCCCCCTGCCCTGCGGTGCCCTGTGCCATGGCACAGGTTACACTACCCTAGTTACCGCCCTGGCTGACTACCTGTCACTCACTTTGTGAGGGAATCCTCTGTGTGATCGTATTTGCAATGCAATCCCTGCGCGTGTGCAGTGCGGCTATACGCATGTGCAATGGCTAACAATCGTTCAATCTGCATAAATATCAGCATTGTGTCCATCTCTGAATCAGGCCCAGAGACCTAAAACAGTGACCAAAGGGCCGGAAATACAGGTGGGTGCGGCTATGGGCACGGCAAAGCCCGGGTGACCCCCTCCTCCGAGGTCCCTCACTTCAACTGCAAGATCCTCATTCAACTCTCCAAAGAGTGAGGGAAGTATCCATTCTGGATTATTTTCAGCTTTAACATGCATTAGAACACACAGCCCGAAGCCTCATATGTCAGGTATTTCACATTAAGCAAGATCCGCAGCAGATGGTTTATGAAGCAAGCAGGATGTGACCTCTACAGATCCACTATATAATGAATACCTTTGAAAGTATTTAGGGGTATATACCTAGCGCTCACTGAGGTATGGGCCTAATGATGAGCTGCAGACTAGGCAGAAATGTCCCACTTTCTCTAAGGATTTATTGTAAATAAACTGTCTGCGCTACTATTGTGCAATTGTTCCCACCATTATGGTATTTAATAAGGTATACACAACAAACTAGTAATGGTGCTGCAAATCTTTTTATTACCCTGGGGGCAATGATGTTATTTTACCTGGTGGTAGGGATTACGTATACTCCTTATAGTGATTCTTCCTGTTGGCTGTGCTCTAACTCTCCAGGCGGATAGGGATCTTCTTGTTGATAACTGATAACTTTGGTCTGCATTCCCTTGTGTGGGGAGCACACACCGGCATGGATGTCCGCAGTGGCTTCTGGGAACCAGTGAGCTTATAAGAAGATTTGCAGCACCACTACTAGTTTGTTATCTCAATTCCACTAATACAGCTTTGGCTTGTGTCCACTAATTACTGAAACAAACCCGACCCTTCCAAAGATGTATCGCTTTCATGGTGTTATTGCAACTTGTTCTATTGCAAATTCCCAAACTGTTGTAATTTATGTAGTTGTTAGCTCCTCTCCATTCTGTCATTGGTTCTTTTAATACATCTATTACTATTTTTATGAACAGCTTTAGAGATGATAGATAGGGAAAGCCATAAAGAGAGAAAATGATCAAGAACATTGTAAGAATATGATGTGAGTGATATGAGGAACATTATAGATTGCTGCACTATGTCACATGCATTCATTTCTTTGTACTAAAGCTTCCACGCCACTCTGTTCCTCATGTAGCATAGAATATGGAGGACATGTTTTGGGGGTATAGAAGAAAGACTCTCTTCTCTTATCTGTCTCATTCCAGACCCTCCTGTGAAAATAGTGAACACAAGTGATGATGTAGAGCACAAGTGTCTCATCGGAGAACGGGTGGTGCTGAGCTGTGAGGTTTCGAGGGAGAATGCCGAAGTATGCTGGTACAAGGATGGTGTGGAGGTGGAGGAGAGCGAGGGTGTTATATTGGAGTTGGATGGAAAACATCGCAGGTTAATTATCCCAAATGCCCAAGTGCAGGATTCGGGCGAGTTCTCCTGTGATGCCAGAGATGACTGTGTCTTCTATAATGTGGTTGTAACAGGTCAGTGACCCGATGAACAAAAACTAAATCCACTTTCTGAAATACATATACATAACTGCTACCTTCTGCATAGGAGGGTGCAGTTTATATGAACATTCTTATTTTGTGGGTTTACCTGTCATCTAAATTTATATAGTATAATCCATATCTAGTTAACCTTAAGAAATAATTGCTCAGCTATGCTTAGTACATGGTTTACGCTATATGCATAGGTTTACACTATTACTTTTGGCAGGCTATGAGCATACTCAGGGGTTTGTGTCTGCTACCCCTATATGATAGAGATGTTTTCCAACCTCTGATATTAGATCCTCTTATTTTAAATAAAAAAAATTCTGATCTTTCCAAACCTGGCCTCACCTAAGTACAGCCAAATGATCTTTCCCCCAATGATGTCAAACATGTCTTTTACCACTAGGCTAAATCCCAGACTACTGTTTTGTAAAAGGCTTATACTATTTCAGTACGGTTGTAAGTAGACTGAGGGATCATGGGGAATAAGCAGCAAATAATGAAACTGTACTGAATGGTGGGCCTGGTTCAGAGTGTACACAAAACCGATGGTTTGCGTACAATCCCATGCTCAGGATCTGTACTGCAAATGTGGCTACCATCCCCCCTAAGCCGCAGCATGATTGACATGCTGGGTGAACATTGGCCATTGAAGCTGCGTTTTCAAAAACGCTCCCTGTCGCCGCTCCTTTCCCGTCTCCAAAGTAACGCCCACAGCATAATTGACATACTGTGGCCATTTGAAGACGGTAAAGGGGCTGCGATGGGGAGTGTTTTCGAAAACGCAGCTTCACTGGCCCCAGAAGCGTGAATTTCATTCCCATCCCGTGTAACCTAAGGGTTACTCAGATGACCGAAGTTCACGCAAGTGATCCGATGGCCGTGTCCTCAGACACAGCAGTGCTTCACAGAAGCGGGCAAGAGGCATCTATTTACACAAAAAGCCTCCTGCAGTATTAGCATAATTTCGTATTGCCACTGTATATAAAGAAACAAGATAACAAGAATAGTTTAATGTTGTTACCCCGGATAAATGATCTAATTTTAAGATTTTTTTTTTAGTTTTGGTGCAGTTATGCTTTAATATTTACAATAGTCCAATACAAAACGAGCTAGGCTTGGAGTCCTTTAATGTTGTCCCAATCACTTTCCAGAACCCCCAGTAAAAATTGTGAACACTAACGATGACACAGAGCTGATGTACCTGACTGGGGAAGAAGTAGAATTGAGCTGTGAAGTGTCCAGGGAGAATGCCCAGGTGCACTGGTACAAGGATGGAGCTGAAGTGGAGGACATTGAGAACATCAGGCTGGAATCAGATGGAAGACATCGCAGGCTTATTATTCCCTCTGCGCAGATTCAGGACTCAGGAGAGTTTGTCTGTGATGCTAAAGACGATTCTATCTTTTACTATGTCAAAGTTATAGGTATGTTGTGAAGGGTGATGCATTACATCCTTGTTGCACAGTCGTGGTTCTCAAACTTTTTTCTGCTGTGACACACTGAAGAGTGACATACATCCACATACGTGATTTGAAAAAATATAAAAATAAATGTAAATAACCTTATTGACCGGCACTCGGAGTAATCAAAAAATGTGCCTGGGTGCCTTCCACATATGAAACATATGCACTGTATGTAACAATCTCCTGTATTGTCCCATAGGATGAGGGTCCTGGAGTGCCGCAAATACCGGAGATGGTCTTTAAGCAGCACAAATAGTGTATTAAATAGTCACATCTAAATATGTCAATGAAGCAGCTTAATACAGTTTGCCTACATTAACGTTTCTGTATACCTAGATACCGTCTTCAGGACAACAAAACCGAATCAAATGGACAAACAAGCATTTGATTCTATGTTTTGTTGCCCTGAAGTCTGTATCCAGGTATACCAAAACATTAACTTAGGCAAACTGTAATACAACCACACCAAAAACACCCATTCCAAAGCCCACAGTCCTAAAAGTTCATATACAATCACACCAAAAACATCCCTTGCCATCCCATCACACCAACCCAAAGCCCACAGTCCCAGAGTTCTTTAACACAACACATAATCACCCCCCCCCCCCACAACCACCACCACCACCTGTTTTCCCCCATTTTCTTATTTACCCCCAGTAAGTTTGCAAGATGTTTGTTGAGCGGCTGCTGCTGCAGTTTGCCTACACCATGTCTGATGCAGTCAGTGGAGCCGGGAAGAGTGGAAAATCACTCTCTCTGCCCTAGATGCTTCCTGTATCCATTACGTGGAGCAGGCAGTAGAGAAAGAAATATGCCTCTTTGCCCCTGATTGGCTGTGCGGCACCTGGCTGTTATTGGCTGTCATGACCCATTTCTACGCAACACACTCTTTGAGGACCGTGTTGTACAACAAGAGTGAATATAGAGGGTTCACCACAAGATGTAAACTATTGGTGAGCCACAAAAACAGGAAGACCAGATTAGAGTTTGCCAA
Organism: Taudactylus pleione; assembly: GCA_031769625.1. NCBI lineage: Eukaryota > Metazoa > Chordata > Amphibia > Anura > Myobatrachidae > Taudactylus > Taudactylus pleione. Next base: position 5,803,911 of record JAUIMM010000121.1, read on the forward strand.
ACAACATCTAAAAAAGCCATTACAGTTCTGGAACAACATCCTATGGACAGATGAGACAAAGATCAACTTGTACCAGAGTGATGGGAAGAGAAGAGTATGGAGAAGGAAAAGAACTGCTCATGATCCAAAACATACCACCTCATCAGTGAAGCATGGTGGTGGTAGTGTCATGGCGTGGGCATGTATGGCTACCAATGGAACTGGTTCCCTTGTATTTATTGATGATGTGACTGCTGACAAAAGCAGCAGAATGTATTCTGAAGTGTTCGGGCAATATTATATGCTCATATTCAGTCAAATGCTTCAGAACTCATTGGACGGCGCTTCACAGTGCAGATGGACAATGACCCGAAGCATACTGCAAAAGCAACCAAAGAGTTTTTCAAGGCTAAAAAGTGTAATGTTATGCAATGGCCAAGTCAATCCCCTGACCTGAATCCGATTGAGCATGCATTTCACTTGATGAAGACAAAACTGAAGGGAAAATGCCCCAAGAACAAGCAGGAACTGAAGACATTTGCAGTAGAGGCCTGGCAGAGCATCACCAGGGATGAAACCCAGCGTCTGGTGATGTCTATGCGTTCCAGACTTCAGGCTGTAATTGCCTGCAAAGGATTTGCAACAAAGTATTAAAAAGTGAAAGTTAGATTTAGGATTGTTTAGTTTGTCCCATTACTTTTGGCCCCTTAAAAAGTGGGAGGCACATATAGAAACCGTTGTAATTCCTACATCGTTCACCTGATTTGGATGTAATTACCCTCAAATTAAATCTGAAAGTCTGCAGTTAAAGCACATCTTGTTTGTTTCATTTCAAAGCCATTGTGGTGGTGAATAGAGGCCAAAATATGAAAATTCTGTCAGTGTCCCAATATTTATGCACCTGACTGTATGTGCGTGAATATGTATATTTGTGACTATTTGTGCGACAGTACACATGTATGTGTATATGTGTGTGACTATATATGTAATCATCCAACCATCACAATTTTGTTGGGACAGTCCTATTTTTGGGGACTGTCCCACCCATGGCCTGGAAGAAAGGTAGGGAGGGCAGCGCAGCAGCTAGGGTAGCGATGTGCACTCCCCCAGTGTCAAATTAAATGAGTGCGTGATGTGTGACCATGACCCCAAATTCATATGTGTGTCCAAGACTTGCACACAAGGGCCTGATCACCGTGTCCCAAATGTTGTCCTTTAGGACCCCCACTATTAAGTACCCTGGGCCCCCCAAAGCCTTAATCCAGCTCTGCCTACAGGTGATGCAAAATAAATCCTACTGCTTCATTTCAATATCAGAATTTGTGATTTTTATTCTTTCTTGCCTTGGGACAAATAAATTAAAATGATGAAAGTTACAATAAGGTAATTTTAGCAACTCCTGCTTAATTTTAATATATCAGTTATGATATGTATGCAGATCAGTATTGTATGTATGTATGTATGGCAGAATTTGACCAAATCTTAAATTGTGGATTTGGAACATCTCTTCATTTATAGCAAAATTTTTTAAAAGTGAGCAAATAAACTTCTGTCAATAAAAGTTGCAAAATTAAATAATGTTGATGAATGCATAAATCCCTTTTGTGTAGAAATGACAGTGACATACACTACTATTGTCATCATCACAGCATTGTCCACTCTACTTCAGCATTGTCATCATACCACTCTCCTCCCATGTTCTCATCATCACACCATTCTCCTCCAATGTTCTTATCATCACAGCACTCTCCGCCCATATTGTCATCATCACACCACTCTCCTCCCATATTGTCATCTTCACCCCACTCTCCTCCGATATTGTCATCTTTACTCCACTCTCCTCCCATATTGACATCATCACGCCATTCTCCTCCCATATTGTCATCATCACACCATTCTCCTCCCATATTGTCATCATCACACCACTCTCCTCCCATATTGTCATCATCACACCACTCTCCTCCCATATTGTCATCATCACACCACTCTCCTCCCAAATTGTCATCATCACACCATCCTCCTCCCATATTGTCATCATCACACCTCTCTCCTCCATTATTGTTATCTTCACACCACTCTCCTCCCATATTGTCATCATCACACCACTCTCCTCCCATATTGTCATATTCACCCCACTCTCCTCCATTATTGTCATCACCACACCTCTCTCCTCCATTATTGTCATCTTCACCCCCACTCTCCTCCCATATTGTCATCATCATACTACTCTCCTCCCATATTGTCATCATCACACCACTCTCCTCCCATATTGTCATCATCACCACACCATTCCTCCCATATTGTCATTATCACACCTCTCTCCTCCCATATTGACATCATCACACCTCTCTCCTCCATTATTGTCATCACCACACCTCTCTCCTCCATTATTGTCATCATCACACCACTCTCTTCCCATATTGTCATCATCACACCACTCTCCTCCCATATTGTCATCATCACACCACTCTCCTCCCATGTTCTCATCATCACACCACTCTCCTCCCATATTGTCATTATCACACCATTGTCCTCCCATATTGTCATCATCACACCTCTCTCCTCCATTATTGTTATCTTCACACCACTCTCCTCCCATATTGTCATCATCACACCACTCTCCTCCCATATTGTCATATTCACCCCACTCTCCTCCCATATTGACATCATCACACCACTCTCCTCCATTATTGTCATCACCACACCACTCTCCTCCATTATTGTCATCACCACACCTCTCTCCTCCATTACTGTCATCTTCACCCCCACTCTCCTCCCATATTGTCATCATCACACCACTCTCCTCCCATATTGTCATCATCACCACACCATTCCTCCCATATTGTCATTATCACACCTCTCTCCTCCCATATTGACATCATCACACCTCTCTCCTCCATTATTGTCATCACCACACCTCTCTCCTCCATTATTGTCATCTTCACCCCACTCTCCCATATTGTCATCATCATACTACTCTCCTCCCATATTGTCATCATCACACCATTCTCCATTATTGTCATCACCACACCTCTCTCCTCCCATATTGTCATCATCATACTATTCTCCTCCCATATTGTCATCATCACACCTCTCTCCTCCCATATTCTCATCATCACACCTCTCTCCTCCCATGTTCACATCATCACCCCACTCTCCTCCCATGTTCTCATCATCACACCATTCTCCTCCCATATTGTCATCATCACACCACTCTCCTCCCATATTGTCATCATCACACCTCTCTCCTCCCATGTTCTCATCATCACACCACTCTCCTCCCATATTGTCATCATCACACCACTCTCCTCCCATGTTCTCATTATCACACCTCTCTCCTCCTATATTGTCATCATCACACCACTCTCCACCCATGTTCTCATTATCAGACCTCTCTCCTCCTATATTGTCATCATCACACCACTCTCCACCCATGTTCTCATTATCACACCTCTCTCCTCCCATATTGTCAACATCACGCATTTCTCCACCCATGTTCTCATTATCAAGTCACTCTCCAACCATATTGTCATCATCACACCACTTTCCACTATAGTGTTATCATAGACTGTAAACAACATAGGGCAGTACAACCCCAATGATAGCATGTATCCACATAAGACATGAAGCTATAGCTGCAAATATATATAGTTCTCAATTATGAAAATTCCCTCTATTATTTTGTTATTTCTTTAGAGCCACCAGTAAAATTTGTTAACACAAGTGAAGACACAGAACTGGAATCTGTGAGTGGGGAACCTGTGGAGCTGAGTTGCGAGGTGTCCAGGGATAACGCCCAAGTGCGGTGGTATCGAGATGGGGTGGAGGTAGAGGAGAGTGAAAACATCAGACTGGAGTCAGATGGGCGATTCCGGAGGCTGGTTATCAAGACCGCACAGCCGCATGATTCAGGAGAGTTTGTCTGCGATGCCGGAGATGATGCGGTGTTCTATAGTGTGCTGGTAACAGGTTAGTATAATTGTGTGTGCATGCAAGTAACCTGAAGCCAATTTATTTTGCCACATAAGATACCATCTCACAACACTGATCTGCAGGGCTGAAACTAGGGTGTTACGACATTTACCATGGCACAGGGCACCGCAGGTGAGGGGTGCGCTGTTTGGGCCTGTAAATTTTCTGCTTATAATCATTCTCACTAGCTCTTCCTCTGCTTTTTCCCCCGGCATCTCCTGGCCGCCCCTATCTCCTCTCTGGCCGACTCCCTCTTCATCTGGCCACCTCCCCAAGCACCTTCAGTCACTCTTTTATTTAACACACACAGCTATCTGGCTATACACAGGCCTCTTGCAGTGTATATGGGCCTCATGACCTCGTTATAGCACTCATTATAGATATACCAGTGCTCCTCATGCTTTGTCATCATCGTGATACCCAACACCGGTATTGTTATCATCATGCTATTCACCTCTAGGAGTGTCATCATCACACCAGTCTCCTCCCTATTGCTGGGTACACACTGGAGTGATGTCGTTCCGATTTAACCAAATTGGAATGACAAATCGTGCAGTGTGTATGCACAATATTCACACTTCCACGGTCGTATGCGACGTCATCAGGTTTGATGTGCTGCATCAAACCTGACTATATCGCGTGCTGTGCCATGCATGTTAATGAAGGACGGAACAATCACTCATTTCACCCTTTATTAATAGCTGCAATGTGGACCAGCAATCATGCGATGTCCAGGTGCCTCTGGAAATCGGCACGATTGCCAGTCACACAAGTATGTACCCGCCTTTATTGTCATTATTACACCATTTTTCTCCCATAGTGCCATCATCATACCATTCTTCTCTCATATTGTGGTCTATTTCTCATTACCATAAATATGTCACCAGCTGTCACAGATCTGGGAGCAGGGTAGGCAGCCTAAGGCTTCCTTCACACATGGACCCATGTGCAGTGGCACCACTCACCCTGGTGACACACGGTGCGAACCCCGGAGAGGGTAGTAGTGCGCATGTCTTCCGGCAAGAAAGGGGTGTGGCCTCGCGGGTAGGGGGCATGGCCTTGCCCAAGAACCCCCATTTTAGTCACTCTGGAGGTCCGGAGATGCGGACTGCCCCCGGGGACCAGCTTGTGTGCAGTGCCGTCTCCCTCACTGTGTCAGGAGCTGAGTGCTGCACGTAATGCTATAGTGCAGCACCCGGCTCCTGTCACTGAGGAGGAGTCGGCACTTTGGCGTCATCTCTCGGCAGGTGACACCCGGGTGCGTACCCGCACCCACCTTGTGATGCCACTGCCCATGTGCACTGCATTGCACACCCTGCACCAATAATATATTTATAAATATATATTATACTCAGCTCACGTATTGGAGAACACAGAATAACCTCATTTTATACAGTAAAAATATATATACAGTATAATATCTCCTTTAACTATGTTATTGTGAGTGGAAACTTCTACCCCAACTGCGCAAAATACAGCAAGGTTTTTGTAGAAAACATTTACTGTAATATGTAAAAATAAGAATGAAAAATGACCCATGATTCCATGATTCCTGCAGACATGTTCTTCTTTGTTACTGTACTGATAGGACAATAGTAACCACAAGTTAATTGAATGATTTGTGTAGCTTGTGTGACCTGCGTGGGAGAAAGGCATGTTAGTTTTTACCTGTTGTCATGGTAACCTGATATATGGCATCTGTGAGAGGGGCATAGTGATAGTTATGCAATGTGAAGGCGGTAAAGAGATAATGAAAATCCTTTAACATTTTTAATTTACTTGTTGCTTTCTAAACTGTGACCAGTAAGCCATTGATTTTGTCCTTTTACATTTGCATTTTAGTCCAATTTGTGTACTACCAAAAACTCATTGGGGGATCATTATAAAAACTGGTGCAGAGGTAGCAGTGAACAAAATATACTGTTGCCCATAGCAACCAAAGAAATTGTAGCTATAATTTTCTAATCCAGATTAGATTTTAAAAATGGGAGTCCCTATCTGATTGGTAGCCATAGGTAACCTTTTCTTACAGTTATGTCTGCACCTGTTTACATCCTTCATTTTCTTTTACATTATATTCCTTGTATTTAAATGTTTGTACTTGGAAAAAAAAAGGTTCTTAGCTGCCTAGAGATTAATTTACCAAATTCCAACATTTACAACATAATGATTTGTGAGAAATGAAATCATATTCTCCCTGTTCATTGCCTACATTTATATTTATCTGGTGGCCTGGTTGCATACTCAGGCATTGCCTCTGACTTCCATATTACACTCTTTCTTTAGGATGAATTCATGTCAATAGTCCCAACACAAGAGTTCTGTGGAATGGGGTTGGCTGTTTTGTTAGTGACAGTGGAGAACTGTGGTGCTTTGTGGGTTGGAAAGATTGTACTGCTATCTAAAACAAGGCTTATCATGTCCTCCCATGTCATCACTTCTCCTCATATTTCCCTTAAAGCCAAGAACCCCACAATGTTATAAGTCTTCAAGCCTGGTGCTTGGGGTCATCCTTGACTCAACACTCTGCTTTATACCTCACATGGTGCATGATGTATACATTTTTAGATGAAATCTGTGATCACCAGTATCTGTGATCACCGATATCCAGGAATACTTACCTGCAGGGACAGCTCTTCCGATAAGACCTGTCCCTTTCAGGTTTAAGACCCGGGTGTCCTATTGAGCATGCCTGGCCATTGCACCATCATAAATTCATAAGCAAAGGAGACAACCCACCCCAGGGCGTATTAATGCCCTTTTACGGCACTGGTGCGCAAGTTGTAGGTCAGGCCTCCTGCTGAGCTGCGGCGGGTCCTAGAGTAGTAATAATGCAGAACTAGGTGATTTAAAGGTATGTAAACACTACAGTTACTATTACTATGAGCCTGCATAGTGTGTGTGTGTGTGTGTGTGTGTGTGTGTGTGTGTGTGTGTGTGTGTTAAATAGTTCAAATAGGGATTATAATCAAAGCACAAGAGAATATGCTGCTGCTATGTTAGTAAAGCTGTCCATACACTCTACAATTATCGGGGTGGTCCGCCTGATATCGGCGAATCGCCCCGATAATTGTAGCGTGTGTGCGTGCGACCGAGGGTTAAATATTGCTCGGTCGGGCATGCCGGATTGTCCAGCATGCCCGTCCGATGCAATATTTACCCGGTAAACTGTCGGCCGCATCGGGCAGTGTATGCCCAGCCGCGGCTGACAGACAGACATTTCCTGTGTTCCTTCCTACGGAAGGAACAGGGAATAGTCTCTTCCCCCGGGGGCAGAGCGCGGATGTCGGGCTGATACACTGTGAGATTTCTTTCACAGTGAATGCCGGCGACATCTGCGGCTGGCAGGCGGCCAGATAAAATGTCTGTCGGTCTGACAGACATTTTATCTGGCCGTGTATGCCCAGCATTACTGTTAATAAATAAATAAATCCCTACTTATGATACTTATAATTATTACTATTATATAAAATGACAATTTTCTGCATGTTTGTTGGATCAGGAATACAGCATGTGATCTATTTGGTCACTCAGGCATTCTAAAAAGTGTCAGTGCGTTTACAGTATGATCAGTCTTCCGTAATTCGACAGCTGTTCAGGTTGCAGTGATTGCAGCTCAGGAGGAACATAAGTATATAGCAATGACATATTAATGTAGAAGTCAAGAGCCAGTCAGTCACATCTTTCAGACAGCATGGCTTTAGGGAGGCAGGAAATACAGGCATCCATTGACATCAGTATAAATGGTACACACCAATTTTCAGTCATTTCTTTAAGTGCATTGTCTACCTGACTGACAGAAGCTGTCCAGCCCTGTTCTAAGCATTCCCCTGGTTGTAATAGAAAGGTTTATGGAACGTTTTATGTCTTCTGCACTTTAGAGCAAAGATAAACGAAGTGTACTACATACTATTCATTACTGACTAATACATTTCTAAAAGGACAGTAACAAGAGACAAAATAAAAGGTTGATACAAAAATAGAAGTGATTGCAGAGGACAAAGGGCGTGCAAAGAGGAGATACGAAAGACAGAGGAAGAGCAATGGGGATAAATACAGTAGTAAGATAGGATGAGATGATGTATTTAGTTTACAAGTAAGCAAAAGAGCACTAATACAAGGCGGCATCTTATTACTCTCACTGTGTTAATTGCAGAAATACACTTTATTGTAAAAAGTATATTTTAACTTTTTTTCTCATTATAATGAAAAAATATTTTGAAATTACAATGTGTGTATCATTTGGTTTAGAAGTGCAGAGATCTGGTGCTGACTCGCTGCTCTGTTTGCTACCAGATACTAGCAGGCTGCAGTTACACAGTGGAGGGATGTAAAATTATCCCTCTCCCCATCCAATCTCAATAAGAGTGCCTGCTGACACTATTTGAAGATGGCGCTAGCTGTAGCCTTCAAGCTCCGGAAAAATAAATAAATTGGGGCTTGTTTGATGTCACAAGAGCGCTGTTCACATATAAACAGCAGTGTGTTGGCGATGCCTATGTAACACAGGAGATATCTGCAATATCTTTAGTGTAAACTCATTGATAAATGTAGCTCATACTAAAAGCCACGTGGATAGAGACATACTAAAAGCCACGTGGATAGAGACATACTAAAAGCCACGTGGATAGAGACATACTAAAAGCCACGTGGATAGAGACATACTAAAAGCCACGTGGATAGAGGGTACAGCAACAGATATCGCTGACAGAGAGGCAGTCAATAAAAGTATTTAGGATATATCTTTCTACAAGATTGTGTCAGATTGTGTCATGTAAACACAACAGTTACTATTACTATGAGCCTGCATACTGTGTGTGTGTGTGTGTGTGTGTGTGTGTGTGTGTGTGTGTGTGTGTGTGTGTGTGTGTGTGTGTGTGTGTGTGTGTGTGTGTGTGTGTGTGTGTGTGTGTTAAATAGTTCAAATAGGGATTATAATCAAAGCACAAGAGAATATGCTGCTGCTATGTTAGTAACTGTTAGTAACTGGAGGATATAATGAGTCATTTTTGCCAGCTTTAAAGGTATGAGCAGCATTACTTACTGTAGACTTTGGACTGCTGGCAATTGCGGATGCCTGTTTTTGTGTATATTTATCATATATCAAGACTTGTGACATTTTTATGTTAGTGCACTGAAGTTTTATGACTAACAATTTGTAGTTTATAGATAACCAGTTTCATGGTGTAATTCACAGCAACCACAAGTCTTCAGCTTCTTTAAAACTAACTCCATCATTACTCTCCCCCCCACACACCCCACTTGGCCAGATCAGGCCAATGATGTCCATGGTCACATTGCGTCAGTGAACCACAATGAACAGATCGGATTTGGAGCTCACATAGGGGCTGTGATTGCAATCTATTATGTACTTGCCCCTCCTCTGTGGGCTCCACAGAGAGATATGGACCCCAACAGTGCAGGGAAGCTGGGCCCAGCAGAGGGATTTCCATAATTCAGGTAAAGGTGTGGAGGTTATGCAAATGAATTACAAATGCTACATGAATTGCAAATGCTACATGGCTTCATTGCAGCTAGTTCAAATAAATGCTCTTTAACATATTTCAGCTTTTTAAGGAGACTTGACAAATAGTTAGGCATTGACATGAGAAATCGTTGGTGGAATCATGACAATCCAAAGCTTTGAAACTACTGTTTTATATTATAGTCCCACTTTAATGAATAGGATTTTTTTTTATGTTTTGATTTCCAGAGCCTCCTACAAAGATTGTTTTCCCGGAAGCTCGTTCGCAGGATCTGGAGTATGTTACAGAAGAGAGGGTGGAGCTGGTGATTGAAGTGTCAAATAGCAGTGGTGCTGTCCGCTGGTTTAAAGATGGGCTGGAAGTGGATGAAGATGATAATCTGCAGGTGATCTCAGATGGGTCCCGTCGTTGCTTGATCTTGCTAAAGGCCAGTGTGGAAGACTCTGGAGAATATATTTGTGACACAGATAGTGACTCCGTCACATTTGATGTGAAGATATCAGGTAAGGAAAAAACAGTTATGTTGATCAAATTCACCACCAGTCTTTTACTAATCCAATAAAACAGAACTATACACATCATGCCTACTGTGCCACAGTCCTCCCAATGCATAGTGAATACTTGTTGGTCACACCTAAAAATAGGGATCATTGATCCCTTTTTGGGACAGGTTACCATACACACAAGCATTCATAGTGATCTACTTTCACATGGCAGTGTTCTATGTGCACCCACGCATGTGGTTTTGGCTGTATGAAGGCGAAATCATGATTGGGCAGGAGAGTTAATGCTGCCAACAGACCTCAATGCCTCGGTGTACAGTAAATCTGTTCATAATAGGGATCAAGAATATCTAAGTTTAGGTGCATTAAAGCTGTGCTAAACATACACTAAGCACATTAAATTGGTCTCACTGGCATCTGAAAAGTGTCAGTAATACAAACTGGTCATTTTATAATGATATTAGACCTCAGCCATAATAGAAGTGTGTGAAACTACAGGATCCACATTTAGCGATCCTCAGAAACTAAACCAGTAAAAAGTGACGTCCACTGGATAATTGGCATAAAAGAACAACAAGGCCAAAGAGAAAAATATATATCAGATAAATAAAGTAGTCACCGTCTTTTTTCCTGAGCACCATGTTTCCTCTGGGAGAAATGAATTGCTCCTGTTTTTCATCCCCACCTCCTGATAGCACAATAGATTATTAATGCTCAGCACTCTCCAGTATATCAGCTTTGTAAGCTACGTGTTACATTGGCCAGTTGCATTAAAGCCATTAATGTCCTGGTAGAGTCTCTACAGTATTCAAACTTATATACAAATAATGTGAATGTGTGGCTCTCAGCTACAACATGGGTTTTTCATATTGGCTAGTGGACACATTGCTTTCAGTTTTGAACAAGAGCAAGAAAAGCACTCAGAGAATGCGCCCTGGGATAACTGACCCTTCAGCTTGCAAAGTGTTAACTGGGTGCTGGGGCCAAATGGTAAGCATCTTTACATAAATACAGGGATCAATAATCCCTGTAGTATTTTGAATTAATTTAATGAACCCATGAGGAATGACAGGGCAAACAGTGAATGTTGGTCTCTAGGTAGGATATAAAGTTGCTGTGCTCAGACTCTTAGAACACTTATATCAAGTTAGGGACATGTAAAAGAGGAATACAATAATCCCTGATCATTGCCTTACAACATAATGTAAAAAATAAATTGTTTTTCATTTTATATGTTTAATTTTATTTTAGAGGCTTTAGATAAAAATCATGCTTTGTCTTATTTTTTACTTTTGGGCTATTACAATAACGTTCAGCCAGTGTAATGTAATAAGGAAAACACTGAATCCAGGGTTCACTGCATGATTTGTGTGGATCCTATGAAAGGTTTAGTTATAATCGGGTTTGTTAAAATTATTTGGTAATTTAAACCTAAAATCTAATGTACCTTCAGAGAGGGATAATTGAGTCAAGCATAGGTGCCAATGCTGTCGCTTGACATGAGGATCCCCATATTGGCAGAGTTACAGATATTCTTCTCTTGGGTGGAGCAGTTTAATCTCTTCCAGCTTTGTTGCTGTCTGTTACTAAAGCCTGAAGGGTATCGCCTAACCATTACTATTATCTATTTTTAAAAAGTTGCCACAAGGGTTCTGTAGTGCTATACGAGTATATAGCAACTCGCAGATACAGTAAAGTAGTATAGAGGAGATCAGGACAATTATAGACAGGTTCACAACTTTACAGATATACAGTACAAATATACATAATAACATAATTGTAATCTGCTCTCTTCATAATTACGTAGGAACCACCGAAGGAGAAAGAGTTCTGCTCATAAGAGCTTACATTCTAGAGGAGCTGTGGGTAACACATGGGGAGAGGGGAGCAGAATTGCGGATTGTAGAGGCTGGAGCATTATGAGGGGAATCGGTTTGATTCCCGGCAGCGCCTGGCCGACAACAGCAGAGTTCTAGGCAGCAGAAGCCCGACAGCGTTGGAAAGCCCGATTGTGGATAGGTAAGTACTATCTAACCTAACCCCCTAACCCTCCTTAGGGATGACTAACCTTAACCTCCCCCCCAAGTGCCAAACCCTAACCCTAAGTCCTCCCGGGGGTGCCTAACCCTAACCCTCCCTCGCCCTAGCCTAACCCTAACCCTCCCAGGGGGGTGCCTAACCCTAAGTCCCCCCCCGGGTGCCCTAAACCTAACCCTCCCCCCCTGCTTCAATCGGGATGCAGGGCGCCTGTCTCCCGGCGGCGGGGAAATGTCAGGCGTCTACATCTAGACGCCCGGCATTTCATCCCTCGCCGGGATATGACAGTCCGGCAGCCGGCTTCCCGATTGTATACCTTATGAGGAAGGGTGGTAGACTTGGGTGAAGAGATGAGTTTTGAGAGTAAGTTTAAAGACTGAGGAGCTGGGAGAACATTGGCTTATATACAGTGGGTGCAGTGTGTGCAGTGCACAGGGGAATATGGTGCGGATGCCATGTATCTGGATATTTACGCATGTCCACTACAAAAATCACCAGGAAAATGGCAGATGCACCGTAGACTCTGGGACAGTACTAAAGTCTACTGGGAACATGTGCTGGCAAGAGAAGGGGGCCTCGGGGAGACTGCATATGCCCCCCCTCTTGAATCGCCCCTATGCGAGAACATCTGATAAAGCATACAAGGGCATTTCTGAGGATAGTGGGTGGGTGGGTGTGAGCATGTGTGAGAATGAGGCTACAGATGTATGGTGGAGAAGAGTGGTAGAGGGCTTTGTATGTGAGGAATAGGCATTTGAGTTTCCTGATTGGGACAGGAATCAGTAGAGCTATTGGCAGACCAATAACATGATGGGGAAGTGACTAATGCTTCTGAAGTACTAGGCTTACCCTCTCCCCTCAAAACACCCTTTCATTCTATGCAGTGCAGCAGTGAATGGGATAGACACACATTATAATATTCCAGCCTGTGGGACAAAGGTACCCACAGTCTGACTGCGGGACCGAGCCCTGAAATCCAGACTGCCCCACCTAAATCTGGCACGTCGATCATAGTAGGACTACACATATTGTTATGTCAGGTCAATTCCTAGAAGTTAAATTACAGGAAAGGTTTTATCCCTCTGGTCCCTTTCACTTAATTTTGATTTGCAAGTCAGCATTCAGATTCAGCACTGTAAATAGAATCTTTCTGGGTGTGAAGATGTGTATTTTCTGTAATGCATTAGTAAGTCGCAAAGGTGAACGTGACTCAGAGAGGTGTCTCAGTAATACAAAGATGAACTTTAAGTGGCTTATTAGAAGGGGTAATAAATAGAACAGGCATTTGCAGCCAAAAATATGTAATTATTACCTTAACTAGCATTATTGAGAGTGTATTTGCTAATTATTTTTAATTATAGAATACTGTATCTATATAATGAATAATGTGGCACATATATACAATGAACGTTATTTAGAAACAAAGTGACTTATAGCAACAATTGAGTTTGTTTTTTTGCTAGACTTATAATATTTAGAGGTATATTTACTAAAGCGCTGTTTTTTAGAAGTGGAGATGTTGTCCATAGCAACCAATCAGATTTTACTTAACATTTATCTAGCATCTTATAGAAGATAATAGCTAGAATCTGATTGGTTGCTATGGGCAACATCTCCACTTCTGAAAACCCGCACTTTAATAAATATACCCCTTGAAGGCTGATTGGTTACTGTATGGATACAGCACATGTACACACAAAACACACACATAAATAGGTAAAGATGATATGCTACATATGTATAGTTTTTTTTTATGTTGGAGCATTTTTATTTACTTAGAAAAATCAGGTTGGGATAATCTAGGGTAGTGTTAAGATTTGTTTCCTGTGTTTATTATTTATGTACTGTGAAATGTAAAGGAATGTGAAGTATATTACTAATGCCATACTTGCCCACTTTCTGGCTGCCCCCTCCAGGAGCATATTGAGCAACTGATTGGTAAGTGTGTATAGCTTACCAAATCGGATGCTCATTTGGTGCGATGGAGAGTGGGCAGATTAAGTGTGTACCCATCTTAACACCTTACTCATCTCATGTATTGTACTCCGTGCTGCTGGGACACTCTACTCTTTCAACTATATAACTCTTAGGTCCGTATTCAATTAGGCTGCGAAAAGTCATTTTCGCATGTTTCAATTATCCCCGTTTTCGCCGGTTCGAAAAGTCTTTGTACAAAAACGGGGATAAGTTTTTACAATGTTTTACATGGCAAAAAAAAGTGCAGAATTGGGGTTTAGGGGAGCAGGCTTAAAAAAAATAGCCTGCACCCCTGGGAATTGCCCCTAAAAACAAAATGTGTCAAAAAAAATAAAAAAAATAGGAACACCCCAAAAAAATACTTTTAATTTTGGGGTAAAAAAAGAAAAAAATGGGAAACAAGTTTTTATCTAACGAAATAAATTAAGGGGGGGTTCCCAAGTATGCAGCAGGTGTATTCTTCATTGCGGGTGTTTTTTTTGAAGAGTTTTTCAAAGTAGCTTTAGGGACTTAAAAAAATGCTTGTACCCATTTTCATGTACCCCAAATTTGATGGGACAAGTTATTTTAACGAAAAAAAAAACCTAAGTACTATTCTTCACCACTTCTTCATTGCCGCAAAAATGCACCTGCCGCAGCTATTATAAACCCCGACTTCCTTCAGCAGGCAAAAATGAGGGTACCCATAGTGATTCCCCATGTCTGGACATCTTTAGGGGGATCCCAGGCACATTTCCCGAAAATTCCTGTTTTTTTTTCGTTGATCCAAATTCACCGGGTCCCGTTTTCTCTCCTTTTAAATTGAATCCGGGGATAAGCGGGCACGCCCCCGAAAATTTATCCCCATTCTAACCTCCGATGTGGAGCGAAAAGTCCAGTATGGACTTTTTGCTCCCTAATTGAATACGGGCCTTAGTCTCTGGCTTCTTGCTGCCTCTATTTCCCTCTTCACATAATGACATTACCCTACTCACATGTAGCGCTGTCCTCTATGCTGGTGTGGGGACTTTGCTCCTTTCATTATATAACTCTCAGTCTGTGTCTTAAGCTGGCCACACACTAGACCAACTTACATCCAACCATCCAACTAGTTGATTGGTTGGAATGAAAATCTGGTAAGGTATGAAAGCAAATGACAATCAGCAATTTGCTCCCAAACGCCGGAAAATAGACTAAAAACTGTTGTTTGAACAAATTGTTTAGATCAAACATTTAACAAACTTGTCTGACGACCATTTTCACCTGTTTTCTGGCATTTAGGAGCAAATTGACTTTAGGAGCAAACTGATCATCATTTACTCCCATTTGTTACCAGATTTTCATTTCAACCAATCAACTCACATCATGTCACTGCCCCTGTCACATGAAGCCCCCTCCTTACTAACACACCATTCATATCCTGATATGCTCTGTGCTGCTGGGATACCCTGCTAGTTCCACTATATTCCACATACAATACTGTCCTCACTAGTAAAATCACACAAGTGAACAGATAAGTGCCTTTCACAAAAAAGTGGATAAATCAATACACCATTTATACCGCTTTTCCACCAAAATTCCGGGTCTGACCCGGAGTTGGAACAGGGTTCCTATCCGGATCAGACCCGGAATTTTGCATGCGCCAACTCGGGAT
Source organism: Taudactylus pleione (assembly GCA_031769625.1). Classification (NCBI taxonomy): domain Eukaryota; kingdom Metazoa; phylum Chordata; class Amphibia; order Anura; family Myobatrachidae; genus Taudactylus; species Taudactylus pleione. The sequence continues at coordinate 5,819,498 of JAUIMM010000121.1, forward strand.
ATTCCCGAGTCGGCGCCGCTCACACCGGAGTCGGGTCTGCATAGACCCAGCATTTCCAGAGTGTAAGTTGTCGCTTGGAGATGATGTCATCTCCAAGCGCCACTGAAGCCGGACCAGTCGGCCGGCTAGCAGCGCACTCCAGGTCATTGTGACCCAGAGTGCGCTGTTCTCACAGCAGGGTTTCACTGGCTACGCCCGTGTTAAACCCCGCTATTTACCTGGGTTGGATTGCAGGGTCACTCGACCAGGCGATCCAACCCTCTCCCCTTTTACACCAGGGAGCTGCCCGGGTTAACCCTTCAAAAACCCGGGTTTTAGCGTCGGTGTAAAAGGGGTATTACTTAAAAAACTAAGGTGTTTCACTTCCAGTCCTACGACTACTACTTAATGCAGGGGTTCTCAAACTCGGTCCTCAGGACCCCACACAATTCACATTTTCCAGATCACCTAGCAGGTGCACAGGTGTGTTCATTACTCACTGACACATTTTAAAAGATCCACAGGTGGAGCTAATTATTCACTTGCGATTCTATAAGGAGACATGGAAAACATGCACTGTTTGGGATCCTGAGGACCGAGTTTGAGAACCTGTGACTTAATGTATTATAAGGAATAATATGCCGATGAACCTGTATAAAAGTGCTTAGCATATGTATAGGCAGATATTCTAACTGGCTCCACCTGAGTAATGCCAAATGCAATAAAACAAAAAAATAATTAAAATGGGGTAGGTGTAGTTTCCTGCAAGCTATGAGAATAAGGGGCTTCCACAAAAGTTTTAGAGATGGCTTTATGTGTGTGTATCTCTGGCTCTGGATATGACATATATTTTCTTTAAAAATAGTAGGAGAAATTAGTTAGAACAACAATGTGCCAGCCCTATTAAATAATTTTGTGGTCTCTAGTTGTGGTCAGAATTATTCCCATATAGTGGAGATCTGGGGGTATGCTTACTAAAAGTCGATTTTGGTTGATGTTGGATCGATTTTTGGTCGATTTTGTGTTTCAGGGTCTAAATCACACATTTACTAACAGATGATTTTTGACATCTTTTTTTTTTTTTTTTAAACAATGTCAAAAAATTATCTCTAAGTGAATGTGTGATTTTGGGCTCTATTTACTACAATCCGCATTTGTAATGCAGATTGCAGTGTGATATTATCGCATTACGAATTCAGGCAATATCACAGGGATTTACTACAAACCCTTGCAGGGACAGAGCTTGCGAGAAAGTTCTGGGCCTAATTCAGAACAGCTCGCGAGCGCTGAGCGCTCGCAAGCGGGTCGATGTTGGCCCAGTGCGCATGACGGAGGTGGCTCCGTCGTGCGCATGGGCGAGACCCGGATAGCGACGGGCAAGCCGTCGCTCCGGGTCTCGCTACAAAGGGGGCGTGCCGTCGATGGTGAGTGACAGCACGCCCCCTTTGGTGGACGTGCCAGGGGCGTGGCTGCCCAGACGGAGGCATTCCCATGGGAACGCCTACCGTCTGGGGCTGGTCCCACTGACATCACAAGTGATGTCAGTGGGAGAGCTTTCGGCTCTGATAGAGCCGAAAGCACTCCAGGGCTTGCGGCAACGAGACCCTAGCACAAGGGTCTCGTCGCAAGCCCGATGGTGATGAATCAGGCCCTCTGTCCCTGCGAATCCCCTCCGCACACTAGTCACAATATTTTCTCAAAAAAATACCGTGACTAGTGCCCCACACATGCGCCGACCGGCCACCGCTGCTTCCCCTCCGGCACTAAGCCCTGCCCCCAACACTAAACCCCGCCCCAACGATCGCAGACCCCCCCGCGATCCCCCCTCCCTTAATAGCACTTACCTGCAGTCATCGGTGCTCCAGTGATATCTTCCATGCCTCCAGTCAGCTGATATCCCATACTGCACTGGGACGCAGTCACCTCATGACCGGGCCGCAGTGCAACATGGGAGACCAGCTGAACGGATGGAGAACATCACCGGGGCCCCGACCACTGGTCCCTGGAGTCAGGTAAGTGAATTTCTTTTTTTTTACAATTTTTTTTTTTGCAGTGTATCAGCTTGCGGTCTATTTAGACCACACAGCTGATCACTGGGACCGGCTCCCGGCTCTGTCTTTTAGAGCAGAGTAGGAGTCCGGTAACCGGGAGAGACCTGGATAACGCCACCTCCAGGTGGCGTTATTATCACAGGGCTTTCCCCGGTATTTTTTTACAATTTATTTTTAGTAACTTTGGTCGGATCACATTTCCCATTATAATTATGGGAAATGCGATCTGCTTACTAAAAATAAGTGATAATTAGTGGTTGGAGTAGAATTTTACGAATTCTACTCCAATTGCCCTGTAATAACTATAGGTGATACTAAAATAATGTGAAAAGGATGTGAAAACACCCCTTTTCACTTTATTTTAGTAAAAATAATGTTAATAAATAGAGCCCTTAGACCCCCAAACACATAATCGACCAAAAATCGACTCAACACCAACCAAAAAGCGACCCAAATCGACTTTCAGTAAATATACCCCTAAATCATATTTACTAACAGATGATTTTTGAAATTGTTCAAAAAAATTATGTTAAAAATCATCTGTTAATAAATTTATTATTTAGACCATGAAATACAAAGTCTACCACAATCAACCTTTAGTAAATATACCCCCTAATCTCTATTCATATAATATAATGAGAAATAGTTGTATAGAAAAGATCAGCCAAGTGATTAGTGAAATAAATAAATTTTATCAAATGATAGAAGCACAGATATCTGGGGTGTTCATTCCTTCACTCCCAGAAACCAATGGTGTACAAAGATATATAGCAAAATCCTTATTTTAAAACAACATAGACAATAAAAAATGTCGATAAATCATAAAATGGGGAAAAAAAATATCTCAAAGAAAGTGCTCTTGTTTCTGTAACGTGTTTCTCAGTGCAACTGACCGCTTCCTAAGGCAGTGTGAAGACGTGCTCCGATCCACTTAGAAACGCTGGGCAGAGACACAAGCACTTTCTGTCATGTGTGAAATCCATTTTTATTTTTTCATTTTGTGCTGTTATATATATTTTATTTCAGAAACATTTTAAAACATCTGCTTTTTTTAAATTGAGTATTTTTTTTTATTGTAGTTTTCACAAAACCAACACTCAATACAAACAGTAACAATAATAATTGCATATTTCAGTAAAAAACATATACATCTTCGTATCAAATAAGGGTATATTTACACCTTAATATGGTATAGAAATATTCAGTATTTCAAATAACCCTAACATGTCTTCAAATTTTAAACATCATCTCGACTTTATAAAAATGTTGCATATATTACAAACATATCCAACTGGTACCACTCAGTCCTAAACACAAAATATTCTAATACAATATCACAATTAGGACATCTATTCCACCATATTATTTAATACACACACCCATATCCTATGGTAAACAAAACCTATTTTATTATAGAAAAAATTGTATCTTATATATTGTATATATATGTATTAAAAAAATAATAATAACAAAAAAAAAAAAAATAATAATAAAATAAAAGAGAGAAGAGGAGCTTCTCCCAAGCCTGCAGTAAATCATACAATCATTTAAACAACAATTAGCCATTACACTTCAGGGAGAGCATAACTGGACCTGTACCAACTACCCCAAATACGGTCATATTTAAATTCAGCCTTTCGAGTTAAATACAGATATTTCTCTTGTCTGGCAGTGGTGTGAACCAGCGCCAGCCAAGCATGGAAGTCCGGACCCTGAGAGGCCAACCAATTGCGAGCTATACTGACTTTAGCTAAAGTACACAAGTTAATAACCAACTGCCTTTCATATTTATCAAGAGTGGTATCGTCCAGAACACCCAAACAGCATACCAACAGGGTGAGGAGAGGGGCTTGAATCCCAATATTGGAAAGAACCTGTATAACCCTGCGCCAAAATGTCTGAACTGTGGGGCACTCCCAGAGTAAGTGCCAGAATGTACCAACAGCCATCCGGCATCTTGGACAAACATTAGAGGCAAGGCCCCCAAATTTCACCAGCCTAGTTGGAGTTAGATAGACTCTATGCAAGATATATAGCTGGATTTGCTGGAATCTCACAGAGGCAGTGGAGATTCGGGGAATACTCAAAGCCATATCCCAGTCTTTGTCATCTATTAAGCCCACACCTGCCTCCCATTTTCCTTTAAGATCAAGTAGCCTGGATTCATGTTGAAAAGATTACAGGTATGAATAAATAAAGGACAAAGACCTACGGGGACCCAATGAAGTGAGTACTGTCTTGATGGAAAAAGGCTGAATATCAGGCAGAATAGCACCAAACTGAACACTGAGGGCATGCCGCAGTTGCAGATATCTGTAAAAATGAGTTCTCTGTAAGGAAAACTCCTCCTGTAATTGAATAAAGGATTTAAGTGTAGAGCCGTCATATAACTGACCCAGTGAGTTAATACCTTTGGTGCCCCACACTTGTCTAACCTTAAGTGAACTCAATTCAGATAATGCCCTGGAGTTCCATAAGGGTACATCAGGATCCAGTCCAGAAGAGTGCGTGATATTAATGGTAGCCCGCCAGACCTTGACAGCCTGTATTAGTATCTGGGGAAGAGGTTTATTAACCCTGTCACTCAACAAGGCCTGTAAGGGTGTGTGACCAGGGGAGGTCTGAGACACCAACAGTGAGTGTAATGCGTTAGGGGAGTTATCTTGAAGCCATTCTCTCACATACGTTAGTTGTGTCACGTAATAGTATAGTCGAAAATTAGGGAGCGCTAACCCACCGGCAGACTTAGGTCTCATTAGTATTTTAAGTCTAACTCGAGGTCGTCTGTTTACCCATATCAAGGAAGATAGCATGTTGTCCAGTTTACGGAATACTGAGGCTGGAATAAACACTGGGGACTGTTGAAGTATATACTAGGGGTGTGCACCGGCCACTTTTCGTGTTTTGTGTTTTGGTTTTGGATCTGGATCTTTCTTCGTGTTTTGGATCTGGATTGGTTTTGCCAAAACCACCCTTCCGTGTTTTGGGTTCTGGGTTTTGTATTTTGGATCTGTATTTTTTTTAAAAAAAGCATAAAAACAGCTAAAATCACAGAATTTGTAGGTTTTTCTGCTCCTATGCTATTATTAACCTCAATAACCTTAATTTCCACTCATTTCCAGTCTATTCTGAACACCTCACACCTCACAATAGTGTTTTTATGTCCAAAAGGTTGCACCGAGGTAGCTGGATGACTATGCTAAGCGACACGAGTGGGCGGCACAAACACGTGACCCATCTAGGCGTGATACTGCAGTGGCAGACAGGATGGCAGTTTGAAAAACTAGGCCCCAAACTGTACATAATGCAAAGAAAAAAAAGAGGTGCAAGATGGAATTGTCCTTGGGCCCTCCCACGCACCCTTATGTTGTATAAACAGGACATGCACACTTTAACAAACCAATCATTTCAGCGCCAGGGTCTGCCACACAACTGTGGCTGAAATGATTGGTTCATTTGGGCCCCCACAAAACAAGCTGGCAATTAATCTGTCCCTGCACAAACTGGCTCTACGGAGGCAAGATGTCATCCTCATCCTCCTCATCCACCAATTCCTCACCCTCTTCAGTGTGTACATCCTCATCCTCACAGAGTATTAACTCGTCCCCACTGGAATCCACCACCACAGGTCCCTCTGTACGTTCTGGCGGCTGGTCTCCCTGGAAGAGCTGATAATTCATTTTGATGAACATCATCTTCTCCACATTCTGTGGAAGCAACCTCCTACGCCTTTCACTGACAAGGTTCCCGGCTGCACTAAACACTCTTTCGGAGTACACACTGGAGGGGGGGCAACTCAGGTAAAATAGAGCCAGTTTGTACAGGGGCCTCCAAATTGCCTCTTTTTCCTGCCAGTACAGGTATGGACTGTCTGACATGCCTACTTGGATGCTGTCACCGATGTAATCCTCCACCATTCTGTCAATGGTGACAGTATCATATGCAGTGACAGTAGACATGTCAGAAATTGTTGCCAGGTCCTTCAGTCCGGACCAGATGTCCAAACTTGGTCCTGGCTGCCCTGCATCACCGCCAGCGGGTTGCTTAGGATACCTAAGTTTTTTCCTGGCAGCCCCAGTTGCGGGAGAAAATGAAGAAGGAGCTGTTGACGTGTCACGTTCCGCTTCAGCTGACAGTGTGTTCACCAGCAGGTCTTTGCACCTCTGCAGGCTTGTGTCGGCCGGAAAGAGAGACACCACATAGGCTTTAAACCTAGGATCGAGCACGGTGGCCAAAATGTAGTGGTCTGATTTCAACAGATTGACCACCCTGGAATCCTGGCAAAGCGAATGAAGGGCTTCATCCACAAGTCCCACATGCCGAGCGGAATCGCCCCGTCTTAGCTCCTCCTTCACTTTCTCCAGCTGCTTCTGCAAAAGCCTGATGAGGGGAATGACCTGACTCAAGCTGGCAGTGTCTGAACTGACTTCACGTGTGGCAAGTTCGAAGGGCTGGAGAACCTTGCACAACACGGAAATCATTCTCCACTGCGCTTGAGTCAGGTGCATACCCCCTCCTTTGCCTATGTCATAGGTGGATGTATAGGCTTGTATGGCCTTTTGCTGCTCCTCCATCCTCTGAAGCATATAGAGGGTTGAGTTCCACCGCGTCACAACCTCTTGCTTCAGGTGATGGCGGGGCAGGTTCAAGAGTGTTTGCTGGTGCTCCAGTCTTCGGCACGCAGTCGCTGAATGGCGAAAGTGGCCAGAAATTTTTCGGGCCACCCAAAGCGTCTCCTGCACGCCCCTGTCGCTTTTCAGAAAATTCTGCACCACCAAGTTTATTGTATGAGCAAAACATGGGACGTGCTGGAATCTGCCCAGATGTAATGCCCACACAATATTGGTGGCGTTGTCAGATATCACAAATCCCCAGGAGAGTCTAAGTGGGGTAAGCCACTGGGCGATGATTTCCCTCAGTTTCTCTAAGAGGTTGTCGGCGGTGTGCCTCTTACTGAAACCGGTGATACACAGCGTAGCCTGCCTTGGAACGAGCTGGCGTTTCTGAGATGCTGCGACTGGTGACGCTGCTGCTGTTGCTGCGTAAGGTGATACATCTACCCAGTGGGCTGTCACAGTCATATAGTCCTTAGTCTGCCCTGTTCCACTTGTCCACATGTCCGTGGTTAAGTGGACATTGTGTACAACGGCATTTTTCAGGACACTGAGGACACTTTTTCTGACGTTTCTGTACAGTCTCGGTATCGCCTGCCTAGTGAAGTGGAATCTAGACGGGATTTGGAACCAGCGACACACTACCTCCATCAATTGTCTAAATCCCACTGCACTAATGGCGGATACCGGACGCACATCTAACACCAACATAACAGTCAAGGCCTCAGTTATACGTTTTGCTTCAGGATGACTGCTGTCGTACTTCATCCTCCTCGCTAAGGACTGTTGGAGGGTCAGTTGTTTAGTAAAAGTAGTGGTGTTCCTACTTCCTCACTGGGATGATGAACGACTCCCAGCAGCAGCAACAGCAGCAGCGGCAGCAGGAGGCGTAGCAATGCAGGATCCTCCGGAGGAATCCCGGATAGGAGAGTCAGTCATGCCAGTGACATGGCCTGCAGGACTACTTCCGATCCTGACTAAGGAGGAAATTGACGAGGAGGGAGTTGACGGTGTGGTTTGCAGGCGCTTGGATACAACAGGACAACGGGATTTAGGTGTCCCTGGACTGCTTACGGTCTTAGCCAAAGTTTCTGAACTTGACAGTAACTTTTTATGAACGCGCTGCAGGTGCCGTATAAGGGAGGATGTTCCTAGGTGGTTGACGTCCCTACCCCTACTTATTTCACCTTTACATATGGTACATATGGCAAGACAGTTGTTGTCCGGATTTGGATAGAAATATTGCCAGACCAAAGAGGTGGAATGTTTGGTCTTCTGCCCAGGCATGACCGTGATGGGCTTTTTCATCCCACGAACAACAACTGTCTCCCCCGGAGCCTGATTTAAACAAACCACATCACCATCAGAATCCTCCTCGCCAACTTCCTCCTCAGCGCCTGCTACACCAGTATCCTCATCCTGTTGTACTTCAACAGTGACATCTTCAATTTGCATATCAGCAAGTGGACTGTGGGTGCTCCTTTCAGCACTTGCAGGGGGTGTGCAAATGGTGGAAAGAGCCACCTCTTCCCGTCCAGTGCTGGGAAGGTCAGGCATCGCAACCACCACCACACTTGGACTCTCCTTGGGGATTTGTGATATCTTCTTAGAAAGCACAGTTCTTCGCTGTGCTTTTGCCAGCTTAACTCTTTTGATTTTTTTAGTGGGAGGAGGGCTTCCATCGTCATGTGAAGCTGAACCACTAGTCATGAACATACTAGGGATCGACCTTAGCCGTTCCTTGCCACTCCGTGTCGTAAATGGCATATTGGCAAGTTTACGTTTCTCTTCAGCTGATTTAAATGTTTTTTTCAAGGTCATTTTCCTGAACTTTGTCATTTGGGATTGTATGTGCCCTCTATTATGACATTGGGCATCGGCCTTGGCAGACGACTTTGATGGCATGTTATCGTCTATGTCATGACTAGTGGCAGCAGCTTCAGCACTAGGAGGAAGTGGCTCTTGATCTTTCTCTATTTTATTTTTATCGGAGAAAGTTTGGTCCTCCATTTATGTTATATCGATTTGATATATACGTGCGGCTAAACACAGAAAATATTTTTTTATTTTTGCTGGAGAGTAGTGCACTTTGTGGGTTACACCAGCCTTTAAGAAATGAGCCAGCCGGCTCTTTACTTATGGGACACAGGCGCACGCTTGGCGCTGCTCCTTTGTTGATGCACGTGCGGCTACTGTGCACACAATTCACAAACACAGAAAAAATATTTTGTTATTTGGTTTGGAGTGTACTTTGGGGGTTACAGCACCTTTTAACGGTCAAGCCAGCCGGCCCTTTACTTATGACACAGGCGCACGCTTGGCACTACTTTGTTGATGCACGTGCGGCTACTGCGCACACAATTCACAAACACAGAAAATAATTTTTTTTTGGTTTGGACTGGAGTGTACTTTGGGGGTTACAGCACCCTTTAACGGTCAAGCCAGCCGGCCCTTTACTTATGACACAGGCGCACGCTTGGCACTACTTTGTTGATGCACGTGCGGCTACTGCGCACACAATTCACAAACACAGAAAATAATTTTTTTTTTGGTTTGGACTGGAGTGTACTTTGGGGGTTACAGCACCCTTTAACGGTCAAGCCAGCCGGCCCTTTACTTATGACACAGGCGCACGCTTGGCACTACTTTGTTGATGCACGTGCGGCTACTGCGCACACAATTCACAAACACAGAAAATAATTTTTTTTTTGGTTTGGACTGGAGTGTACTTTGGGGGTTACAGCACCCTTTAACGGTCAAGCCAGCCGGCCCTTTACTTATGACACAGGCGCACGCTTGGCACTACTTTGTTGATGCACGTGCGGCTACTGCGCACACAATTCACAAACACAGAAAATATATTATTTTTTTAGCACTTGGGGGGAGCAGCCCTGATGGACAGAGCACCCCCTGGACAACACTACAGCACCCCTTTAGGACTGGGACACTGCACAGGACTTTGGAGTGGACACAGCCCCTATGGAGAACTGACTGCACAACACAGTCCAGCCAGCCCCTATGGACTTTGAAGTAGTGGACACAGCCCCTATTAACAACAGCAGCACAGCACAACACAGCCAGCCCCTATGGACTTTGAAGTAGTGGACAACAGCAGCACTACACTACACTACACTACACAGCCCAGCCAGCCCTAACTCCCACCCTCCCTCTTCACTGTCCACAGCCGAGTGAGAAAATGGCGCCGACGCGGGTACCTTATATAGGATCCAAAACCCGCGAGACTCGGAAGGCGGGATGATGACGTTTTGCCTCGATTTCAGATCCGAGTCAGGCGGGAAAAGTCGAGCCTGACTCGGATCGGACTCGGATCGGGGGGGTTCGGATTTCAGAAATCCGAACTCGCTCACCCCTAGTATATACACTATCTTAGGTTGTACTATCATCTTTATTAGGTTTATCCTGCCTGTTACTGTGAGGGGGAAGCTTACTCCAAATTTTAATTTTTACTTTTAGGTAGTCAAATAGTGGATCCAGATTAAGCTTTATAAAGTCAAGCGGGGAGTTTGTAATGTAGACACCCAAATATTTAAATTGGGATATCCATCCCAGGGGAAGAGGTATGGGAGGAAGTACAGGTGGTTGTCCTCTAAGAGGAAGGATATAGGATTTATTCCAATTAATTTTTAACCCAGAATAAACACCAAATATATTAATAACCTGTAAAACTATAGGCATAGCCTCTATATAATTGGTTAAAAATAACAGCAGATCATCGGCGTATAAAGCCACAGTATCGTTTCTGGTGCCTATCTTAAGACCTTCAATCTTAGGGTGCGACCTTAATACACAAGCAAGAGGCTCAATTGTCAACGCAAAAAGGGCCGGGGACAGTGGGCAGCCCTGCCTCATGCCCCTTTCTAATAAGAAAGGAGAGGAGATTAATCCATTGACAGAGATCCTAGCAACTAGCCTATAGTATAATAACTGAACCCACCGCAAATACACTGGTCCAAAACCCATACATTTCATGATCTCCCACAGGAACGGCCGCTCCACAGAATCAAAAGCCTTAGCCACGTCCAAAGACACAATGACTGAGGAGGACTCGTCCCCATGAGAGGCGTGAACATGAGTAAACAGGCGCCTTACATTTATAGAAGTGGATTTGCCCGGCATAAAGCCGGATTGATCCGAGTGGACCAAAGAGGCGATGACCTGATTTAGTCTTAAAGACAGAATTTTGGCAAGAATTTTTATGTCCGTTGGTATCAGAGAAATAGGACGGTACGAGTATGGGAACCTGGGGTCCATTTCTGGTTTTAACATTACAATAATTAGGGTCTCTGACATGGTTTATCAGCATACATGTAATGGGAATTAGCACGAAATTGGAGTTGACGATTAGTTCTATCTGTTAAGTGGGCAGACCAAGCCTCCTGAGCAGCCAACCATTTCATTCTAAAAACATCAAGCCCATCTTGTAAGAATTGCAGTTCAGAATTTCTACAAGTGCATTCCAACTCTACCTCCCTGTCCCTATAATATTTTTTCATTTCGGCAACCCTTTTCAATAAAGTCCCTCTCGTGAAAGCTTTAAATGAATCCCAAATCATGTCAGACCTAGCAGACCCTATGTTGTCTCCAATATAGCCCGACCATAATGCCTCAAGCTCAGACCCGGCCCCCATCTGCGTCAACCAAGAGGGATGTAGCTTCCAGAATTTCTGTCCTCTCAGCCCACCTAAATCCAAACTCAGTGTCAACGGAGAGTGGTCTGACCCCCCTCTAGTCATGTATTCAATTTTACCTATCATGGGAACCAGATCGGATGAAACCAGTGCCATATCAATCCTTGAAAAAGAGTTATATGAGGAGGAGAAACATGAAAATTGGCGTACTGCAGGGTGCTTTTTACGCCAGGCATCAATCCAACCTAAGCCCTCAATAAATCTTGCAAAGCTAGTGTCAGTCAACCCCTGATTAATGGGTGTCTGCCACCTGTCCAAGCACCCGTTCATAATGTTGTTAAAGTCCCCCAGGCATACAACATGAGTACTAGGGGAGTCAGCAATAAATCCAGTAGCCAATTTAAGTACATCATAGCTAAACGGAGGAGGAATATAAACTGCTAACAAGAAAAGCATCATCTAAGAATACAAATCTCCCATACATATCAGTTTGGACTCTGTTCAGTATAAAAGGCACATTTTTGTTTATGAGTACTGATACCCCCCTAGAGGATGTGGTGTGGGAGGCATGATATGCCCAGCCCACCCAAGGGCATTTCAATGACAGGATTCTGCTTCCCACCAAGTGGGTTTCCGTCAGGCAAACAATATCTGGACAATATTGTTTCAGGAGTTTAAAAATTAAAATGACCGCTTGATCTTGTCATTAGCACCATTCAAGACTTTGTCGCTCGGGGCCCAAACAAGGGGTCTGTGAGGAAATTTAATGGGGAAAGCAATGGAATCCTTAATTTTCCCATTTTCCAAGTCAAAACAGTCAAGCAAACCAACATGGGAAAGAATACCATTCACAGTGCGCCTGCCACAAACAATATATAACAACTGCTGGTCTGTGGTGACCACCTCAGTGTCATCCATACCTATGGACATCTTGCCAATGGGGTCCCACTTTTCTTTGCCTTCGTTAAGTTGATAGATTACAGAGGTGTAGTTTTTGGAAGCAAAACTTCCCCCAATGGAGTAAATACAACCATTACAGGTTACCATACTGTGGAAAGCCTAGCCTACTGGCAAGTCCGGCATTTTCCTCCACATGTTATCATTAACGTTGTATTTGAATGCAGAGTTCAATGCCAAACCTTTCTCATTGGCTCCTCCACCGATGTATACAAACTTCCCACATGTGGTGGCACTAAGGGCTTAATTCAGAGGCGGCCGTATGGTCTACGACTGCACGGCCGCCTCGATGTTTGGCCAGTGCGCATGCGCACGAGGGAGCCGGCTCCCTCGTGCGCGTGCGTGAGACCCGCTACGACCGACAGTGCCAGTCGTAGCGGGTCTCTTTCCAAAGGGGGCGAGCTGTCGATGTTGATTGACAGCTCGCCCCGCTTGGAAGGTGGGCCGGGGGGGTGGCAGCCCAAACGGAGGCGTTCCCATGGGAACGCCTACCGTTTGGGGGAGGCCCCACTGACATCACTAGTGATGTCAGTGGAGAGCTTCCGGCTCTGACAGAGCCAGAAGCTCTCCGGGGCTTACGACAAGTGAGACCCTAAACTAGGGTCTCGTCTTAAGCCCCAATGGTCACGATAGTCTCTAACCATCGCGACCATCACCCGAGCGGTCGTTAGAGCTGTGTGTGTAAACCCACAGCCTAACGATCGAAACAGAGGCGGGCGGTCAGGATGCAAGCGGCCGCCCAGTTTCTGAGCGACCGCTTGCATCCTCCGACCGCCTCTGAATGAGGCCCTAAGTCCTGCTGCTCTGTATGGCATAGCCGTCAGATTTGTCCACCATTTCTCCTTGATGATATAGGCATATACAGTCTCACTGCATGTGATATCTGATTTCTGCCTCCCTAGTACAAGTACTGTTTCTACCCTGTCTCCGGTTCCTAATTCAGGAACGGGTTTAAGTGGAAGATGATCCCTAGCTTTGTCTTTTCTTATCCACGAAGTCATCTCCGCAGGTGCTAGTATCTGTGATGACATTTCTGCAAACTAACAAAAATGGCAGCTGCTCAATCAATCTAGCAGTACTAATCAGGTGCATGAAAGGGAGGGGTCAGACTAAGTAGAAAAAGGAGGGGGATTCAACCCCCTATTGTACCTCAGCACACTGAATAATACCTGCAACAATATATGAAGACTATATGGTCATAGAAATTCAGAGATATTAGTTGCATGCATTTGCAAATACATGGTAGGCTGCTGGGCCACGTCACGGCTTCTCTGTTACCAGCAGTCCCTAACACTAAGGGGTTCACGTCCGGGGCGCAGTGCACCCCAAAAAACGTCCAGCCCTGGACCCCCCCAGGGCATCACACGAAAATGGAAAAAGAGTGACAGTGCAGTGTAAAGTATAGCTGTGTGTGAGTAATCATTAAGTGTGGAATGAGAGGTTAAAATATATGTGAAAAAATACATGAATAATAAACAAACATAAAAGGTGATGTGAAAAGCAACTATGGCTCTCATTCAGAGCTGGACGCTCTGAGCAGAGCGCACGCTCTGAATGAGGGCCGTCCTCCATAATTATGGAGCGTCCTCCTGGACGCTCGTATAGCCGTGGGTCACCACCCACAGCCTATACGAGCGTGCAGGTTGATGGCCGCGATGGTCTTGACCATCGCGACCATCGCCACTGCGAGCCGGAGCCTGCGGTTGAGTTTCTCAACCGCAAGGCCCGGAGTGATTTTGGCTCTATCAGAGCCAAAATCACTCCCACTGACATCACTAGTGATGTCAGTGGGCTGGCTTCTGACGGTAGGCGTTCCCTTGGGAACGCCCCCGTCTGGGAGGCACGCCCCGGCACGCCCACCAAAGGGGGCGTGCTGTCAATCAACATCGACAGCACGCCCCCTTTGATCAGACACAACGAGCGAAGGAAAGTCCTTCGCTCGTCGCGTCTGGCGCATGCGCACGACGGAGCTCCCTCCGTCGTGTGCATGCGCAGTGCACACCATCGACCCACTTGCGAGCGGACAGCCGCTTGCGAGTGGGTCTGAATCAGGCCCTATGTGTATTAAGTGGTGATGCCCTGAGGAAGCCCAGCCAGACCAGTCCCGGGGGCCCTACGCCCAAACGCTCACCCCAAATGTAAAATATACCAAATATATATGGTGTGAGCGTTTGGGCGTAGGGCCCCCGGGACTGGTCTGGCTGGGCCTCCTCAGGGCATCACCACTTAATACACATAGTTGCTTTTCACATCACCTTTTATGTTTGTTTATTATTCATGTATTTTTTCACATATATTTTAACCTCTCATTCCACACTTAATGATTATTCACACACAGCTATACTTTACATTGCACTGTCACTCTTTTTCCATTTTCGTATGATGCCCTGGGGGGTCCTGGGCTGGACGTTTTTTGGGGTGCACTGCGCCCCGGACGTGAACCCCTTAGTGTTAGGGACTGCTGGTAACAGAGAAGCCGTGACGTGGCCCAGCAGCCTCCCATGTATTTGCAAATGCATGCAACTAATATCTCTGAATTTCTATGACCATATAGTCTTCATATATTGTTGCAGGTATTATTCAGTGTGCTGAGGTACAATAGGGGGTTAAATCCGCCTCCTTTTTCTACTATTTCTGCAAACTAGCAAGGCTTCTTAATCTTCTCGTCGAAGTGACACCATTCTGGCTTCATGGTTAGTACATGACCTGGTCCATGATGAGTTTTGTCTTCATGGACAATAACCTCCAAAGGACCGCTCCCTTTACCAAGTGTTTACCTTAAATGGAATGAGAGATAGCAGCAGCTGGTGACTGTGATGTATTACTGTGATGTAATAATGCATTGTGATACTGAGGATACCACTTTTCCTGTAAATGTCAGTCAAGAGCAGGACACAATTCCACCACAATAAATCATGTTTAGAAAATCAATGACCTTCTAGCTGTTGTTGAACTGCAAGTCTCAGCATGTCTTCAATAGAATGTTGTATGCCTGATATTTTATCTTGTATTACTACATAAGGTGTCATATAAAAAAAAGTTATACCCCATGAAAAAAATTACTTATCTGTATAAAGATTGGTTTTATAATATGGGAGCTCAATTTTATCTCTGAAATGGAACAGACCTAAAAATGCTGTTGACATGCCTGTGTTCTTTGCTGCCAATCCCTGTTACCTCCCACAAACTCTCCTTTACTGTCAATCACACTGCGAGTTTACAGTCGCTGCGAGAGATTACAGTAATGTACCTTGACATGTGCGCCATGTGACTCAGATGCATGCGCAAATTACCGATTATCGCTTAACTGCATAAACATCAGGATAGCGTACATCTCTGAATCAGGCTTATTTATGATATGACACTACAAAATGTCTGTAGCACTGTACAGGGAAATTGCAATAAAACATACAAATAATACAATAAATTCAGACAGACAATACAGGGGTAAAAAAAAACAGTATTATTTCTATACAACTGAGTGATAGAAAATAATAGCAGACAGGGTGGAGACACTGGAGACAAGAATAGTGCAACGTGAGAATTACAAGTGGGTGGAGGGTCCTGCCTGTGAAAGCTTACATGCTGTGCTTATAGTGATTCTATATTACCCTCACACACAGCCTACTACAGTGACCACCAATTAGTCCATTGGACTCCATAGGCTACCAAAGAAACTAGTTTTCATGGAAGGGATGCATACTGTACATCACAGCCTTACTTACAATGATTCTATGTAACTCTAACACAGCCCTCACGAATGGTCAGTCACTTCCAACAATAGTCAATGGAGGCACTAATGAAACCCTATTAGCAAATATACTACTTGTTAAAAAGAACCTGGTGACTTCCATAGTAACGGGTATAACTAGTTACCAATCATCCATATAGAGATTATACAAAGTTTAGCTGAACAATAGCAGCAACCAATGAGACGGCAATTTTAAAATGCCTATATGTTTGTATAAACGAAGATTGCTCCATATTGGTTGGAGTGAAGAAAGCCTCCTCTGGATATAAATCTATATATAATCTGCTAGTGTGAAAACTCAGTTTACTTTTCTAGCCTTTATACATCCACTTGAGAGAATAGATTAATAAATATAGAAAACGAAGGTTGTCTAAACATGAGTGAAATAAGAAGCCTGGGGTTTTTGCTGATCGGCTGTCTTGACAGCCTTGTTACTAGGCAGATTAAGTTGGTTTGGTGGTCAGGTGGTTTAGCTGACCAATGCTGTGATTTCTGGGTTTGCCTGTGACTAAAGGTATAAAAGAGGCAGTGTGCATGTGATCTGCCTCTTTGCTGATTCTGGAGTCTAGGATCAGGTTGAGTATCCTGTGCAGTTCACTTGTCTCTGCCCTTGTTTTACCACCTCCCTGCTAGCATGCCTCGTCCAAAGAGAAATGCTCCCACTCCACAGCGCTTGGCCGAGTTTGCACGGCCCCTCAGGGCTGCCTCTGCCAGCCCCTCGTTGTTCCCGCTTTCCCCCCCGCCTCAGCCTGCCCCCCCCCCCTGCTCCCCGTTCTGCACCCCTTACCTTCCCTCCTGGCGTCCCCGGCTTGTCCTTCACAGCGGGAGCGGGCGCGAGTGCTCCCGCGTCTCCCGCTGCCTTAGCAGCTATGCCTGCACGCATGTAGGGAGCCGCGGTTAGCCCCGCCCCTCCGTGCTTCTCCCCCGTTAGTTTACCTGCTCCTGTGGGAGCTTCCATGCCGGCTTTGATGTGGCCACCCGGTCCTACTTACGCAGCGGTTCCGATCATTTCGGCTGTCGTGGTTCCTGCTCCCGTGCAAGTCGAGGTGGACCCGGAAAGAACTCCAGTGGACCCTTCGTGTGAATCTTCCGGCGATTCGGTTCCTGTCCAGTGCGGTGGTGAGTATGAAATGTCTTCATCTTCGTCTTCTTTTCTGCCTCATCCTCTCCTTCGTCTGGTTCCCCGGGGTGCCTGCGCAAGATTGCTAGATTGGTTGTGCGGCGTTTAGCTAAAGACTGAGGGTAAGAAGAAAACAGGTGAGGGTCAGGCCATACTGAACCGCCGCCGGGAGCTGATTCTGTACATTGCGCTAATACTGCTGTCCTGCGGGGTTTGCAAAAAAGCGTTAGGGAAAAGATCCGCAGGGGTAAATTTGTTGATTTTTTTTTCACCCTCACGGATAATATGAAGAAGGGCTTAGCTCAAGCTAAAAAGCCAGGAGGGCTTGGGGAAGATGTTTTCTGCGGGTACAATTTCTGGCTAAAGGTATGCTTATTTTTGCGGCGTGTTATTTAGATACGCGACCGGAGGAACATGAGAATGTTATCAAGTACATTTACTTGGTGCATGATATGTTCGCTCGGTCACGTGGCACATCGTGGAAAGATTATGATTGCCAGTTCAGGCATAAGCATGAGGGTAGTCGCATAGTGCCATTCGGTGTTAAAGATGTTGAGGTTTGGCTCGAAGTTTCACAGCAGTGGCGGCCTCCTTTGGATGCAGCGCTCCCCCGCAAGGTTGCTTTATCCAGGCCTGATGCGTCGGGGGTGACGAGAGGGAAGTGTTTCGCTTTTAATGACTCGAGGTGCAACTGTGGCGCTTGTCGTTTCGTCACTCCTGCCGCATTTGTAACGGGGAGCGCCCGGCTAGGGATTGCCGTCGTGTCTCCGAAGTCACAGTGTCTGATAGGGTCGATAGCTCCAAGACAGCTAGTTAAGGCTAGGTCGCCTATTCGTTTGGCGGAGCTTTCCAAGTGATTGGCGTGTTATTCCGATAGAGAGTCTGCTGCTTTTCTTTAGATGGTTTTACATTTGGTTTCAGTTTACCTATTTCCGGCCTGCTCCAAGTTAATGCCCCCCAGAATTTGCGCTCTGCAAGGGATTTTCCTCAAGTTTTGCGACGTGGAGGTTTTGTTGGGCAGGATGGAGGGCCCGTTCCCTTGTCCTCCTCTGCCGAATCTTGGCGTCTCACTGTTAGGGGTAGTCCCTAAGAAGGCGCCTGGGAAGTTTCGTCTGATTCAGCATTTATCTTACCCTCATGGTGATTCGATCAATGATGCTATACCCAATTCGGCTTGCAGTGTTACATATCAGTCCTTTGATGATGCTTTAGGCCTGGTACGTAGCTTTGGTCCGGGCGCTTTGTTAGCAAAGTTGGATGTTGAGTCCGCATTTCGCTTGTTACCTTTACACCCGGAAGCAATGCAATATATGGGTTTTAGACTTGGGGGTGATTTCTTTGTAGATAAATGTCTGCCCATGGGCGGTGCTGTCTCCTGTGCCTATTTGAGAAGTTCAGTTAGTTTTTACATTGGTGCATAGTGGCGGGCACTGGCCATCACGGTGTTGCGCATTACCTTGACGATTTTTTCTTCATAGGTACAGGAGGGAGTGAGGTTTGTACGGATCTCCTTTTTTCTGCCACAGCTTTGTTTAGAGTCTTGGGGGTTCCTGTTGCGCATCAAACTGAGGGCCCCTCATCCTGCCTTTCTTATTTGGGCATAGAGATAGACACGGTGGCGGGTTGTTGTCGCTTGCCACGGGATAAGATCAGTAAGTTGCTTGATCAGATTGCGATTTGCTTAAGGGCAGATAGCGTTAAATTGCACGTGGATCAGTCTTTACTGGGGTCATTTCATTTTGCCTGTCGCATTATTCCCATGGGACGGGTTTTTTGCAGGAAGTTGGAAGGGTCCATGGCCGGGGTGAGCCAGCCGCTCATTCGTTTGTCTTCCGAGATTAAGGAGGACCTTCGAACTTGGTCCAATTTTCTGGTCCATTGCAACGGTGAGCGCATTTGGCCTTCTGCTCCTATTGCGAATGCTACTTTGCAGCTTTTCACCGATGCGGCTGGCTCCTCGGGCTTTGGGGCCTTTTTTAACGGGGAGTGGTGCGCAGCGCCCTGGCCTCCTGAATGGCATTTGGAAGGCCTGACTAATAATTTGCTGTTGTTGGAACTTTTCCCCATTGTGGTAGCAGTCGAGATATAGATGGAGCGTCTGGCTGGTCAGCATGTAGTTTTCTGGTGCGACAATCTTGGAGTAGTTCAGGCCATTAACCATCAGCGTTCTTCCTCCCCCCCGCCTCCTTAGGCATTTGGTTTTGCATTGCTTAGAGGCCAACATTCGGGTTTGCGCGCGTCATGTCCCTGGGGTGCGAAATGAGATTGCTGATGCATTGTCCCAATTTAAATTTTTCCGTTTGCTGGCGCCGGCGGCTGCTGCGGTTGGGTTACCTTGCCCTCCTTTTGTATGGCACATTATCAGGCCGGTATAGAGGGCCTAGTGCAGGGGTCGCTGGCTCCAGCAACTCGGGGGGCTTATTCTGCGTCATGGCAGGACTGGCAGGCTTTCTGTTCACAAAGCCCCCAGCTGGGTAAGTCATCCTCAGAATTGATGTTCAGGTTTGTTTGGGGACATTTAAACAACAGGAAAGGGAAAATTGGAATAGCGGGTCGCACCAAGGGTATTATATTTGCAGAATAACCCTGTTAATGATAAAATTATCTCTTAATCTCTAGTACAATGATCTACAGGGGTGCATCTCAGGGATATTGCAATACTATATGAACACAAAAAGAGAAAAGAAACCCTATATGAGTGCACAGATTCTTGCCAATGTTAGCATAAAATATTACTTTTATTAGGATAATAAAATAACCACCTCAGTGGTAGAATTTAAAAAACACAACAAAATATAAATGAAAAAGAGAATAGTTAAAATAGTATGTATAATACTGATGCGTGCTCAGTCATGTGTATTTTTGCTGATGAGTACTCTATGGTACGCTAAACAATGATTGATAATGTGTATGATATATCGGTATCTTATGATGGTAATATTATAAACCATCAAATACTGTAGTGCCCCTCAATGTCACAAATATATGCAGACTGTCTGTCTATATCTTGCATATAACATATACTAACCCACACTCTTCTGTCGCAATATACTATCTACACCCTAATGATAATTAGGTGACTGTTGCTCACACAGTATCTGTGCAATATCCACCAATATGGTCAGTGTTAGATGTATATCACAACATCCCAAAGTACTACTATATCGCAACAGATTCTATGTTACAAAAAATGTATGAGATAATGAACATACATATATAATTAAATATACTGAATTGTTGCACCTAGTTCTAAATCGGGAAACCTGCCACGTGTAACGGCAGCATCAGCGACTATCCGGCTGAACTAATTCCCCAGAGTAATAACAGAAGAGGCTGCTGTGTGCATTCGCAGCATAAGTGATCTATCAGCTGGAGCCCACACTGACTCTGCAGCGTCGTGCGGCTTACAATTACACTCCTCACAGCCGCGTATAATGCACAGGGTGGGACACACAGTATCCGTATTAGGGTATCAATACACACATTTCTAACAACATATTTAGACACATATTTTTAGACACATTTAGACTGGCACAAGGAAAATGCCTGACGCGCGTTTCGCAGTGCTTTTTCAAAGGTCTGCCCTTTGAAAAAGCACTGCGAAACGCGCGTCAGGCGTTTTCCTTGTGCCAGTCTAAATGTGTCTAAAAATATGTGTCTAAATATGTTGTTAGAAATGTGTGTATTGATACCCTAATACGGATACTGTGTGTCCCACCCTGTGCATTATACGCGGCTGTGAGGAGTGTAATTGTAAGCCGCACGACGCTGCAGAGTCAGTGCGGGCTCCAGCTGATAGATCACTTATGCTGCGAATGCACACAGCAGCCTCTTCTGTTATTACTCTGGGGAATTAGTTCAGCCGGATAGTCGCTGATGCTGCCGTTACACGTGGCAGGTTTCCCGATTTAGAACTAGGTGCAACAATTCAGTATATTTAATTATATATGTATGTTCATTATCTCATACATTTTTTGTAACATAGAATCTGTTGCGATATAGTAGTACTTTGGGATGTTGTGATATACATCTAACACTGACCATATTGGTGGATATTGCACAGATACTGTGTGAGCAACAGTCACCTAATTATCATTAGGGTGTAGATAGTATATTGCGACAGAAGAGTGTGGGTTAGTATATGTTATATGCAAGATATAGACAGACAGTCTGCATATATTTGTGACATTGAGGGGCACTACAGTATTTGATGGTTTATAATATTACCATCATAAGATACCGATATATTATACACATTATCAATCATTGTTTAGCGTACCATAGAGTACTCATCAGCAAAAATACACATGACTGAGCACGCATCAGTATTATACATACTATTTTAACTATTTTCTTTTTCATTTATATTTTGTTGTGTTTTTTAAATTCTACCACTGAGGTGGTTATTTTATTATCCTAATAAAAGTTATATTTTATGCTAACATTGGCAAGAATCTGTGCACTCATATAGGGTTTCTTTTCTCTTTTTGTGTTCATATTGTTTGGGGACATTACCAACATGGTCGCTCCAAGGCTTCCATGGCCTCGGCCCTGGCGGGGATTTCCTTTTTTCAGTAAATTAAAAGGTTTACCAGACCCCACCAAATCATTCCTCCTTTGTAAAGCCCTTAAAGGATGGGCCAGGGGGTTTCCTGCCAGGGCTGACCCCCGCAGGCCTATCGATCTCAATCTCCTTGTTCGCTTGCTGGGTGTGATGGACAGTGTAGCTTCGGATTTTTGCGAGGCCTCGCTGTTTCGCTTGGCTTTTGCAGTCGCGGTTTTTGGGGCTTTTAGGGTCAGTGAGAGTGTAGCTACCTGCAAGTCCTCGGTGTCCACAGGGTTCATGATGGGAGACATCGTGTTTCAAGAGTCATCCGTTTGGTGCAAACTACGGTTTTTACAGGACGGAACAGTCAGGCCGGGGCAGGTGGGTTACCTTGCATAGCAGGGTGACGCCACGGTTTGCCTGGTGCGACTTGCCGCATTGTATATGGCTGGTCGCCGGGCAGGTGGTGCCCAATGGTTGGTGCGTTCAAATTTGTCCCCTCTTTCCAAATTTCAATTTGCTGCTGTTCTTCAGAGTAGCTTATTGGCGTTAGGCTTAGATGGCCCTAGTTGCGGGTCCCATTCCTTCTGGATCGGTGCCGATACAGGTGCGGCAATAGCGGGAGCATCCAGCAGTGATATTCAAAAGATTGGGAGGTGGAGGTACTCTGCATATAAAACGTATGTTCGCTGCAACAAGCTATAGGTGCGCTCCTGCGCCAACCCGAAAACGTTGTTCACCCGCCAGTTATCGAATGGTTAGCATTCGATAAGTGGGGGTGTGAAGGGATTTTTTAATTTTTCCTCCCGGGGACCATCATCTGGCCCAACTTGGTTCACGGGGAAGGTTTTTTAGGTTTTCTTCTTCACTCGGGTTACCTGTTTCCCCCATTGCATCCCTGCTAGTTTAGTTGCTGTGTGTTCATTTTGTTGTGTACAGCTTGGTTTTGGTGCGGTGGCTTACAGTTCGGGTGTTCTTTCCTTACAGTGGAAAGACTTTGGAGAAGAGCAGGTTTGGCTGTTCGGCCATTCCTATATTTTCTGTGCTGAACGTCATGGTTTGGTTAGACGTGCCAGTTTGTTGTTGGGTGGTAGGCATGCTCGCTGGATAGGTGTGCAAGGCCTGGTGTGCGCATCTGTTCAAGGTTTGTTGGTAGAGTCTGCAGCGAAATGGGGGATGCCTGATTGGTTGGTCCTGCATGTTGGTGGGAGTGATCTTTGTAAGATGAAAGGTTAGAGTTGTCTTTTCGGCTGAGAGAGTTGGTGAATGCGGTGCGTTTGTTGTGGCCGGATGTGTGCATTGTCTGGTCTGAAATAGCGCCGCGACTGGTGTTTTGAATACACATGTTCTGTCCTTTGGTGGCTTGGTAGTTAGGCATAGCTTTTAGGGTTCGGATTTAGCCGGAATTTTTCGTCCAGATGGTGTTCATTTTAATAATTTGGGTTTAGTTTTGTTATTAAGGAGTTGCTTGCTTTGGATTAGTGGTTTTTCTCTAGGTGGCGGGCCAGTCTCAATTTGAGTCTGGCTTTGGCGGGAGAACGCTGCATCTCAGTGGCTTTATTGTGGCGCAAGAGAGCGTTGTGAGGGCGCTGGACCTCGATGTAACATGACAAGTCTGTCCTTCTCGTACGAGGGGACTCGAATGCTTTTGTACGGAAGCGCTCGGAGTAGACTGGCCCAGGAGGGAGGCGGGACCTTCGCAACGTAAGAGCGTCTTTAGGGGGAGCGTTTCAGTCGTTCCCCGTGTGTGTCTCCAACTTGAAAGCTAGAACTGAGTATGCAGCGTCTCCTGGCCACCTTGGTTAGGTGAATTAATTAATTCAGAAATAAAAGCTGTGACCTTTTATCCAAGCTGTTATGGTGTCCGTCTCTTTATTTAATAGATAAGTTAAGTAAGGATGTTTAAGGTATTTGATTAGCAATAAGCCAATGGAGATCTTATAGAAAACGAAGGTTGCCTAAACATGAGTGAAATAAGAATCCTGGGGTTTTTGCTGATCGGCTGTCTTGACAGCCTCGTTACTAGGCAGATTAAGTTGGTTTGGTGGTCAGGTGGTTTAGCTGACCAATCCTGTGATTTCTGGGTTTGCCTGTGACTAAAGGTATAAAAGAGGCAGTGTGCATGTGATCTGCCTCTTTGCTGATTCTGGAGCCCACCCTCCTGCCCAAAGCTTTGCTGTTTGTATTTTGTTGTGTTAATTTTCCTTATTCAGGGAAGGCGCAGCATGGCGGGAGAACGCTGCATCTCAGTGGCTTTATTGTGGCGCAAGAGAGCGTTGTGAGGGCGCTGGACCTCGATGTAACATGACGAGTCTGTCCTTCTCGTACGAGGGGACTTGAACGCTTTTGTACGGAAGCGCTCGGAGTAGACTGGCCCAGGAGGGAGGTGGGACCTTCGCAACGTAAGTGCGTCTTTAGGGGGAGCGTTTCAGTCGTTCCCTGTGTGTGTCTCCAACTTGAAAGCTAGAACTGAGTATGCAGCGTCTCTTGGCCACCTTGGTTAGGTGAATTAATTAATTCAGAAATAAAAGCTGTGACCTTTTAGCCAAGCTGTTATGGTGTCCGTCTCTTTATTTAATAGATAAGTTAAGTAAGGATGTTTAAGGTATTTGATTAGCAATAAGCCAATGGAGATCTTATAATCTTTTCACCCCCTGCCTCTCCTGGGATCCACAATGTATATATCATGGCATCACAAGAGGCTTCACTGTCCAATCTGATTTAGTACAGCAGAATATAAATCTCCTGTTCAGCTCTGTTGACTGTGGACTGGTTGGATTGTGCATTGGGAGATTATCATTTAATGTGTGCTCATCATACTCTCACTGTCCTCTGCTTTCTATAATAGCCATATTCCCATAAGAGAAAACTCTTTGTTCAGTACACAAAGAGCTACTGCGATGCAAGAGCCAAGAGCTGCTGTGATAAACTCTGTACTCACCATAAATTGAGAGTATTCCAGTGCTAAGCACAAACTCTAGGGGCTAATTTTGTGGCAATGCAAAATCACCTAAATCAGACCTAGACTTTAGGTTTCAATAATGAAAAAAAAAATTGTAAAATATGTATAGGAATATGTTTGGTAGCGGGCCTTAAAACAGCATTCCCCTTTACCTGGCATGCTTCTCAACAAAAATATGTGGGTGTCACTCTTACTTTCAATTGGAGAAATGGAAGAATCCGTGATAGATGGTGTGCACAGATTTAATATCTCATTGAGTAATGTCCGTCTCCACAGGATAAGAGACTGATGTTTTGATTAAATGTAGTCTCCAGCAGTGTTACGGCAAACAGCCGCGTTATACACTGCTGGAGACTACATTTAATCAAAACATCAGTATCTTATCCTGTGGAGACCGACATTACTCAATGAGATATTAAATCTGTGCACACCATCTATCACGGATTCTTCAATTTCTCCAATTGAGAACTTATATGTATCCTAAGGAGATCTACTATATACTTTCCTTAGTATGATATATTCTTGCGGGACAATATTTTATATTGATTATTTGAATGATAGCCTGGATTGATTTCCAGATACCTATCAATCAGCAGTTTAATTATCAGTAAATTAGCATGCTATGTATTTTCATTGTTTTACTATTATGTATATTTATGTGACTTTTCATATGTGATTAAACCCAAAGTTTTTTGGTAAATCCTGACTGCTATATAGTAGGGGTGTGCACCGGCCACTTTTCGTGTTTTGGTTTTGGATCTGGATCTTTCTTCGTGTTTTGGATCTGGATTGGTTTTGCCAAAACCACCCTTCCGTGTTTTGGATTCTGGGTTTTGTGTTTTGGATCTGTATTTTTTTGAAAAAAAGCATAAAAACAGTTAAATCACAGAATTTGTAGGTTTTTCTGCTCCTATGCTATTATTAACCTCAATAACCTTAATTTCCACTCATTTCCAGTCTATTCTGAACACCTCACACTTCACAATAGTGTTTTTATGTCCAAAAGGTTGCACCGAGGTAGCTGGATGACTATGCTAAGCGACACGAGTGGGCGGCACAAACACGTGACCCATCTAGGCGTGATACTGCAGTGGCAGACAGGATGGCAGTTTGAAAAACTAGGCCCCAAACTGTACATAATGCAAAGAAAAAAAAGAGGTGCAAGATGGAATTGTCCTTGGGCCCTCCCACCCACCCTTATGTTGTATAAACAGGACATGCACACTTTAACAAACCAATCATTTCAGCGCCAGGGTCTGCCACACAACTGTGGCTGAAATGATTGGTTCGTTTGGGCCCCCACAAAACAAGCTGGCAATTAATCTGTCCCTGCACAAACTGGCTCTACGGAGGCAAGATGTCATCCTCATCCTCCTCATCCACCGATTCCTCACCCTCTTCAGTGTGTACATCCTCATCCTCACAAAGTATTAACTCGTCCCCACTTGAATCCACCACCACAGGTCCCTCTGTACGTTCTGGAGGCTGGTCTCCCTGGAAGAGCTGATAATTCATTTTGATGAACATCATCTTCTCCACATTCTGTGGAAGCAACCTCCTACGCCTTTCGCTGACAAGGTTCCCGGCTGCACTAAACACTCTTTCGGAGTACACACTGGAGGGGGGGCAACTCAGGTAAAATAGAGCCAGTTTGTACAGGGGCCTCCAAATTGCCTCTTTTTCCTGCCAGTACAGGTATGGACTGTCTGACATGCCTACTTGGATGCTGTCACCGATGTAATCCTCCACCATTCTGTCAATGGTGACAGTATCATATGCAGTGACAGTAGACATGTCAGAAATTGTTGCCAGGTCCTTCAGTCCGGACCAGATGTCAGTGTGTTCACCAGCAGGTCTTTGCACCTCTGCAGGCTTGTGTCGGCCGGAAAGAGAGACACCACATAGGCTTTAAACCTAGGATCGAGCACGGTGGCCAAAATGTAGTGGTCTGATTTCAACAGATTGACCACCCTGGAATCCTGGCAAAGCGAATGAAGGGCTTCATCCACAAGTCCCACATGCCAAGCGGAATCGCTCCGTCTTAGCTCCTCCTTCACTTTCTCCAGCTGCTTCTGCAAAAGCCTGATGAGGGGAATGACCTGACTCAAGCTGGCAGTGTCTGAACTGACTTCACGTGTGGCAAGTTCGAAGGGCTGGAAAACCTTGCACAACACGGAAATCATTTTCCACTGCGCTTGAGTCAGGTGCATACCCCCTCCTTTGCCTATGTCATAGGTGGATGTATAGGCTTGAATGGCCTTTTGCTGCTCCCCCATCCTCTGAAGCATATAGAGGGTTGAGTTCCACCGCGTCACAACCTCTTGCTTCAGGTGATGGCGGGGCAGGTTCAAGAGTGTTTGCTGGTGCTCCAGTCTTCGGCACGCAGTCGCTGAATGGCGAAAGTGGCCTGAAATTTTTCGGGCCACCCAAAGCATCTCCTGCATGCCCCTGTCGCTTTTCAGAAAATTCTGCACCACCAAGTTTATTGTGTGAGCAAAACATGGGACGTGCTGGAATTTGCCCAGATGTAATGCCCGCACAATATTGGTGGCGTTGTCAGATATCACAAATCCCCAGGAGAGTCTAAGTGGGGTAAGCCACTGGGCGATGATTTCCCTCAGTTTCTCTAAGAGGTTGTCGGCGGTGGGCCTCTTACTGAAACCGGTGATACACAGCGTAGCCTGCCTTGGAACGAGCTGGTGTTTCTGAGATGCTGCGACTGGTGACGCTGCTGCTGTTGCTGCGTAAGGTGATACATCTACCCAGTGGGCTGTCACAGTCATATAGTCCTTAGTCTGCCCTGTTCCACTTGTCCACATGTCCGTGGTTAAGTGGACATTGGGTACAACGGCATTTTTCAGGACACTGAGGACACTTTTTCTGACGTTTCTGTACAGTCTCGGTATCGCCTGCCTAGTGAAGCGGAATCTAGACGGGATTTGGAACCGGCGACACACTACCTCCAGCAATTGTCTAAATCCCACTGCACTAATGGCGGATACCGGACGCACGTCTAACACCAACATAGCAGTCAAGGCCTCAGTTATACGTTTTGCTTCAGGATGACTGCTGTCGTACTTCATCCTCCTCGCTAAGGACTGTTGGAGGGTCAGTTGTTTAGTAAAAGTAGTGGTGTTCCTACTTCCTCTCTGGGATGATGAACGACTCCCAGCAGCAGCAACAGCAGCAGCGGCAGCAGGAGGCGTAGCAATGCAGGATCCTTCGGAGGAATCCCGGATAGGAGAGTCAGTCATGCCAGTGACATGGCCTGCAGGACTACTTCCGATCCTGACTAAGGAGGAAATTGACGAGGAGAGAGTTGACGGTGTGGTTTGCAGGCGCTTGGATACAACAGGACAACGGGATTTAGGTGTCCCTGGACTGCTTACGGTCTTAGCCAAAGTTTCTGAACTTGACAGTAACTTATTATGAACGCGCTGCAGGTGCCGTATAAGGGAGGATGTTCCTAGGTGGTTAACGTCCCTACCCCTACTTATTCCACCTTTACATAAGGTACATATGGCAAGACAGTTGTTGTCCGGATTTGGATAGAAATATTGCCAGACCAAAGAGGTGGAATGTTTGGTCTTCTGCCCAGGCATGACCGTGATGGGCTTTTTCATCCCACGGACAACAACTGTCTCCCCCGGAGCCTGATTTAAACAAACCACATCACCATCAGAATCCTCCTCGCCAACTTCCTCCTCAGCGCCAGCTACACCAGTATCCTCATCCTGTTGTACTTCAACAGTGACATCTTCAATTTGCATATCAGCAAGTGGACTGTGGGTGCTCCTTTCAGCACTTGCAGGGGGCGTGCAAATGGTGGAAAGAGACACCTCTTCCCGTCCAGTGCTGGGAAGGTCAGGCATCGCAACCACCACCACACTTGGACTCTCCTTGGGGATTTGTGATATCTTCTTAGAAAGCACAGTTCTTCGCTGTGCTTTTGCCAGCTTAACTCTTTTGATTTTTTTAGTGGGAGGAGGGCTTCCATCGTCATGTGAAGCTGAACCACTAGTCATGAACATACTAGGGATCGACCTTAGCCGTTCCTTGCCACTCCGTGTCGTAAATGGCATATTGGCAAGTTTACGTTTCTCTTCAGCTGATTTAAATGTTTTTTTCAAGGTCATTTTCCTGAACTTTGTCATTTGGGATTGTATGTGCCCTCTATTATGACATTGGGCATCGGCCTTGGCAGACGACGTTGATGGCATGTTATCGTCTATGTCATGACTAGTGGCAGCAGCTTCAGCACTAGGAGGAAGTGGTTCTTGATCTTTCTCTATTTTATTTTTATCGGAGAAAGTTTGGTCCTCCATTTATGTTATATCGATTTGATATATACGTGCGGCTAAACACAGAAAATATTTTTTTATTTTTGCTGGAGAGTAGTGCACTTTGTGGGTTACACCAGCCTTTAAGAAATGAGCCAGCCGGCTCTTTACTTATGGGACACAGGCGCACGCTTGGCGCTGCTCCTTTGTTGATGCACGTGCGGCTACTGCGTACACAATTCACAAACACAGAAAATAATTTTTTTTTTGGTTTGGACTGGAGTGTACTTTGGGGGTTACAGCACCCTTTAACGGTCAAGCCAGCTGGCCCTTTACTTATGACACAGGCGCACGCTTGGCACTACTTTGTTGATGCACGTGCGGCTACTGCGTACACAATTCCCAAACACAGAAAATAATTTTTTTTTTGGTTTGGACTGGAGTGTACTTTGGGGGTTACAGCACCCTTTAACGGTCAAGCCAGCTGGCCCTTTACTTATGACACAGGCGCACGCTTGGCACTACTTTGTTGATGCACGTGCGGCTACTGCGCACACAATTCACAAACACAGAAAATATTTTTTTTTTGGTTTGGACTGGAGTGTACTTTGGGGGTTACAGCACCCTTTAACAGTCAAGCCAGCCGGCCCTTTACTTATGACACAGGCGCACGCTTGGCACTACTTTGTTGATGCACGTGCGGCTACTGCGCACACAATTCACAAACACAGAAAATAATTTTTTTTTTGGTTTGGACTGGAGTGTACTTTGGGGGTTACAGCACCCTGTAACGGTCAAGCCAGCCGGCCCTTTACTTATGACACAGGCGCACGCTTGGCACTACTTTGTTGATGCACGTGCGGCTACTGCGCACACAATTCACAAACACAGAAAATAATTTTTTTTTTGGTTTGGACTGGAGTGTACTTTGGGGGTTACAGCACCCTTTAACGGTCAAGTCAGCCGGCCCTTTACTTATGACACAGGCGCACGCTTGGCACTACTTTGTTGATGCACGTGCGGCTACTGCGCACACAATTAACAAACACAGAAAATAATTTTTTTTTTGGTTTGGACTGGAGTGTACTTTGGGGGTTACAGCACCCTTTAACGGTCAAGCCAGCCGGCCCTTTACTTATGACACAGGCGCACGCTTGGCACTACTTTGTTGATGCACGTGCGGCTACTGTGCACACAATTCACAAACACAGAAAATATTATTTTTTTGGGTTTGGACTGGAGTGTACTTTTGGGGTTACAGCACCCTTTAACGGTCAAGCCAGCCGGCCCTTTACTTATGACACAGGCGCACGCTTGGCACTACTTTGTTGATGCACGTGCAGCTACTGCGCACACAATTCACAAACACAGAAAATATATATTTTTTTGGTTTGGACTGGAGTGTACTTTGGGGGTTACAGCACCCTGTAACGGTCAAGCCAGCCGGCCCTTTACTTATGACACAGGCGCACGCTTGGCACTACTTTGTTGATGCACGTGCGGCTACTGCGCACACAATTCACAAACACAGAAAATAATTTTTTTTTTGGTTTGGACTGGAGTGTACTTTGGGGGTTACAGCACCCTTTAACGGTCAAGCCAGCCGGCCCTTTACTTATGACACAGGCGCGCGCTTGGCACTACTTTGTTGATGCACGTGCGGCTACTGCGCACACAATTCACAAACACAGAAAATATATATTTTTTTGGTTTGGACTGGAGTGTACTTTGGGGGTTACAGCACCCTGTAACGGTCAAGCCAGCCGGCCCTTTACTTATGACACAGGCGCACGCTTGGCACTACTTTGTTGATGCACGTGCGGCTACTGCGCACACAATTCACAAACACAGAAAATAATTTTTTTTTTGGTTTGGACTGGAGTGTACTTTGGGGGTTACAGCACCCTTTAACGGTCAAGCCAGCCGGCCCTTTACTTATGACACAGGCGCGCGCTTGGCACTACTTTGTTGATGCACGTGCGGCTACTGCGCACACAATTCACAAACACACAAAAAATATTCTTTTTTTTAGCACTTAGGGGGAGCACCCCTGATGGACAGAGCACCCCCTGGACAACACTACAGCACCCCTTTAGGACTGGGACACTGCACAGGACTTTGGAGTGGACACAGCCCCTATGGAGAACTGACTGCTCAACACAGTCCAGCCAGCCTCTATGGACTTTGAAGTAGTGGACACAGCCCCTATTAACAACAGCAGCACAGCACAACACAGCCAGCCCCTATGGACTTTGAAGTAGTGGACAACAGCAGCACAGCACAACACTACTCTGCACTACACTACACTACACTACACAGCCCAGCCAGCCCTAACTCCCACCCTCCCTCTTCACTGTCCACAGCCGAGTGAGAAAATGGCGCCGACGCGGGTACCTTATATAGGGTCCAAAACCCGCGAGACTCGGAAGGCGGGATGATGACGTTTTGCCTCGATTTCAGATCCGAGTCAGGCGGGAAAAGTCGAGCCTGACTCGGATCTGCCTCGGATCGGGGGGGCTCGGGGGGGTTCGGATTTCAGAAACCCGAACCCGCTCACCCCTACTATATAGTATTTCTCCCATCTCACAATTTGGGTATCTAGAGCGCAGTCCCTTTTGTCTATTGTTTATTGAGTTTCTTTATTTAGGTGTGTACTCACCTAAAGTGTGGACATGCAGCTGTTAAACTAGGAGGTTATCAAAAGACATATAGCTTCTTTAAATTGTAACATAACATTGATGGTAGTGACTCTAAGGAGTATAATAAGTGCCGAGGTCATTTGTTGTTTTTTTGACCTGATGTTTAGGCAAAAATATGTGGGGAGGGGGTTAATATATACCCTAATATTCAGGGTTATTACCAGGCCTGTCTCCTTATCAGAATTTTGGAATGGTCTAGAGCAGATGCAACCAAACCGTGGGTGCAAATTGAGAACCAAGCGTTACCAGTCCCCATTTCTACTGCTCTGTGGCTTCCCACCCTCTCTAATATCTCCCATCCTACTATAGGACCCACCTTAATTTGTTGGAAAAACCTGAGAAGGTCCCCCTCAATACTTAATAAAAGATTCCCTCCTGGTATTGACATCAGAGCTTTCTAATCCTGGTATGATATGGGACGTTTCAGGGTCGGACAGCTGGTGAGTGAGGGCAGATTAGTGCCCTTCAGTGAGGTACGTGAGAAGTGGAACTTGCCGTTGGGAGAGCATTGGCGCTATCTACAGGTTCGCCATTTCCTACACTCTCTCGGTCCAGCTAGGGCCCTCTGCTTGGTTCCTACTCCTTTTGAACAACCATGCCAACACATGCCATTTGTCTTATTTATAATCTTCTGTCGGTAGATACTAGTTTATCCCTCCCTCATTTCACTACAATTTGTGACCGAGAGATTGGTGTGGATTTGGGTGAAGACAAATGGGAAAATATGTTCTAATTAGCTCATGCCTGCTTCTCCAGTGTTTGTGTTGTGGAGACCCAATACAAGTTGCTCTCCCATTGGTGCAGATGTCCAGATACCCTTTCTAAGATGGGGATTGCTGTGCCTAATATTTGTTGGCGCTGTTCCAGCTCCCCGGGTAACCCACTCCACATCTGGTGGCAATGCCCTGTACTCCAATCCTTTTGGACAGAGGTTCTCAACCTTTCTGCTAAAATTTTAGGGGAGTCGGTCCCTACGGACCCTATATTTTGGTTGTTTCATTTATCATCCAGACCCATCTCAAAATTTTCTCTATGATGGACCTGTTATGTTTTTGAATATATGCGTTGTGCTTATTTTCATTTGATAAATTTAATAAAATACTGAGCATGGAAAGAGTGGTACATTCTAAAAGTAAAGCATTTTTTTTACACATTTCCTTCTGCTGTTGCCATCCTAAGATGATGTAAATCGGATGACCACCTTTGGCATTTTCTTTAACCTAATTAGTGCCCCTTTCCACTAGGACTTTAACTGTTACCTTAAACAAGAGCATTGTGGATTCTCCAAATGAGTGTTTGTACCATTGACTAGGAACAATTACCAAATTGTGTAGTCCATCCATATCATGGAAACACTTCTGCCTCTCATCATTGTAGACCAATAAATCTCCAGTGTGCTGCATCCACCCATTGGCTGATTACGTCTGTGGCCCTCATTCAGAGCCGTACGCTCTGAGCAGAGCGCACGCTCTGCATGAGGGCCGGGCTCCTTTTTCATGGAGCGTCCTCCTGGACGCTCGTATAGCTGTGGGTCACCACCCACAGGCTATACGAGCGTGCATTTTGATGGCCGCGATGGTCGTGACCATCGAAATTGCGAGCCGGAGCCTGCGGTTGAGGTTTTCAACCGCAAGCTCCGGAGTGATTTTGGCTCTATCAGAGCCAAAATCACTCCCACTGACATCACTAGTGATGTCAGTGGGCCGGCTTCTGACGGGAGGCGTTCCCGTTGGAACGCCCCCGTCAGGGAGGCACGCCCCCGGCACGCCCACCAAAGGGGGCGTGCTGTCAATCAACATTGACAGCACGCCCCCTTTGATCGGACACAACGAGCGAAGGAAAGTCCTTCGCTCGTCGTGTCTGGCGCATGCGCACGACGGAGCTCCCTCCGTCGTGCGCATGCTCAGTGCAGACCATCGACCCACTTGCGAGCGTACAGCCGCTCGCGAGTGGGTCTGAATCAGGCCCTGTGTTCCCAGTGTGAATCATCTCAGTTTCTTTCCCAGGAGACAATTACATCAGCTCTAATTTCTGAGACATACAACACTCACCTAAGGTGATGCTTGGGCTCCCAGTGTGGGAAACTCAACTCCACAATCTACCCTATGGTATCAAGAGCAGACATTACAAATTTTGTGCCTCTATAGCAAAAGCAGGTATGACCACAGTTTGTGGGCGTGGCCATGCCATGTTGGGATTTTTGGGGCCCCATCAACAGATGTTGTAATACTAGCATGGTATCACAACATCTGATGGGCGTATGGCTGCCTTACCATGCTGGGGGTGTGACTAGCTTTCTTTGGCACGCCTGGACCTTAGTACTTTATACCCATCCATCACTTGTGGACACTTATGTGGACAATAATTAGGAAAAATGTGGGAATTGCTTCAATATTGAAGGATATGCTGAAAAGTCTTGCTGTGAATTAAAGTAATAAATATTTTGCATAAAGCCCTTGAAGTCTACTATAGTATTATAGACAGAAGTGTATGAAAACACAATTGTTCATATGTTCTTTCCTTTTGTATGTACCCTGTGCAGAACCTCCTGCTAAGATCATGAATTGCTCTCCTTCTGTGCTGCATGTGACCGAAGGTGACACCTTGTCTATTGAGTGTGAGCTCTCTCGCATGACAGATGTTATTCACTGGCTAAAGGATGGAAAGGAAGTGACACCTGATGGGAATCTGACCATGGACAATGAGGGAGAAAAGTACACACTGAGCTTGCTATGCGCACAGCCTGACAATGCTGGACAATATGAGTGTAATGTTGGAACCGACTGCCGGACCTTCCAAGTCCATGTGGCTGGTGAGTAGCAGCAGTTAAAGCCTTGTAATGAGATGTGCACTGTATTCCAGAAGTATATCCATTCACACATAAACAGCCATGAGTTGCCCCTTTTCTTTAGAAAGTTCTGAAAAACTCTGGAGGAGAAAGATTTACTGCCCTAACCCCTCAGGGGAGAATTATAGTCATTGGCAAGGCTACTCCAGGCTTCAGATCTGCTGGCTTTTATATCCCTCTTAATTTATGAACTACTCTCCCAGCTTTATACTGCTATATGCCTGGGCATTCAAACTCCATTAAACTTACATTTTTCATCTCTACACTGAAAGAGGAAAGTCTGGCTTAGACTGTAATAGTATGGATAGAGCCCCACAGCAATGCAATGGATGACATAATGACAGGGAACAAATTTGGCATCAGTTAAATATAGGTTCATTTTGATTTGTCAGTAGAAAAACAAAAACGTACTGATTAGTAAAATAATAAAAAATAAATAAATACGACATGACATTGACAATGGTACATTATTGGTAACATGCTCCACACTAGGCGGTATATTTACTAAAGTGCGGGTTTTTAGAAATGGAGATGTTGCCCATAGCAACCAACCAGATTCTAGCTATTATCTTCTAGAAGGTGCTAGATAAATGACAGAGCCATAACTAGGGTAGTGCGACCTGTGCCATGGCACAGAGCACTGCAGGGCAGGGGGGGCTGTTTGGGCCTGTCGATTTTCCTGTTTATTATCATTTTCACTTGTAGCTTCCTCTTCTTTTATCCCCGGCATCTCCTGGCTGCCCCAGGAGTACCCCTATCTCTTCCCTGGCCCTTCCCCATGAAGCCATGGCCCTTTGTCAGGTGGACAATATTATGTCCCTATTTAAAAAAAATGGAGTGGGGGGCCAATGCTCTCTCTGAAACAGGGCACCAAAAAGTCTAGTTATGGCTCTGATAAATGTTAAGTAGAATCTGATTGGTTGCTATGGGCAACAACTCCACTTCTAAAGACCTGCACTTTAGTAAATATATCCCTAGTGGTTCACATCTGTGTGCATTGGTATCACCTTATATCCAACCTCTAAGCTCCAGGCATAAATGTTTTGTTCTTTCTCCTATTGTTCTTTCATGTCTCTTATTTATGCAATAATGCTTGGTTAATGTCAGCATTAGTTAGTGTTAAACTCCAAAGAGAACAGTAGCTTCAAGACAGTTACCCAAATATAAACATATAGAGCCTCCTTTAGAGTTAGTGGTAAATCCAAATAGAAAGTGCAAATTTGCACTTTATCAAAACCATGTTGTGCTGCAGAGTAAGTTTGTTAATGTGGGGCAGTGTTACTTGGGGGGTGAGGGCCACGTCTTGTCTCCACTCTGAATCCCAATGTTATCTTAAGCTGCCCGATGTTTGTGTGCTACATGCAAAAGCAGCTGGCATTTTCCCTGCATGCAAAGAAAAAAAATATTGCATTTGCACCCCTTGTATCACAGCATGGTTTGTCCGGATGTAAATTTGCTCCTAACTCCAAATCAGGTCCTTAATGTTGAAGTAGGGTGAACTATTAATCGCTGAATAGTATATCAGGACAAACCATATAACCACTGGCCAATCTAACTAACTTTTTGTCCCTACTATGCCAGTTCTTTAGAACCAGAAAAAAACGCAGCCATGTGAATGTGGCTATCTTCTTTATTGTGATGTCATGCCCTATATGTAGATTAATTTAGGATTCACTGAGCAGATGGAAGCATTCCATGCTGAATGAATGTGATCCACTTATAGTGATACATGAAAGGCAGACTGTCCTGATGCCCCCTTATATGACTAATTTAAATGAGTCACCTATGATCCCTATTTTGCGAGAGAAAAAGGATACTTATAATTAACTAAATAGATGGTTCACAACTGATCATAGGCAGTAACGTCCTTATTTTTGCCAGCCTGCTCCATGGGGTGCATACTTGTATCCTCACGGCTACACCATAGGTACTTTTAAAAAATAATATATATATATATATATATATATATATATGTATGTATAGAGAGAGGGAGAGGGCACTCACCAGGTTTTCATGAAAAGAAGACGTTTTAATCTTTCACATTTGACATTGCGGTCCCAGCATGTTCAGCCACAGGCACCAGATCCCCCCCAAAATTTGCTTTTTTGGGGGGTTCTGGTGCATATGGCTGAACTTGCTGTGCTGTTAGAATTCTTGACAAAAGTCTTTTTGATCGAAATGTCAATGTGGTGTATATGGAAGCCTTGAAAGATTAAAATGTCTATTGCTTCTTTTCATGAAAACCTGGCTAGTGTCCTCTATATTGATGGGGTAACAGATTGTGGAGCACCCCAGTTGCTGGCTTCTCCTGCAAATGTGAGGACAGACTTTCACACACTCTCAGCAGATAAAGTGCAAGGTGTACATTGTTTATTTTGTAAACTATTATGTATATTTATTATTAGCAAAGTCAGATATCGGTTCCACTAACTCCAATCTTTCACCTAATTAATGTCTGCTAAAGACTATTATCATTCATGTGCATCAAGCACTACAAGTCTTCTAACACCTACATTTCTCTTAACAAAACCAAAATCCTTCCTTATGCATGCAAAGCACCTAGCTCCGCACATTACCAACAGGTCCAACCAGGACTGACCACTGTCAATGTATCACCCACATAGATTTAACTAATTACACAGAATTTTGTAAACGGATCAGAAGTTCAGTGAATGTATCTTTAGCTCTGTTGTGTTTTGATCTAATAATTAGCTGGTTCCATCCTGATATAATTAATACATGTAACAAGATAAGTCCCTACCTAGTATCAGGGTTGTGAGTCAGTGCACCATTTCATATATGCTATCTCTTAATTACTACTGGGGGTTTATTTGGCTTGTTCTGTTCATGGGTCATAGATGAACTTCCAATGTTTAAACTCTCACTTAAAATGGAACTGTTAAGCAAATTGTAGGATGATTTATTTATTGTTATAGACCGCCTTAAAGGGACAGTAACATCAAAATTTGTCTTTGCTTAATTGTACAGTTGTACCTAGCACAGAACAGTATATTCTAAATATAGTTTTATGTTGTGCCACTCTTCAGGCTATGAGAAAACTCAGAGGTTGTGCATGCTACCTCTTTGCTTGCCCTCTGTCACGTTTTTAATCCTTTCTGGACCTGGCTGCGCCTCCAGTGATCTCATGCCCTGCTCCCAGTGATGTCACTCATATTCCATTCCATGCCACTGGTCAGGCCTATGAACTGTTGCATTGTGAAAGGATTACCCAAGGTCAGATGAACAGAGGGACGGAAAGGACTTGAGCGTCAGGCCTCCACATAACATGACAGCTTGACATAGCTGGCTACACGCCCACATTGCACAGGCCACACCCACACAGCACTGGTCATCGCTTTTCATAATAGACTCTTCATCCTTTTCCGCCCCAAACCCTTGTAGGCATCCCTTAATCCAGCCCTGGGATTATCCCCTAAATCAGATTGGCAGGACAGCTCAGTTTAAAAATAAAGGGATCTTGAGGAAGAGTAATTAATTAATGGCCACAGTACTGAATGGAGCAAACAATTCCTTACACTATCAAGTAAACTAAGAAAAGTCCTTAATATACAAATTAGATAAATAATAAGGGGCAATACAGATCAGACTGAAAAGCTCCTGTGATAATACATCCAACTAAATCATGTTTTGAGACTACTATTATTACAATATAACGGCAAACAATATAACATGTGCAAAATGTCATCCATAGAAAATAGCAATCTTTATTTTCTTATCAACTATTGGGTACTGGATCCCGGCGGTCAGGATGCCGGTTGTCAGAATACCGATAGCGGCATCCCTACAGTCGGAATCCCGACGCCAAAAATGGAAGTTCCCTAACTCCCAATCCTCCCCCTAACCCTCCTTTCCCGCAGCCTAACCTTCCCCTTCCCCCCGTAGCATAACTCCCCCCCCTGCAGCCTAGCCCAAACCCCCTCCCCCTAGTGCCTAACCCTTTTCCTAGCCCTAATGTTTACCGCCGGAATGCCAGTAGTCGGGATTCTGGCGCTGGGATTCAGACTGCTGTTGGGATCCCAACGCTGGTATTCTGAGCGCTGGCATCCTGACCGCCAGGATGTCCACTACATCCCTTCCTAATGCTATGTCAGAATATACATTTACATCATGCACAGTTCTGATGATGGTGTCCCTTTAATGCTGGAACATGCAAACCATTTTCATGATAATGTGTCTGTCATTGGAATTTGGGTGTGATAACTGCTTTTCTCATAATTTATTGTAACTTAAAATGTGTTTGCAACCTGATTAAAAGGGGATTCAAATTGCAGTTAGATTCTGTCCCCTGTCCATTGCCACCTGGGACTCTAACTCCTCTCGGTGTTTGGTTCTTGGAAGAGGCTGTAGTGGTGATCTTAGAGCGTGACCAGGTCATGCCGCGGAAGGTGTGCACTGTGTCTGAGGACCTCAGGCTGGCACTTTCCCTGTCCCGAGCTGAAGCTGAAGTCAGATGGTACAAGGACGGCGAGCGACTGAAAGACAATCCGCACATACTAGTGGAGGAGAGGGGAGCGGAGCGCTTGCTGACCATCCTTGGAGCAGCGCGTGATGACGCAGGGGAATATCTGTGTGATGCCCGCAACGACAGCTTCAGCTTTTATGTCACTGTGGGAGGTAACAGGAGAGACGAAGAGGCACTGCAACCAACACCACCCTGCAACCTGCCCCCTAACACCCTCAATCCTGCATCTCTCCACCCCCAGCATATGCCGTGAGCCCCCTGCAAGGTCAGCTCCACTCATCAAAATCACTTGGATGTAATCACCTTTAAAAGGAAACTCCCATTTAACTTTATTTTACTTCATAACCAGAATTTGATTATAAGATGATTGGCAAACAGTTTCACAAATTTTTATGCTGACAAATGGTTGTAAGACAACATATAAAATTACAAGTTCCTCTACAGCATAAAGGGTAAACTATTTTACTTAATATAGTAACATTGTTGCAACAAAGTAAAAAACAACAATTAATATTAACTTTGGCTGGTTGCTATGTAATATTGTATATGGGAAACAAAGGGCGGTGGGGTGTGAGAGCTCAAAATACTCTTTTCAAATTCTCTTAACATATGTCTGAATTCTATTGCTCACAAGTAAATAGGTTAGAAATAACTTTCATATGTGTTTGTGTGTGGCATTCCTGCTTGTTTTAATGTCACAATTTTATTTTAAGCAGCTGCAGTATTCTTTATAGCCAATTCAAAACAGAGCATACATAGCTCAAAAAGCATAAAAAAAGCTATGGGATACTACAAACAGAAATTACAAGCACAATATGGTAACATTTGCAAAGTAAGACACAAAAACAACCAATAAAACATACTTCCAGGAACAATCATTAAGATAGGTAATCAGTAGGCAATAGTTGATACAGGGCAGACATTGTAGCCACACTTTTACCTGATGTCTGGTCTTGTAATACAGGTTGAGTCTCCCATATCCAATTATTCTGAAATACGGAATTTTCTGAGCGTGACCGAATTAGAGACACCTTTGTATTCTGATGGTTCAATGCACACAAACTTTGTTTGATGAACAAACTAATTAAAAATATTGTATAAAATTACCTTCAGGCTATGTGTATAAGGTGTATATGAAACATAAATGCACTCTGTGTTTAGGCTTGTGTCCCATACCCAAGATATGAACATATTTCAAAATACGGAAAAATCTGATATCCAAATACTTCTGGTCCCAAGCATTTTGCATATGGGAGACAACCTGTGCTGTGATCATTTGAACTTCCTGTTGGTTAGATCATACCTTGCAACCACCAGTAATAGCGAATGATCCAGAGAAGATAAATTCGTTTGCATATTGTCTGTATAGCAATGAGTCTGAAATCTAAAGTAGCTTATTAGTGATTCAAATGAAAAGTTTTGTAAATAGACAATAGGGATGTATTCATGAAGCTGGCGGCCGAAAAGCAGACCGACAACATCCCAACAGTGAAATCTCGGCATGGGACTTATGATAGGCGTCTAAATACCGCCGCATATCATGAGCCCCGTGCTGAAATCCCGATGTCCGGCATACCGATAGTAGGTAAGCCGGGCGTCGGGAGCTGACAGCCGCAGGGGGGGAAGGGTTAGGTTTAGGGACTCCCGGGGGGACTTAGGGTTAGCCCCCCCCCAGGAGGGTTAGGGTCAGGCTAGGGGAAAGGCGGGTTAGCATCAGGCACCACCAGGGGGAGGTTAGGTTAGCCACCCCCCGGGAGGGTTAGGTTTAGGGTGCTGGGAGGGGGAGTTAGGTTTAGGCACCCCTGGGGGGGAGGTTAGGGTTAGGCACTAGGGGAAGAGGTTAGGGTTAGGCACCCCTGAGGGAGGGTTAAGGGGGGGGAGGGGAGGGTTAGGGGTTTTACTCACCTCAGTCGGGATCTTCATGTGCCGGCCTTCTGGCGTTGGAATTTCATTCGCCGGGCTTAGGTCCGGCAGTAATACATACTGATTCCTAGACAATAGCAGAGGGCCAAGGACCATGCTTTGTGATAACCAAATAGAAGACACAGATAGGAGGTGGAACCAGGGAAGCAAATATTGATTGAGATCCAGTATAGGACACTGTCCTGAAGAAGTAGGAAATGCAGTGTTTGTATGAGAAGAGAGTGGTCCATATGTCAGTCAGCTATAGGGGCAATTCCCCATTATGCCGATGCCTGGATCAGAGTATAACAATTCCAACTCGAAAAATGGGCAGAATCGGTGAGTTCGGAGATTGTTAGAACAGATGTAGCCGCACTCATCATTGCCAGGCACATGCATCAAAGCATTGCGCTGCCCTCGACAGGCTGTGACTCATCGCAGACGGTGTTCCTCCATTGAAGTCTATGGCAAGCGTGTGCGTACGCCATAGACGCTGGCACACTAGGCGCGTAATCAATGCCGTGATTCGCACACATTGTGGGATAGATGAGTGTGGCTACATCTGTTTGTTGTTTTTTGCCGGTCAGCAAATCCGCTCATCAGCATATCAGCTCGGCATTGGCAGAATGGGGAATTGGCATTTAGATGTATGGCCCACATTAGTCACTACAAGGTTGGGAATGAAGACCTGATTGATCAGGTTCTAAGACGTTATGGGCCTGATTC
This sequence comes from Taudactylus pleione, assembly GCA_031769625.1. Classification (NCBI taxonomy): domain Eukaryota; kingdom Metazoa; phylum Chordata; class Amphibia; order Anura; family Myobatrachidae; genus Taudactylus; species Taudactylus pleione. The sequence goes on from JAUIMM010000121.1 coordinate 5,861,064, forward strand.
AGAGCCGCTCGTAAGCGGCAGTACGCTCGTTCCGAGCGATGTTCGCCCATATGCGCATGCGTATGGTTTTTAATACGCATGCGCGAACCAGTCAGTGCGGCTGAAAATCATTTGTTCGCTATATAGCGAATGCTTGCTATTTTGAATGACATGAGGAGGCGTATGTGGGTGGTAACAGGGGAAGGTGCTTGAAAACGGGGAGTGGAGATCAGAACGCAGGCGTGCTTAAAGGTCAAAACGGGCGTTTTATGGGTGTGCATAATTAATACAGCAGCATCACTGACCACGTCACTGGGTTATTTTATAGCCAGAACTGCTCGCAAATTTGTGGTAGCAAAAACCAACCACAAGAATAGCGAGCAGTTCATACGCTGGGCGATGTACTCGATTAATCTAATAAATAGCGGACATGACGTAGGATGCGAGCGGCCAGGGGGCGTATTTTTCCAAAAAACGACCGCAAGTTTGGTTCGCTCGTTCAGACCTAGAGGCGTGAACAGACCGCAAAGAGCGAGCGGTTCATTTGAATAGCCACCCCTATTTTCTGGACGAGCGAGCGCTAATTGCGTCCGGCTCTGAATCAGGCCTTATGTGAGGACAGGAAAAAGGTATATGGGGCTGCAAGAGAGGACATCAACAGGGCGTTGCTCCTGCTAGAGGATAATGTTTGATAATGGAGTTTGTAAGTCCTGTACTTGAAGTAGAAAATAAGGTCTTGAAAGGTATTGAAAGAAGTTTGGGTTTAGAAGACTGAGCAGAGATGAGAAAGCTTTTTTAAACATTTTGTTCTGGTAACACCATACTACATGGCAATAGCTGACTGCATACTTTTGCTGGCAACAGAAATTTTTATAGTTTTATAAATAGACCCCATAATCAAACATAAGACAACAGAGACATTGACTATTGATATTTGAATCTCATCAAGTTGAGGATACACATATGAATCAAAATGAGAGTAATGAGAGGTGCTACCATACTGAGACTTTTAGTAAATACACAGAAAAATAGAATGTAGGTGCACTATACAAACATTACTATACAAAATGATAATACATTTTGCATTAAATAAGAGGGATTTTTTTTGCATAATTTTGGCCAATGTTATCGGCTTACCCATCACGTCCAGGTCACCTCATCATCAGGTAAGTCCCTAACAGAACCGCTTGATTGTTAGGGACTTACCCAATTATGTTACCTGAACGTGTGGGTAAGCCGATAACTTTGGCCCTAATTATGCAAATAAAACTCTCTCTTATTTGATGTAAAATGCATTATAATTTTGTATAGTAATATTTTTATAGTGCACCTACATTCTCTTTTGAGAGTATGCCTTATATAAAAAAAATACCTCTGCTAGGCTTTGTAGTGGTGGAAAAATACGCTTCCTGCAGCTGTAATTTGATAATTATGTAAATGAATATAATAATAATGTAGATTGATGGAAGAACAAAGTCCACATCATTTAAAGGTTATTACTCCAAAGAGATTGTTTGGTGGTACTTTCCCTCTACTTTTGGCTTTTCATACAGTATAACCCTGCAACCATATTATTGTAACTGTGACCCACCTTGCTGCAGCAGAAGTGGCTGCTTTCCAGTAACAACGTAACGTGTGTTGCCTGCTTGTAGTCATACTAACATTGTTTCTTCAATTTATCCTCCCGCATTTCCAATGACCTTTTTTATCCCAGTCCATGCATTTGTGTGTGTCCTTGCTCTGCCTCCTTCCTCCTCCTGTTACGCCTCCACTGTACTATGCGATGCCTCCACCAGCCTCTATAACCCCTTCCTCAATGCTTGCAATGCCTCCCTGTCAGTGCCTATTCTCAGATTACATTGCCCGTAGTGACGTTTGCTGTTTCGGCTGATAAGGGCTGCACATTATTGCTTTGCAGTCATTTTGTGGTGACTTTGTGTTTGTTTTATTGTCAGACCCTCTATTATCCACTTGTTTTCTCTCCACCATCAGCTCCTCCAGTCACCATTGTTGGCAACACAGGAACTCCGGAGCATCATGTTCTGATGACCGGTGATGATTTGGTTCTAGCCTGTGAGCTGTCCCGGCCAAACTTCAAGGTGCGCTGGCTGAGAGATGGGGAGGAGCTGGTGTCAGGGGGACGCGTGAAAATCTTGACACGAGGAATCCATCGGCAACTCACCATACAAAGTGTTCGGCCTTCTGACTCTGGCACATATACCTGTGATGCTGGCACAGACCAGTTAAATGCAGAGGTCCGTGTAGAAGGTAAGAAGTGGTCTTTTGATGCCACCAGCGTGTAACATCTTATCTATGTTGGAGAATTCCTGTAGGCTTCCTTACATGTGGTATTTCACACAGCAACACAAAACTGAGATTTGTAATAAACTAGGAATAGTTCATTTGCATCTGTATTTTTGTTATTTTTGCTGCTTATGATAGTTTTTCCTTTCAAGGTTAATAATTTATTTTGAAATTTAAATTTAGTTTGACAAAGAAGGTCCCATACAGCAAACATAATTGGAGCCATTTATGGGACAACAGCTGCCGCTCAGGTAGAATGTGTAAGGACTGTACTTTATATATTTTCTCTAGCAGGTGAAGTGTGTACCTCTGTGTCCGTGTACTTGATATTACTGCAGTAGCCAGACCTGGGACACTGTATCTACCAATCCGTGTTTCCACAATTAAGTCACTATCATATATGTTTATGTTATAAGAATTTATAACAGTTATTTGTCCACTATTGGCCATTGTTTTTGTTGAGTCCTGTTTATGTCCCCTGATGCACTTTTGTTCCATGTTGACTAATCTCCGGATTTCCCATTAATTAGAGAATTTCTCACAGACTGAATTGCACACTGTGGCCACAGGACAGAAGCATATGAGCCTGTTTGAAGGTGTATCACTTGCGGGTGCTCGAATCCTGGTGCAATTCATGAATTGATGATGACAGTCGACGCTCACATCTAATTTGCTAAAAGCGTCTTAATTTTTTTTTGTATTTTAATACTATAGTAACATGACTGCTACAATCTGTTTAGATTATTATAGTGATATATGCAAGGGTTGGGTATAGGAGACCGGCAGTCAGGATGCCGGCTGAGAAAAACACAGACAGCGGCATCCCGATGCTCAGAATCCCGATAGGGGCTGAGTTAGTATTGTAACCCTCCCCCTTCACCCTCTAACCCTAACCCTCCCTTCCTGCATCCTAACTCCCCCACCCTATCCCTAACCCTCCCCCGTTAGTGCCTAAACCCAACCCAACCCTCCCCCCTTAGTGGCTAACCCCCCCTGCTGGTGACCCTAATCCCCTTGTCTACAGTCTAACCCTAACCTCCCCCCTCCTGCAGCCTAACCTTAACCTCCCCAAGGTGCCTAAATCATATACTACTACTCTCTTCTGGAGTAAAGCAGGCCTACCTCTCCTGGAGAAAGGCAGGCGTATATAGTACACTCTCCTGGAGTAAAGCAGGCGCATATAGTACTCTCTCTTGGAGTAAAGCAGGCGCATATAGTACTCTCTCCTGGAGTAAAGCAGGCGCATATAGTACTCTCTCCTGGAGTAAAGCAGGCGCATATAGTACTCTCTCCTGGAGTAAAGCAGGCGCATATAGTACTCTCTCCTGGAGTAAAGCAGGCGCATATAGTACTCTCTCCTGGAGTAAAGCAGGCGCATATAGTACTCTCTCCTGGAGTAAAGCAGGCGCATATAGTACTCTCTCCTGGAGTAAAGCAGGCGCATATAGTACTCTCTCCTGGAGTAAAGCAGGCGCATATAGTACTCTTTCCTGTAGTAAAGCAGGCGCATATAGTACTCTCTCTTGGAGTAAAGCAGGCGCATATAGTACTCTCTCCTGGATTAAAGCAGGCGGCTATAGTACTCTCTCCTGGAGTGAAGCAGGCGCATATAGTACTCTCTCCTGGAGTAAAGCAGGCGCATATACTACTCTCTCCTGGAGTAAAGCAGGCGCATATACTACTCTCTCCTGGAGTAAAGCAGGTGCATATAGTACTTTCTCCTGGAGTAAAGCAGGCGCGTATACTACTCTCTCCTGTAGTAAAGCAGGTGCATATAGTACTCTCTCCTGGAGTAAAGCAGGCGCATATACTACTCTCTCCTGGAGTTAGCAGGTGCATATACAACTACTCTTCTGGAGTAAAGCAGGTGCATATAGTAGTACTCTCTCCTGTAGTAAAGCAGGCACATATACACAGGGGTGTATCTAGGGGTCTGAGAGCTCCTGGCAGAGTAAGGGACTGGCGCCGCCCCCCCCCCCCTCCCCCTGCTAGCAGTTAGTAAACCGACTCCTCCTCACCACTCCTTCGTCGCACGGCAGTGATGCTTCTGACTGGGAGATCATCAGCAGCACAGACTTTTGACAGACAGAACAGTGTGCTGTAAATAAAAATACACCTTACCTATATGGTGGTTTCTCTGCGATGGGGAACCTCTGAAGAAATTGGTCCTCCTTGGGCAGACAGTCGGTATTCACTATTCATGTAGGAAATCTCATTTACCGGAAGATGCCTGTTTGTGTAGGAATATAACCAATGTCATTATCATACAACAGAGGTTCAACGAAACTCGTGTCTCATGTCCCTTCCAGCCTCCTACCTGTGTCACTCCAGCCTCCTCCTCCGTGTCCAATTCATCCATGTGTCTTTCAAGCTACATGCCCCGTGTCTCTCAAGTCTTGTGCCCAGTGTCACCTCTAGTCTCCTGCTCCATGTGTTACCTCCTGCTCCAAGTCCCCACCAATGTTCTGTGTCTCCCCAACGTCCTGCTCAATGTCGCCTCCAGCTCTGTCACCTCCTGCCCCATGTCCCTTCTAGCTTTCTGTGTCATCTCCAGCCTCCTGCTTTCTGTATCACGTCCTGCCCCATGAACCCCCCCATCCTCCTACTCCATTTTGCCTCCAGCTCACTGTGATATTCCAGTCTCCTGCCCCATGTCACTTGAGCTTCCTGTCCCACTCATTCCTTCCTCTGCTACCTGTCTTTCAAGTCTTCTCCCCCCTCTGTATTTCCAGCCTCCTGCCACCTCTGTATTTCCAGCCTATACATCTACTCTCCTGGAGTAAAGCAGGCATACTGCCGGTTCTATAATTACGCAAGGTACCGCAGCTGAGTAGGACGCCACATAATGGAGGGCGCCCTGGCTACCACCTTGTTAATTTTTTTAATAAGACAATGCAGCCAGCAACAGAGGCAAGCTGTGGGCAGACTGTGTCACTTTGAAACAGCTGCACCACAGTTGTAATGGGCGGCCACCTGATCGCTCACAAGGGGCGATGTGACGTCATGACATCGCAGGTGCATTGCGCAAATGGCAGGGACTGGACGCGCAGTGGTGGAGAGAGGGACGGGAGCCTCGACCCGCGAAGGAACATTGGTGCCAGACTGCCAGCAGGCATCTTTCTGCTGTCAATGCTGTGGGCTGGGGCGGCAGAACCGCCCGCCCGGGCTGCCAGTCACCGTCATCGGAAAGTTTATCCACATCCCTCCTGGGCTATCTGGCTGGCCTGCTGGTAAGGAGCTATAACACCGTCAGTGTGTCAGTGACACAGACTGACAGTGTGTGTCGCAGGAAAAATGGTGTGACTCAAGTCAAGTGATATGGTAGAGGTGCTGGCCTGGGGCAGGGATTATACTGCTAATGGTGTGGTTTTATAGATATAGCTATATTTAAAGATAGCCTCATGAAAAAGAATTTGACCCTAGGCTGCAATTTTAGGGTATGGTCATTTTATGTAAAAATCTCACAAAATGGGATATTACAATAAATTATGTTTTTATGTGCAATGCATATGTATAAAATGTTCATTTTAAAATGTAATGATAAATTAAAAATATATATTTGGGGTACCCCCTAAGAACAATCAGTACAATATGAAATTCAAATAACAATATATTATTTTAATCCAATATATATGAATCCTAGTATCACATATCTGTTTCACATGTATATGCTTGCTTCAGTAATTAGTGCAGTAAAGCAATAGATAATAATGTTCTATCCCTTGAATATTGGAGGCTAATAGGATACAGTGATGCCAATCAAAATCCAAAGTGCTCTATGAAAATATTTATAAACCTAAAGAAAACACCACAATAATATGTAGTTTTTAAAGTGGTGTATTTCTAAAGGGTCCCGACACTCCTATTAGAATGGAAATATGAAGAACTCCACAGTAATAAGATGTAGTTCATGATGTAGTTCATGAAGGGTCCCGATTTTTTGGCCCACATATTCAGGACCGGGACAGTATTCCTTTTGGCTTTGGCAGTATATCTGTGCTTCGGTATTATTCCTGATGGTAAATGTAATGTTCCAGCTGTAGCTATCTAGGTAAGCAGCGCAATCCCGGATTTCAGGTGTATCCGGTGGTATCACCTACTGGTAGCCTGGTCCTGGCCCCTCTGAAGGCCTCATTTAGTGCTGGGTTTTCACTCGGTGGATCATGCCATGGGGCGTATCTATAATGAGTGCAGGGTGTGCGGTGCACACGGGCCCCTGGGTCCAGGAGGCAGAGCCGTAACTAGACTTTTTGGTGACCTGTGCCAGAAAGACCATTGGCGCCCCCCTCATTTTTCAAAGGGACATAATGCACCGTCAAAAAGGGTCATGACTTCATGGGGAAGGGCCAGGGAAGAGATAGGGGAGGCCAGGAGATGCTGGGGATGAAATATGAGGAAGCTACAAGCAAGAATGATAATAAACAGAAATTTGACAGGCCCAAACAGCGCCCCCTGACCTGTGGTGCCCTGTGCGATGGCACTGGCCGCACTACCCTAGCTACGGCCCTGCCAGGTGGGTCCACACCACACACCCTGCACCCATATAGTCTTATACTTACCTATCAGTAGTGCTGCTCTGCAGCGTCGAGCCTGGGAAAATGGGGTGGACATTTTCCCGGTGACTCGCGCATGCGCAGTACTGCTGTCCCCGGGAAAACGTCTCAGGTGCCATTTTCCCAGAAACCCAGGCATGTGCAATAGATTCTGGCACTAAGCCAGAACCTACTGCACATGAGAGAGGAGGGGGCCCGCACTGAGGCCCTGATTCAGCTCTAATAGAGCCGGAAGCTTACTACTGACATCGCTCGTGATGTCAGTAGGGCTGCCCCCAAACGGCAGGCGTTCCTTCGGGAACGCCTCCATTTGGCATGCTACCCCCCTGACACGCCTACAAAACCGGACGAGCTGTCGATCAACATCAACAGACGCCCCGTTTGTAGCGCGCCCCGGAGCGAGTGAATTTCTCACTTGCTCCAGGGCTCGCGCACGCGCAGTCTGCCCGGCCATCGACCCGCTTGCGAGCGGGTCTGAATCAGGCCCTGAGTCTGCACACAGGCCCCCTCCTCTCTTAAAACGCCCCTGATCATGCCCTTCCAACGCTAAACGTTAACTTAACGTCTTACTGGCTCTGCTCTCCACTGGCGGCAGCATCACATCCGCCCCCTCCCGCTCAGCAGCAGCACAACTCCCCAATCCCGTCCCAGCAGCCCCTGTATGAGTGACTATAACCGGTGCATATCGCTGTCGCCATTATCCTCATCAGCTAGCAACGGCAGCATGAGAAGTGCACGGCGAATACAGCGCTTCCTGTGGGACCCGGTCATTTTTAAAAACCGAGTCCCTCAACTTCTGTATCGCATAAGAACACGCTATAGCGCATATTTTGTGATCACTGTAAAGGCTCCTGTGATCATCCACCATTGCGGTCTTCCATAAACATCCAGCCCTTTTTGTGTTGGCAAGATCACCAGTGCTTTGTTCTTTTCTTAGAATGTACCACACTGTTTATTTGGCCATTCTCTCATGGATTTTTTTTGTACTTGCACACACTATACAATTATCTGTCAGATATCTATCCAATCTGGATGGTTGGAATGAACGTCTGGTAATGTACAGGAGCAAATAACAATCGAGCATTTGCTCCCAAACACTGGAAAACAAATAAATGATTGTTCAAATTTGTTAAATCAGTTTGATTTAACCAAATTGTCTGCATGACCATTTTTGACTGTTTTCCAGTGTTTGGGAGCAAATGGTCGATTGTTATTTGCTGCCATATACATTAGCAGATTTTAATTACAACCAGCCAGATTGGATATATGGTCTGACAGATAATTGTATAGTGTGTGCCTATCTTGAGGATGACTAGAGGTAAATTTACTAAGAATCGAGAATGGTCGAGTGTAGTTTTTTTTTTAATCTCGAATTGCATCGCCAAATCTCGGGTTATTTTCCCGTTTTTCATCTCGCAAATGAGTTTAGCTGAAAGTGAGTTGGCCGATGGTGAAGCAGATCGAGATATCTCCCCCGAGTAGCAAGTTTAGATGAGATTACTCACACGAGATTGCAGTGTTTTCTCTCTGCAAATCTCTCCCGAGCTAGCAGCCTGCACATATCAGTGAGATATGTGCTGGCTGCTTGTGTGTTAAGACCTGTTAAAAAGACATAGAGTCCCACCCTAAAGCTTAACCAGCCCCGGACTTGCCAGCCAGTCCTGGTTCTTAAAATTACGGGGAACAAAACTAGTAGGGTTCCACAGTAATTTAAGAACCAGCACCGGGCAGCAGGGCCAGACCTGGTTTTAAATATAGAGGTAAAAATATTTGCGTGAGGTTCCCCCTATATTTAAAAACAGCTCTGGACCCTTTCTAGTGGTGGACTGATGCCACAGCCAGGGGAGCCCTTTCACTGGGCCCCCCCCAGCTGCAGCATCAGCCCTGACCACTAGTCAGCCCAGGCCCGGGATCCCTGGGGAGTTGGGGACCCCCCCAACAAAGGGGTCCCCCTCTCAGGGCACCCCTGGTCTAGGCTGATAGCCCGGGGCTATCCCTGCCACCCCTGGGCGGTGGGTGGCAGGTTGATAGTGTATGTAGTGTGTAAAAAATAGAATTAACAACATTGCTTTACAGTGGAACTGCAGGTCCCAGCAAGCCTCCTCCGCATGCTGGTACTTGGCGAACCACAAGTACCACAATGCAGGGCATTAAGTGCCTGCTGCTACGTGTAGTTCACCTGTAAAGAAATGTGTAAAAAAACACAAGACACACACACTGTGAAAATAAAGTTTTATTACATACATACACACTCACACATTAGTACATTTACGTCCTAGTGTCACTTAAATTGAGAGTTCCTTTAACCTTATGTTGTGGGTTCACGGCAACAGCTTCTAAATGTAAATGCCTCACTTGGAATCAACTCCAAACATTTTTTCCTGCTTTATTGTAAAACAAAATAGCAAAGGAATGGCCCACACCTGTCCATGAAATGCCAATTGTCCCATTACTTTTGGTCCTTTGAAAAGAGGGGTTACGTATTAAACATCTGTAATTCCATAACTGGGTAACCTTTATTCACTACTCACATCTTTTGTAGCTATGTGTTACAGAGCTGAATGTAGTGCCAAGACCCTACATCATTTATCCTCACCTCTTGGCTCATTTACATGAAGTTGAAACTCAAATTTTCTCAGCTTTACCTGTCTGCCACCCATAATGCCTAAGGCTACATCTGACCTTATTGGCAATCTTCAGAAAACGAAACCCATAAATCTATTTATATTCCATATAGAAATAGATTACAAACTACTGTATATAACTATTAAAATCAGGTATGCCAGGAGTCCGGGACCAATATGTAATCTAAATTGAAATCACACATTTATCATAAATACGAGGGGTGCCAAATTCTATATTCGCTTGCCAAAAATGTAGGCTTGGGCCGGCCCTGCGCATATAGTTCTACTCTCACCTGGAGTAAAGCATGTGCATATAGTACTGCTCTGTTCTGGAGTAAAGCAGACACATATACTACTCTCTCCTGGAGTAAAGCATGCCATAAACAACTCCCCCTTGGAGTAAAGCAGGCACATATATTACTCCCCCTTGGAGTAAAACAGGCGCATATACTACTCTCTCTTGGTACAGTAAAAAGCATGCTATAAACTACTCCCCCTAGGAGTAAAGCAGGCGCATATACTAATCTCTCCTGGTATAAAGCATGCTATAAACTACTCCTCCTTGGAGTAAAGCATGCCATATGCTACTCCCGCTTGGAGTAAAGCAGTTACAGATACTACTACTTTCACCTGGAGTAAAGCAGTCACATAAACTACTGTTCTCTCTGGGAGTAAAACTGGCACATATACTACTCTCTCCTGGAGTAAAGCAGGTGCATATACTACTACTCTCTCCTGGAGTAAAGCAGGTGCATATACTACTCTCTCCTGGAAAAAAAGCAGGCCCATATACTACTCTCTCCTGGAGTAAAGCAGTCACATATACTACTACTATCACCTGGAGCAAAGCAGGCACTTATACTACTACTTTCTCCTTGTTACAAGCCCCCGCATTGCGAACGCCATGTGTTGTGAACGCCGGAGGATCAATCACTGAACTCTTCCCACCGGCTGTCTGTCCGGATTGGCTCTTGCTTGTGCAGAGGCTGCTCAGATGCCAGTGATAGCGTCTCATATGTTTCCGGTTCTGGTATTCGAATCCTGTCAAGTCGAGTCTGTCGTACTTCAGCCTGTCTCGAGTGTCTCTGCCAGCTTGTGTCATCCCAGCGGCACAATCCACTATCCAGCGTCCATTGCCGCTTGTGTCATCCCGGCAGCACAGGCCACACTCTAGTGCCCCCTGCCGCTTGTGTCATCCCAGCAGCACAGGCCGCAATCCAGCGTCCATTGCCGCTTGTGTCATCTCGGCGGCACAGGCCGCACTCCAGTATCTCCTGCCGCTTGTGTCATCCAGGCATCAGAGGCCACCACCCAGCGTCCACTACTGCTTGTGTCATCTCGGCGGCACAGGTCGCACTCCAGTATCTCCTGCCGCTTGTGTCATCCCAGCGGCACAGGCCACAACCCAGCATCCACTGCAGCCTGTGTCGTCTTGGCGGCACAGGTCGCACTCCAGTGTCTCCTGCTGCATTTGTCATCCCGGCATCACAGGCCACAACTCAGCGTCCACTGCTGCTTGTGTCATCTCGGTGGGACAGGGCATACTCCACTATCTCCCGCTGCCTGTGTCATCTCAGCGGTACAGGCCGCACTCCAGTATATCCTGCTGCTTGTGTCATCTCGGCGGCACAAGTCGCACTTCTGCGTCTTTCAGTCGACGCAACTCTGCAACCAGCTATTCGGCCCAAGGGCCGCAACTTATTGAGCACTACCAGCCCTCAAGGCTGCTCCACGGCCCAAAGGCCACATCTTGTTGAGCACTACCAGCCCTCAGGGCTGCTCCACGGCCCAAAGGCCGCATTTTGTTGAGCACTACCAGCCCTCAAGGCCCCTCCACGGACGAAGGCTGCATCTTGTCTAAGCACTGCCAGCCCTCAAGGCTGCTCCACGGCCCAAAGGCCGCATCTTATTGAGCGCTACCAGCCCTCAAGGCTGCTACTTGGTCTAGGCTGAATCTTGTCTTTGTTTCCAGCTCTCAAGGCTGTTGCTGGACTTCTTTCCTGGGGTGTACTCCGACAATCCTTACTACCAAATCCTCAGCACCATTGGAACCCATAGTATTCTCGTGTGAACTGTTACTACCCCGAGTACTAAGACCAGACGGCCACCTAAGTACCAGTGATCGTTTATAGATCTAAGGGAACAACAGGTGGTTGTTAGTGGCGGAAGACCTCGCAAGCCTGGGTTCTAGGGGGTTCCTAACGAGCTCTGGGAGTTATTACACTCCTGGAGTAAAGCAGGTACTTATACAACTACTCTCTCCTGGAGTAAAGCAGGCCATATAGAGAACTCTTTCCTGGAGTAAAGCATGCCATATATAGAACTCTTTCCTGGAGTAAAGCAGTCACTCATACTACTACTCTCTCCTGCAGTAAAGCAGGCCCATATATTACTCTCTCCTGGAGTAAAGCAGTCACATATACTACTACTGTCACCTGTAGTAAAGCAGGTGCATATACTACTCTCTCCTGGAGTAAAGCAGGCACTTATACTACTACTCTCTCCTGGAGTAAAGTAGGCACATATACTACTACTCTCTCTCGTGGAGTAAAGCATGCACATATACTACTCCCCTTGGAGTAAAGCAGTCACATAAACTACTACTCTCTCCTGGAGTAAAGCAGGCACATACAGTACTACTCTCTCCTGGAGTAAAGCAGGCCCATATACTACTCTCTCCTGGAGTAAGGCAGTCACATATACTGCTACTCTCGCCTGTAGTAAAGCAGGTGCATATACTACTACTCTCGTCTGGAGTAAATTAGGCACTTATACTACTACTCTCTCCTGGAGTAAAGCAGGCACTTATACTACTACTCTCTCCTGGAGTAAAGCCTTTACATATACTACTCCCCCTTGGAGTAAAGCAGTCACATAAACTACTAATCTCTCCTGGAGTAAAGCAGGCATATATTGTACTACTTTCTCCTAGAGTAAAGCAGGCCCATATACTACTCTCTCCTGGAATAAAGCAGTCACATATGCTACTACTCTCGCCTGTAGTAAAGCAGGTGCATATACTACTACTCTTGTCTGGAGTAAAGCAGGCACTTATAATACTACTCTCTCCTGGAGTAAAGCAGGCACATATACTACTACTCTCTCTTGGAGTAAAGCAGGCTCATGTACCACTCTCCTGGAGAAAAGCAGGCCCATATACTACTCTCTCCTGTAGTAAAGCAGTCACATATACTACTACTCTTGCCTGGAGTAAAGCAGGTGCATATACTACTACTCTCGTCTGGAGTAAAGCAGGTACATATACTACTACTCTCTACTGGTGTAAAGCAGGCTCATATACTACTCTCTCCTGGAGAAAAGCAGGCCCATAAACTACTCTCTCCTGGAGAGTCACATATACTACTACTCTCGCCTGGACTAAGCAGGTGCATATACTACTACTCTCGCCTGGAGTAAAGCAGGCCCATATACTACTCTCTCCTGTTGTAAAGCAGGTGCATATAGTACTACTCTCTCCTGGAGTAAAGCAGGCACATATACTACTCTCTCCTGGAGTAAAGCAGATGCATTTAGTACTACTCTCTCCTGGAGTAAAGCAGGCACTTATACTACTACTCTCTCCTGGAGTAAAGCAGGTGCATTTAGTACTACTCTCTCCTGGAGTAAAGCAGGCACTTATACTACTACTCTTTTCTGGAGTAAAGCAAGCACTTATACCTCTACTCTCTCCAGGAGTAAAGCAGGCACTTATACTACTACTCTCTCCTGGAGTAAAGCAGGTACATACACTACTACTCTCTCCTGGAGTAAAGCAGGCACTTATACTACTACTCCTGGAGCAAAGCAGGTGCATTTAGTATTACTCTCTCCTGGAGTAAAGCAGGCACATATACTACTACTACTGTTTTCTGTAGTAAAGCAGGCACTTATACTACTACTTTCTCCAGGAGTAAAGCAGGCACTTATACTACTACTCTCTCCTGGAGTAAAGCAGGTACATATACTGCTCTCTCCTGGAGTAAAGCAGGCACTTATACTACTACTCTCCTGGAGTAAAGCAGGTACATATACTACTCTCTCCTGAAGTAAAGCAGGAACTTATACTACTACTCTCTCCTGGAGTAAAGCAGGTACATATACTACTACTCTCTCCTGGAGTAAAGCAGGTACATATACTACTCTCTCCTGGAGTAAAGCAGGTGCATTTAGTACTACTCTCTCCTGGAGTAAAGCAGGCACTTATACTACTACTCTTTTCTGGAGTAAAGCAGACACTTGTTCTACTACTCTCTCCTGGAGTAAAGCAGACACTTATACTACTACTCTTTTCTTGAGTAAAGCAGACACTTATACTACTACTCTCTCCTGGAGTAAAGCAGGCACCTATACTACTTTCTCCTGGAGTAAAGCAGGCACTTATACTACTACTCTCTCCTGGAGTAAAGCAGGTACATATACTACTCTCTTCTGGAGTAAAGAAGGCACATATACTACTCTCTCCAGGAGTAAAGCAGGCACTTATACTACTACTCTCTCCTGGAGTAAAGCAGGTGCATATACTACTCTCTCCTGGAGTAAAGCATGCACTTATACTACTACTCTCTCCTGGAGTAAAGCAGGCACATATACTACTCTCTCCTGGAGTAAAGCAGGTGCATATAGTTCTACTCTCTCCTGGAGTAAAGCAGGTGCATATACTACTCTCTCCTGGAGTAAAGCATGCACTTATAATACTACTCTCTCCTGGAGTAAAGCAGGCACATATACTACTCTCTCCTGGAGTAAAGCAAGTACATCTTGCTTTTACCAGTTCTGCAAGAAAAATGATAATTTTTAGGGTGTATTTTGCTCTAATGATTTAGTAACAAATTCTGTCCCTTTCAGCATAATTACTAATATGTTAAATAGCTTCTTAGAGGCTATCTAGGTAGTGATCCAGTCATTCCTTTACTATTAGCTCTTCACATGGACATAAGAAAATCATGTCTACTGAGTGGCCTCTTTGGCAGATTCCTTGGACCACTTTCTGTGTAGAAATTTTGCATGCTTATATGAGAGGCCATGCTATTTAGTAATACTGTTAATTGACAACTTTGTATTTACCCTTAGTGCCCCGACAGGTGGAGTTCATCACAGAGCTGCAGAACATCACTGTACTTGAAGGGGACACTGCTACTTTCAAATGTGTTGTGGCTCCCGAGGATGTGATTCTCAACTGGGAATTAAATGGGTCACCCTTGAATTCAGATCGGAGGGCCAACATGGCAAGCAATGGCCTGTGCCACTCTCTCACCTTGCATGTCTGTCGCCTCGCTGACTCTGGCACCATCACTGCAAACGCTGAGGGTGTTATCTCCCGGGCAAGACTTAGAGTACAAGGTAGGACTACTCACTTTGCTCCACTAGCCTTGGTACCATATTATAAGAGTTTACACTTTGGCTGAATATATCAGCAAATAATTATTGTACACAGTTTGCTTTACAGAATAAAGAAATTGTGTCATAAATGTTACTATACTGCAGATTATGTGTAGGCAACCTGTGGGTCTCCATAAGAGAGGGGGTTGTTGTACCATCTCTGAATGTTTGTAGTTGTGAAGGTATATGAGGACCTGAGATGTTGGATATTACTATATGGCATTGACTGTCTTTTACTACATTCAAACTGCTCAACATTCCAGATGGACAAAGAGGGACATTTGATGGAATTGTATTACAGAGTTAAATTATTTCAGTGTTCTATGTAAATAATTGTTTCTGTCCCATAAGTTTGTTGAAAACTGACCTGGTAACGTTGCATATGGGGGGAGGGAGGGAGGGGAGATGGGTGTATGAAGAACTGCACTGTGTTTTACAGCTCTGCTCTCTCATCAGAGGCACACGTGATGTTTACTCAGGTGTTGGAGGACATAGAGGTGGAAGAAGAACAGGATGTCACCTTCCAGGTGCAAGTTTCCACCGAGAGAGCAGAAGTTCACTGGGTGAAACAAGGAGTTGTTATCCAGCCCAGCAGCAGATTCACTCTCCAAGACAGTGGTCAGATCCATACGCTAACCATCCACTGTATTCAAGCTTCTGACCGGGGCCGCTACAGCTGTGAAAGCCTTCATGACCGAACGGATTGTCGCCTTAATGTTCTACGTATGTACCAATGTATCCCATATACAGTACATATTATCCCTTTCCCATTAAATTACTGATGAGAGATATCAGCTTGGGGTAGGAGTATTACGCTGGCCTTCTAAACAGGTCACTAAATTGTCACCCAAATTGTGCAATCTACTATAACATTCAATTCTCCATAGTCTTAATTTATTTTTATGACACATCCTATTTAATTTTAAATAGCTCTCACTTATATGTTCCTATAAACGCTCAGGTCTCGTTGTCCAATTGTTAATTTCTCAGGTGTTGTTAAGTAGGAAATGTAGATTACAAACAATTGAGTAGTTGTAAATGTTTTTAACCTTTTATAATTGTTTTTCCTCACAGCAAAAAGTATATCAGTGAGGAAGGGTCTGAAAGATGTGAATTGCGAGGAAGGAAGCGATATAGAGTTTACAGTAGAGTTGTCCCATGAAGGTTTAATCGGGGAATGGTGGAAGGGAGGTGTCCGTCTGACCTCCGAGGACAATTGTATGATCAGGTCAAGTGGGCACCAGCATTTTTTGCGGCTTTCAGACCTCAGACTGCCTGATACTGCTGTGATAGCTTTTACCACCGACACTCTGCGCACCACGGCGCATCTGACCGTCACTGAGCACCCACTTGCCATCAAACAACCACCACAGGACTTTGTTGTCAATGAAGCTGGGTTAGCAACATTCCAGTGTGAAGTCTCCAAACAAGAAGCTGTTGTGGCCTGGAGCAAGGTAATGTCTGCTGTTCATATCTGTACTTTGCAATGGCTTCAGATATATGGTATCATGTGCCATTTTCTTCAAGGCTACAAACAGCAGCTCATTTATGTGGAGCACAAAGATTATTTTTTATGATAAGAACTTCTCCTTGTGTTAAGCACTTCTCCCTCCATCCTCATCACTTGCTTTCTCTGATGCAGATAGTCACTTTATTCTCTTATCAGACATATATTTAGAGGGAAGAGAAGAAGGCAGAAGGTTCCCCCAGAGAACACTAATGGCTGCAATCATGTGTAAATATGTGTAAATAAAGCTGAGAAGGGTGATATACGAACATGCATAAATCTTACCCTTATAGCACACGTGCCATTACATGCTTACATTTGTGCCACTGTGCCCATTGATTAACATGTCAAGATGGCAATATGTGTGGGGGGAAGTTGAATCCCCTAGCCAGAGTAACAGGACAGACAATATATTCTTGCCCCTATTCCTCCCGTTTCCCCCTGTTCTTTCTCTTATTCCTCCCATCTCCCTCTATTCTTGTCCCTATTCCTCCTGTCTCCCCCTATTCTTCTCTTTCCTCATATACTATATCTTATCAATTTCATACGCCACAACACCTTCCTCCTTGTACTCATAAACCTCCAGCAATTTTTATCTGTTATGAGTTTGACAACAGTCAATAAGAAAAGCAGTGTCTCTGCAGGCTCTGTGCGTCTCCGTCAGATCGCTGCTGTGGCAATGTCAGCAACAGGTTTTGTTAAGCCGTGTATCTAATGGGATTCAGTGATGTGATGTCGGCTGACACACCGGCCTCTTGAATTACCACAGGACCGTCCCCTCCTCAATGGACACAGCCAGCCTATTGCACAAAGCGTGAACATCATTATGTGATTGCCTGTGCGTCACTGAGCGTGTGCATGGCACATTACTCTGTCTGCGTCTGATGAAGGAGTTGGGGCAGTAAGACCTCACAAAGAGTAGGGTGGGACTTGGACGGCATTCATTACTGGCCAATGGACATTGGAATCCGACATGGAATGGTTGCCGGGCTTCCGACATGAAATCACGCAATGCGATGGCTCAGAGGCGTTTTATGAGAGGAGGGGGCCTGTATTCACTTCTCTCCTCTCTCCCTGGCAGCCGTACCATTTTCCCGGTGATTTCCTACTGCGCATGTGCAATATGCCTGCAGCCATTTTCCAGGCGTTTTCGGCCGTGCTACTCCATGGGACATCGGAGAGGTAAGTATGAAAAAAAAAAAGTATGGGTGTACGGTGCAGGCCCCCCTGGACCCAGGGGCCTGTGTGCGCTGCATACCCTGCACCCATTATAAAAATGCCCCTGTGATGACTACTAGCCATCACATCGAAACCATTCAATGGTATAACCATTCATGGCTATTCTGTATGCATGCGCAGAAGCAGACGGAGCTTCATGTAGGCGCACTTACACTTAGCTCGCGGACACCACTTCCGGGTTTCCGAAGCTGAAAAATAACAGCCAGCCATCGGACGGGCATTGTAAAGCAGGGCCGGCTACAGGGGTAGCCCCCTTCTGTGCAGATAGGGTAGCATTTGCCCTCCTGTCGCATGCGGCTACAAAAAAAAAAGCAACTCTGGGTGTCCGGCTTCGCCGCACAGCTGCAGCGGTGGGTTTGCCCAACCTCCCAACCATCCACGGGACACGTCGGCCCACAGGTGGAACAGCGGGACAGTGCCCATAAAGTGGGAGGGGTGCGCCCTCTATGGGGTGGCGCCCATGTTCGACCACACTAATCGAACATGCCTCGAGCTGGCCCTGTCGGAAAGCTGCAACCATTGAATACCCCCAATCAGATGGAAAAAGTACTGCCATTGAATCGGGAACATTGATGGTTGCTAACCAAAGGCTTCTTATGGCCATCCCTACCCGCAGTTAAGCACATGGGGAGCTGCCCCAATCCCCGAGATGGATGGAGGGTGAGGGGGAGGTGACTCAGAGGCAGGTGGTATCAGTCCTGTGAAAGAGGGCAGCTGCGCACCCAGTGCTGCTGCCAGGGCTGTAGTTAGGGTGCTATGGCTGCTGCTGCCACCACCCTCTGAGTGCATACTGCCATAAAGTCACTTCTCAGGGGGGGGCGGTGCTTCCAAGACGGCTCTTTTCACAACACTGTGGAAGAAGTCATGACACAGTGCAGAATCCAGGAGAAGGGAGGTTTGCGGCGGTGGGTGAGCAGGGCAGGTTCTGCCCCCAGGGCATGCCACCCTGTGCAATGGCACCAGCCGCATTGCCCTCATTACAGCCATGGGTGGGATGGCCAGATTATATCTGCCTCTGCAGCTGCCACTAAGACTATTATAAATTATAAACATATTCCTTGCAGTAGTGCTTCAATAATATTGATATGGGTACATAACATCCAGTATAAACCAAAACATCGCCACTAATCACGCTCCTCACACCCGGTTCCTTACCGATATCACTGCTTATTCAGTAAAACACTAAACTCCAGGTAAACCTGAAAACAGAATAACTTATTTAGGCCATAGAACAAAGGGCCTGATTCAGAGCCGGACGCAATTAGCGCTCGCTCGTCCAGAAAATAGGGGTGGCTATTCAAATGAACCGTTCGCTCTTTGCAGTCTGTTCACGCCTCTATGTCTGAACGAGCGAACCAAACTTGCGGTCGTTTTTTGGAAAAATACGCCCCCTGGCCGCTCGCATCCTACGTCATGTCAGCTATTTATTAGATTAATCGAGTACATCGACCAGTGTATGAACTGCTCGCTATTCTTGTGGTTGGTTTTTGCTACCACAATCTTGCGAGCAGTTCTGGTTTTAAAATAACCCAGTGACGTGGTCAATGACGCTGCTGTTTTAATTATGCACACCCATAAAACGTCCGTTTTGACCTTTAAGCACACCTGCGTTCGGATCTCAACTCCCCGTTTTCAAGCACCTTCCCCTGTTACCACCCACATACGCCTCATTCTGTCACTCAAATTATCAGGCATTCGCTATTTTGCGAGCACATGAATTTCGACCGCACTGACTGGTTCGCGCATGCGTATAACGATCCGTACGCATGCACAGTTGGGCAAACATCGCTCGAAGCAAACGAGCGGCCGCTTACGAGCGGCTCTGAATCAGGCCCAAAGTTATTGGCTCACCAGTTGTTATGGCCATTTCAACTGTTCTATTCAATGAGAGATTTACTCATAGATAGGGAGACTGTATGTTTTGTCCAGGCAATATGAAGGTGTTTAGTGTTTGATTAATGTTCTTTCCATTCATCATATTTCTCTATTTAAGAGTTGAGGAGATAAGGGCAAACTATAATAGGGCCCGAGTTTGAAAAATGTGTGACTTTACTACTAGAAACGTGCGACTTTCAACTCATCGTATGTAATATACTCCGAGAACATGCAAACTAGCATTAAACTTGCATTTCCAATTCTCGCACTGCCCAAACACGCCATCCAGATGCTTCCCATTAAAAACATACAACTCAGCAGTTGTAAAAGGCTGCGAGTTATAAACTCGCACAGAACTACGTTAAATAATAGACTTGTTTCAGGCCAACGAGTTCAATGTGCCACTGTACTGTAAATCATCATGTGAGGCATAATAATGGGTGTAGCATTGCCGTTTGTTCCTATGAGCTGTATTTGTGTGGGATCACCACTATGGAGATTCTGCACAGGAGGAGGGCGCTGGAGCATGACTAGACTAGCATGACTAGGCTTAAGCGTAAGTGTCACCCGGTGCGGGGAGGGACGTTGTGTTGCGCAACGAGGCACCAAAAGGGAACGTGGTCTTGCGGGAAGGTGCGTGCCGTGGTCCTGTTATCACTGGGAGGCAGTGGTCCTGTTATCACTGGGAGGCACGGGAGGGAGGTGCCAGAGGTGCGTGCAGTGCTGGCTGGCTCCCTCACAGTGTCAGGAGCCGAGTGTTGCAGTTAATTATACAGTGCAGCACCCGGCTCCTGTCACTGAGGGGGAATCTGCACCTTGGTGTCACCTTGGCGGGTGACACCCGGGTGCGGCCTGCACCCCCTTTGTGACGCCACTGGATCCAGGTCCCATTAGGGTACGTGCCAGACGATCCTGTAGAGCGAGGTACAAATCAGCCGACTTTTGTGAACCAATGGCTCATTTTTTTCAAACAAAACACGCCCCGTGTAATGAATCTGGAATTTCGATTTGTAAGATTTTCACATGGTGATGCATGCGAGTTACGAGCCCGGGGGTCACACACCCTCCCCGGTGGCCTGTGCAACAAGTGTACGGGCTGTTATCTGACTATTGACTTTGCTGCACAGCTGAAGTGATATGTCTGTGAACGACGTCGTTCACAGACATATCGTCTGTACACACTGGCTGACGCACACACGATATATTGGCCGTTCAATTGAACGGCTGATATGTCTCCCAGTGTGTACCCAGCATTATACAGAGCCCACTGATGACAGTCTACATATAAGGGATATAAATGTCTTACTTTAAAATTCTTGAATATATTTTCACAGGGTTTTAATTCCCAAATACAAAGATACTTACAGACATTTTGGGCTAAGGAGGCATTTCTAAATTAAATCACACTGAAGGAGGCTCTGAAAGAGAATTTTAGGATAGTCTCTGCTGACCAAACATAGGTTGACTTTCCTGGAAAATATGCTCACATGGACCAGGCTTTGTATAGATAGATAGACTCACAAAATGGTGATCTAGAACAAGTCATTGCTTTGAGAAAGAAATGATAGGGATAGATGGAGGAATTGTGAGTAATGTGTATGCCCTCTTACAGGATGGGGAGCAGCTGGTCCTCAGCTCAACGTGCCGCATGTTCTCTGTAGGACGGCGGAGAATCCTTCACCTCAGTCAGTGTGGTCCACAGGATGCTGGGACATACACCTGCCATGCGGGTGACCTCACTGCCTCTGCTGTATTGCGTGTCCTTGGTGAGTCTGGGTAACATTGAAGATACAGAGGGCTCTAATAATATATACTAACAAATAATTCCAATGCAAATGAAGTACAACCTTGCTGATAATTGTAGCAAAGTTAAGAAACAAATCATTTTCACCTAGGCGTATGCTACAATTTGGATCAACCATTTTTTTCTTTTTTTTTTTGAGCAATCTTCTACGAACTAGTGGTATCATCATTACCTCATGCCTCACTGGCATTATTAATTCTTAGTGAATTGAGAAGTTGCATTCTCATTAATATTAGTTCCTTTCACAAAATCGCCATCTCCACTGTGTGTAGATATCTGATCCACAAGAGTGTAACTGTCACCTTCAAGCAATATAGGCAGCCATTTTGTGACTTGCATGGACTTGAAATATTGCAATACACTTTGGTGACTATTCTACCATGTGAAGTAAGAATTTTGATTCTAGTAAATATGAGTCTGTTGTTTTGTAGTGTTTACTGTAGATTCAATGTCTCAATCATTTTAAACCTAGGCTTTATGGACTGTGGGCCTGATTCAGCAGTGGGTGGAATTGCAAAGCTGCACGCAAGCAGCTTTACAATTCCGTCCTTGCAATAATGTTAATGCAGTAGGAGGCGTAATGACTTCTGTATGCATTAATGATCCATTAATGATGAATGGGCAGCACAGACGGTGTAAAGGTTAGCGTTACTGCCTCACAGTGCGGAGGTCATGGGTTCAATTCCCACCACGGCCCTACCTGTGTGGAGTTTGTATATTCTCCCTGTGCTTGCGTGGGTTTCCTCCAGGTACTCCGGTTTCCTCCCACACTCCAAAAATATACTGGTAGGTTAATTGGCTCCCAACACAAATTAACCCTAGTGTGTATGTGTGTGCGCATGTGATAGATTGTAAGCTCCACTGGGGCAGGGTTTGATGTGAATGGCAAAATATTCTCTGTAAAGCGCTGGGGAATATGTGTGCACTATATAAATAACTGGTAATGATCCGAGCTGCATCCACGGACGCAGCATCGGTCATCTGCATGATCCGTGGCCGGCTGACTGACCATGAGGTCATGCAGGCCGGCCATCACAGATGTCCAACAGAGGCCAGGAAATCTCTGTCTGCCGACAGAGATCCTGGTCTCTGCCCTCCCCACCAATGGCAGGACGACACGCCTCCATTTTGGAAAACGGAGACCGTCCCCGCCCCCTCCCTGTCCCCAAACGGCAGCAGACTGTAAATCATTGACTGTCTCTGCATGCAGTCAGGCAGTACCTGTTCTGCACATGCATAGGATGGGTCCTGTGCACGGGAATCTGCAGTCAGTATTGCACATGAGGCCCTGTGTTTCTTTCATCTTTGTAATTCCAACATAAAGTTCTTAAATAATGAGGGACATTTCTGAAAAAAGGACAGTAACACCTGTTCTGCACAGTCACCAGTAGTAATGTTCTCACAAACATCCCACCTTTTATATCCCACAGAGCAAGAGCCACAGATGCTGAAAGACCTGCAGGACGTTCAGATAGTGGAGAATGATAATGCTGCATTCATCTGTGAACTATCCTGTGCTCAGGCCAAGGGGGAATGGTTTAAGAATGGAGAGAAAATTAAAGTAACATCTACTACAAAGATCCGACAGGAAGGTAATTCTACTGGACCAACCTTGAATAGATCTGTGTGATGTTTTCCATAAAGCTAGGCTAAAATTACTTTTCTTCCTGACATTTACTGCCCAAATACAATGGTTTCTTTTATGTCCTAAAGTGGACCCATCATCTACACAAGTGGAGGCAACCAAAGCTCTTGACTGTAGACTTGGAACTATTGACTATACCGGGATATGAGTTCCTAGTAAATTGACAAGCTGTATGCTCATGAATGTTGGTTCAGCTACACTCTGTATATGTGATAGGTCAACTTAATATGGTAATTATGTCAACAACATATACTAGGGAAATGTTTTCATGAGCTGATGGCCACTGTTCCAGGCTTTGACAGGTGCCCTTAAAGGGTTTTTGCCTTTGTCAAACCCTGCTAAATCTTTCCAATGGGTTCCAATGTTCCATCATTATGTTTCTCCAGGAAGGCGGCATTTCCTACTTATCTGTGGGGCGCATTGTGAAGACTCTGGCGACATAATCTTCAGAGCCAGAAGAGCAGAGTCAAAAGCTAAGCTCCAAGTCACAGGTCAGATACAGCATCTTTTTTCAGATAACAACTGTGTGTTTGTGAGGCTTGCCAGTGTTTACACTGATGATGTGCACCTGTATAGTCAATCACAAAGCAAAAACGCTGCATTCACTTAAACCAACTGGTAGTGGCTTAACTCTCAATTGCAATGTACGATTGTTATCGCAGTAGGTGATGCTTTCATAGATGTTACAAACTCTATATGTTATTATAGTTTTAAAAGGCTTAAGTGTAATTCAGTTTCTCTTTCTTGTTACTGACTGGCAGTTTTCTGTTGGCTGACAACCTTGAATACAGCTCAGTGACACATAACCATAAGTATAACAGGGTAGTTTACGCGGCATGCAGCCAGAGTCTCAGCATTCAGGATGTCAATACCAGATTGTCGACATGGTCTTTGGGGGCACTGTGAGTGTACTCCCAGATAGAGACCTGCACATGTGCAGATCTCTAACAGTCGGACTTGTATGTAAACCAACAAGTCTGAATTAGACCCATTGTACACAAGAGACTATAGCTAGGTACACACTGATAGATATATCGGCCGTTCCATTGAACGGCCGATATATCTATAGTACATCGGCGGGTATGTACACCCGACATGTCTGTGAACAACGTCGTTCACATACATAACGGATCGACCCTGCAGCGCAGCAGATGGCTGATATATCTGAAAGATATATCGGTCATCTGCTGGTGTGTACGAGCAACCCGCCGATCTCCCGTACACAAGCAATTTAAATGCCCGCCCACTTGTGACATCAAGCTCGGCACATTTGGCAGACGATTGGTATGTGTGTATGCACTTACCAATCATGAGATAGGTCGACGAGTCGGCCGAACCCGTCGACCTATTGTTTACTCAGCTTATCAATTTTCAATTAGACCATTGCCAGGTGGAATAGTAGTCATTTACCAGGCTTACCTTGGAGCACATCTTCCCATTCCTGAATCTGTGAGGGCGCATTCCACCAATTTGGGCAGCATGGCACATGGCATGAGCAGTAGTGCCAGGTAACCACCTATACTTCAGTGCACACCTTTGCACAATTTTACAGGTTTAAAACTTATTTATCAAAAGATGCCAAATTTGGTCGACTTCTGAGAGTGCCCTTCATTAGAGACGGCTTTGAGATGTCACAATTATGTTTCAGTGGTTAGAGAAAATGGTATGTTTGTACTTATTTTTAAGCCTTTCCTCAACATATCCAATAGAATTGTTATATTATATCGAAATAAGTCACAGTCTTCTAGAGCAAGGTCACAAAGTCTTAATGCTAGAAAATAGTATTTTACTGAAGCACTGGGAAACACTAAGTCATTTAGAAATGTTTGGCACAAATACATGCCCATCATACAATTACTTTGTTGGGACAAGTAGATGCCCATACCCTAAGGTTACTTAGAATGGCCAACACATCTTCCCTGCCCGAGGCTAGTAACTCTGCATGGGAAGACACGGTCACTGGCCTTGGCACTCCCACAATAGGAGGCATGTTTTATGAAACGGTCCCGGTCTCCTCCCCAAAACAGCTGTAACCTGACAATCAGGCTGGGGCTTCCCTTCACACTGCGTCCAGAGCCGCATCAGTATCTCAGTGCAGTTCAAAGAAAACCTTTGGCAGTTGCGACCAACTTGGTCCAGCGTCCATATCTGAATCAGCCCCATAATTAATTGGATTAATACTGGGGATATATTTCTACTGACCATAAATGGGACTAACCATCATAACATTGTGGTTGGAGAACTGGTTAAATTATAATGACAGGTGAAGAGTCGAGAAGTTTAAAGACTTACAGTATTTGCAAATGGACTTTAGTGACAACATGATCATATATTCTACATTTAAATATACTTTTGTTCTATTTGTGCTGTGTTTAAATGTTTTGTATATTTGGTGTTGTTTTATTCACTGTAGTGGGCACTTTACTGAGGGGTATTGCCAGAAACATTGTGCCACTGACTTGAAATTAATAAAGGGCCTGATTCAGACGTTACACAATGCCAATCTTTACGCAGACTGAGCAAATGTTTTTTTATGGGCAAATTCTAATTAAACTGACCCCAATGTATATGATTGCGATTGCGAATATTATTTTTCTTCACATTTTTATAGGTAGTACATAAACCCCACATATTAACATGCAGGGATGTAGGTAATATCCCCACAATGAAAGCCCAACGGGGGACTTAAGATAGGCGTCGAAATACCGACGCCTAGCCTAATCCCGACGCTGGAATGCAGAAGTACGCTGGTCCGATCGAAGTACGTCCGCGCGCGGGGGGGGTTGGGTTATGTTTAGGTACTAGTGTTAGGCTAGGTGGAGGGGGGTTAGGGTTAGGCGCTACTGGGGGGAGGTTAGGGTTAGGCACTCCCCCAGGAGGGTTAGGCTTAGGGTGCGGGAAGTGAGGGTGAGATTTAGGCATCCCCGGGGGGGACTTAGGGTTAGGCCCCACCCCAGGAGTCTTAGGGTCACTAAAGGAGGGTTAGGGGGAGGAGAGGGGAGGGTTAGGGTACTTACCAGCCTAGTTGGGATCTTGTCCTGTCAGGCTTCTGGAGTCGGGCTTTGAACCGCCGGTATTTCATACCCATTCCAACTTACATACTGACAATGACGTCCCACCGCCTTAATACTTTCTTTCTATTGATGTGCTTTTTATTTAAGGAGTAACACTTTCCCTTTGTCCTCTGCTGGCACTTAGAGCTCCCTGTCCGTATAGTAAAGTCTTTGAGAGACAAGACGGCTATGCAAGGTCATCGCGTGATTTTTGAGTGCAAGGTCAGCCCGGCTCGAGCTAGAGTCACCTGGCTGCGAGGAGCACAAGTGATTCTGCCTTCTGACAAATATCAGATAACCAGTGAGGATGCATTTCGTACACTTTTCATTAATAATGTGAGCCCCGAAGATGAGGATGTCTATACCATGAAGACTTCAGAAGGCCAGAGCTCAGCCAGGTTACTTGTCGAGGGTAAGTAACTCAGGTATATAAAAACAACATTGCCAAACTGTAATAACTATTCGAGATAAGATCACAGAGATATTTAGGGGCATATCCAATTAGTCTTGATAGTCAGAGCTGACAATTAGCTGCGCTATCTCCTAATGGATACCATGTATCCAGCCATCGCCATTGTAATTGTCCTTTTGGTCATGTGTATATACAAAAGATCCATGTTTATCACAGTGATGACCATGTTTGCCATTATAAGAGGGTGTACTTTTCCTTGCAGCCTCAGGAGCTAGGAAGAAAAGTCTGTGATTTAACATGTGGGGAACCCACAGATTCCTAATTTTTTGTGGAATCTTTGGGTTATCACGCATTGCACAAGGGCTTACCAGGCAGAGAAAATGCAGAATAATTGAAGAACCTGGAGCTTTTCCACACACAGTAAACCCTGCGCCTAATTGGATATGCCCCTAACACAACTAATTGCAGTAAATATATTCATTCTATTGCTTATGATAATACCTCCTTAATACAAGACTATGTTATTATTTTAGGGTTAGCCATCCAGCTGTTTCGCAGTCTGACAGATGTAAAAGTTATAGCCCCCAACGATGCCTGTTTCGAATGTGAGGTATCTATATCTCTGCCCCGACCTCCACAGTGGAGTTTAAATGGGATTGTGCTGCACAATGGAACAGACATAGCCATCGAGATCCGAGGGAACCGGCACAGGCTCATCCTGCACAACACACATATCGGAATGTCCGGAACCGTGAAATTCACAGCTGGCAAAACACGTTCGGAAGCCCAACTCCTTGTGCAAGGTAGTAAGGAGATAGCATGGTACATATCATCAGTGTGTGAAATACAAGACTGTGGGGTCTGTTTACTAAGCCTTGGAATGAGATAAAGTGAACAGAGATAAGGTACCAGCCAATCAGCTCCTAACTGCCATTTTTCAAACACAGTCTGTGATATGGCAGTTAGGAGCTGATTGGCTGGTACTTTATCTCTGTTAACTTTATCTCCATCCAAGGCTTAGTAAATAGACCCCTGTACCACACAACGAACAAATGGGGACTATTGTGAATCTTCAAATTAAATATTGTGTGAAAAGTTTTTAAAGTTTCTCCACTTTTTTCTTAATTAAAAAAAGGAACTAAATGCAGGTTCCTTTCTAAAACCTTTTCCTCTCCACCATTATTGTTGGTTGTGTTGGGACTTTTATTGCAAATCTATAAAACTATCAGAGGTATTTAATTGCCTGACAGTCTTCGAGAAGGTTTCACAACCTACTGACTGATTGCTGCAATTTACCAATTAAACTTCGCTGTGCTGCTCAGCCAGCATTTGAGTATGTTAGTATGCACGCAGGGGCACTCCTTTAATATGTTACACCTATATTACTCCATAGTGGAGCAGGTGTCTGCTAGGAGGAAATCCACCCAGAGTGTTAATGTTATACAGTATATCAGTCCCTGCCCAGTTTACAATACTGATTGCCCCTGACTCACTTTTGTTTGCATTGAGTAATGTCTGACTTACTATATTTCATAAATGGTAAATTGTATTCTTTGCTTCTTTTCAACAGAACAATAGTAAGAAGCTTCTCATTTTCCCACGGCCTGCAGCAGCCAGCATTGTCTCTTCCTCCTGTGCTCACAGTACTTGTGACCCTGCCTTCTTCTCTCCCCAGTTCCAGATTAGGTAGAGCTGTGCTCGTACCAGTGACATGTGCAGGTGCTCAGTTTAAGCAAAGCTTTTTATAAAACCATAAGGAATGGGTTATAAACCCCTTGTAATCTCAGCACTCATTTATTTGTTATTGTAATTCTAATCCTGTTCCCCCCTCCCATTAAAAAGACACCATAATGGAATGGTTCATCCAGACAATAGAATCCCCAAGCGGAGTGAGCGGAAGGCGGTGACAAGTGGCGAGATAGCGATATTGGGATGTGAATTAGATGAGTGACATAAGAATGACGATAATAGAACATTTGAAAAGAAGCTGCGTAACAGCTGAAAATCATTCTACTTTTTATATGACCTGCTCTTTATACTGTATCTAGCACATCTAACAAAAGTGTGTATTAGATTTGAGGTACTGTGTCAGTATGTTACTAAGCTCCGAGTAGGTTACTGAAATATTTTGTAATTGAGATGTTAAATGGAGGAAAGCAGGTAAGAAATGTTGTATAGAATGCTCAGAAATGTAGACATATAAAGATGAATATTATCTGGAGAAACACAAGTGAGGACAGACGTGAGTTCCTGACAGTTGTGCACTGTATATTTGGGAATAGTGATTGGTGTATGGTGATGAATACTGCTAAGGTGTAGAGAAGACATGCCGGCTCCCCATATACACATTTCACTCCAGCTGTGTACGCTCCTCTTCTGCCTGTGCTAATAAACTTCTCCCTCTGAATTCTGCACTCTGTGTCTCAACACTATTTTGATTTTTTTTTTTTAAGTGATATAAACCTTGGTTTCCAGGAACAACTTCCAGCTTTAAGGTACACTAGTCATACTGTGTAATAGTCCAGTCTGAGTAAAAGCTTTATTGCAATTAGAGATTCTGAAATGTGTTTTAAGTACTCTCGGTTGATCAAATCGGCTCTAAAGTTTCAAAATTTGCGATAAATTCTCAGGGTTATATTTACTAAGATTTGATTTCTATTTAAGAAGTGATGTTGCAGATAGCAACCAATCAGATTCTACTTCTTATTTATCTAGCACCTTCTAGAAGGTAATACCTGGAATCTGATAGGTTGCTATGGGCAACATGACTTCTTAATAGAACTCCCATCTTAGTAAATTTACCCCTCAAACTCTACTTAGACTACAACATTTTAGCTATTTGATTGGTGACACTGTATGCTGTTTTAAACAGTGTCCATGCGAAGAGCAATATCGAACTTTGAACTGAAGCTCGGTTATGTTTGCAGTTGTTATAAAAAAAAAAACATAAAAATACTACAAAATGTTGTCATTTAAGTTCAGACCAGCAAAGTTTTAAAGTTTAATTCAATGAAACAGGCTGTCCAGCAGGCAAACAATTCTAGTCTAATGAATAAATAGGCTGTCCTGTAGGCAACAATCCTTTGATCTAACGTATAAATGGGCTGTCCTGCAGGTAACAATCCTTTGATCTAATGAATAAATGGTCTGTCCTGCAGGTAACAATCCTTTGATCTAATGAATAAATGGGCTGTCCTGTAGGCAACAATCCTTTGATCTAACGTATAAATGGGCTGTCCTGCAGGTAACAATCCTTTGATCTAATGAATAAATGGTCTGTCCTGCAGGTAACAATCCTTTGATCTAATGAATAAATGGGCTGTCCTGCAGGTAACAATCCTTTGATCTAATGAATAAATGGTCTGTCCTGCAGGTAACAATCCTTTGATCTAATGAATAAATGGTCTGTCCTGCAGGTAACAATCCTTTGATCTAATGAATAAATGGGCTGTCCTGCAGGCAACAATCCTTTGATCTAATGTATAAATGGGCTGTCCTGCAGGTAACAATCCTTTGATCTAATGAATAAATGGTCTGTCCTGTAGGCAACAATCCTTTGATCTAACGTATAAATGGGCTGTCCTGCAGGTAACAATCCTTTGATCTAATGAATAAATGGTCTGTCCTGCAGGTAACAATCCTTTGATCTAATGAATAAATGGGCTGTCCTGCAGGTAACAATCCTTTGATCTAATGAATAAATGGGCTGTCCTGCAGGTAACAATCCTTTGATCTAATGAATAAATGGGCTGTCCTGCAGGCAACAATCCTTTGATCTAATGTATAAATGGGCTATCCTGCAGGTAACAATCCTTTGATCTAATGAATAAATGGGCTGTCCTGCAGGTAACAATCCTTTGATCTAATGTATAAATGGGCTGTCCTGTAGGCAACAATCCTTTGATCTAATGTATAAATGGGCTGTCCTGCAGGTAACAATCCTTTGATCTAATGAATAAATGGGCTGTCCTGCAGGTAACAATCCTTTGATCTAATGAATAAATGGGCTGTCCTGCAGGTAACAATCCTTTGATCTAATGAATAGATGGTCTGTCCTGCATGTAACAATCCTTTGATCTAAGGAATAAATGGGCTGTCCTGCAGGTAACAATCCTTTGATCTAATGAATAAATGGTCTGTCCTGCAGGTAACAATCCTTTGATCTAATGAATAAATGGTCTGTCCTGCAGGCAACAATCCTTTGATCTAATGAATAAATGGTCTGTCCTGCAGGCAACAATCCTTTGATCTAATGAATAAATGGGCTGTCCTGCAGGTAACAATCCTTTGATCTAACGTATAAATAGGCTGTCCAGCAGGCAAACAATTCTAGTCTAATGAATAAATAGGCTGTCCTGTAGGCAACAATCCTTTGATCTAACGTATAAATGGGCTGTCCTGCAGGTAACAATCCTTTGATCTAATGAATAAATGGTCTGTCCTGCAGGTAACAATCCTTTGATCTAATGAATAAATGGGCTGTCCTGCAGGTAACAATCCTTTGATCTAATGAATAAATGGGCTGTCCTGCAGGTAACAATCCTTTGATCTAATGAATAAATGGTCTGTCCTGCAGGTAACAATCCTTTGATCTAATGAATAAATGGGCTGTCCTGCAGGCAACAATCCTTTGATCTAATGTATAAATGGGCTGTCCTGCAGGTAACAATCCTTTGATCTAATGAATAAATGGGCTGTCCTGCAGGTAACAATCCTTTGATCTAATGTATAAATGGGCTGTCCTGTAGGCAACAATCCTTTGATCTAATGTATAAATGGGCTGTCCTGCAGGTAACAATCCTTTGATCTAATGAATAAATGGGCTGTCCTGCAGGTAACAATCCTTTGATCTAATGAATAAATGGGCTGTCCTGCAGGTAACAATCCTTTGATCTAATGAATAGATGGTCTGTCCTGCATGTAACAATCCTTTGATCTAAGGAATAAATGGGCTGTCCTGCAGGTAACAATCCTTTGATCTAATGAATAAATGGTCTGTCCTGCAGGCAACAATCCTTTGATCTAATGAATAAATGGTCTGTCCTGCAGGCAACAATCCTTTGATCTAATGAATAAATGGGCTGTCCTGCAGGTAACAATCCTTTGATCTAATGAATAAATGGGCTGTCCTGCAGGTAACAATCCTTTGATCTAATGAATAAATGGGCTGTCCTGCAGGTAACAATCCTTTGATCTAATGAATAAATGGGCTGTCCTGCAGGTACCAATCCTTTCAGGGGCAGAACTATGGGAGACAATGGAGGCGCCTGCCGCCGGGCTCCAGCTCTGAAGGGGGCACCTCCTCCATTGTCCTTAACATATTCACACCACTTAGCGCTGTAACTATGTACCCAGAATGTACCGTCGCGGCCACCTAAAACATGACACCCCTTCCCGGCACCTGAGAAGCCACCATACACTAGTGGAGAGCTCCATGTCAGACCATCAGCTGCTGCCTTCGTCTATCTATAGCCTGTCTGCATGTGATTTGCTACTTTACAGTGTCAGCGGCTGTGATGGGGGGCACCAAATTATAACTTGCCTCCGGGCATCTGGGATGAACTTACGCCACTGAATGCTTTGATCTAATGTATAAATGGGCTGTCCTGCAGGCAACAATCCTTTGATCTAATGTATAAATGGGCTGTCCTGCAGGCAACAATCCTTTGATCTAATGAATAAATGGGCTGTCCTGCAGGCAACAATCCTTTGATCTAATGACTAAATGGGCTGTCCTGCAGGTAACAATCCTTTGATCTAAGGAATAAATGGGCTGTCCTGCAGGTAACAATCCTTTGATCTAAGGAATAAATGGTCTGTCCTGCAGGCAACAATCCTTTGATCTAATGTATAAATGGGCTGTCCTGCAGGCAACAATCCTTTGATCTAATGAATAAATGGGCTGTCCTGCAGGCAACAATCCTTTGATCTAATGAATAAATGGTCTGTCCTGCAGGTAACAATCCTTTGATCTAATGTATAAATGGGCTGTCCTGTAGGCAACAATCCTTTGATCTAATTAATTAATTGGCTGTCCTGCAGGCAACAATCCTTTGATCTAATGTATAAATGGGCTGTCCTGCAGGCAACAATCCTTTGATCTAATGAATAAATGGGCTGTCCTGCAGGCAACAATCCTTTGATCTAATGAATAAATGGTCTGTCCTGCAGGTAACAATCCTTTGATCTAATGTATAAATGGGCTGTCCTGTAGGCAACAATCCTTTGATCTAATTAATAAATTGGCTGTCCTGCAGGCAACAATCCTTTGATCTAATGTATAAATGGGCTGTCCTGCAGGCAACAATCCTTTGATCTAATGTATAAATGGGCTGTCCTGCAGGCAACAATCCTTTGATCTAATGTATTAATGGTCTGTCCTGCAGGCAACAATCATTTGATCTAATGTATAAATGGGCTGTCCTGCAGGCAACAATCCTTTGATCTAATGTATAAATGGGCTGTCCTGCAGGCAACAATCCTTTGATCTAATGTATAAATGGGCTGTCCTGCAGGCAACAATCCTTTGATCTAATGTATTAATGGGCTGTCCTGCAGGCAACAATCCTTTGATCTAATGTATTAATGGGCTGTCCTGCAGGCAACAATCCTTTGAACTAATTAATAAATGGTCTGTCCTGCAGGCAACAATCCTTTGATCTAATGTATAAATGGTCTGTCCTGCAGGCAACAATCCTTTGATCTAATGTATAAATGGTCTGTCCTGCAGGCAACAATCCTTTGATCTAATGAATAAATGGTCTGTCCTGCAGGTAACAATCCTTTGATCTAATGTATAAATGGGCTGTCCTGCAGGCAACTATCCTTTGATCTAATGTATAAATGGGCTGTCCTGCAGGCAACAATCCTTTGATCTAATGTATAAATGGGCTGTCCTGCAGGCAACAATCCTTTGATCTAATGTATTAATGGGCTGTCCTGCAGGCAACAATCATTTGATCTAATGTATAAATGGGCTGTCCTGCAGGCAACAATCCTTTGAACTAATGAATAAATGGTCTGTCCTACAGGCAACAATCCTTTGATCTAATGTATAAATGGGCTGTCCTGCAGGCAACAATCCTTTGATCTAATGAATAAATGGTCTGTCCTGCAGGCAACAATCCTTTGATCTAATGTATAAATGGTCTGTCCTGCAGGCAACAATCCTTTGATCTAATGAATAAATGGTCTGTCCTGCAGGTAACAATCCTTTGATCTAATGTATAAATGGGCTGTCCTGTAGGCAACAATCCTTTGAGCTAATTAATAAATTGGCTGTCCTGCAGGCAACAATCCTTTGATCTAATGTATAAATGGGCTGTCCTGCAGGCAACAATCCTTTGATCTAATGTATAAATGGGCTGTCCTGTAGGCAACAATCCTTTGATCTAATGTATAAATGGGCTGTCCTGTAGGCAACAATCCTTTGATCTAATTAATAAATTGGCTGTCCTGCAGGCAACAATCCTTTGATCTAATGAATAATGGTCTGTCCTGCAGGCAACAATCCTTTGAACTAATGAATAAATGGGCTGTCCTGCAGGCAACAATCCTTTGAACTAATTAATAAATGGTCTGTCCTGCAGGCAACAATCCTTTGATCTAATGAATAATGGTCTGTCCTGCAGGCAACAATCCTTTGAACTAATTAATAAATGGTCTGTCCTGCAGGTAACAATCCTTTGAACTAATGAATAAATGGGCTGTCCTGCAGGCAACAATCCTTTGAACTAATGAATAAATGGTCTGTCCTGCAGGCAACAATCCTTTGATCTAATGTATAAATGGGCTGTCCTGCAGGCAACAATCCTTTGATCTAATGAATAAATGGTCTGTCCTGCAGGCAACAATCCTTTGATCTAATGTATAAATGGTCTGTCCTGCAGGCAACAATCCTTTGATCTAATGAATAAATGGGCTGTCCTGTAGGCAACAATCCTTTGATCTAATTAAGAAATGGGCTGTCTTGTAGGTAATAATCATTTGATCTAATTAATAAATAGTCTGTCCTGCAGGCAACAATCCTTTGAACTAATTAATAAATGTCCTGCAGGTGACAATCATTTGATCTAATGAATAAATGGTCTGTCCTGCAGGTAATAAATCATTTGAGCTAATGAATAAATGGTCTGTCCTGCAGGCAACAATCCTTTGAACTAATTAATAAATGGTCTGTCCTGCAGGTAACAATCCTTTGAACTAATGAATAAATGGGCTGTCCTGCAGGTAACAATCCTTTGAACTAATGAATAGATGGTCTGTCCTGCAGGCAACAATCCTTTGATCTAATGAATAATGGTCTGTCCTGCAGGCAACAATCCTTTGAACTAATGAATAAATGGGCTGTCCTGCAGGCAACAATCCTTTGAACTAATTAATAAATGGTCTGTCCTGCAGGCAACAATCCTTTGATCTAATGAATAATGGTCTGTCCTGCAGGCAACAATCCTTTGAACTAATTAATAAATGGTCTGTCCTGCAGGTAACAATCCTTTGAACTAATGAATAAATGGGCTGTCCTGCAGGCAACAATCCTTTGAACTAATGAATAAATGGTCTGTCCTGCAGGTAACAATCCTTTGAACTAATGAATAAATGGGCTGTCCTGCAGGCAACAATCCTTTGAACTAATTAATAAATGGTCTGTCCTGCAGGTAACAATCCTTTGATCTAATGAATAAATGGGCTGTCCTGCAGGTAACAATCCTTTGAACTAATGAATAGATGGTCTGTCCTGCAGGCAACAATCCTTTGATCTAATGAATAATGGTCTGTCCTGCCGGCAACAATCCTTTGATCTAATGAATAAATGGTCTGTCCTGCAGGCAAAAAAACATTTGATCTCATGATAATTGAGAACGAATGAGCTGAAAGCTAGCAGACTTCCTGCTGTGTGATGATGTCACAGGAAGTATCTCAGGAATAGGTATGGACATCGGAAGGCTGTCATCTAAACATTCAATGTAATGGTAACTAACCATGTCATCAAAAGAATTAGATGAAAAAAAAACATTTTGATGCTTTGCATATGCACAAATGTTAAACAGCTGAATTCAGCTGTATTATTACATCGGATGGCCATCGCTTTCACACCATTCGATGGTGGCTGCCATCCGAAAGGCATTGAATGATGAAAACATCAGAAGAAAAACATTGATGGTGCGGTGAGCATGCTTTTCCCAGTACGTGTGATTTGCAAACAGCCATCAGTAC
Source organism: Taudactylus pleione (assembly GCA_031769625.1). Taxonomy (NCBI): domain Eukaryota; kingdom Metazoa; phylum Chordata; class Amphibia; order Anura; family Myobatrachidae; genus Taudactylus; species Taudactylus pleione. Next base: position 5,896,654 of record JAUIMM010000121.1, read on the forward strand.
TAATACATAGCTATAACTTTTCAGATGAGTTAATGGAAAATAGTTATTTAATATTTTTAATAGACTGTTAATTAACCAATATTCCTATCTTTGGGCATGATTCAGAGTTGTGCGCTAAAGCTGCTGCTGCTGCGTTTGCATTCGCAGTGGATGTGCGTAAATATGCAAATGTCGCAGCCCCTGGGAATTGTATTGAGATGCTCACCTGCAACTTCGCTGCCAGTCCAAGCTACTGCATACAAAGACGCAGCATCAGTCGCAAATCATTTGCTTATCGCAGTTCTGTGTAACTCTATGGTCGTGCAGAATGCCCGCGTGTATTGTGACGCCAGAGCCACTCTCACTGCATATGGGATTGCAAGCGCAGGCTGTGACACACCCCGGAAATGGTTGCCGCTCCCCTTTACCTCCCACAAAACGCTACCTGACTATCAATCACACTGTGAGCGACTATAGTAATGTATCTGATGCAAGCGCTGAATGAAACAGATGCATGTCCAGATAGCCGATAATCTCTCAACTGCGAAAACATCATATCTTTGGCCCGGAAATGTTTCTTAGTCACAAACGGATGCGGCAAAACGCTTCATGAGACCGCACTGAATAATTTGATATGTGACACTTGTCACATATGTGACTGTGTGCTACTGAGCCTGAATCTGTATACGAAGTGCTTCCATGCAACGGCTGCCGCTTCTTTCACGCCAAGTTCTGTTGTCCTTTGTTTACAGACTCAGTCACACACAGATATACAAGTGCTATATATCAAATGAATCAGTACAGTCATTAAAGCGGTTTGTTACAACCATTTGTGACTATGACTCCTTTATGGGCGAAAAAGACGCTTTGCACAAGCAGAGTGATAAGGAACCTGGCGGATAACTTGTGCCAAGCGTCTCATACCATATGGCGTATTGAGGCTAGGTGTATGAGGACGCACTGTAGTGTATATGTTACTCATTTATTCTTTTCATCTTCCTTCGGGTCTACAGTTTGATGCATTAATGTAACTTTTTTTTTACTTTGATGCTTTGGGCAAGATGTAAATAGATTACATTTAAGTGAAAATTGCTAAAAGGAACCAATGAGGTATTTGATACTTTAGTATCATTATCGTTTGAAACGATTACAGTTGAATCTTGATTGACTTATCTGTGCATTACACCATTAAGCTGCGTATACTACAGACCATTGGCTCCCGGTCAAATCTAAAGAAGATTGAGGTCATATTTTTTTGGAAGGGTACCTAAACCTTAAATACAATTTAATATTAAACCATATCCCAAAGTTACCAATGAATAAAATATAAATAAATTATATATATACATCTTTATATAGAGATATAGCGAACTTGTTTTGTGACATCATACATTTGTTTTGCATAAATGCACCCGTATTCTCATAGAAGTGGGTAGAGTTGCTGGAGAATATGGTGGGGATGAAGAACCTGGGTGTGTCAATGACTGAGTGTGACCTTGGCCTAATTATAGTGCTTTACAGTCTCATCTGAGGAACCTATTAATGGAACTTGGTGACTCTAAGTGGTTGTTCTGTGTCAGCACAGGACCATGTCATACATAGACAAATGACAGGTCATATTTGTTGAGAACAACCAAATTGGTCAATCAGATCTCCATGTATGGGTTATTTAAGTACTCCAATTTCATTTAGACACTCGTCTTTAGTTGTCATGCACAAAGCTATCTGGATGGGAGACTAAAGGGCCCCATACATCTACCTGCCGTTTCGCCGATCCCCTGATGTGACCAGTACCGACGTTTCGTCGATTGGACGCGATCCATCGGGAAATCTGTAAAATTCTTTATGTTGAAAATACCCAATTTGCTGATCATGATTATATATTCAGCGGGATCGGCAAAACATGGTTGTAATGAATGGGCCAGTCATTAAGCCTGAACATTTTTTTTCTCAGTAAATAAAATTCCCACAAATTGATAGAATGAAACTGGAAACAAAAAATTGGACACATCAGCAAAGAGATGAAATAAATTACTTTACCAATGAAGAATTGGATTGTATTTACAAGGGTTATGGGGTTTGGCACAGATAAAAATATTTTAAACAAGAGAAAATGTTTCCCCCCCCCCAAGGGAACGTAGCAGATCACCTTCTCACACACAGACCCAAAGCCTCTCATCCACAGACACAGCTACACAGCCAGTGTGGCCTATCACACCTTGCTTCTCTATGGTAAAGGAATTTAAAGAATACCCTGGTGCTTACACAGTGCAACGACCACATTGTGGGCTGAACCAATAGCCACGAGAAAGTAGCCTATGAAGTTAGTATTATCCAGTGACCTATATGCATGTAGCGCTGGTTCCTAATGAATTGATAGGCTGTTTCATGCATATTGGTTCAGTGCACACAATGGCTGCCTTAGGTGTTCTTTAGAGTGTACCTGTCGCCTCCACACATTGAAGACAGTCTGTTATTTTGTGGCTTGATTCACACAGTCTATCAATTCTAAATGAACTATCGCCATATTTGAGGCATGAAGCTGAAAGCGCCACATAACTCAGTCATGTCATTTATCTCCAATAAATAGGTTACAAGATTGCTGCTTCCCTTTTGCATAGGCAACAAGTTCAAATGCACATAGCTGTTGCCACTCCATTTTTCTTCTACTATCCAGAAAACATACTTAAAAACAAAACATCAGTTTGTGGTTGTGCCATGTAAGCTAAACGCTATGGGGGAGATGGTACTGGCTACATTTCCCTGCATAACTGGATATTTCCAACAATTGCACATTAAAATATCCAGAACAAAAGTGAAAGGTCAGTCACTATGTATATAGGGCCTGATTCAGAGCCGCTCGTTCGTTCCGAGCGATGTTCGCACAACTGCGCATGCGTACGGCTCGTAATACGCATGCGCGAACCAGTCAGTGCGGTTGAATTTCATGTGCTCGCAAAATAGCGAATGCCTGATAATTTGAGTGACAGAATGTACCGTTTGTGGGTGGTAACAGGGGAAGGTGCTTGAAAACGTTGAGGAGATCCGAACGCAGGCGTGCCAAAAAGTCAAAACGGGCGTTTTAAGGGTGTGCATAATTAACAAAGCAGCGTCATCGCCCACGTCACTTGGTTGTTTCTTAGCCTGAACTGCTCGCATGATTGTGGTAGGAAAATCCAACCACAATCACTGCAAGCAGTTCAGACGCCTTTCGATGTACTCGATTAATCAAATAAATAGCGGAGATGACGTAGGATGCGAGCGGCCAGGGGGCGTTTTTATCAAAATAGCAGCCGCAGGTTTTGTTCGCTCGTTCAGACTTAGAGGCATCAACAGACCGCAAAGAGCGAGCACTTCATTTAAATAGCCAGCCCCTTTTTCAGAACGACCGTCCGCAAATAGCATACGGCTCTGAATCAGGCCCATAGAGAATAAGGGGCCTGATTCAGACCCACTCGCGAGCGGCTGTCCGCTCGCAAGTGGGTCGATGTTATGGACTGAGCATGCGCACGACGGAGGGAGCTCCGTCGTGCGCATGCGCCAGACGCGACGAGCGAAGGAAAGTCCTTCGCTCGTTGTGTCCGATCAAAGGGGGCGTGCTGTCAATGTTGATTGACAGCACGCCCCCTTTGGTGGGCGTGCCGGGGGCGTGCCTCCCTGACGGGGGCGTTCCCACGGGAACGCCTCCCGTCAGAAGCCGGCCCACTGACATCACTAGTGATGTCAGTGGGAGTGATTTTGGCTCTGATAGAGCCAAAATCACTCCGGAGCTTGCGGTTGAAAACCTCAACCGCAGGCTCCGGCTCGCAAATTCGATGGTCGCGATGGTCTCGACCATCGCGACAATCACAATGCACGCTCGTATAGCCTGTGGGTGGTGACCCACAGCTATACGAGCGTCCAGGAGGACGCTCCATGAAAATGGAGGCCGGCCCTCATTCAGAGCGTGCGCTCTGCTCAGAGCGTACGGCTCTGAATGAGGGCCAAGGTGCGGTAACAGCAGCCTAAAGTGTACAGACAATATAGAATGCAGGTGTGCAAATAGATTTTTCTATAGCCCTGTATGACTCCATGCTCTTTGTAGCTCTTTTCTAGTTTATCATCCTCTACTGATAACTTGCAGATTATTATTTATTGGTAGCATGGTAGCATAGTGGTTAGCATTACTATTTCCAAGAACTGAGGTCATGATTTAAATTCTCTGTCATGGTTTATCTGTGCAGAGTTTGTATGTCACCCTGTTTTTGCGTGGGTTTCCTCCGGGTGCTCCTGTTCCCCACACACTCCAAGAACATACAGGTAGGTTAACTGGCTACTGACAAAATTAACACTAGTGTGCATGTGTGTCCTCTTGTATGTTAGGAAATGGCTTAAATTCTGTGTTCAGCGCTGCGTAAATTAGTGGTGCTATATAAACAAACAATAAAAATAATAAGTTTAATAAGCGGCCTGGAGCTTTGTAGAGAACAACTATCTTTTTAAAGATGCATAAAAAATATTAAAGAAAAAAAAAAGTAAAGTGACCCGTTTGAACTGCTGGTTCCTCACAGGGATCCTGTTGGTTCTCATGAGTAAATGAGGCCGCTTTGCGTGTAACTCAGGACCATCAGACCGTATTAATAACACATTATTTGGAGCATTAACGATACTCTGCATTGAACCCCCCGTTGGGTCTAACTGGGCACATCTGCATCTGGTAACGGGCAGTATGTGGCCAATGTCAACAGAAGGAGACTGCAGATGGGTGATCTGAGGCAGTTAATATCTAGCTTTGTGCTCGCTTTGCGTAGGGCAGTTATTAAACATACAAACATATATGGAGAAAGCTCCTGTCTATCAAAGATAAGGGAGTGACCAGGCAAAGTTGGAGGTCCCCCTCCTGTGCATAGAGAGCTCTTTAAAACCTGATACACGCTGACCAGTCTGCAAGAGGCAGTTAGGAGAATCTGATTCTGCATGCACATTGCAGGATTGTGCACCGAAAAGCTTCTACATTTAAATAATAAATACTTAACATTAGAATGCAGAACATATATTGTGTCCCGTTCCAAGAGTTGTTCTAGTATACCGATGGTGCCATCTTTATTATTACAGTCAGAGGCGCCACATATGTGTAGATGCACCTTACATGCATACACGTAGTAACATGGTGAGCAGTGATAAGCATTGGTGCCAACTAGTGCCGGGACCATGAGTTTGATTCCCGTCCAAGGCCATATCTGTGTGGAATTTGCATGTTCTACCCGTGTTTCCACTGGGTACTCTGGTGTCCTCTCATACTTGGTTGGTTTTTCTTTTTAAATTAATACCCCTTTAAAATATCGGGCAGACTTGCTGGAAACTCGCCGTGCAGCTGGATTATTAGGCGCATCTCTGGTTTTCCAAAGACTTGTAAAACCAGTGTAGAAATGAGAGCATTTAGGGCTTATGTAGCGTTGGACACATTCTGTGGCAAGAACGCAGACATAGAAGGCCTGATCCAGAGGTGGACGTAGCTGCGTCTATTGGCGATCGCCCGTCTGCCCTTCCTCTGTGTACATCATTGTGTCCGAATATGCAAGGACTGAGACGTCCACTTTCACGCTGTAATACCGATGGTCGCACCATCGAAACTTGCACCAGCCCTATGGCAGGTGCAGTTTCTCCATCCAAGATGGCCTCCTATGTGAGCAGCAGAGCATCTGTGTATGTAACCACTTCTACTGATGCTCCCACAACATGCCCATAAGGGCACCTCCCTGTCACTACCTAGGAAAGCCCACTACATTTTCACTACACTGCTCCCTGCATGTGGCTGAAATGAGAAATCTGAACGTATATGCGCGACATAGATGCATGCGCAGCAGCAAAAAATCGCTTAGTATGTCCAACATTAGCATTGTGTATACCTCTGAATCAGGCCTAGAATGCGCCACCCAAAAATGCACATTTTGTGCAGCATGCAGACCTGGACGTATCACATGGTGCAGCCAGTCCTACAAGGGTACCATAAGTGCCTGGTTTACTTCATGATATGTGGCTTGACAGTATTAATAGTGCAGCTATTAATACTGTCCATGGCGCAGCGAATCGTGCTATGCGTAGCACGAAATGCTCTCCCGCGATCGGAGACGCGCACTGCGCACGCCTCCATACATATTAATGGTGCACTATGCAATTGCACCATAGCGTATGGAGGCATGGGGAATCGCGTGACACGATGCACGTGCACGTTTGTGGCGCGATCAGCCACAATGAACCTGGACGCATCTGTAAGTGCTAATGTTACACTACACAATCCATATACATTATACTCTGTCTATGCCTGGACAGTGTTATTAATAAATAATAAAGGTGCATTTTCCATGTAAAACACAATAAAATACAGATGCAAATACAAAATAAAAGCACTAAATTAGTTCAATGAAATTACAAACATCAGTTGTCTTCCCTTTTGAAGATGAAATCAGCTTTCCTGCCATGGACCGATTGCAAATATCAATTTAATATTACACCCACATTAGCCACACTAATATTAGTATCAGTAGAAGGGATGAAGAAGCCGCTTCTGATTGTATATTGCACCATGGTGAGAACATCCCCAATGGCCTAGCTCCTGATAGTGGCTCATGCATCTTTTCTGTGATCAGCGTGTGACATATTGGTGTGAACACGCCCTTACTTACTCCTTTCCACCCCTCTAAATGTAAGGCGCCATAGCATGAAATGCATCCTAATCTCCATAGGCAAAGAGGCGCACATACATTTCTGCTCATGCGAAGTACAAAAACAGCATCATTTGTACCAAATATGGATTTACTTCCATCTCTGCATGAGATCCTTAATGAACAGGGTGGGTACTGGGACAAAGGTACGGACACATGGCAGGTGAGCACATTAAACAGCCATTACCATCTCACACCAGCAAGGATCATCGGCATAATCCTGTATGATGTAGGATTATAAGGAAGTGCACTCTTAGAGAAAGTGGAGATAATCCATCACACATACATATAAATACATTTCTGCACTGGCCCCTATGGTCACTGCAACTATAGGCGAATGGAAAGAAAAATATGGGACTATTAAAGGACAGCTGTGCCTGCATCTTTCTCTTGTACATCATGGTCTGTCATTATCTGTCACACCGCAACACACATCAGCAACTCACTCTATGTCTGTCGCACACCCCACCCCCACCCTACAACAATAATTTAAAAAAACATCCATTTAAAATCTTCAGAAAAGTCTAGTTCTACCAACCAAATCAGTCTTGTGGCTTTTTTTCCTGAAATTTATGATTTGAAACCTCTCCCATTGGATCCTAGAATTCTTTTAACGTTAGTCTGCTTATAATTTAAATAAACTTTTTTTTGTTCAATAACATATACAACATGTCCATGTCCCTATATTTGCACATGAAAAAAAGACTTGCCCTATTGTTCCTAAACATGGCCAGCAGATGGCAATGTCACCAGCCTCAGGAGTCGAAGGTTGCAGACAAGGGTTAGTGAAGTGTAGGCACAAAGGCTTACTGCCCAACGTGTTCCTTTGTCCAGTGGATCCGAGTTTTTAAGGGGAGCGGTGATGGTAAGAGGTCCATGTAGTGAGAGATCAGAGCTAGAAGTGTGAGCGCAGGGAAGTTGGTAGGAATGGCCGTGCTTGCAGTATTTGTAGAGAGGTAGGTGGGAGTCACAATGTATGTAATGTTACAAGGCTCTGCAGTGTGTTTGGTCACTGCTGACAGCACAGTTGTAAGATGTCGCCATGTAGTATGAGTTGGAACTCCTCAGCATGTTCAGTGTCACAGTGTTGGAGTTGATACAGCGCAATCTCTGTGTCAAGACATCCCCTTTTCTAGTCTTCCTCCCTGCTCCTCTCAATGTGTGCTATACTGGTACAGCTGATGCTGCTCCGGCAGTTAGTGGCACCCTGGAGCCACAATCATAGTCCAAATCCACCACCGTATGCGCTCCTGTCATCCGGCCCCGAGAGGAACCTGTCTGCTGATCTCGGAAACTCTGAATATAGCTCTAGGGAAATAAGGAAAAAATCATGTTAGCAGCCAACCATGGAGCACTGCCGTTTTAGCCATTATTGGCAGTAAATTGCAGACATATCCTGATCAACACCCTGATTGGAAGCTATCAGTTCTAGATCTGGCAAAAAGACAAAGATCATGGGGTAAATGTAATAGCCTGCACAATGTGGGCATCAGCAAGTTCCATGAGAGACTGCCCAATGTTTTAAAGTAGCAGTCATTGAAAAAGCAAAAACTATGAGATCCGAACTGCTTTCTATATTATACTTCGAAAGACGCGGAGCTCTTGTTGATATAGAGAAGGGGGTTATACGCTTTCATAAAAAATGGGAGCTCTATTTAGAGTATCTCTTCCCTCTGAAACGTTGGGATATATTATGAAGGTTTTTGAAAATACTTTCTGGACACTATTGCATAATATTACCTGAAAAGTAAGTTATATATCCTCATATAGGAACAAGAGTATTTTTGATAATGCCTCTTCCTGACCTCATCTACCTCTATCTATCTTTCCCCTCGTTTTCTTCATTTACACTTTCTATTCTATTATTTTCTCTTTATTTCTTTTTCTTTAATAAAATAAATTAGTTTGGTAATCGGAATTACTTTTGAGATATCTATTCTATCGGTCATATATTTATATTACAACGTATGAAGATAAGAATAACTGCGCTCTGGATCTTTTGTCAAGCAGCCTATTGTAATAACCCTAGCAGCTCCACTAATTAGGAGGTATCCCACCTATACATGGACATAAATAAAAAATATATTAATGGTGCGCTCCGAGTTATGTTAACTAGATGGTGTGTGGTGAAAAAGTTCCTTAATGTCAGATTGTAGAAGAAATGTTCCTTAGCAACCGATTAGCTACTATTGTCTCAGAAACCCTCTTTTCCCTGAACGGGAGATGTCTAATTATGTCCACAATGTTTCATCAAATCTCATGGAAGTCCAACATGATAGGTCTTGGAAGAATGTCTTAATAAATCTGTGGGATGTGTGTTCTTAATGGAATAAAAGTCTCACAGTGAATGCTTGTTAAATTCTGTAGGATGGATGTTCTGTTAAGGCGTACCTTCTTCTCTCTCCTCTCCACCTCAAATGCAATGCATAGGCACAGTATAAGGAACAGGCTATACACAATATTGCAGGTAGGTAAGTGATGGATGTACTTACCAAATTACTTTGTTCCTGCTGGTATCACTTGTCCCGGTGCTTGAAGAGGTCCACGATTGAGAGAGGGGTGGTTTAATGAGCAGTATAAAGGAGGCTATGACTCCAATGGAAAGTAAGGTACTATTTATTCCAGGATAAAAATATAAGACTCACCAGAGTCTAAATTAACAATAATGGGTTAAAGGTGAAGTCCCAAAAAAATACAAGGCATATATGTAATCCAAGTGTTAATATAAAAAGGGGGCGTGATACCAGCAGGAACAAAGTAATTTGGTAAGTACATCCATCACTTACCTACCTGCAATATTGTGTATAGCCTGTTCCTGATACTGTGCCTATGCATTGCATTTGAGGTGAAGAGGAGAGAGAAGAAGGTACGCCTTAACAGAACACCCATCCTATCGAATTTAACAAGCATTCACTGTGAGACTTTTATTCCATTAAGAACACACATCCCACAGATTTATTAAGACATTCTTCCAAGACCTATCATGTTGGACTTCCATGAGATTTGATGAAACATTGTGGACATAATTAGACATCTCCCGTTCAGGGAAAAGAGGGTTTCTGAGACAATAGTAGCTAATCGGTTGCTAAGGAACATTTCTTCTACAATATGACATTAAGGAACTTTTTCACCACACACCATCTAGTACAAATATAACCGGAGCGCACCATTAATATATATACATTTTTTTTATATATATAAATTTATATTACACATTATAACAATAATACGCAGTCCTTCAATGTTATTCTGCTGTATATTATACTATGCTACTGTTATTTTCTTTTTACATATATTAATACGGCCATATTTTATTGTACAAACCTACATTTGCTTTTTTATGATACCAATAAAAATTGTTTTCCAAAAAAAAACAACCCAAAAACCAGGTTGATTTTGTCTTTTAATTGACTGTTAATTACTTTAAAACATCGGTCAGTCTCGCACGGAACTCGTCGATGCCTGCAGTCCGCAGGCTATTACATTTATCCCCACATTTGACCCAGATCTACAGTAAAAGATCTGACAGATTGGGCCATAAATAAGTACCATACATTGCTGATGATGTTTGATGATGTGTGCTAACACAATCAAACATTTCTTTAATGGTTGGTAAAATGTTCTACAAACCCCGTGACCAAGTAATGACTGCTCTATCAGATAAAGCCCAGCACTTGGAAATGTTAATAACTATAAGTAGCTCAGTGGATGTTGGTGTTGTAGTTGAGTTTGTGTGCTGGTGGTTACTGAGGAAGGGGTTTAAACAGAAAGGCATGATCCACCTGTAACGATGGCGTAATGAATATCAGACTAAATAAACACAAGTTTAGAAGTACTTCTCTGTAAAAGTAAATATAGATATCTTTGTCGTACAATATTTTACAATTAAAGTACATCCATCATCTATATAGAGTTGAGGGAGGTGTTTTATGGACTGGATCAATAGAGCTGAGATTGTAGCCAACAAGTTCACATGGACAAGACATCACTGAGCCGTAAGCAAGTCCTCGTCTCACATTCTGATCGCTTACTGGGGAAATTACATCGCCATCAAATCGCCGGATTGGTGTGGGCTTCCTGCGGAAGGGTGGCTCAGGTGGGTGAGGCGTTTTGTGCTGTGGGTGAGGATGATGATGAGGTCTCTTCTTCCTCTTCTTTTTCTCCTTCCGCTCCTCTCTCTGCTTTATTTTCATTAACTGGACCCGGCGCTGCTGTCGGCTGATGATAACTGTTGGGGAATGCAGGATACTGGCAGATTAGTGTGGGTCAAATAACAGAAATATATAATATATTTCATTCTCAGTGCTACTATGATTTGTACAAATTGCCTCCAGAGAATGAAAGAAAGCATCACGATATAAATGGTCACTCACATATGTAGGAGAAGCCTGTACCATATAGTAGAGGAGCCGGTAGGCCTACTTACATGCATAAATATTGGGACATTGACAGAATTGTCATATTTTGGCCTCTATTCACCACCACAATGGCTTTGAAATTAAACAAACTAGATGTGCTTTAACTGCAGACTTTCAGATTTAATTTGAGGGAAATTACATCCAAATCAGGTGAACAGTGTAGGAATTACAAAGGTTTCTATATGTGCCTCCCACATTTTAAGGGGCCAAAAATAATGGGACAAACTAAACAATCCTAAAACTAATTTTCACTTTTTAATACTTTGTTGCAAATACTTTGCAGGCAATTACAGCCTGAAGTCTGGAACGCATAGACATCACCAGACGCTGGGTTTCATCCCTGGTGATGCTCTGCCAGGCCTCTACTGCCAATGTCTTCAGTTCCTGCTTGTTCTTGGGGCATTTTCCCTTCAGTTTTGTCTTCATCAAGTGAAATGAATGCTCAATCGAATTCAGGTCAGGGGATTGACTTGGCCATTACATAACATTCCACTTTCTAGCCTTAAAAATCTCTTTGGTTGCTTTTGCAGTATGCTTCGGGTCATTGTCCATCTGCACTGTGAAGCGCCGTCCAATGAGTTCTGAAGCATTTCACTGAATATGAGCATATAATATTGCCCGAAACACTTCAGAATTCATTCTGCTGCTTTTGTCAGCAGTCACATCATCAATAAATACAAGGGAACCAGTTCCATTGGCAGCCATACATGCCCACGCCATGACATTACCTCCACCATGCTTCACTGATGAGGTGGTATGTTTTGGATCATGAGCAGTTCCTTTCCTTCTTCATACTCTTCTCTTTCCATCACTCTGGTACAATTTGATCTTTGTCTCATCTGTCCATAGGATGTTGTTCCAGAACTGTAATGGCTTTTTTAGATGTTGTTTGGCAAACTCTAATCTGGTCTTCCTGTTTTTGTGGCTCACCAATGGTTTACATCTTGTGGTGGACCCTCTATATTCACTCTTGTGAAGTCTTCTCTTGATTGTTGACTTTGACACATATACACCTACCTCCTGGAGAGTGTTCTTGATTTGGCCAACTGTTGTGAAGGGGTTTTTCTTCACCAGGGAAATAATTCTTCTGTCATCCACCACAGTTGTTTTCCGTGGTCTTCTGGGTCTTTTGGTGTTGCTGAGCTCTCCGGTGCATTATTTCCTTTTAAGAATGTTCCTAACAGTTGATTTGGCCACACCTAATGTTTTTGCTATCTCTCTGATGGGTTTGTTTTGATTTTTCAGCCTAATGATGGCTTGCTTCACTGATAGTGACAGCTCTTTGGATCTCATATTGAGAGTCGACAGCAACTGATTCCAAATCCAAATGTCACACCTAGAATCAACTCCAGACCTTTTACCTGCTTAATTGATAATGATATAACGAGGGAATAGCCCACACCTGTCCATGAAATAGCTTTTGAGTTGATAGTCCCATTACTTTTGGCCCCTTAAAAAGTGGGAGGCACATATAGAAACCGTTGTAATTCCTACACCGTTCACCTGATTTGGATGTAATTACCCTCAAATTAAATCTGAAAGTCTGCAGTTAAAGCACATCTTGTTTGTTTCATTTCAAAGCCATTGTGGTGGTGAATAGAGGCCAAAATATGAAAATTCTGTCAATGTCCCAATATTTATGCACCTGACTGTATGTCAATCATCATCCCCCTATTCCTATACCGCTTTGTGAACTTATTGTAGTTGCAGCCCCATCTTAATTCTATAGACCTGAACATTAAGAACACAGCAGCAAAGTAACGAGAGTAGAGTAGGAAAGAAAAGGACTGTCAGCTCCCTCCAGTGGCAAAATTACTGCTTTTCCAGGGGCCTGGAGCCACCAAACTGTGTGCAATGATGGCAATGCCTGCCATCATCACTTTAACGAAGGGCAGCTAAGACTAAACAGTTTTAATGCGAATGCACAGGTCTCCAAGCAGGGAGGCCATGGTAGAATGTACTGTATCTGTGGCTTCCAATTACAATTTTGCTATGGGCCTAGTGATGTGGGCTCCTGGTCATTAAACTGTATTTATAGGGCACCACAAGTGGTCCGCAGCGCTGTACAGAGGGCAAAACAATAAGATAGTACAGGGTAAAACAGTACAGTACAATACAGTAGACAAATAACAAATAGAACAGCAACTCTCAACACAGCCACTGATGAAAGAGGTGCAATGGAAATATTCAGCTGAAGCTGAAACCTGCAGCTAATAGCATGGGTGCTGATAGCGGGTCTAGGTCGTCTGAAGAAACAAAAACAGAGGAGTGGAGTCCAGGGGCAGAAAGCCTTTTGGAGTTGGTGTAGAGTGTAGCTAGTGTGCCAGAGAAGTAGGTAATGAGAACAGGAGGGAGGAGGACCCTGCTCATGGAGCTTACAGTCTAAAGCAGAGGTTCCCAAATGCTGTCCTCAAGGCACCCCAACAGCTCAGGTTTTATATCCATGGTTGAGCACAGGTGGTTAAATAAAATTGACTGAGGTACTAATTAAGTCACCTGTGGTTAAGCATGGATAGCTTTAAAAGCTGGAATGTTAGGGTGCCAAGAGGACCGAGTTTGGGAACATCTGGTTAAAAGGGAAGGGGGCATACAGAAGACATAAGGAGTGAGCAGTGTAATGGGAGCTAAGGGCAGGGAGCAGGAGGGAGAGAATTGGAAAATGCAAAATGGGTGAGGTAGCCATGGTTAAGTGGTGGACGGATATGCTTTTATGAACAGGTGTGTTTTCACCGACCGCATGAAGCAATGCAGGCTGGGGGATAGTCTGATGGAATGGGGGTCATGTTATGTTTAACAAGTAGGGGCATCAGGAGTAGAAGAATAGCTGTTGCCCTATAGTTACTTTCAGAAATGGTACTATAATGACCATAACGACCATTTCTAAAATGGCCATTAAAGACTGGCTCCCTGTGCGCTTTGTAAATATTATAAAAAATGTTTTTTAAATGCTATGTATTCTACAAACCAAATTAAAAACAGTATCAAATTTGATTGGTTAAATCTTATTTTATTCTCAGTGAACAGAAGAATCACAAATATGTGAAAGTGTCTCTGGTCACTGGGACAAAATATACCTCACATAATGAAGGGGCTGAAGCTGATTCTCCCCTATCTACAGCACTTTCCATTTCGGCCCCCTCCTCTAACCGCTATTCAGTACAACAGAACTGGTCAGGCAGCCTGGACAACTGTTAAGCCCACTACACACGGTACAATGTGTAGCCGGCGATGCGACTCACGATTCGATGTACGACATATCGGGCGGTCCCCACACACGAAGCGATCCACTGTCTGACCGCCTGATATGCCAATCCCCACCCCGCCACATAGACTAGCATGAGATTGTCCATCGATTCTTCAGATCTCTTGTGCAGACAGGAAGATCTGGAGGAGCAACGGATGACCTCATGGGAGGGGCCAATATCATGCCCACACACAGAACGATATAGCTGCTATATCGTTCCAATCCGTCGAATCGGCCACTATATTGCTTCGTGTGTGGGGGCCTTTAGTTTTTACTTTGCAGAGACAATGTTGCTGCACTCTACAAGTCTGGTAAAAGTGATGGATGTTAACTTTAAATAACATAAGGCAGTAGAAAAAGTTATACAAAATACAAATTGTTTAAAGCCAACATGTCAGTGATCACTAGTGTAACACATTAACTTCCACAAAAAAATATAAAGTTATTGGAGATATCTGTCTTTGTAATCTGCTAGCCCTGTACAACAGTGTTTCCCAACCTCGGCCCTCAAAGCACACTAAGGCCCGTATTCAATTTGGAGCGAAAAGCCGGAATCGGCAAAAAAGTTTCGCCGATGACGTAAAAAAAAAACATTATAGAACACTCCAAAAAAATCTCTTTCATTTTGGGGGCAAAAAAAAAAAAGTTGGGGGACAAAGTTAAAAACTAGCAAACTAGACTCCAAGGAGGTCCTCAAGTATGCCCCAGGTGTTTTTTTCATTGCAGGTGCTTGCGGCAGGTGGATTTTTCACGATTTTTTAAACTTAACTTTAGCAACTTTAAAATATGCTGGCCCCCATTTTCAAGTACCCCAAATTTGCTGGGATAAGTTATTTTCTGCAAAAAACCTCCTGAATACTATTCTGCATCACGTTTAGAAAAACGCTATTTAGCAGCTATTGAGCCCGTTTAAAAACACCAAATACCTTAAGCAAGCCAAATCGGGGGGTATCATAGGGAACCCCCATGTCATAGCATCTTTTGGGGGGTATCAGGCTAATTTCCCAAAATCTGACATGACTTTCTGCTTGTTTCAGTTTCGCCGGGTCCCGTTTTCGTGTACTTTCAAATTGAATATGGGGATACACGATACTTTTCTGCATGCAAAACAGGCGAAGTAGGCGGAAAGTCCGGGAATCGACAAAGTATCGCGGGTGCGAATCAAATTGAATTCGGCTCTAAGGGGCTATTTATCAAGCAGTGAAAAGTGTGGAGAAGTAGACCAGTGGAGAAGTTGCCCATAGCAACCAATCAGCTCCTACCTATTATTTTATAGACTGTACTTGATAAATGCTACTTCAAAGCTGATTGGTTGCTATAGGCAACTTCTCCACTAATTCACTTCTCCACACTTTTCACTGCTTGATAACTAGACCCCTAACAGTAGAGGTGTTAATGATACACATGCTTGAGCACAGATGGTTAAATCAAAATAACTGAGGCACTAATTAAGACACCTGTGCTCAAGTACAGCTATGGACCGTTAAGCTGCGTACACACGGTACGATAAAACTGATAGTTTTGAACGATAACGATATCGTTCATATCGTTATCGTTCAAATCGTTCAGTTTTTGGCCCCTTCCAACCCACCAACAACCTGCGATGCGCGGGCACATATGGACGATAGCGGTATCATCCATCGCCCGTGCATGCAGGACAACTTGCTCGATATCGAGCAGGTTACTATAGGGATCGTTGATCGTGGGTCGTTATAGTCGTTGGTAAGTTAGTGGTGTGCTGGATGATCAATATTTATCAAATAGCACACCAGGAGGACGCAGGACGATCAGATAGCGATATCAATATAGTTGTCTGATCGCTCCGTGTGTACGGAGCTTAAGTGTGCCTTGAGGACTGTGGTTGGGAACCCCTGCTTTACAAGATCTGCTGCCTCCGTCTCATTTGTACAGATCAGTGTTTTCCAAACTCATTCCTCAGTGATCACTAATACCTCTTTTCCACCAAAAACCCGGGTCCGATCTGGGTTTTGAGACATGGTTCTTACCCAGGTCAGACACCATTTAC
The DNA here is from genome assembly GCA_031769625.1 of Taudactylus pleione. Classification (NCBI taxonomy): domain Eukaryota; kingdom Metazoa; phylum Chordata; class Amphibia; order Anura; family Myobatrachidae; genus Taudactylus; species Taudactylus pleione. The sequence goes on from JAUIMM010000121.1 coordinate 5,913,025, forward strand.
ACAGCACCATCGATCTGGGTTATTTTCAGGTCAGCCCCATTCACACTGAACCTGGGTCTGCCCAGCTAAACCTGTGAGATTATAAAAAGTGGGAGGTGACTGCACCACAACCATCAATCAGCTCATTTTAGGCATGACCCAGGTCGGATAACCCGGATTGCGCCGTTTACACAGCACCATTACCCAGGTCCATCCTGGGTCTGACCCTGGTAGCTACCTGGGTTGGATTGCCAGGTCACTTGACCCAGGTTATTTTTCAGGGACCCTTTTACACTGAGCAGCGACCCGGGTAGACCCAGCAAAAACCCAGGTTTTTGCTCTGGTGTACAAGGGGTATAACAGTGCATGTTTTCCATGTCTCCTCACAGAATCAAAAGTGAAATAATTAGCTGCACCTGTGGATCTTTTAAAATGTGTCAGCCATTATGGAATACACCTGTGGAAAAATGGAAACCATGCACTGTTAGAGCTCACTAATACTGGGCATACACTATACAATTATCTGTCAGATATCTGTCCAATCTGGCTGGTTGGAATGAAAATCTGGTAAGGACAGTGTAAGGCAGGTGCAATCTGACTGAGCCAGTTTAAACCCCGTGGTTGTTGTAGCAGTATACCTTTAATAACTTTGATGTTGGTGTCAATCATTAGTCTTAGCCTATAGGGTTCCTTGGGGGTGTGGCCTTGCTGGTATATTAGGTCTGTTATCCAAAGACTCAGCCTTTTTGTTTCTGGAAATCCCACCCTCCCTCCCTGTTTGTTGTGTGTTTGTTTATTACGTGTGTTGTGGCGGAAAGAATGGTAGTGTGGTTTTAGTTATACAAATTAGATGGGTGCGCTCTCCTTGTTCAATGATAGGCCTGAAAAGTCCCTACAGGGAAATGACACAGCCCGTCCGGGTGTGCTTTTTGCTGGAGAGTTTAACACCAATGGTGATGTGTTTGGCCTCTGTGTGTTTTGTGGGGAGTGTACCGTCCGCCACCATACTTAACTTTAAGCTTACAATCAATTTCAATGGGCAACATCTAATTATATAATTCGATAGCCCAAATTCAATATTGTATTAATTATTACTTATTAATAATCTGATGTCAAATAAATTTGACCTTTAATTTTAAATCCAACTCCTGTTGTCCCTGTGTTTATTTTTAGATAAGTTTTTAATTGTTAAGGGGTCTATTTACTAAGCAGTGTTAGGAGACAGAGTGAAAAGTGATAAGAAAGTGATAAGTTGCCAGCCAATCAGCTCCCAACTGTCATCTCACAGGCTGTGTTTGAAAAATGACAGTTGGGAAGCTGATTGGCTGGCACCTTATCACTTTCTTATCACTTTTCACTCTGTCTCCTAACACTGCTTAGTAAATAGACCCCTAAGTCTGTAAGGTATAGTGCACATATCAACCATAGGGAGTTTATGTATGGGAGCAAATGGCAGTTGATCACATGGTCTTAAACACTGGAAAACGGACAAAAAAACAATTGTTCATATTGGTTAAATTTGTGTATTTTTTTTTATCAATTTGTCTAGATGACCATTTTTGTCTGTTTTGCAGTGTTTGTGAGCAAATGTTCGATGCCATTTCCTCCCATACATTACCAGATTTTCATTCCAACCATCCAGATTGGACAGATATCTGACAGATAATTGTATAGGGTATGCCCAGCATAAGGAATGAGTTGGGGAAACACTGGCATAAATTGTCGGCTGGAGTAGGGTGGGGTTCATGCTCCGGGAGGTGGCAGCCAGGCCGGCCAAGCAGGGGACGTGGCGCTGCATAAGGGTGTATGGCCGGGCATATTACGCGATAATGGGGGCGGAATGGAGGTGCGGCCACAGAATTGCGTAATTTTGGCCCTGCCCGCTACACAATGCCGAGGTTAGCGACATTGTGAAACAGGGAGCGGGGTCATAATGACGCGATTCAGTGCGAATCGCGTCATCGCCCAAGGCGGTAGGTAGCCGGCCGGGAGGCTTGCCGGCTGAATCGGGAGAGTAGGTAAGTATGGAGGGTTTCCAGCACAGGATAAAATTAGCTTTCCAAGAATACATTTTTACATAACATATGGATAATCTATAATGTATTAATGAATCTAGCAGTGTTAAATAATTGCCATAGTCCCTCTTTTACTATTCTTGTAGCCTGAGATGCCACTTTAGCTCGCTGTGATTTGCTGTTTGCAGAATAAGGGGCAGTCATACCATATTCCTCTGTAATAGGGATTGCAAGGAGACTGATAAGATCACAAGTGAGGAACTAATGAAAGCACACAGAACGTTGTAAAATTGAATTATTACTATCTCTCTAATTGTGACTGACTGAAAAGCCATTTTATCACAGCAGAGATTGAAGAGATTTGTTTCTTACATGAAAGGACCCGGCAGAGCCATTTCTTAGCAGTTCTCATAGAGTTCAGTAGACATTTACCACGTACACTGCAGCTGCATGACTGGGTCTAAGGCATTCCGCAGGAAGGAAGAGTAGCTGATGTATGGGATAATGACTCCTATACATTACATTATGAGAGGATTACAAGTCACTGTGGAGTTCCAGCATTATAGAAAGACAAAGCACTGCAAGCAGGGTACTTTATAAAGAGAACGGAAACCCAAGATAATATGTAATGAGGGTCAGGTCTAGCAGACATAGCAGATCTATTCTAGCTCTCACGCTACACCATCACTTTTAACTTCAATTTTATGCTTAAAGGCAACATGACCTCTAGAGTAGTGTTTCTCAATTCTGGTCCTGAAGGACTGCTAACTGCATGTTTTCCAGATGTCCTCATGGGATCACAAGTGAATTAATAAGTACCACTCTTGGATAATTCTTTGTTAGTGCAAACACCTGTGCTCCAGATCTAGAAAACATGCACTGTTAGCTGTCCCTAAGGACCGGGTGTAAGAAATACTGATCTAGAGGCTTTTTGGTTCTTGTTAATAAAACAGACCATAATTGCCATTTGATTATTTTGAGTGGTGGTAACATGTGAGAGAGTGGATAAGTTCCTCCGCTGTAGGTCTATAGTATTTCCCCAGACCCCTCCTCTCAGGTAATGGTGCAGATTTCTAGAAAGTGTGTTTGCAGGGGGGAGATTCAGTCAGCAGAAATATAATGGGGGCGCATCCTAAGTAACGTGAGAAGCCAATGTTTTGGTATGGGGCAAGAGGAAATTGGTCAAAAGTGCCTGCTCGCTGCTTACTGTTTAGTACATTTTTAAAGTGGTGCATTTACAGTTGATTCCCCACAATCTCCGAAAAAAAACCCAAACAAGCTGCTCAGTATTATCATTTTTTATGAAGCAGCATTTTGTCACTCCCCACATGTCCCTGCTCCATGCTACCACTTCTCATAGTGTACAGCTATGGGTGTACCTTTACCTTTCCTGTGTCCAAAGGGGCCCACACTGTACACAAGTTACCCATATAGTATAATTAAGGCTTAGGAGTCTGGCTTCGGCACTGCAGAAATCAAGAGAAAATGGCTCTGCTGCAGTTTTCCTGAAGATTTGCACATGTGCAGGAGAGAAATGACAGGAAACATGGCGCGGGTACCAGAGTCTACTTTGCATCTGCACCACTAGACAGAAGGGTGCCAGCACAGAGACTGCACACGGCCCCCTCCTCTCTTAAACCACCCCTGTGTACAGAGCTGACATATGGGCAGGGAGTAACAGAGATTAGCATGCAATACGGGCTGTTAATGCTAGTAAATGGCCTGGTTACTATGGTAATCTGCTGAGTTACAGGAGCCTCTCCTGTTATATGGAGGTGGAGAGGGAATTTTGTTTAATGTAAGTCTATCAGCAGTGTCTAATATACAATAGAAGTCTTGAGGAGAAATGTATCAAACTTTCTAAACAGTGGAAAAGTTGCCCATAGAATTTAATTAGCTTTATTAAAGATAGTAAAAAGTTTTTCTTAACAAAGAGAAAAGAGAAAAATAAATAAAAAAGCCAATAAGAAACAACTTTCCCTTATACTATCGCAAAGTAAGACTAGGGGTATATTTACTAAAGTTAAGAGTTTTTAGAAGTGAAGATGTTGCCCATAGTAACCAATCAGATTCTACTTAACATTTAACACATACATGCCTACCCTCCCGGTTTTCGCGGGAGGCTCCCGATTTTTCGGGTAACCCCCCGCACCTCCGGAAGGGTAGGCATTTCTCCCGCATTCTGCTAGTGAAGTGGGCAGAATGAGGAGAATACCCGCTGCGATTGCGGGTCTCCGTGAAGGGGGCGGGGCTTAAGATGTGATTCTGCATGAATCACAGCATTTGGCCCCGCCCCTATGTACATTTTACCCAATCGCGGCAGTTTTGCCGCGAGGGGGCAGGGCTTAATGACGCGAATCGTTAGGCCCCGCCCCCATCGGCCCCCTGCTGCTTCTCTTACCCGGGCTTCTCCCGGGAAGAGATTATAAAAGGTAGGCAACGATGATTTAACAAGCACTTTCTTGAAGATAATAGCTAGAATCTGATTGGTTGCTATGGGCAACATCTCTACTTCTAAAATCTCTCACTTTAGTAAGCATACCCCCAGGAGTCCGGGGATCAATTTAATCTGTCAGCCAATCACAAATAGCTCACATGAAGGGGTTCCCGGGGGTCGCAGGTGGGTTATTTTTTGTATGGAGATTCTTTGGGTGTTTGTTTCTTTTTCCAATTGAGTTATTTGAGAACGAAGAAGAAAATAATATCCCCTCACAGCTCTCACTGGCTACCTAACAGACACAGGGGTCTATTTACTAAGCTTTGTTAGGAGATAAAGTGACTGCCATTTTTCAAACACAGCCTGTGACATGGCAGTTAGGAGCTGATTGGCTGGTACCTTATCACCATTCACATTTCTTCCCAAAGACTGTACACATGTCACAGCCCAAAGCCATCACTCCCCACCCACATCTGCACCCCCAAGTATGCTCTCACCCCCCACACCCACTGCCTCTCCCAAACCACCCATGCAGGGGCAAATGCAGGATTTCTAGAGGGGGATTTCCAAATGCTTGAGTTTAAAGCAAGTGTGGCAAGTCTAAAAAGAGGACATAATCAGCACTTAACCAGCTATAATATACGTCATACAAAGTATAGTGTATGTAGCAATTCTGACATATACAAGACCAGCGATTACTGTAAGCCATTAGATGCGGCAATAGGGTCATCCTGCCTGAGCTGAATGTTTTAATTTCAGATTACGGCACCATTCCAGATCATTTGAGCAAGTTCGAGAATCAAGGAGTGCAGCAAAAGAACTTTGCACTGCCCTGGACATATATGTAGGGATTGGTCTCCTTATGCACTGAATAGTGTATTAATAATTGATCCTATAGTATACATGGTCTATATAAGTGCACTCTTAACAGTGCATATTTCCCTAGTTGGTGCACAAGTATATTCATTACTGGCTCACACATTTTAATATATCAGCAGGTGCAGAGGCGGATTTAGACCTTATGGGGCCCTAAGCAAGACACCGATTTGGGGCCCACCCTTCCTCAGACAATCCATAACTGTTTCCTAACTTATTTTCCTGACATTATTTGTGGCAGGGTGGCTGCCACTGTTGCTGGTCCAATCGGCCAGGTCCCGGCACCTGCACAATGGAACTGGCAGGCACCGGGACCGGCGCATGTGCACTTGGGCATAACACCGGCTTCTAGGGACTGCATCGACTGCAGCCCCTAGAAGCCGTGTAGGCTGCCCAAAAGGCAGAGCAGCGACTTCCACTAGAAGCGACTCTCCACTAATTGCAGCCTGGACTGGTGTAAAGGCAGGGAGAAGTTGGGTTAGAGCTGGGGATAGAGGATAGTAAGGGCAGTCAGCAGTTGCCACAGTGCAGGAAAGCAAGGAGGGGGCTAGGGGTAGGCAGTGCTCGGGGTAGGGAGGGGGGCTAAGGTAGATATCAGCTGGCGCAGGAATGGGGGGCAAGGAGGGGATCAGGGGAAGGCAGTAATGGGAGTAGCTACCCCTGGGGATAGTGAGGGATGGAGGGGGTAATGGTAGATTACAGCTGGGGCAGTACTGGGGGCAAGGAGGGGGTTGGGAAAGGCAGTGCTAGGGAATAATAATAACTCACCAAATAATGGCGATGTAATCAGAGGGTGCCGCACCTTTGGGGGATCTGTATGTTATTTTGAGGGCACCTGGTCAAAAGGGGCTCAGAGAGTAGCGCCGGGCCTGGGGGAAGGGAGACGTAGTCTAACTGCGGGAAGTGTGGGGGAGGGGTGCGTTCTGAGTGATCACTCACCCCCCCCTATAGACATAGGAGACTGCTACGGCTGCTGCTCAGTCTCCCACTTCAGCCTAGCACACAACAGAGAATGCTGGCTGGGCTGCTGTGAAGAGAGAGGGGGGGTAGCGCTGGACCTGGGCTCCCGCCGGGCCCCTTCCCCCTCTCGGTGTTCCTGCTGGTCAAGCTATTATATCAGTGAGAGTGCCGGACCATGAAATAAAAATGTGTGTGTGTGTGTATATTTATATATATATATATATATATACACTGTATATTAAAATACTAATACATACACAGGATACACATACATACACACTATCACATGTACATATATACGTACACTAACACATACACATATTAATACATACATAGTATACACTTACTAACACATACATAGTACACACTTACTAACACATACGCAGTAGCACATAGCTACACTAATAGAGATACACATACTGTATATACTGTACATACATTTTTGAAGCTCCTGTAGGTTGCTAATGGGGTCGGACACCTTGCACTATTAGGTCCCGCCCCCTCACGATGTAATGCCGCGATTCGCGGGAGGAGATGGGGTGGGGCTTGTCGTATTGGCTCCGCCCCCACGACGGGCAGTGTGCAGGGCATTGGTCCATCAGAGGGGGGTTTGTAGGTACACAGAAACCCCCCTGCGGCAGGCACCTCCTCCTCCTCCTCTCCGCGCGGCAGGCACCCCCACTACCACCGGACTGCTGTGTAGTGCTGGAAGCTACCCGACCCCCCCCCCCATCCACACCCCCCGCGGCCGGCACCCGCCTCCCCCCTGACTGCTGAGGCACTGAAGCCAGGCTTACCATATCATTTGGGTCACTCTCTAGACGCGCACCCCTTCTTCTTGGAGCATCTTCTCGGCTCCTCTCCTCTCTCTGTCTGTGCGTGTGACATCACACGCAGCACACAGAGCAGAGGAGAGAGAGCCAGAGCGGCACGCGGCAGCTGTCCAATGTGGTGACAGTCCGCCGGGGCCGGTAATGTATTATATATAGTTACTTATACATACATTATATGGCCCTTTCTGGGGGCCCTCTGGGACCCGCCGGGCCCTAGGCGGCTGCTTATGTTGCCTAGCGGTAAATCCGCTACTGAGCAGGTGGTGCTTATTATCTCATTTGTGACAATGAGGTGATCTTAAAAACATGCAACTTTAGTATTATTTGCTATTTCTATTGTGGTCATCATGGTATGGGCTGGGGAGGGGGGTTTCCAGGCAACCGGAAACCCCCCTGTGTTTGCCTATGCCAAGTTCCCTCCTATAACGACTCACCCCCCCACACACACACCTATCCCCAGAGGCAGAGATGTGAAGGAACAAAGATGAGATAGAGAGTGAGTTTGAAGGGGCTGGACAGAGATGAGAAAGAGATATGAGAGGCAGATTGTTCCCTCCTTCCAGTGCCTGAAGCCAACGTGCTCCAACAGCTACAACCAACCAAAGTACAAGAAGGAAGAAAGAAAGTGTAAGAAGGTAAGTGATCCCTAATGCGATCACTTTACTTCCAGTTTCAGGGCGAAGCTACTGCACATATGCGGTCATCAGACTGCACATGTGGGAACGCACAGTGTGGGAAAGGAAACATTCGGTATCAGGCATCTATAATAATTCAAATACTTCTCAAATAAATAAGGAGCAAATCCCCTTGTTTAAAACCACAAATGCATAAACTATTCCCATGCATTGATGAAAGCACCTATCAGTGTCGTCGGTGCAATTGCAAATAGCCAATCACAATCAGTTCGCTAGTACTATTGACCATCAACAGCTCATCCCCTATTTGCTCCTGCCACTGACCACCTGCACATAATATAATATGCATATATAAGTCCTTGTGCCGTCTGCATTTGTTCGTAAATGTGCAAACACTCCTTTACTATACTCGTCCTTATAGAATGCTCTTTCCCTCACCCATCCAGCATCTCCTGGTGACCAGCCAGCATCTCCAGGTGACCAGCCAGCATCTCCAGGTGCTGGTTGGAATGAATGCCAGAGTCATGCATATCTACACAGGAGCATAAGCGTGTGAGCAATTGCATGCAAGATAGGCTATGATGTTTTCTAGTATTGATTCATCTGCTGTGTAAATGGAACTAAATCTGCCTGTTAGAGTCACATAGCATAAAACACTAGACATCCAGATCAAACTGACAGTTACAGGAATATCTATAGTGTATTGTCCAGGTAAATGTATGGAAATAATCAAGCAGAGCTAAAGCCGAAATCCCACAGCAAATCCTCATTCCTGTAAACTCCTGTTCTGCCTGTAGCACCAATCTGATCACCTAATGCCATTATCACAATCCTTGATCTAGTTGGGAATCGTAATCCTGTTTCTGATCCTAAATCAAAACTATCATATGATACACTTAACGGGGACTTCTGATTGAGACCTTTCAGTTTTGCAGGGCTCATCTTTACAATTAAAATGACAAATCATACAAATGTTAAAGAAGCAATAACAATCATTTGAATGTTGTTGCAATACTATTTTATCAACTGATGGTGGCGCTATATGCTTTATGATGAATGGATAGCAATCCCTCCACAGACAGCAATAGCACCACATATATATATACTTAACCCAAAAGACTGGTAATAAGAATAATTAAAAGCTTTTTTTTTAACAACTTGAACTGTAATGTGCAAGTGGAGTTACCCATATGGAACATTTCTTCCCAGGTGTTCAGGAACCCACAGGAGTGTGAAATAAGTTACAGTTTATTGCATAACTCTTACTTATTAAATGTCACATTCACATAATTATGTTTGTTTTATTTTTAGTGCATGTTCAATAAAACACAAGTGGTTGTTATATTTTCCTTCTGTGAATGGAGCTGCCATATTTACTGCTGCCAGTCATCTTGGGAGGTCAGATTGCTGGTACATGCCTCCAAGTTTTCAGATGGACAAATATTTAATCATTGTGTAAAAAAATACAGTTCTGTTCCTGTGCTATATGTATTTAGTGTCAAGTGAATGAGACACTGACTATCGAATAGGGATCACTGCTCCCTACAACATCACATAGGGAATACTGATACCCAGACATACCAGCATGACCCATTCTATACCACCTCACTAATGAAAAATGTCAGGATGGCAGGTTGGGATACCTGGGTTATAAGGAAAGTCCATGCACAGGATTGTTACTGGTAGTGAATGGATGTTACAGCAAATCACATTACGCAGCTGGGAAAGAGCTGATTCTATTAGAGCTATAAAACAATTGCTCATATAACAAACAGTGATTTCTATCTCACACACACTATATAAAACATTTCTGTCAGACATTAAAAGATATTTGAAATGTTATTCTGTCATTTTTGTTCCCTGGGGAAGTGATTTTTTCCTGCTATTATGCATCTACAATTCGGGAAGTGATTACATTGTCACACACGTAATACTAAAATGCTAAGACCTGTATCAGTGACTCATATATTGTGTTATAGCACAGGATGATTGTAGACTTGTCCTGTCATTATCCCTCTGCTTGAGACCCACAATCGCTACTGACAGTCAGGTTTGTTGTAAGTGGATCCAGCCCACCAGCAAATATAAAACACATGTGACCCTATCTTTCCAAATGTAGAATGTACTGAGGGTCTGATTCAGACCCGCTCGCGAGCGCTATGCGCTCGCAAGCGTGTTGATGGTGGCCCAGTGCGCATGCGCACGACGGAGCCGGCTCCGTCGTGCGCATGCGCGAGACCCGGATATCGACGGGCAAACCGTTGCTCCGGGTCTCGTACCAAAGGGGGCGTGCTGTCGATGTTGAGTGACAGCACGCCCCCTTTGGTGGGCGGGCCGGGGCATGGCTGCCCAGACGGAGGTGTTCTCATGGGAACGCCTACCGTCTGGGGCCGGCCCCACTGACATCACAAATGATGTCAGTGGGAGAGCTTTCGGCTTTGTTTGAGCGGAAAGCTTTCTGGGGCTTGCGGCAACGAGACCCTACCACAAGGGTCTCGTCGCAAGCCCGAAGGTCAGGATGGTCTTGACCATCTTCCTGGCCGCTCGCTATAGCTGTGGGTGGTCACCTACAGCTATTCGAGCGGCCAGGAGGCCGCTCTAAAAAAACAGAAGGCCGGCCCTGATTCAGAGCGAGCACTCTGTCAGAGCGTCCGGCTCTGAATCAGGCCCTGATTTCAGTATTCCTGTAATAACATGTACTTCTCAAAGCTGTGTTTTTTATTATTATTTTAGATGCTAAAGCTATATAAGATAAATACATATTAATCAGGCTCTAACTAGCCATTGAAAATTACCAACCAAAAATATTGATTTTCAGGAACAGTAGTGTGGTTTCAATATCATGGGTTATTTTATACCAAATTCCCAATCTAGAATATTGGCAGCTATGCCAGATGGGCCATTAAAGTATTTTTTATAAACTAAATAATAATATTTTTCCATGTTAACACAAAACCATTTATTAAATAAATCCATATTATAGATTACTGCATGCTCATGGTTCAAAACCCTTGCATGATAGCATTTATTATTTTCCACTGCACAGTGTGCATTGTAAGTGGATTTATTGTTGGGGCCTGTATAATCCAGTCTAATACTGTTATCAATATTTAAGGTGTTTTCCACCTTCAGACTACTCTACTCTATTGACTTGTACAGCAGTGCAGAGCTGTGTCAATATATAAGGCAATGAGAATAAACAGCTCTATCTGATTAAATAAATGTGTGGTTATAAAGCAGAGAATTGAGAGAAAGATAAAACAATGCACTGAGTCAATATTGACTGATGAGGGAAAAGTCATTTGATTCTTTAATGTCTCTAATACAGTGAGCGTCACACCAGTGTTTGATAGAGCTGTTTCTGCAGGCCTATAAAGCTCAGTGACCAAACCAACACATAAAGCTGAAGATAAACATAGGAGACCTTACATCTCACACTTTTCTACTCTCCCGGAAGGTTCAGGAGACTCCCAAATATCAGAGAGTACTACCGCACACCTTGGAGACAAGAACAGCCTTCTGGATCCCACCCATTTTCACAGTGAAGTGGGTTATCTGGGTTCTTTATGTAATTTGCAGCGAAACGCATTACCTCCCGGAGTGGAGGATATAAAATTAGGTAAGTATTTTACATTTATTTGTAGCTTTACAAACATAACATGTTATGTGTTTAAACAGCATGTAATGAGTGGTTCTGCACTTACCTTCTGTATGTGAGTAGCCCTCAGCGGTGACTTTCCACTGGACAAGCACTCCCAGTAAGCTGAGTACCGGCCAGATCCCAAGGATTACCCAGCTGTACCAGCACATGTTCTGAGGAGGGTCCACCTTCATGCGTTGGTACACGTACTGCACCAGCAAAAAGAGCTCAATGAAGTAATCCACAGTCACTGTCATAATTGCACTACCAAACACTGCCGTGGAAAGGGTGGTGAAGAAACGCTGCCACTGTAAGGTGAGTACCGCAAAGAGCATCCCGATCCCAAGAAGAAGTGCCACTGGAACCCAGACGGTGCGCGGGTGATAGAACTGCTCCATGACGATAAGTGTGGCTATGGCTAACAGAAGTCCAAGCAGTAAACCCACCATGAACAGTCCCACACTCCTCACCAGCATAGTAACCAGCCCACACAGGATCCCAATGCCAAGCCCAATGCCTACACTGGCTTCAACACTCAGCTGTGTGTCCAAGACCCGCTCCTTATAGCACAACATGAAGATGACCACTGATCCGAACATCAGACCCGTCAAGAACATGACAGCCTTGAAGCAGCGGTAACCTGAATGAACAAATCACACAAGTGTAGAATGATGAATTGGAACCTCTATGTCATAAATGATCAGATATACTAACTAGAGGAACATAAACATCTGGATCCAATACGGAAAGTGCTCTAACTTTGGTAACATTCAGGTATAAGAAGTGCATGATTATTCAAATGTGATATATAAAATGTTTTTATTGTCATAGCAAAAAGAAATTAAACACATACACACAGAATATAACGGCAATAAAGATCCATCTTATCCATCCATTTCAGTGCATATACTTTTATTCTGTGTTAATTTTTTTTTAATTGAGGGAGGTTAGTTCTCACAGAAGCCTTCTGTTTGTGGCTTGTGCAGTACATTTTTGTATGTTTTAACTGTATAGGTCCTCAGCACCTCTGCTAGGTAACTAATTACAGTACATGGAAGTATCACCATTGCAGTTTAATGTTGTCTTTCGGGTCTCCCTTTCTCTAATTTCATACTTTGGCCTCATGTTCTAGAAATAACCTTCAGCATAAATTGCATTACCTTCTTGAACTTCATTAACACACTTAGGGGTATATTTACTAAAGTGCAGGTTTTTAGAAATGGAGATGTTGCCCACAGCAACCAATCAGATTATAGCTATTATCTTCTAAAATGTGCTAGATAAATGCTAAGTAGAATCTGATTGGTTGCTATGGGCAATATCTCCACTTCTAAAAACACGCACTTTAGTATACGCACCCATTATACTTAAATGTTTCCATCATGACTCTTTCTCTTGTCTCCTCTGAACATACTCTATTAAGCTCTTTAAATCTTTCCTAATAAGTTTAGTTATGTTGCCTATATACTTTTTATCAGCACGTATCTCACTAATTTGCTAAGTAGTGATGGTAGCCATTTTGGGTACATTGCAGTGTGTTGTTTATTATTTCTCCTGTGATGACCTAGATTTATGGAATACCTCATGGGAGTCCTACCATGTGGGCTTATTAATCCATACTTCCAAGTGCAGTTTGGTACTTAACAGTATTACAAAACACAGTTAGTTGGCAAATGTATAACAAGTTGCTTTACTGCACCATTGGCTAAAGGTAGCAGTACACAAGCAAGTATGGTAAAGCCACAACATTTGTGAGTTGAGGTGTCAAGATACCATTCCATTTACAGAAGACTATATTTAAAGGCATGACTACAACAGTAGCAAAGGGTGCAACTGCTGTGGGGACCAACTGGGGGTGGGGGATGGGGGGGGTCAAATTAACTTAAAGCACCATATGTATAAATGTTTTTTCTCTCTTGGGTTTATACGTTGTCGTTCTCTGTTTTATCTCTAGTTACATTCCTGTCAACAGTAAAAACATTCATTTTACTTTAGCCATCAGGATTGTGGAGTTTTGTGAGTACTACTCTTCTCATGGAAATACGTATATTATTGACTATGGGCTGCCTTATGATTAAATTGTGCACTGATAATGATGAAACCAAGTGTATGGATAGGGGCGGTGTGGTGGCTGTATATGTGCGTACAACTTGGCATAAGGGTGAATATTCACATTTACTTCCGTGCACGCAATGCAAGTGTAATTATTGCATGCAACTCTGTATCGGTCCTTAGTATATATAGCTCACAAAATAAAATGTACTATAAGTACACAACGCTTAAAAACGATGGTGCACTTTAACCATCCGTATCCTTAATGCAGGAGATCCGCCTAAAACAGCATAGCCTGTAATTCCATCTACGCTCCCACCACACGCCCTCACTAATACTTAGCCTATGTGCAAAGCCCCATCACTAGCCAAATACACACTTTCAGGCACAAGTGGAGATGCAGTTGAGATGTGTGTGATGCTGAATCGCCTATAATTGCCTATGCTCAGGTCAGGAGCATGTGCAGTGCAAAAGCACCATCCGCAAGACATACTGACGCAAAATCTGCAATTGGTTGCAATTGACTTTCAACATTGTAGCTATTATATGTAAATAATATGTTGCTATTAAAATGCAATGTGGCATTTATCAAACTGTAATGGTGGAATTCCCCAATGACAACCCCAATAGTTGAAATAGATTGGAAACCCTGAAATCCCACTGTCACTTACAATGTATTACTGCACTGATTTTGTTACACTGTAGTTACTTTTCAAGTAGTTTTCAGTTAGATGAAATGACCATAATGTACAAACCCAAGTGAGATAGAGCAATGTCTCTGAATGTGTCGCTTACCAAAGAAACAGTAGATGATTCCAAAAAGGCAACACATAGCGCAGACCACTGAAGGAACGACCTGGTACCTCCTCTCTATCTCCTGCTCACAGGGAGGGGGCCAGTCCTGCCCCAAATCAGGGGAAAACTGCTTGAATTGAAGGGCTTGCATAGTGGCGGTCATATCTCCTGTATGAGAACCTGGATCCTGCGTCCAACTCAGTTCGTTTTTTGCATTACTTCAAGCATCAGTCCTAGGGAGGATAACACAGATCCAGGAAGGTCACAATTAATATCTCACAGAGGGACAGCATGCAGTGGTGCAAACAACAAAGACGTTACATAACAGATTATTTCCAGGAAGAGAAAAAAAACAAACAAACAGATTAATGGACAGTAAGGGGTCACAGTAACTCCAGTTCAAAGGTTATCTCATATTACGATACTCTACAAAGGGACATTTATAACAAAGTGATATTCTAAAGAACTGTAAACATAAAATAACAATTATTAGAGCAAAAGGTAACATGGACAATGCAAAAACTGCAAATAACACAACTGAGATTGTGTATTAGACATGTTAATGTAGCTCAATATATAATACAAAAAATATATAAATACAAATGCTCACAGTGGTTACTACTTGTACTTGCCTGAAGCAATATATAGAACCTACCAACTGCCACATGACTCATTACTAGCTCCTCCCACAAAATGGCTTCCTACATTGCATGGAGGCGATGGGTGCTTTACTTTAATATATAACTGGAACATTCTCTCACAATTAAAATGGTCATTCTTTATATTCTCCCCTATATATTTTTCATTACTGTTGTATATATCCCCAGACTATATATGTGCCCATCTTACCCCCTCCTTTGTAAGGATTAATAGGTAAAGCCTTGTCTTATCTGATAGCTGGAAAGCCTCTTGTGTGGGACACCGCTGAGCTGTCCTTGTCTGCCTGAACTGTGTGTAATGTAACAGTATGTCCAGGCAGGTGTATAATGATATGTTTATATACATTATACTACCTAAACATATTCCTGTGCTGTCTGCCTGTGACTGCTGGCCCATCACATATGATATCACCCCAGGCTTATCACCCACACTGTGATTCCTTGCTTTCTGGATAACCATTACCAGTAATCTAATGAATAATCTGTAACTATTATTGAACATAATAGTATATCCCATATTATACAACCAATCATATGTATCGACCATGATCATGCCAGTCACCCACTGCAATATAGGGGTCAAAAAATACATCCACTGCTCCTTCCTTGAACCCTACCAATACACTATATAAATCTATATTCAGGTTGAGTCTCCCATATCCAAAATGCTTGGGACCAGGGGTATTTTGGATATCACATTTTTCAGTATTTTGGAATATTTGCATACCATCAAGAGATATCTTGGGAATGGGACCCAAATCTAAACACAGAATGAATGTATGTATTATATACACTATATACACACAGCCTGCAGGTAATTTTATACAATATTTCAAATAATTTTGTGCATCAAACTAAGTTCGTGTACATACATGAAATTCATTTATATTTCATATGCACCTTATACACAGAGCCTGAAGGTAATTTTATACAATATTTTTTAAGAATTTTGTGCCTTAAACAAAGTTTGTGTACATTGAACCATCAGAAAACAAAGGTGTCTCTAACTCAGTCATGTTAAAAGAATTTCGGAATATTCCATACTTACGGATATTTGGATATGGGAGACTCAACCCGTATTGTGTGTGTATATATATATATATATATATATATATATATATATATATATACACATTACAGATGTGCCCACATACATCTATCCTCGGTGCGCTACAAGTCACATTACACTTGAGCGCCGAGTGACTCTGTAGCGCCGAGCATCTTTTAGGGCAACTTTTTTCATTAAAATGTGTCTTATTCACACAGAGATGAAAATATATGCTAATTAAAATGACATGCGGCATGCCTATATTCTATGTGAGAATGTGGGTATATCTGCAGGCAAAACGCTACGTTACAGTGGCAGCGGCTGTGACACTCTAACGTAGCGTTTTGCATGTAGATACAGCCGCAGTCACACACGCAGAATATAGGCATGCCGCATGTCATTGTAATCAGCATGAGCTGCTTGTGTGTCCTATTTGCATCACTGTGCGAGTGAGACACTTTTTAAGTAAAAAGTTGTACGAAAAGATTGAAGGGCTATTTAATGCGCAAGGAGGCTAGATGTATGTGGACACATCTGTATATTACAGCCCATTACCACACTACACATTAAGTACACATCATATTCCATATACACATCATACATACACATTAAATTACAGCTTATTACCACACTACACATTATGTACACATTATATTACATGAACAAATCTCATGAATACAACAAATCGAGCGGATTTATAATGGGTGCAGGGTATGCAGGGCCCGCACCGCACACCTTGCACCCATAATATACTTACCTCTCCGGAGTCCCACGTCGGCACCGATGTCAGCACTGTAAAAACGCCTGGAAAATGTCCACCGAAGCCACTTTCCCATCGTTTTGCGCATGTGAATTACAGGGAAAATGGCCACCGCGGCAATTTTCCCAGTGACCTGCGCATGCGCTATAGACTCTGGGCACACTCTAGTGCCCAGAGTCTATCAGTGTGGTGCAGCGCTCAGTGCGTGGCCAGCCACCGGACTGAGAGGAGGCGACCCGTGACAGAGACTGCACACGGGCCCCTTCCTCTCATGAAATGCCCCTGGCACAAATTTGTCTGTACATTGCATATTGCATGTAAGCAAAATAGATGCACATGTTATATATGCAACCTACTTAAAGATTATACTACATAAAAATATGATATGTAAATATTGTGCTGAATATAAATATCACATGTTCCCATCTTTCTGTATAAATGCACACCCCTTGCACACAGTATACTGTATGGATACATGCACACTTCCTTTCTCTACAACACAACATATTACTATAAATGATAATATTATACTATCTTAATTTATGCACATATTCTATACACTATGTACGTATCCTATGCACACACCTTACTGTATGTTTACATCTGATTTTATAATTATCTTACATCTGATTATATCACTATATCATTATGCTACCATATACTATGATACTATGTACGTATACTATGCACGTAGCATATTATGCATACACATCATGGCCTAAATGTAATACAGTGCGTGCCGGCATAGCTCCAGGAATACATGCGAGTATTCCCGTATTTTTAAAGCAGCAAGCATGTTAAAATGTAAAACCAAGCTGGTTTTGCCTTTAACATGCTTGCTGCTTTAAAAATCTGGGAATACTCGCATGTATACCTGCAGCGGCGCCAGTTCGCACCCTATTACATTTAGCCCCATACGTTTTTATTATACTACCATATAATATGTATGTATCCTACATCCATTGTTAACATTATACAACCATATATTATGTGTGCACCCTATGTACACATCTTATCATTATACTACTATATACTACAGTATGTACGTATTCTATGAACACAACATACTGTATAACATCTGATGTTATACTACTACCTTTTACTATGAAAGTATACTACATCTGTTGTTATCTTTATACAATCATATACTACATATGATATTATGCACACTATGTATTTACACATTATGCATACTGTATGCATATGTACACACCTTACTGTATGCATGCATCTGATGTTATCATTATAATATCATATACTATGTATGTATTCTATTTGCACACCATACTGTATGTATACATCTGGTTATTATACTACCATATACTATATATGTATTCTTTATCCATTGTTATTAGTATACAACCATATACTATGTATACATCCTATGCCCACACCATACTCTATGTATACATCTGATATTATCATTATACTACCATATACTATGTATGTATCCTATACACACATCATGCTGTATGTATACATCTCATGCTATCATTATAATACCATATACTATGTATGTACCTACCTACATCCGATATTATCATTATACTATCATAAACTATGTATGACTATGCATCCTATGCACACACCATAGTGTATGTATACATCTGATGTTATCATTATACTACCATATACTATGTATGTATCCTATGGACACATTATACTGTATTTATACATCTGATATCATAAAACTATTGCATACTATGGGCCGTATTCAATTTGAGGCGTTAAGTCCGGATTTGCGGTAATTTACCGCCGATGACATCATTATCGCCTGTTTTAGTTTTACCCCGTATTCAATTTGAAAGACTTTCCGCCTAGGCGTTAAGTCAATGCAATGTAATAGGCGGTAAAGTATCACCTATGAATGGCAGGCGTAAAAAAGTGCAGAATTGGGGTTTTGGGGTGCAACATTTCGGGAACCCCCGTGCAGCCTTCAGACAGTCCCCCAAAGGTAATCTGTGTCAAAAAAAACAAAAACAATTAAGGACACCCCAAAAATTGATTTTGAAAAAGGGGGCAAAAAAAAAAAAAATGGGGTACAAACTTAAAAAATAGCGAACTTGACTCTGGGGGGGTCCCCAAGTATGCCCCAAGTGTTTTTTTTATTGCCGGTGTTTGTGGCAGGTGGGTTTTTCATGATTTTTTTAAGTCACTTTAGCAACTTTAAAATATGCTGAACCCCATTTTCAAGTACCCCAAATTTGATGCCCATAGTTGTTTTGCCCTAAAGAAACTTCTAAATGCTCTTCTGCATCACCTTATTCAAAGCCGCATTTATGCACCTGCCGCTGCTATTAGAAACCCCGACTTCCTTCAGTAGTTAAAAATGGGGGTACCCATAGTGATCCCCCATGTCTACTCATCTTTAGGGGGGTCCCTAAAATATTTCCCGAAAATTCCTGTTTTGTTTAACCTGTAAAAAAAAGTAGTAAAATTTACAAAACAAATGACATAAGGTCCCCCCCCAAAAGCCAAACCAGCCCAAGGCTTGCCAGCCAGTGGTGGTTTCTAAAAATATGGGGAACAAAAAGTGTAGGGTTCCACCGTATTTTAGAAACCAACACCAGGCTGCAGGGACTAGTGCTGGTTTTAAATATAGGGGGCAAAAAAGACGTGGGGTACCCCCTAAATTTAAGACCAGCACCAGACCCAACCCACCGGGGTGAAATGCCACTGCCCGAGGGCCAATCCCCGGGGCTCCAGGTCTAAAGCATTAGCACCCCAAATCGGTCAGCGCAAGCCGGTGATCTCGGGGGAGTCGGGGACCCCCCAAAGAAGGGTCCCCCCCCTCCCGAGCACCACAGGCTTACGCTGAAGCCCGGGGCTCTTCCCCATACCCCTGGCTTGGAAGGTATGGAGGTAATGGGGGGGCCAAATAATGTAAAACTATTGTGTTTTACAGTGGAACTACAAGTGCCAGCATGCCTGCCATTTTCCCCTTGTGGAACAACAAGTGCCAACAGACATGCGGCACCTGTAACTTCACTGTAAAATAAATAGTTAAAAAAAGACAAAACACACACACCGTGACAGTATAACTTTATTACACACACCTACCCATTCGCACATACTTACCTATACCAGATGAATCTGATAGCTAGTGCGTGGATCGGGTAGACTCGTTTATTTGTTTTGCCAAGTCCCAGGGATGCTGCGGAGACCAGTGCCAGGATATAGGTGAGTATGAATTCTTCTTTGCAGTGCCATGTTTTTGGATATTCTACTGGAGAAGAGGACAGATTCATCTGGTATTATAGGTAAGTATGAGTGAATGGGTAGGTGTGTGTAATAAAGTTATACTGTCACGGTGTGTGTGTTTTGTCTTTTTTTAACTATTTATTTTACAGTGAAGTTACAGGTGCCGCATGTCTGCTGGCACTTGTTGTTCCACAAGTGCAAAATGGCAGGCATACTGGCACTTGTTGTTCCACTGTAAAACACAATAGGTTTACATTATTTGGCCCCCCCATTACCTCCATACCCACCAAGCCAGGGGTATGGGGAAGAGCCTCGGGCTTCAGCGTAAGCCTGTGGTGCTCGGGAGGGGGAGACCCTTCTTTGGGGGGTCCCCGACTCCCCCAAGATCAACGGCTTGCGCTGACTGATTTGGGGTGCTAATGCTTTGGACCTGGAGCCCCGGTGATTGGGTCTCCGGGCTGTGGCATTACACCCCGGTCGGTTGGGTCTGGTGCTGGTCTTAAATATAGGGGGTACCCCACGTCTTTTTTGCCCCCTATATTTAAAACCAGCACTAGTCCCTGCAGCCTGGTGTTGGTTTCTAAAATACGGTGGAACCCTACACTTTTTGTTCTCCATATTTTTAAAAACCACCACTGGCTGGCATGCCTGGGGCTGGTTTGGCTTTTGGGGGGGACCTTATGTCATTTTTTTTGTAAATTTTTACTACTTATTTTTACAGGTTAAACAAAACGGGAATTTTCGGGAAATATTCTACGGACCCCCCTAAAGATGTGTAGACATGGCGGATCACTATGGGTACCCCCATTTTTAACTACTGAAGGAAGACGGGGTTTCAAATAGCCGTGGCAGGTGCATAAATGCAAATTTGTAAAAAATGCGTTTTGGGACTTAAAAATATGCTAGTACCCATTTTCATGTACCCCAAATTTGCTGGGACCATTTTTAAAAACGAAAAAAATAAGCTAAATGCTCTTCTGCATCACTTCTTCAAAGTTGGGGGGAAAAAAACACCTGCCGCAGCTATTTAAAAACCCAACTTTCTTTTGCAGCCAGAAACGGGGGTACCCATAGTGATCCCCCATGTCTGGACATCTTTAGGGGGGTCCTAGGATTATTTCCCGAAAATTCCTTTTTATTTACCGCCAATCCAAGTATCGCTGGGTCCTGTTTTCGCCTACTTTCAAATTGAATACAGGGATACGCGGGCACACGCGCGATACTTTAACGCCTGGAAAACAGGCGAAGTCGGCGTTAAGTCTGGACGCGGCTCGGCTCAAACTGAATACGGGGCTATGTATGTATCATTTGCACACACACCATAGTGTATGTATACATCTGATGTTATCATTATAATACCATATACTATGTATGTATCCTATACACACATCATACTGTATGTAAAGATTTGATGTTATCTTTATGCTACCATATACTATGTATGTATCCTATGCACACATCATACTGTATATATACATATGATGTTATAATTATAATACCATATACTATGTATGTATCGTTCCCCCGATGCTATCAGTATACTACCATATACTATGTATGCAGCCTATGCACACATCATAATGTGTGTATACATCTGAAGTTATCATTATAATACCATATACTATGTATATATAGTACCCCCGATGCTATCAGTATACTTCCATAGACTATGTATGCATCCTATTCACACACCCTACTGTATGTACACATCTGATGTTATCATTATAATACCATATACTATGTATGTATCGTTCTCCCGATGCTATCAGTATACTACCATATACTATATATGCATCCTATTCACACACCCTACTGTATGTACACATCTGATGTTATCATTATTATACCATATACTATGTATGTATTGTTCCCCCGATGCTATCAGTATACTACCATATACTATTTATGTATCGTTCCCCCGATGCTATCAGTATACTACCATATAATATATATGCATCCTATTCACACACCCTACTGTATGTACACATCTGATGTTATCATTATTATACCATATACTATGTATGTATGTATTGTTCCCCCGATGCTATCAGTATACTACCATATACTATGTATACATCCTATTCACACATCCTACTGTATGTACACATCTGATGTTATCATTATAATACCATATACTATGAATGTATTGTTCCCCCGATGCTATCAGTATACTACCATATACTATTTATGTATCGTTCCCCCGATGCTATCAGTATACTACCATATAATATATATGCATCCTATTCACACACCCTACTGTATGTACACATCTGATGTTATCATTATTATACCATATACTATGTATGTATTGTTCCCCCGATGCTATCAGTATACTACCATATACTATGTATGCATCCTATTCACACATCCTACTGTATGTACACATCTGATGTTATCATTATAATACCATATACTATGTATGTATTGTTCCCCCGATGCTATCAGTATACTACCATATACTATGTATGCATCCTATTCACACAACCTACTGTATGTACACATCTGATGTTATCATTATAATACCATATACTATGTATGTATTGTTCCCCCGATGCTATTAGTATACTGCCATATACTATTTATGTATCGTTTCCCCGATGCTATCAGTATACTACCATATACTATAAATGCATCCTATTCACACACCCTACTGTATGTACACATCTGATGTTATCATTATAATACCATATACTATGTATGTATCGTTTCCCCGATGCTATCAGTATGCTACCATATACTATATATGCATCCTATTCACACACCCTACTTTATGTAAACATACTATAATTACTCCCATTGCTCCATGTATCTATAATATGTACATACTTTACTGTATGTCTACATCCTCCTGTTATAATTATACTGCCATATACTATCTATGCATCCTTTGCACACACCATATACTATATGTATGCATTCTATATTATCGTTATACAAAAAATATACTATGTATGCATCCTATGCACATACCTGTAAACATCCTAAATCACAGTACTTCTTGCAGAATTTCTATGTACACCAGAAATACAACCCTTAGCATTTCCACAGCGTGTCTCTTGGAGGATCTGCCTGCTGTAAAGTGGTAATAAATGAGTGTAAATGTCAGAACTGTGGATCAAACACTAGAGAAGACACAAGCTGAAGATGAGACATTTCCTCCAATGACTGAGGCCTGTCTCTGCAACACAGATCTCTTCTTTCCAGTCTCAGGACCAACACAAATACAACCAAGCACAGCATCAGATGATCAGACCCCACCCTCAGCCGCTAGTGTTTTTATTTACCTTTAATAAAGAGACCCCGGCCCCAGACATTGCTCTCCGGCAGGCTCAGCTCAGTCAGTGTGCAGGAGGAGGAGAGGGGGCTTTAACCTCTTGGCTCCCAGTCACAGCTGATAGATACTTAATGATAGGGGTAGTGGCAGCAGGGGGACGGGGATGGATTATGATCTGTGAAATAGTAACAATGTGTGAGTCAGGAATACCATGAGGCAGGTGGGATGTGGGAACAATGGGGGAGTGGGGTAATTAGTGACAGTACCTGGGTGGGGTGAATCACATCCGTGGGAGGTGTCCTCCTGAAATCCTGACCATGGCGTGGAGCTGTCACCCTGCGAGTTCCTAAAGCCACGGACCCATCTCTTGATGTCTCCTCGTGCAAAGGCGATGTGTGCTGTCCCTCTGTCGGTTCCTATGGAGCGCTGCTGTCTCTGGCACTCTCACTGTCCATGCCTGTCACCCATCTCTCTGATACATGGTACAGAAGTCTCTCCCCCATCCCTCTCTCTCCCCCAGCCCCTGTGCTCCTCTTACATGGCTATTGTGTTTTCCCACCACTCTCTTCCTCTCTTTGTCCCCATCACTGCTCTTTCCTTCTTCTTTCTCTCTCTGCGGTTGGAGGGGCTTTGTGAATAAAGACCTCCCCCCTTCTCCCTCCCTCCCGTCACACTCACCCTTCCCTCCCTGTGTCTGCTGTCTCTGTCCCCTCGCTCCTCCTGCCTCCCCTTTTGCACTTTCTTCAGTTTTTAACCAGCAGTCCAAGCTCTTAGTTACCCCAGGGTGCTCCCTCTTGTTGGCCACCTCAACCCTACACCAGCTCTCCCCTCTCTTGTCACAGCATTCTGCCTCCCCTGCTCCACAGTCTCATCTGCTTTTTTCCAGTATATTATCCCTATTTCTGCTCTTCTCCTCTATTATCTCCACTATCCAGCAACCACCCTCCTCCCCTCTCCCTTCCCCTCCTGATGCTGCTGGACAGCTCCTAGACTAGAAGCAGCAGGCGGGATAAACCAATTACTGACAGGAGGGGTGAGGCATCACTGGGAAGAAAACCCAGGCGGGCTGTACCATTTCCTGGCTTGGGGCCAGAGCAGTTTCTCATGGCATCTCTTTCATGTGCACTTCATACAATGAAGAAGAACTTGCAGCCCTGAGGGGCAGAGATCAGTGACATCTTCCAGCTTCATGTGACACTCTTCCCAATGTGCACCAGGCCTGCCTCATACAAAAAACACTGATTCACAGCAATCACAGCCCACCCACCTAAGTGTATTTATAACATGGTCTAGGGGGGAGCAATATCCAAATAAGATAAGTACATCATATCTGTATAATAATTAGAAAGACATCTGCATATTTAAAGTCAGCACTCCTTTTATAATTGCAAGAACCAAATTATTGCTCATGTTAGTATAGTCTATGTATAGTTCTTCCTGCTGGTCATGATTGCCAAGTGCAGTGTCAGATTACCCATGAGAAGAG
This sequence comes from Taudactylus pleione, assembly GCA_031769625.1. Classification (NCBI taxonomy): domain Eukaryota; kingdom Metazoa; phylum Chordata; class Amphibia; order Anura; family Myobatrachidae; genus Taudactylus; species Taudactylus pleione. The sequence goes on from JAUIMM010000121.1 coordinate 5,937,675, forward strand.
AAAGGGCCCAAGCTACAATGCTACCTAAGGCCCCCTTCTCTCCTCTGTTTGTCAAAACATAAAACCGAGTGAGAACATTTCTGGACCCCTAAGTGTCCACTTGGCCCTGGGCACGAGCCTAGGTTGGATAATGGCCAAACATCAGTAAATTTAATGAGAGTCTGTAAAAAAATTCTTAAAAATATTAATCAGAAACAAATAATAATCAGTAAAAATATATTACAGTACAGCTAAAAAAATACATATTTCATATCATATGTAGGTTTTCTCCTTAGTAGCTTTCCAAATCCTGAGACCCTAAGCTCTATATTTATGATCATTCCCATTTCACCTTGCATATTATAACTTACTCATGTAGACACAGGTGGAGAGATGGAAATCTCTCATTATAGCCCATATTAGGTTTATGCATACTGGGACTCTGGAAGAGACTACTTTCACAACTGATGTAGAGTCACAGGTTGTCCCTTGTCGGGCTTTCAGCATAAGGATTGAGACCGGCGGCATCACGGCCTCCGGTCTCATAACTATATCCCGTTGTTTCCTCTGGTCTATAAATACATTTTAATGAGATGGGAGATAAATCCTGTAATTCCATCATTTCCTCTATCTGGGTGAATTAGATTTGCCTAATACACTTTATTGATACTAAAGTATATGTGTATATAACAATATTCATCAGGTATACTAAAAATCAGCCTGAAATATAATGGTGTGTGTATTTTATGTGTTTGCATAATACTTAAATGAACTCATACAAATGCTATTTAACTATAACTATATATGAACATTGCATATTTCTTCAGCACTACGATAATCTCTGATCACCAGGCTCTGACTTTCTCCATGTCTTTAGTGTGTCAGATACCTTGTTTATTACAAAGCACTGCAGGACATTACCTCACACTGAGCTTCTGCTGTGTATCAAACATGCCCAAGAGCAGTCCTCAAGACCCAACTACTTGCCTGGTTTTCTCAAAGAAGTACATCATTATCTCCTATTCCCCACCCCAGGCTGCTTCTCCGCAGAGGGTCTCGCTCGATGGAGTGTTGTCTACAGAATGTGTTATGCTGAATAATCAAACTTTCTTTATCCTAAAATGGTGACTGACCTTGAGATTGAAAAAAAACACATTGATCAATGTACTTACAGCAGTAGTAGTTTTATTGATTGATAGCAATCAATGGTAACAGAAGGGTTAGTACTTTACTAAATACTGTTTAAATGGGTTCTTAATTCAAATTGGAAGTGCCTATCAATCAGAAGTGTCTATAATAGACAATGAAGTGGATGGAGTATCAGTGGTGTATGTGTATCTGCCATGGGTGTACATTGTACATATCACATGGGTCAAGGGGGCAAAGTGCCCGATCCTTGACTTTTGGGCCATTCCAAGCTTACACCTACGGGCATGGCTCATTTTCATCTGTTTGTTAGGAGGAATTGTACATACAGGACTTGCAGTCCCATCCTCTTCCTGTCATTTCTCCTACACAGCACAGGAAGTATTTTACACCTAATTACGTGATGCAGAAGCTCCCAGACACTGAAAGGCTGGGATTCAGTTCTGCAGTGGCCTAGTCACCGAATAGCATGCTTCCAGCTTATCAGTGACTGGGAGATTTTGCATCAGGTGCAAGGACTTCATGTCTCCTATTTGCCACTTGGTTTGGCGGATTCTGATGGGGGAAGATGAGGATAGATAAAATGGAGTAATGAGTAACAACAGGGTTGGGGGTATGGTGAGGGTCTTCTGAATTCTTATTATGCTACTTGTATAGCGCCAGCATATTATGTAGCGCTTTACAATTTGGAACAAACAGTAAATAAAACTATACTGGGTGACAACAGACAGACAAGAGGTAAGAGGGCTCTGCTCACAAGCTTACAATCTATTGGGTAATAGGCATTGATACACATGGATAAGTGTTACATATTGGATATTGGTCCAGCCAGATTGAAGAAGATCTTTGTGGGCTGTATGATCCAGGCACACAGGAATGTTGGAATAGGGTAAGCTAGATGTGACTGGAGTCCCAACACCCAGATATGCCCCTAGCTCCTACCCTGGAAGATGTTTAGGGCCCCGTAGCCACTGGCGATTGCCGGCGACTGTCTGGTATTAGCAGATGATAAAGTTTTTTTATACACAAGGTGCGTATGATGTCACGCGTGCTGCTCTCACTGAGGAGCCTGCCGCAGCCACACCACAGCAGGAAGATACGGTAAGTATCTGTGTGGGCTGCGGGAGCTGGATGTGGGGGGAGGAATAGAAGGGGGATACCTGGGGACACAAGGGGTTGGCAGGGGACACAGAAAAGAGAATGCTGGGGATACAGAAAGGGTTAGGCTAATGACTGGGGAGACAGAAGAGGGATGGCTGGGAAGAGAGGGGGATGGCTGGGGACACTGAAGGGGGATGGCTGGTGAGTGAGAAGGGGGACAGGCTGTGGAGAATTAAGGGGGATGGCTGGGGAAACAGAAGGGGGATGGCTGGGGAGCCAGAATGTAATTATTCAGAAAATATGGAGGGAGGGGGGCGCTAGTCCATTATTTTGCCAGGGGCGCACAGACTCCTAGATACACCCCTGGTCCTAATACTTCTCTTGAAGAATATTTCCCTCCAGCACCTTGTTAAAATATATTTGAAAGTTTCTATCATGTCCCCCTTTCCTTTCTCTGCTCCAACTATACATAGTAAGATATTTAGTCTCAGTGACGTGCGGTGAGGTCAATGGCTGGGGAGGTACACATGTATAAAATGTGATGTAGGCTATTCACCATTTTAGTTTCCCTTCATTGTACAGTCTCTTATGTATTTATATACTTTAGAAGATATGGCCTCCAGAAGAGAACGCAGTATTCTAGATGAGGCCGTACCAATGACCTATACAGTGGCATTATTCCTTCTTTCTTTCTTTCTTTCTTTCTTTCCTCTCCCTACGCAACCAAGTATCTGGCTTGCCTTTCTCATTGCTTTATTACATTGCTTGCCTGCATTTAAGTCACCTGAAATAGTGGCTCCAAGACCCCTTTTCTCCTCAGTAGCATCTTTCCTGGCCAGCGATAAAAATATAGTTAGGGATTGCGGAGGGGACTGGTGGCACATAAGGGGCATGTGGAGGGGACTGATGGCACATAAGGGGCATGTGGATTGGACTAATGGCACATAAGGACCATATGAAGGAGACTGATTGCACATTAGGGGCATGTGAAGGGTTCTGATTTCACATTTGGAGCATGTGGAAGAGACTGATGGCACATAAATAGCCTGTGAAGGGACTGATGCCACATAAGGAGCCAGTGGAAGGGACTGATAGCACATAAGAGGCCAACTGGTGGGGGCTGCTGGATATATAAGGGGCATGTGTAGGGTATAGATTGCATATATAAGGCATAGAGAGTGGAATGATGGTACATTGTCACACATTGTGGTCCTAGCCCCAGTTACCGGGTCCGGAGGTGCCATGTGACTGCCCTCCATGCCATTCCTGGTTGCTTCTGGCATTCCTGAGAACTGCGCTGGCACTACTACTGTGCAGTTCCTGCGGTGGCAGAGCATGGATGCAGCAATATTTGATTTGTTCATATGACTACTGTCTGCCAATTGTATTCTAGCAGCTGTGCTCACATGACCTGCTCGGTCAAAAGCCGTTGGGGGCGCCATATTTAAACCATCTCCTGTGTCCAGCTCATTGCCAGAACAACTCTTTATTCTCCCTGAGAACAGTCTCCTGGCTGTAGTGGCTTCCAGCTCTGTTCCAGTATCTGCATTCAACTCAGCTTCCTGTATCTGGTGCTCACAAAGTGAATTTGCATTTGACTCCACTTCCAGTATCCTGCACTTACAAGTGCATCTGCTTCTGACTCAACTTCCAGTGTCCTGCAGTCTAGTGTATACTCGTATAAAAGCTTCCTGCATTCATTGAGTCTGCATTCATCCCATTCATTGAGTCTGCATTCATAGCTGTTTGTTCAAACACCCATTCATAGCCTCCTAGTAGTGGTTTGATGAGTAGGAGCATTATCAAGGCTTCAAGCTCCCACTACTCTCTCACATACAAAGCTGATCCCAATTGTCCTGATTCGAATCTACAAAACCCCAGTGACGTGACATACATAAGGGCCATGTGGAGGGCACTGCCTGTTGTCTATCACAGGCTGAACGTATTCTCAGGTGCATACACGCTTTTCAGATTTGAGAACTGACCCTGAAATATTAGTGGAAGCACATGTTTATGGGATTATGGTTCTGACTGAAAACCTGCATGGTGGCAAGTGAAAACTCTTCATATCTAGTATTACTTTAGGATCACCTTCATTTATTTTATCTTTTCCATTTTTATTGCTCGGTTTAGCTTTAGCTTTCTGGTCTCATAAATTACTCTAAATACAAGAATGGAGACGGGCAAGCAAAAGATGAGATGCAGCTTGATCAGGCTTATGGTGCATACACACGGTCCAACTTTGCAGGACGATATGAACGATAATGATATTGTTTATTGTTATATCGTTCATATATTGTATTTTATTTGATAATTAACATTTGTTTCTCTCCTAGTTCCTTCTCACGGCAGTGGATCCTGACGTTCGGCCAGTGATTTGGTGGAACTTGAGGACACCATCGTTGAGGTGCTACCGCCACCCTCAGAACTGGCCACCAAGAAGCGGAGGTCGGTGGGCAAGACGTCCACATCCTCAAGTTCCGGGTCGGGCAGATACATTTTTAAAACGTGCTGAGGAGGTGCTGCATGCAAACACGGATGATTTTACTATTTTTGACCAAAAGAGGTAAGACCAGGGCACACTTATCCACTTGCCGATATTAATGAACCATAACGACATTGTTATCGTTCAAACGCTCATTAATTCGGGCAGTTTAATGTCATAAATGATCAGCGATGTTCGCTCCCGCTGGTCGTTTCTGACATCAATCATCGCCAGAACATGCCGGGCAATCTGCCGATAACAACAGATTGGCCATGTTTGGGGATGAGGGAGGGTGCCTGCACTGAACGACATATTGTTCAGTGTAGGCACTACAGGGGCTGAGGACCAACTGTACAATTACAATGCTATAATCGTACTGTCGTTACACTATGTAGTAGTGGATACGCACCAGGGTATATGGGTTGTGAAAGTATGTGTCTATTGGGGGACGGTTATCCCAAAACCTAGGTGGAGATTAGGGTAAAACATTCCCCCCGGGAATGGGTATTTGTACAACAGTGAAGGAGGTTTGTTGTGTGGTAGGAAAAGAGGAGGTTTTGGGTACCTACCACCTGAAGTCAGGATCTGCATTGTTCAGGCTCTTTTTTATCGCTGTGTTGTCCGCCTAGAGGCATTACAAACCTAAAGCATTGTTAAATAACCTATACATTAATGAAAACTTTAACCATTTATAGGCAAATTTTACACATTGAATTTATAATCTTAATGTTAATTAATCTCTTCAATGGTTATACATTTCTTAAGTTTTTGGATGCAGTTAAATCAAAATACCTATAGACACTTATGAAAACAAAAAAAAAAACAATTATAATTTGGTTAAACAAAGAAGTTTTTATTTAGTATTTCTTTATTATTTTTAAACAGAACTATTTAGCAATTAATTTTTACAATTAGGTCTGCCTGCCAGGAAACGGCCCCTTCACAATTTAAATATGCAAGGTACCATTCCCTGACTTCCTTTGCCCCTGCTGTGCCAGCATGTGGAACTGGTGGACGATTCACAGAGTGTCAGTTTTGATCCACAGGTTCAGGAAAATTAGCAGATGGCAAACTCAATTGCTTTTGGGTGTTCCTCGACAATAAATTGTGCAGAACACATGAGGCAAGCACGACCCAATTAATTTTATCAATCCTCAAGCTTATTGCAGTATGAAAGACCCTAAATCGGTTGCTGAGGATCCCAAATGCATTTTCAACTGTCCGTCGTGCTCTGGATAGCCTGTAATTGAAAATACGCCTTTCGGTGGTCAATGTCCTTTGGGCATAAGGCTTTAAGATGTGTTGATGTAAAGCCAATGCCTCATCCGCTACAAAGACATAACTCAACCCATGAGTGCATTGATCTGCTGGTGGGAGATTTAGGGTCTTGTTTACCATCCATTCGTAAAAAACAATGTTTTTAAAAGATCCACCATAAGAGGCCCGTCCATTCTTCCCAACGTCCACAAGTAAAAACTCATAATTGGCCGTAACTATTGCCATAAGGACTATGCAAAAATAGCCCTTGTAATTGTAGTACAATGAGCCAGTTTTGCTGGGTTGGGTAATCCTCACGTGCTTGGCGTCAATGGCACCACCACAGTTAGGAAAGTTCCATTTCCTTTCAAATTCACTAGCGATGGTCTGCCAATCTTCGACATTAGAAGGAAACTGGAAACAGAAAAAGAAATAAATAAAGTTATAATAAATGGATTACACACTAGAATTTTTATTATATCATCACATTTAAGGACTATTTTATTGAACTTGGTGGTCAGATAGTGGTCCTAATACAAAGGTGGCGATGTATTAACTGACGAAGCGGCATCAGCGAACGTTATGTGCGCTGATACCGCTTCACACCCATGTATGATTGGGGTGTTGGGCGGTAAATGACAGGGGCGCTATGTACCCATCATTATGGCAGCTACTATGTACAAGATAGCAGAGTCGATGGCCAAGTGCTATGTATGAACGTTCAGTTCACCTTGTGATCTTTGCTTTCACACATGCTCAGTGGAGATGGCAGGGAATGAAACACTGTACATCAGCACTAGGCTCTCTAGCAGGGATTGCCGGAGGGGGAAGTTATCACTCCCCTGCTCCAGCAGATGACATGTTAATACATCTCCTCGTTACTGTTTCCTACTTTGCCCCGGTAATGAGGCGAAGTAGGACGCCTTACAGCGGCACCATAAGTGGCGCTATAGTACATCTCCCCCATAATACTTTAATATCCATATAAGGACATCATTTAAAAATGTAACTACTATTTATCTAGCATCATATACGGCTAGGGGGCACAGGCACAAGGTCACATACCGTGTCTCATTGCATGCATATATCATAGTGCATAATGTGCAAAAATATCTTACCTTTAAATACTCAGACTTGAGGGCCTTATATATGGCCTTACACATCTCGGGGATGATGACACCCAAAGCCTGTGGTGAAATCAAGCTTCCGAATTTCAGATCAGCCAAGGATCGTTGGTGAAATCACTAACATTGTTGATCAATATAGTTTGTTTTTAAAGTAGAAGAATACTTCGTTCAACGATATCGATGATCAAGCAAGTTGGACCGTGTGTATACACCATTAAGGTGAATACACACGGAGCAATAAAACTGAACATTATGAATGATAACAATATAGTTCATATCGTTATCGTTCATATTGTTCATTTTTATGTACTTACCAACATGTCAACGACCAACGATGCGTGTTCCCACATGGACGATAAAGATATCTTTCATCGTCCATGCATGCAGGCCAACTTGGACCATATCGTCAATTTTGCCTGTTCAGAGATGTGGCACTGAAAGATATCTTTCAAGTCGTTGGTGGTACAGATTGTACCGTGTGTAATTTATGTGGCACTGGAGGCGTGGTGGTGGTGGTGATGATGATGATGACAGTTCCTTTCAATTGACTGCCTATTGACCCCTCTTCTTCATTCATTAGCAATATATTATGTTAAGTTGTGGATTCATAAACTGTTCAATAACTGATAGGGAGGTCACGCCCCTGCAGTGTGCAAAGCTGGTATATACAATACTTACCCCAAAAGACTTGGAGCTGCTATAGCTGCAAAAAGTAGCTCTACGAAATGTTAAAGTGTGGGTTTAAATACTTATGCAAAAAAAAAAAAAGTTCTACTTTTTGTTTTTACTAAGATGTTTTGTAATATGCACAATATCATATTAAAAAGAAATTCATTATGAGTTTCATTCATTATGAGTTTTTAAATTACAGATTACAAAATTACAGTACAGGATTTGTTTTCCAGTAAAATGAGAAAAATCTGTCTGGGGTATGAATACATTTGCAAGACAAAGCTAAATTATGTATTATTAAATTGGTGCAGCTGGCTAGCCAGGATCTCCTGTCAACATATATTTTATTTATATTATTTTAGAAGAGATGTTGCCCATAGCAACCAATCAGATTCTACTTAACATTTAACTAGCACCTTCTAGAAGATAATAGCTAGAATCTGATTGGTTGCTATGGGCAACATCTCTTCTAAAGCTCACTTTTAAAAACTCTAATTTTAGTAAATTTACCCCTTAGGCTCAGTGGTTTCAGCAGCCAAACAAAGAAGGGTACCAATAGATCTTCAATACAATTTTGATTTTGAATTGAACGTACCAAATAAAAATAAGAAAAAAAAGTGCTTACCCAGATCAGGGAAACAAGTATTTATGCACCAGGAAAAGAGAGGTTTTTGCTACCTCTTGACAACAGTACAATAAAGGCAATAAACTGCGCTTAAATATCCCAGTCAGGACATTAATTCAAACACACGTAAAAAATTTATAGGTTTAATTACCCACACTTATGGTCAGAAAAAGTACATACTGTAAATTTACATACACATAAATGCCAATAAATACACAAAACAAAGGAATATATATATATATATATATATATATATATATCATACTGATAACAATATAGATAGTATTATAAAAAATAAAGAGTTGATCAGACTCTGGACCTGATTCAGGCGCGATCGCTCACAGCTTCAGCGAGCAAGAAAATGCAAAGTGAGCGATCGCTTGCAATGCACAGCGCAAGCGGGTAAACACCCACCAGAATGAAAGCACACCTACCAGACCACGTAACAGAACGAGCGACGACTACACTCGTAGTAGTCTGACGGACGCAGCCGTCACCCTACGCAGCCATCGTGATTACTTGGCAGAGTCATGTTTTCTAATCTGCGCTGTCGATGGACCCTTTGCTTCTGATGCGATTGCAATCAGCGTAAATTCGCACCTGTTTTTTTTTTATATATCTAATTTATCTATGCTGGAGTTAGCAAATTGGACTTCCCCCAACTTTGTTTGTCAAATTATATATTGTCGATCACAATATATATACAGTCAGGTCCATAAATATTGGGACATTGACAGAATTTTCATATTTTGTCCTCTATTCGCCACCACAATGGCTTTGAAATGAAACAAACAAGATGTGATTTAACTGCAAACTTTCAGATTTAATTTGAGGGCAATTACATCCAAATCAGGTGAACGGTGTAGGAATTACAACGGTTTCTATATGTGCCTCCCACTTTTTAAGGGGCCAAAAGTAATGGGACAAACTAAACAATCCTAAATCTAACTTTCACTTTTTAATACTTTGTTGCAAATCCTTTGCAGGCAATTACAGCCTGAAGTCTGGAACGCATAGACATCACCAGACGCTGGGTTTCATCCCTGGTGATGCTCTGCCAGGTCTCTACTGCAAATGTCTTCAGTTCCTGCTTGTTCTTGGGGCATTTTCCCTTCAGTTTTGTCTTCATCAAGTGAAATGCATGCTCAATCGGATTCAGGTCAGGGGATTGACTTGGCCATTGCATAACATTCCACTTTTTAGCCTTAAAAACTCTTTGGTTGCTTTTGCAGTATGCTTCGGGTCATTGTCCATCTGCACTGTGAAGCACCGTCCAATGAGTTCTGAAGCATTTGACTGAATATGAGCATATAATATTGCCCGGAACACTTCAGAATTCATTCTGCTGCTTTTGTCAGCAGTCACATCATCAATAAATACAAGGGAACCAGTTCCATTGGCAGCCATACATGCCCACGCCATGACACTACCACCACATGCTTCACTGATGAGGTGGTATGTTTTGGATCATGAGCAGTTCCTTTCCTTCTCTTCTCTTCCCATCACTCTGGTACAAGTTGATCTTTATCTCATCTGTCAATAGGATGTTGTTCCAGAACTGTAATGGCTTTTTTAGATGTTGTTTGGCAAATTCTAATCTGGTCTCCCTGTTTTTGTGGCTCACCAATGGTTTACATCTTGTGGTGAACCCTCTATATTCACTCTTGTGAAGTCTTCTCTTGATCGTTAACTTTGACACATATACATGTACCTCCTGGAGAGTGTTCTTGATTTGGCCAACTGTTGTGAAGGGGTTTTTCTTCACCAGGGATATAATTATTTTGTCATCCACCACAGTTGTTTTCCGTGGTCTTCTGGGTCTTTTGGTGTTGCTGAGCTCTCCGGTGCGTTCTTTCTTTTTAAGAATGTTCCAAACAGTTGATTTGGCCACACCTAATGTTTTGGCTATCTCTCTGATGGGTTTGTTTTGATTTTTCAGCCTAATGATGGCTTGCTTCACTGATAGTGACAGCTCTATGGATCTCATATTGAGAGTTTACAGCAACTGATTCCAAATGCAAATGTCACACCTAGAATCAACTCCAGACCTTTTACCTGCTTAATTTATAATGAAATAATGAGGGAATAGCCCACACCTGTCCATGAAATAGCTTTTGAGTTGATAGTCCCATTACTTTTGGCCCATTAAAAAGTGGGAGGCACATATTGAAACTGTTGTAATTCCTACACCGTTCATCCGATTTGGATGTAATTACCCTCAAATTAAATCTGAAAGTCTGCAGTTAAAGCACATCTTGTTTGTTTCATTTCAAAACCATTTTGGTGGTGAATAGAGGCCAAAATCTGAAATCTGTCAATGTCCCAATATTTATGGACTTGACTGTATATATATATAGAGAGAGAGAGAGAGAGGGAGAGAAAGAGAGAGAGAGAGAGAGATATCCAAACAAATATATATAAGTTGATATATACATATATGTAAATATAGTAGACTACAGCGCCAAGTGAACTAAGAACACAATTTGCTTTTTCTTAAAAATTATATATATACATATAAAATCGCAGGGAGATAAATATATGGTAACCAGGATAAAAGCACTCCCTAATGGTATAGGTGTCAGCTCTACAGTAATGTGATAACAATGGTGATTTGTTAAAAAACTTACATAGAGAAAGTGAAACTGATAAAAGAGCGACCAATGTGCTAATAAATACTTTGATAAAGTGCAAAATAAATCAATAAATAATGTGCAAATATGCAAGACTGAAAATATGTGCAAATAAACACAAATAAATGTGGTAGCGAATTATTATAAAGTGCATATAATTTTGTATAAATGACAAATATAAATAAGATAAAAAAGGGGTAATTTATTACAAATAACAGCTGACCCTAATATATAGGGCAGTACAATACAATTAAAAAGTGGAAAAAAGCACATATAAAAAACAATAAAAGGGGTAGGGATAAGGAATAAGAGCTTATCTGGATCGCAATTAGGTAAGTTCATGTAAGGCTGGAACCAGGAGTCTCCAACGCGTTTCGTCCGTAAGGTGGACTTCTTCAAGGGATGTACCTCTCCTGTCTGGGACCTGATATATATACCCCTTCAATAAGGATGGTGGGAGGTGCTTACAATTATGACCACTTCCGTTTTTTTTTTTGTTTGTTTTTTTTTTAAACTAAAAAAGGTTATTCAAACATCGTGGCTAATACATAGCTAAGGTAAAGTTCATTTATATAAGTAGATCGCTTCCACAGTGTGTGATTTTAGATACTGAAACTAGTTTTTTTGGTGTTTTATGCGGAATGAGCCTAGTCGTCACGTGATGTCCGCTTCCTCACTTCCGCCCTGTTTGATGCAGCCTCTTGCGTCACTTCCGCCCATTCACTCGCGTTACACCGCTCGTATGTGCTGGATCATCATCTGCTGTCCGCTGTGTGGTTTCCGCCCGGCTGTGTTATGGCTTCTTGCGTCACTTCCGCCCATACGTGTACATGTTGTTGTATTGTTAGCGGCCATGTTGCTGCACCTTATTAAGTTTCAAACGGCGGACATCTTGGTACTCTATTCAGTATCGGCATTAAGATATTGAAAATGCGATTTCCACAGGAGATCACTCGCGTGTAACATCTATTGGTACCTACATAATACAAAAAGTAATTTTGTTAATATGTTCATGGGTACAAATTAGTCAGTGTTCCCATATACTTCTAAGATGTTGTTTTTAGATTAATCACAGGTGTTATCCAATGCACAGAATTTATGAGTGAAGTATTAATAAATAATTAATTGAAAGACAAGATAATAGCATATCATATGTTGCTATTTGCTAAAAGTTAGAAAAGAGATAAATGCATGAGATCTAATAATTAATATTTCCATCGATACACTTATAAGTATCTGATGTAAAAAATAAATAAATAAATAAAATATAAATATATGTATGCATATTTCATATCCAAAAATGGGATCTCTAGAGGGAAGTTTTTATAATACAATAATGCGCATTACTCATCAAACTGCATTTGGTCACCAGGCACTGTTAAGTATTCACTGCATCGCAGTTGTGACATGCATTCTTTGGCTTCCCGATGTAACTAGGCTGTGCTTTATAATACATGTTCTTTTTGTTGAAAAACTGTCTGGTGTGCTGGCTTCAGTGATTGGTTCCCCCTTTTTTTATGAAGGGGTTCTGATCCAATTTTTGCATATGTGCTATTATGTAGCTGAGGCACCCCCTCTTGCCCATTAAGTGTGTGCGGTTCTATCCAGGATATTTGTGTATATATATATATATATATATATATATATATATATATATATATATTGTTTGCAAAATATTTATATATATATATATACAGTATATATATCCCTGTATATATATATCTATACATATATTTTATATAAATTTTTTTTAAATATATATATATATACTGTATATATGGGTGGGGAAGGCATCTTCAGGGATGGGTGGGGAGGAATGTGGGTGGGAGGCATCTTCAGGGGTGGGTGGTGTTTCGGCTTGCCTAGCCCTTCCTATTCTTTGAAGTAATCCTAAGAGTTAAATTAAAAAAATTAAAAATATTTTTACATTTTGCAATGTCCAAAAAACATCATATCCAGATCTCCCTGGTTTAGCAGAGGAAAGGCATGAGCAAGTTTTTTTTTTAAAAGCCAAAAAATAAAAAATACAGAGGATTACATACAGACACCTGTGTCACCCATGTGACATTAATCCAGAGACACTGCGTAAAATGTAGCATGACACTCAAATTGTCAGCCATCTTCTACATTTAAACACATGTCAGAAACCATGTTGATTTACAAACAATCCCCCCCACACACACAAACTCACACACACCAACACACACACCTAATGACTACAACAGTTGTGCTTATTTTTGAAACACAGTATTGAAATTAGGGCTTACAACTTGTTGGCAGCCATTTTCTTAAAAAAAAAAATGTCTGCAGACCTTAAAATGAAGCTAACAAACAGGCCATCAAAAACAGAAAATATACCATAAACACACACACACGCAGAAAGGCATACACAACACAAAGCATACACCACACAATGCATATAAAACACATTACTTACTTTGGAGGTTATCCCCCCGCAATTGATCGAGGAAGGCCAGGGTCCATCTCCGGAGATCCGACCATCTCCTTTCCAGCTGCACAACAGTATGGCCGAAGCCCATGTGCCAGAGCCTCCTCCTCACCTCCGCATACGCCCGTAGGCGCCAGTCCATAATGTCTGTCAGGACGTGCAGCTCCCGTCTACTAAAACTGGAGGATCTCATGATGGCAATGAAAAATATTACAGTGTGCAAACTTTATATCAACTAGGGTGCAGTCTGAATGGTTGGCCATTCAAAAATGGTGGATAAACACAGGATATTTGTTGATTTAATACATCTATAACAACACAACACATATCATACATCATGTGACTCACCTCATTCCACAGCTAGGATATGCCTGTGCGGCCAGTAGGACACTCCCAACACTACGCAGCTCCTTGTGAAAGTGTTTGGAATTGTGAGGGGCACTTTTAAAGGGTGTTGTTGGTCCCTTGTGCATTGCGTAGTGCACTGTGTGGGAGTGGCGCACAGTAGCAGGTGCGTACGCATATTGCTATAAATAGCAACGCTAGATTTGTAAAAATTTGCAGTCATGGATTCTGAGGAGGCCAGTGTATAGGACTGCATGATTGATATACATGAGTTTCTGGACAAATTTGATTTTGGAATTGCTTCAGAAATTGAAGTAGTGGATACACTTCCAGATGAGGCTGAGAAAAGTGTGCCTGATCCCACACCAGATGATCCTCCTCCAGCACCTACAAACACATCACCTCCAAATGTGGCTGGCCCATCAGATGGAACGATACAAGGTCAAGTTAAAGCTTGTCGGGTTACAGATACACTCATCCAGGTGGCACTAACCTGATTCACTTTTGGACATAAGATTCCTTTTTGTGTTAGGAAAAAAATCTGGGTGAAATTTACAAAGATCATCAATCGGTAGCACTCCACTCATTTTGAGTCCTATTTTCTTCGTAATAAGTAAGTTATATCCCCAAAAAATTTTGGGATACTGTCGACAAAATCTTTTATTTTTTTCTAGTTTACAAAATAAAAAATTAGTTAGACTTAAAAATGTTAGCCAAATGGTCTATATATCTATATCACTCACAACAAAATGTTTTTGCATAAAACTAATTGAAGAAAAATGTATCAAAAGGTGGGGTGACCTTTGCAGTCCTCAAGACGAAGCTGAATTTGTGGATAAAACACTTTAATGGGCCAGGGGGCCCCTCCGTGACAACTTGGCTTTGACCAAAAGGCAACATCTACTTTTGGGAGCCTTAGATTAGAGGATAGTGGTGGAGGCAAAACTAGACCATCAGGAGCCTCCACAAGATGACCCACATGCTGAGTCTGGTAATTATTTGCATACACCTGGCTCGGTATCTGTCTTTTTTTCTATTACTTTATAGTAATTTTTTTTTCACCCATTTTTTAGGAAGTAACATGGCTGAAAGCCTTCAGATGGATGGGGTGACGGCACAACCTCCATCAATTGTGCCTTCCCCATCCTCCACCCTTACCCAAGTCCTGGATGGGCTTAGGGTGGCAGTATTAAGGCAATCAGCAGCCATGGAGGCTGTCCAGGCCAGCACGTGGGAGCAAAACTCCTTTCTAAGGTCCATAAGCCAAGATGTCAGGGAGATCAAAGAACATCTGACTGGCCCAATAGAAGGTAAGGTGGACCAGTGCCCTGCTGTGGCTGGACAGAGCACCCAACAGGGTCTACGACGGTCCACCCGGATCCGTAAATTCAGCTTACCAGAGTCGGCTGCAAAGAAAAAGATATCCGATTGATGATCTTTAATTTATTTCACCCAGAACTTTCCAAATGTATGTCCAAAAATTTTATCTGGTTAGTGCCCCTGGAAGGCCCACAAGGAATATCTTGATTTTGTATTGTTCCATGTGATGGGCCTGCCACATTTTGAGGTGATGTGTTGTTAGGAAGTGGAAGAGGCTCATCTGGTGGCGGCACAGGCACACTTTCCTCACCCACATCTGCAAGTGTGTCCATTTTCTGATGGTAATCCAAAACCAAATTCATCCAGAAATTCATGTATTTTTAATGAATTAAATTGTTTGCTTTTTTATGTTTAAAAAATATATTTTCAATGATGCATTTTAAAAAAAATTAAATTTATGGATTTTGAATTCTCAAAAATCCAAAAAAATAAATAAAAATTTCATCTTAAATGACAGAATGTTTTTTTGTACCTTCTTCCAACATAAAATATTTTTTTTTTAAAAAATACTACGGTAGAACAAATCTGGACCTGGCCTGCAACAGTATTGCAAAAAAGGCATGTATTTACTCTGGAATGGCATGCTGGGATGTACAGTTCCACAACCAAAAAAGCACTTTCACTTTAAAAACCACAAAAAGAAAAAAAACATGTATTTGTGAACTTTAAAAATATAGGGACTAATGTTTGTGAATTTAAATTTCTTTGGGTTTGGTATCTTACTTAATATTCAATTAACAAACAAAAATAGGCAAAACAAAAAAAAATATGCTTATTTACGCAACCACTTTGCTATTATACAATGCAATGAGTGACACCGGTTACTCTATTAATTGACTGCATACATCCCATATGGGATAACACTCCCATATGCCGTCAGTCTCTGTAGCCACGTGGATCCCCAAATTAATAGATCAAAAGACGGCTTGGCGATGGTAATAGGTGAATGCTGAGGGTACAAGTCCAAAAAACAAGGAGAGCAGCAAGGCACGTTTTGGCTACCACCGTAGCCTTTTTCAAGCTGAAAAGGAATGTGTACATTTATACATGTTCCCCATTCATGTATCTTGGCGTGTATATGTGTGTGAAGCGTTTATCTATATAAGTGAGAAAGTGTGTGTGTGTGCGTGTCTGTTTGTCCACAGCCAGAGTTTTGAACCTAGCTCCATCAAATTTGACATGGTGGTGTAGTCTGACTAGGATTAGGTTCGTCAGGGCCATGGAGGCCAACATGGTGCCCACCAAGTAGGCCGTGGAGTCTGATTTGAATTTTTTTTAATTTTTGCAAATTCATGCAGGATGTCTTCCAGTGCCTAAAGCTGCACTGATCTGACGGCTGATATGTACCAGTGGGGGCAGGCAAAGCACCAACAGAAGAGCAGTGAGTCGGAGGATCAACTGTCACACTGCACCTGCACTTACAGTTACTAATTTCCTACAAGCACATTTTCATACGCCATGGTCTCCAATGTTGGTCTGCACTGATTCCTATTCTGTACTGATTTCTGAAACCGCAGTGACCAGGTGAATTTGTCAATTAGATAAATTTACACTGTAACTGACCCAGACCAAGCCGAGCATTATCCAACTGAATTTCTTAACTGCCAGGACCACCAGGGATGCCTCTGCCAAGCTCGATCTTTGAAGGTAGCAGGTATTGGCCTGCTAACTCCATGCTTTTCCCATGGTCTTTTGTATGTCCAACAGCCTTTTGATTCTGTCTACTAATGGATAAACAAACAACACTGTTTATACCTCAGTGGTGAGGTAACAGTGTCTAAATACTCTATATAAATGGATAGATAAGTCCTTTTCAGAGCTAAAACCTTGGGGTTTATGGATCAAGCAGTGAAAAGTTTGGAGAAGTGGAGCAGTGGAGAAGTTGCCCATAGCAACCAATCAGCTCCTACCTATTATTTTATAGACTGTACTTGATAAATGCTACTTGGAAGCTGATTGGTTGCTATGGGCAACTTCTCCACTGATCCACTTCTCTACTCCTTTCACTGCTAGATACATTAATCCCCATATTAGCAAGCAATAGTCCTTTTCATGATCAATGGAATGGAGTTATAGACAAGGTAAACGTAAAAAATGAAGGCTGCAGATGTAATTCAAGGTCCATTCTTCAACCTGGACAATGCTGGGTACCCCAGCTAGTTTTATAGTGTGTGTCTGTTTTCTTGTATGTCCTTATATGCTAAGCACATTTCTTTTTTATGTAGGTGGACAAATAACTATTTTGTTTCAGGTAGCAGAATGGACAATCCGCCCCTCACTGACTCTCTATTTGTTCTACAATCCTAGTAGTCTTACACTTAATGAATTACCCCTAGATGCTCTATTAAGTGTCAAATGCCTAAGATAAATCTCAATTACATGTGTCAGCAACCAATCAGATGTGTGGCTTAACTTTCTAAACTGTACTAATAAAATTATAGCTAGCACCTGATTGGATGTTATTGGCCATATTTTGGTTAGTAATAGTTAAACTGTCAAGGAGTGTTACAAAGCACATGCCACTGGACAAAATAGTATGTACACATTAAAAATCCAGCTTAGAATAGTAAAAAAAACAACAACAGTAAAACAAAGCATGATTTATTACATTTGAGATTTTGGTAAACATTAAATAATTTTTATTTTTGACAAAAAATTACACCAATTTTAGGTTTCAAAATTGCAAAAACTATATTGCAACATGGAAGAAGCATTATGAGTGTACCTAGAACACATAGGGGTAAATTAAATTAGTCATAAGCAATGGTGGCTCCAGAGGTGGGGCTGCAGCGCAGTCCATGATTCAAATAGGGGAGCCACACCAATTGCCAGTGAGCCCCAGCCTGCGATGTTTGGCAGCATTTGGGGTGGCAGTTGGTGTGGCTCCCCTATTTGAATTCTGGACTACACTGCAGCCCTACCTCTAAAGTCTCCACTGGTCATAAGGTCCTGTCCAAACCTTGCATGCTACTACTAAGCGGGTTATCAGGGCAGGAAAACTTTACAAATGTGTGCTCATGTACATTAGAGGTGTGAGCAAAAAAACAACCATCATTCTTGTATAAATGCTGATAGGCCTCAGTGTCACAGGTATTAAGGAGGAGCTGTTAGTTACAGAAAGGAACAACATACATTATAAATACATAGAATAATTAAGGACATACATGTAGTTTTGATAGCTCTATGTAATTCTAAAACAATTTCATTTGTGTTTAAAATGCTTGGGTGCAGGAAGTTGTTTTACTACAGACGTGATGATCAGTGGACATAACTACAGTCGTGGGCTGGCCTTGAACTCATACAGCTGTATAATCCGCTCAGCTTCCCGCACCCCTGTCATGTAAGCTCCATGTGTAGTTGTATAGAAGTTGGGGTGCGTGGCCTCTCCAGCAAACAGGACCTGCAGCGGCTGCATTAAGGGACAGAAAAAAGGAGAACACATGACACCAAAATAAGTTTGTACATTTGCTGCAAAGGAGATTGTTGGTGTGTGACGAATATACTAAGGAATGATGTCAGCGGTCACTCACTGCAACATCACTCCCAGGGCTTCAGCTGTACAAAAACACCGGCCATTCTGACTAACCTGAAGTCCTCCTGTACTCAGATGGCCGATGGTCATGCAGGGTGATCTGATGTTGAATCCTTGGATGCAGCAGTGAATCACAGAAGCCGGCAGGAGGCATCTATTTACACAAGACGCTTCCTGCTGCATTAGCATATTTTAGCATTGCTGCTGCGTCCAAAAACGCAGTAGCGATGATAAAAGCGTACAACTCTGCATCAGGCCCAAAAGTTAGCAGCATGCCTATTAAGTGGCTGCCCCGAGGTGGCAGCATGTTTTATATACATATCCTGCAGTCTGCTGTCTGGCCTGTAGGTGGAGGCAGGCTATTTGCCTTTCAGTCTCCTGTATTATTCCTTGCACGTGTTTCCTGGTGGGTATGTTCCCTTCATTCTCATTGCCTTTTTCTACACCTTCTTGGCCACATCCTGAATGTTAGCATCCAGTTAACTCCTGGGGGTACATTTAGTAAGCTGCAACTTTAACCTGGAAATTTAATACGGTAATGACAGTAATGGCAAAACACAACGTATTTTGCGTTAATATCTTAGCCATTTTTAATTTCTGGGTTAAACACGTTGAGAAGCGACGACATGCAGTTTTTAGACCCCTGGTCTGACTGACCTGGATCCTGCTAATTGGACTCTAACTTAAATTGTATCTTTTTCCAGAATATCCTGTGCTCTTACCCATCTTACCCCCATCTATTATAACTCTCTACATTCCTTGTGCTTCAGTATCAGTTCTCTGCTAGTCATTCACTATTCTTATACATATTTGTTCACTGTTTTGTTCTATGTCACTTGTATTAAATATTTATTTCATGTGATTGGTTCACAGCCTGGGTGAGGCTAGCTTGCATGCTGAAATCTAAAATTGGGCCATTAATGATCTTATCAGTACAGGTTGTGAATAATATTGAGCTATAGCCTATAACAGGTAGAATGAGTAAAGTTCAGGTATGAGTAAACAGGTTAGAAAGCGCCCTAAGCCTACATTTAATGTATTTTCCCTTTCTATAATGTCAAATGTAATTATTTAGGTATTAACTGTACAGTCCATAGGGCTGAGAGGTTAATAACTGCACGTGATGTATTTCTATGTTTGCAGTTATCCCCGTTTCTGCAAACTGATTTTATCCACCTTCGCAGCTGCTGCCTGGTACTGAGTGCTGCTTTATTTCCACTATTATTCCCATGTATGTTTCTTTAGTTATATTCCAAAAGTACTACCATGGCTCGGGTGCACATCCCAACATTTATCTACAGTAAATTTCATCTGCCATTTCACATCCCGATTTCCGGTCTTGCCAAAATCTTTTTTTTTTTGTAGCAGGTTAGTTCCATGCTCTGTGTTACTAACTCTACATAGCTTCAAGTCATTAGCAATATAAACCTCTTTTATATTATGCTATCTTTTTCTAGGCCAACATTCTTGTTATATGACATTGCTGTGCTGGTATTCAAAAGGTATTTTTGTATAGCTCTATATTGCTCCTTGGGAGCACCCTCATAACAGCAATATCTATCTGGAATGTGCTATTTTTCTATTAGCATTTATTTGTGTGTGTGATCTTGAGAGTTGCCTAGACCTCCTCTGTGCGGTGTATAGCCTTCCCCTCTCTCCCCCTTCCCTACTCAACAAAATCCATTGCTGTGCTGGTGCAAGAGTACATGTGCTCGATGAACTTAACATTTAGTAGAGTACCATTGCTTGCCTCCTTTTACCATTACTGAATTTATGCGTATTTCCTCTCATAGCTCTCTAGTTAATCTTATTGTGATAGTACTATTACAATTCGGAATCTTGGGGAAGGGACGTAAGACAGGTACTAAGGAATAAAGGGAGTGATCCAGAACTGGACGGAATTGCAAAGCTGCACGCAAGCAGCTTTGCAATTCTGTCCATGCAAACATGCAAATGCAGCAGGAGGTGTTTGACACCCCCTGCTGCATTTGCTATCCCAGCAGTGGGTGTCATACACCAGCAGGGCGTGCGACTAAAGATGGGTACACACTATATGACGGTGCAAACCAGCGATGCGATGTAACGATACATTGTGTTACCGTACACATTACACGATCCGGCAATGTATCTTTACATGCCACATGTAACACCACCGCGTACAGCCGTGGAATTGTACCACCTGATGTGCAGCACAGCTGATGGGATAATTCAATGAACAACGGCAGTGAATGGATGGATTGGGCATACACACTGTATGATATATTGTGTATTGAGCAATAGATCGTATAGTGTGTACCCAGCTTCAGAGTCAGGCCCAAAATGTGTACAATAAATGTAGCCTCAATATAAAGTAAGAGAGGTAAATGCATATATTGGAGGTAGGAGATATATAGAAAACATAAGACTAATGTGTCATGTACAAGAGAAAGGAAGTGCCCACTGATACATGTTTATGAAGCAGATTAGGACAGATTAGCAATATTCTCAAACTCGGTCCTCAGGACCCCAAACAGTGCATGTTTTCCAGGTCTCCTCACAGAATCACACGTAAAATAATTATCTCCACCTGTGGATCTTTTAAAGTGAGCCAGTGACTAATGACTACACCTATGCTCCTGCTGGGTGAGCTGGAAAACATGATCTGTGTGGGGTCCTGAGGACCGAGTTTGAGAACCACTGCAGTATGGCATTCACGTACCCGCAGGGTCTTCTTGTGATGGCTGGATGGAAGCGGCTCGCCCAGCGCTGTCTGTTCTTTCACTGCATCCACTCCCACTGGCACATTGGTGTAAGAGCCTCGGAAGTAGGGATTACTGTGCCACGTAGAACGCAGTACTCCCCGCAGTTCTGACACTGGCCATCCTGTAAATTGCTTCAACAAACTGAGAAAAACAATGGAAAAGAAATGTTCACTTACAGTAACTATGTGGTGGGTGCCATAGAAATTAACTACAAAAAGAGCATTATTTATTCAGCAGCCGCTAATGTGGAAAATGTGAATCACTTCTTATTGCTGAATTGGAAAGAGGAGGACAATTGTATTACAGCAGAACTATTAATAGCCCACTGGTGATTCCCTTGCTTAGCATTCCCTAGATAAGAGCTGGAGACATTTAAATAGCAACACATAGGAAGAAACAATGGATATGGGATAGAACTTGTGGCTTTTAATAGTTTTCCAGCTAAGTACCTTAGAGATAGGCAAGACCCAGCCGGGGGAATGCAGAAGCCATTTCCGATACTAGGTACACTAAGTATGGACAAATGGCTGGGAAGAGCTAAGTGGTCGCTCGTAAAGCTATTTTTTCATCAGTTGGATCAGACGTCAGTCGAGTCAGGCATCAGGAAATAGTTCTCAACGCATCATGAGAGATTTAAACAGAAGCAAATATGACAGCCTAGCAATTAAGTAGTAATGAATGACGTCAGCAAGATACGAGGGTGGTTCAAAAGACCTCTCATTGCGTACATTTATTCAACTCGTACGCATATGTATAATCAATAGTATGACCTTGGTACAGATGATTTTCCACATAGTCCCCATACTTGTCTAAGCATTTGTTCCAACGGCACACCAAGGCATCTATCCCGGCATAGAAGAAATCAGTGTCAAGCACCTGGTGGCAGAACATGGCGGCTTGCTGAACTTGAACCGTTGTTTGCGAATCGTCTTACACAGAGGTGTTTCTTCAATGGTCCAAAGAGATGGAAATCACTCGGTGCCCTTGCCACGAAGATGATGTATCCACCTCACCATGGGGGATTCTTAAGTATCTACCACGCCGCGGGGGACACTGATCACAGGTGCAAATCAGCATTGCTCCAGTGCGGGGACAGCTGCTCTGAAAAGCAGAATAGGAGGTGGCCCTATCGGACCCCTGATGATGAATGATCTGTTACCTCCAATACCTTGCTCCTTCACAACCGGCTCAACCCACATTTTACTGCCTGTAACAATACGCTGCAGGAACTGCACTCCCTCCTCATGGTACTGAGTCAAGTGCAATAGAGCAATTCCCATCCTATTGGTTTTGTGAACTTCTGTGAGTAGCTTCGACACCCAGCATAAACACTTTTTCCTGTACCCCAGTTTCTCATGAACGATGATGTGCACAGTACCCACTGAGATGTTCAGTTCGTCAGCAATATCACATCATTCGTCTGTCCTCCTGACTCAGCCCTTCAATGCGGCACAAATTGTAATCTGTGGTGGACTTGCCAGATGGCTGCTCATCTTGAACGTTGTGCCATTATCAAAGGCGGTGCACCAAACTCAAACCTGTTTTTGTGACATGATGTTGTCACCGTACACCACGACAAGTTAGCAATGAATTTCAGCTGCTGATGTGCCTTTTAGACTCAGAAATCTGATCACATCACGCACCTCAATGTATGACCATGTTTCCGCCAGCCCCGCTATCTCACAACTGATGTTGGGGCAATATAACTGTTATAAGGTGCAGTCTAATGGCCGTGAGGGGAAGCAGTGTCTACCTGCTCAGGCCTGGCAGGAAATTAGAATGAAACAGACAACATTACACACGTGAGAGGTCTTGTTACCTTACTTTTTGAACCACCCTCGTATGAGTCCAAAATAAAATGAATAAGCTGCATTCTCATGGCTGTTTCCACTGCATGTACCTGTGTCCTCCATTAAGCCGCATATCCACTTGCAAATACAAATGAGCGATTGAACGATAACGACATCGTTATCGTTCAACCGCTCATTGAATGTGCATAAATCAGGCACTTTAATTTCTTTCTTTTAATATTTCACGGACTGTATCATTGATATACATATTTTAAAGACTAATAAAAGTTATATTTTAATTTTGTGCATCAATTACAGACAACTCTTTCCCTCTCTACCCATTAATGTCGGAAACAACCAGCGATGCACGCTCCCGCTGGTTGTTTCCGATAACATCAGATTGACCATGTTCAGGGATGAGGGAGGGTGCCTACACTGAATGACTAATCGTTCAGTGTAGGCACTGCAGGGGATGAGGAACGACCAGAGATGAGCGGGTTCGGATCTCAGAGATCCAAACCTACCAGAATTTCGGGGATCCGGGGCGATCCGAGCGCAGCAAACATGACGGTCAACCTGACGACCGCCGTCAGGTTGCCATGTTCAGGGATGATTGATCTGCATACACTGAACGTCTGAACGTTCAGTGTATGCAGTTCACCCCGCGGGAGACGACGGCATCGTAATCGTGCCATCGTCCCCCGCATTGTTAAGTGGATGGGCAGCATTAGTATAAAAGGCAGCCTGTCTATGGGTTATTGTTTGTTTTGTCTTTTTAATAAACATTTTAAATTTAAGTTTGTTTTTTTTAATGTTTATTTTTTTGTCTAGTCTGTCACTATGGCCTGATTCAAAGTTGTATGCTATGCCGATGTTTTCCCAGTTCAAAGATTATTGCCTTCATGCATGTGTTTGAGACGCACTAGGCATGCGTGGAGGTACATTACCGCAGCTGCTTGCTGCAAGTACTTATTCTCAGTGTGATTGACAGTCAGGGGGTGTTTGAGGTGGTAACGAGGAGTATTGGCTACAAACACAAGCGTGTCACAACCGTTTCGGGGGCGTATCGCCACGGCAGGCCGCAACTAGGGGGGGACTAGAGGTGCACGTACACCGGGTGCTGGAATGCAGGGGGTGAAATAGGGCTGACTCAGCCCCTGCACACCTCGCACAGAGGGCCTGATTCAGAGCCGGAAGCTATTTGCGGACGGTCGTTCCAAAAAAGGGGCCGGCTATTTAAATTGAGCACTCGCTCATTGCGGTTTGTTGACGCCTCTATGTCTGAGCGAGCAAACAAAAAATGCGCTCGCTATTTTGTAAAGACGCCCCTTTGCCGTTCGCATCACACGTCATCTCCGGTATTTATTTGATTAATCGGGTACATCGAAAGGCATCTGAACTGCTCACAGTGCTTGTGGTAGCTTTTTCCTAAAAGACAACCAAGTGATATGGTCGATGACGCTCCTTTACTAATTATGCGCTCCCATTAAACGCCCTTTTTACCGTTAGGCACGCCTGCGTTCGGATCTCCACTCCCCCGTTTTCAAGCACCTTCCCCTGTTACCACCCACAAACGGTACATTCTGTCAATCAAATTAGCAGCCCCTCGCTGTTTTGTGAGTGCACGATTTCCGACCGCAATGACTGGTTTGCGCATGCGCATTAAGACCCATACGCATGCGCAGTTGTGCGAACATCGCTCATAGCAAACGAGCGGCCGCTTACGAGTGGCTCTGAATCAGGCCCAGAGTCACAGTAGTCATTGAGAATTGCGGTGCTCATAGTATTGGCAATGCATTGAGAATTCCTGTTCTGTGACTGGGAGGTGGCTAGTCAGACGCACAGAGATGCACCATCATATGGGCTTGGTATGAGAATGTAGCGTGCATGTTGCTGAACTAATTGCAAACTCAGGGCCCGATTCAGAGATGGACGCTACTGCCGCCGCCACTGCTGTGAATTTGTGTGCAGTGGCTTTGCAAAAATCTGCAAGGTCGCAGCCACTGGAATTTGTATTGAGGTGTCCACTGGCGGCTTTGCAAATCCAAGCGATTGCATACAAAGACACAGCATTGAGTGCAGATCAGTAACCCTATGGTTATTCAGACTGGATGTTGGAACTGGAACACTAGAGCCATATTATCTGCTTACGGGATCGCAGTTTGCAACCTGCCCCAAAAATGCTTGTGACACATCTGCGTTTGAGCCTCCACTCCCCCTTCACCTCCCAAAAATGGTTCCTGACTGTCGATCACATTGTAGCAAATCCTCGTTATATGACCACCGACAGTAACGAAACTTGGTGCCCGCGCAGACCACTGACAGTTGCTCAACTGCGTATAAATCTACATTGCGTCATTCTGAATCAGGCCCTCAGACGAATTACATAAAGCATTATCTTATTAGATTACTCTTATGCTGGGTACAAACAAGGTTGTCAGGTCAACCTTTTGGCTGACTCACCAACCTATTTAACAATTGGTAAGTGCATATACACTTACCATTCGTCCGCCCAATGTGTCGGGCCTGACATCACAACTGGGTGGGCATGTAAATTTGCTTGCCCAGTTGAGCTATCACTCACCGCCGGGTCCCTGCAGCTTGTGTATGGGTGATTGGCAAGTCGCCTGTACACACCAGCAGATGGGCGATATATCTGTAGATATATCAGCCATCTGCTGTGCTGCACTGCCGATGCGATATGTCTGTGAACAACGCCGTTCACAGAAATATCGAGGGTACACACCCGCCGACTGAACAGCCAATATATCGCTCAGAATTAGAAATAGCTGCCAGGTTACTTCAGTTTATGAACTTCCACTAAATAAAGGTTACAAGATCAAATAGTAGAAGTGAAAATACATATATTAAACAGCTCAGCAAAGTTGCATCAAACTTTTGTCATTTGCTCCTGTCTCAGCCTCCTCCCAACAGCTTCATATAGAGTTTATATGTAAACAGATTACTTGCTCATGCCTCACATGTATTATGTTTGGGATTCTAAGGATTTAGTTGTCCATTGTGATGGAGTTTTTTCAAGTTAATTAATGCTGCTTGGGAGAGATAAGAAGACCCTGTTCTGCTGAGTAAAGTACTTATTGTTCTATGTGCGAGACACTGGAGAGTTTTTTGCAGACAAAGAAATGCAGTGATAAAAGCTGATTTACGCACACAACCTTCAGTTCACAGGCAAATGTACTCCCTGGTTTGACGGCTATTTTCTGATTCAATGACCCAGGGCCTTATAGTGAGATGTTAATTCGTTTTGTGACTTTTTTTGGCTAGTTGGCAATTTTTCTTTAATGTACATCGGCAAAGCGCGTCTTTTTTCATGCGTGCACCCACCCTGCAACTATATATCACTAGGGTGGCAAAACTGGGTCTGGAAATGAGATCAGATGAGAGCAGTGGGCATTCAGACACACAATAAATAGAAAATAGTAGCGCTTTGATGATTTAAATTCACAAACAATTGTTTAAAATAGCATAAACCATATAGGTCACTTTAATAAAATATATTTGCAATGGAATCAGTAAAAAAAACAAATGACAGCGAAACGCATTAGTGGACCACCAAGGAGACCACCCCAATACCACCTTATTTGCCAAGTGTCTACACACACAGCGATCCGCTTCTCAGCTACCCTGGACCAACCTTCCGGATTCAATCCATTCTTGGGATCATCTTGGAACTCTTTTTGCTGTTCACACCCTGGATGTACAACAGAGGTCCACACCGTACAATTTGGAGGACTCCAAGTGCAGCATACTTACCTGTATGTCAATAGGAGCATTCCCCCTATCGGTATGAGGATCTGGTAATTATACTCAGGACAATTGAATATTATATTGGTGTCAGTACCATATACCATTATCCGGTGTTTATGTACTGGACAAATTCACCTCAAACATCCAAGTGACAATATTGCTTTTAACCTACCCATATATCCGGCAGTACTATAGGCAGGGCCGCAACTAGGGGGGGGCTGGAGGTGCACGTGCACCGGGTGAGCCGCTGTACCTGGTGCCAGTGACCTCCAGCCCGGTGCTGCAGAGAGGCTCCAAGCCGGACGTCCGCTGGTAATATTTATTACCAGCGGGCGCCCGGCTCCTCTGCAGCGACGCGGTGTAGCCGGAGCCGGAGTTCTCTCCCGAACTCCAGCTTCCGGCTCTCCCCACGGGCACTATGGGGGAGACGTCATGACATCTCCCCCATAGTTCCAAGGACCAGCCGGCGGACCGGACGCGACGCTTGATGCAGGATCGGGGTTCAAGGTAAGTATTTTTTTTTTTTAATAAGCTGCACTACAGGGGCATTATTATGGGGGCAGGGGCATTACTATGGAGGCATAGGCAATAAGGGGCATTACTAATGGGACATGAGCACTACAGGGGCATTACTACAGGGGCATTACCACAGGGGCATTACTGTGGGGGCATGAGCACTACAGGGGCATTACTGTAAGGGCACTACAGGGATATTACTATGGGGCATGGGCAATACAGGGGCATTACTATGAGAGCATGGGCACTACAGGGGCATTACTATGACAGCATGGGCACTAAAGGGGCATTAATATGGGAGCATGGGCACTACAGGGGCATTACTGTATGGTGGGCACTACAGGGGCATTACTATGGGGGTATTAACATATGGGCATTACTATGGGGGCATTACAATATGGGCACTACTGCAGGGGGAATTACATGGGGGGCGCCAAATTACTGTCTTGCCCCTGGTGACAAAAATCCTAGTTTCGGCCCTGCTATAGGAACAGGGAGTGTGTTGATGTGGTCCTATACTAGGTGTATACATTGGCTTGCTATTATAGTTTTTTACTGATTCCAGTGCAAATATATTTTATTAAAGTGACCTATATTGTTTATGCTATTTTAAACAATTGTTTGTGAATTTTCATCATCAAAGCGCTACTATTTTCTGTTTATTGTATGTTCACTCATGTATGGGCCTGACTAGCCCTCATATAGTAGCAGCTTGGAATAAAGCACTCACCTCAGCGCCTGTACCCATATATTGGTATTTCATTTTGGCATTCAGACACAGCCAAATTACTGTAAGGTCACACATAGTGTTATGCTGGGTACACACTATACAGATATATCTGCAGATGTTGGTTGGTTGTTGACGGGCAGCAGATATATTGGCCAGTCAATTGATCGGCCAATATATCTGCCAATGTGTACTCAGCTTTACTCAAATGAACGTCAATATGTTTGAAGCAAAGCCTCCTGGTCGGGACTGGGGGCTATAACCCAAGGGTAAGTTGCACATTGATGATGATGATGATGACACACCCATTTACGCAAACACACTGAAACTGCGGCAACTGTTTTAAAAGACACTTTAGACTGCAATGAACACTCGCTTTACATGAATAAAGAATGCTTCATACTCATTTGGGGAAAGGGAAATCTGCATATGTATTTTAAGCTGTTGCCATAAAAAATTCTAATAATAATTTGCATCTGCTTTGCTTCAAATTCAGATGCTCCCAATTTTAGATACTATCACTTTAGAATGTCAACAGTTAAGAGCTCATTCAGACCTGCTCGCAAGCTGCGGCCACTCGCTGGCAAAAGGGGGCCGAATATTCAAATTCCATGTTCGCACTGCGTGGCGTAAGGACTCCCTCTATGTCTTAGCGAGCTATGGCACTGTGCGCTCGCTAGTGTATAAAGACGCCCCCTTTCCCCTCGCAACACACGTCATCTCCTGGAATTGTAGGATTAATCGGTAACATCGAGAGCCATCGGAGCTCCTCGCAGCCCTTGAGGTAGCCTTACCCCGCCGCAAGCACTGCGAAATACATGCAGATGATGTGTACGATGACGTTACTTTGCTAATTATGCACGCCCTTTAAACAGCGTTTTGTCGGCCTGACATGCCTGCATCCGCAACACCACTCCCCCGTTTACAAGCACCTTCCCCTGTTACCACCGACAAATGGCACTATCTGTCACTCAAACTAGCGGGCAGTCTGTGTGCTACGAGCGCACGATTCCCCATTTCTAAGACGGGCTTACGCATGCGCACTGCGACTTATGCGCACTGAGCAACAATCGCCCAGCAGTGAGCGATCACGACTTAGCGAACGGGTCTGAATCAGGTTCATTGTCCCTGGTGGCCCAGGGTCACTTACCTGCTCCTGACAGCTGCAGCAACTCCACCGCAGTTTTCGGATCCTGGCGGTAGCTGTCACTTCCGGCACAGACCTCTGATCCTCCAGCGTTCTGGTAAGTACAGTCCTCCTATCCCTAACCCTCCGTCTAGTGCTTAACCCTAAACCCCCTCCTCCCCGCTGCCTAATCCTAACCTTCCCTTAGTGCCTAACCCTCCCTTCCTGCAGTTTAAACATAATGTTAACATTCTGTCAGTGTCGACATTTCATGGGGACATTCTGAGAATGTCGACATCATAACTGTCGAGATTGTAAATGTCGACCTATTGACTACATCACACACATGACTGGGCAGCAATAACAGAGTTTATGCCTCGTATATACCTCAGTTTATCTATGTAAGCAGTGGGTTTTTTCTATAGTACTCAGCATAACTTCAATCATAAAATGCATTTTCTACATTTTTTATTCTGTAACAAATATGTTTGTTCTGAAATGAAGAAGCTACAATATAAGTGTATTATGTACCTCTGAAAGAAACCTATTACAGCCAGAGATGTGAATATGATGCAGAGAAGACAGTGGGCCTGATTCAGACCCGGTCGCTATGAGCGTACGCTCACATGATGCAAATATTTGAAAGTGACGTGGCGGGGAGCGATCGCTCACCAAGGCATAGGCACGCCCATCGTACCTGTACGAGCGTTCACTTTGTGTATGCAGACTCCCTTAGCAATGCAGAGATGCCCACTGCCCCACGTCATCTCCTGGAAGTTTATGAAAACATTGGTACATCGACCACTATCGGATGCGAACGCAGTGCTTGTGGTAGCTTTTGTTTACCGCAAGCATTGCGAGGAAAACAGAGGAATAAAATGGCTGGTGACGTGTACTATGACGCTGCCTGTTAATTATGCACACCTCTAAAACAGCGTTGAAACACTCAGGCACGCCTGCGTTCGCATCTCCACTCCTCCGTTTTTACTGGACTGCCCCTGTTACCACCCACAAACTTCCTCTCCTGTCACTCACTCTGCTGGGCTGGTTTTGCTGGGCGAGCGAGGGATCTGTGATCGCACAGTGTAGTTCATGCATACGCATGCGCAGATTAGCAACCATCGGCAATAGCGAGCACACTGCAGATAGCGTCCGGGTCTGAATCAGGCTGCAGGGAATGCTGGCACTATATAAAGGTCTGGTTTTCTGTACTCTTTCCAGTAAGTATAGAAATGAATGCAGATGGGACTATGCCACACACTGAGCAGTACAACCATCATATTTACGTAATAGAACAGGAGTATTTGAATTGGAATGAAAGCAGTGAACAGGAGTGTTTGCAGTTACATCAATAGAAGGCCCCACGTTTTTAGTCAGACTAAACAATAGCAGTCACATAAGCTGTTTTGCCACATTTAAAAATGTATATGTTATAAACTGTGGGCCTAACTCAGAGATGGCCGCAGCTCACACAGCAGCTGCATCCTTATACGCAGCGGTTGTGCGATAATATGATAATGATGCAGGAGGTGTCTTGTGTAAATACTGCTGGATACTCTGACCCACTGCTGAGTCTAAGGACGCGGCATTGGTCATCGGAGTAACCCTCAGATTATTCAGGATGGCTGGGAATTTTATGCTGCTGAAGCCACACACAGCCACTGGCTTCGGCTCACCCAGAAACCGGGGCAGACCCGATCCCATTTTCTGTAACACTGCCTTTCGCCACCCTCCAAATGCCAGTAGCACGTCAATCATGCTGCAGCATTTGGGGCACTTTGAGTGACATCACAGCCCCGGATCTGCACATGCACCGTGCAGCTGCGATGTGATGTAATACAGCATCAAAATATTGGAAACTGCTCCTGCTGTTTGTGCATTTGTTATTCCCAATGCCGCCGACATTGATAGTGTATACATGCACCTGCATATATAGGTATATATATATATATATATATACACACATATATAAATACATATGTACACATATACAGTGCTATTTTTCAGCAGGAACTCAGGGCTCGATTCAGACCTGATCGCACAGCAAGGCATTAGGACGCCCACTATGTCTTGGCATGTGATCGCGGTGTGTATTTAGATGCCCACCAGCCTGTCTTAAGATTCCCACTTATGCACGTCATCTCCAGGAAGTGTATGCAACCATCGGTAACATCGAGTACCATCGGAAGCGTACGCTTCAGTGTGAAATTCAACCAAGTGACATGTACTATGACGCGCCGTAATAATTATGCACGCCTCTGAAACGGCTGCATTCGCACCACCACTCCCCCGTTGTCTTTGTCCAACCCACAAACGGCTTGTCCTGTCACTCAGACTAGCGAGCAGTCTCTGCTTAAGGGACGATCGCTTTGCGATCGCATGGACTGGGTTGCACTTGCACACATTGCAAACATCGTCTGGCTGCGTGCGAACGCATCCTAGCGAGCGGGCTGCGGGTCTGAATCGAGCCCTCAGTTCCTGACCTCTCACTAACTATGACGTAATGTCCTGGGCCAAAATGTATCTTCCATAAGATACGTTTTATTCTAAAGGCCCTTTTGAGTGCCTTCTTTCATAAATACTATATATATATATATATATATATATATAATGCGTGTGACCTCATAATATGGCTCTATAATATATGTTAGATATCATACAATTTCTGCATAGATACCCAGCGTGGATCATTATCATTTATTATTATTTGTACCTTTAAACGTGCACAGGGGGTTTTTCAGATCTGCTGCAGGGTCTCTTGGACCTGACAGGTGCTTAGATTGCTCCTTGGGAAGCACCTTGGATTTAATTTATCTAGTTCCTTTTATTAAGCAGGGTACACACTGACAGATATATTGGCCGATCAATTGATCGGCCTATATATCTGGTGCCCGTCGGCCAGTGTGTACCAGCAATATGTCTGTGGTGTCATTCACAGACATATCGTGTCAGCTGTGCTGCACAGCCAATGGACAGATATATCTGCAGATATATCTGTCCTTCGGCAAGTGTGTATAGGTGATTAGCCGATCGCCCGTACACATGCACCGGCAGCCACGGTGATTTGCACTTAATAGTATTGCTATTTAAAATTTTGCAGGCATTAATAACCATAAGACTAATTGGACTCCCACTCCTTTAGTTTGGCAAGAAAGCCCCCCACCCAACTCTTCCAATTCTGTACTGAGCTGTCCTACACCCCCTACCAGTCTTTGCTTTAGCATGGTGCAATGAATGCTGATATTGATAAAGACCAATGGCATCACATATTTCAATTTTCCCATGCCAGGTCTACAAATTACAGAAATGCAATATAAAAAATTCTCCTCAGATGGTATCGTTGCCCAACCCTCAATAAAATGTCCCCTTGCAGTGGGATAGCCAAAACTTTGCCAGCTCCATAGCAATACATAACAATACTCTGATGTGACCCCTCCCCAAAGCTTCTAGAGAGACACCTCTGTCCACGGTGGTTGTTAATTTTTATACCCGATAATATTGCCCTAGTTAATTTTATGTCACACAGAAATGCTCAGTCACATTATATCACACAGTACAACCCAGGCCTGGAGAGAGCTGGGCTGGGCCCTAGTACTGTTCAAGGAGTGTGCCTTAATTGCAGGAGGCGTGGCCATGCCCTCCTTGTTTCTAAGGAGGGCATGGCCACGCCTCCTGCAATTAAGGCATTATTTGCAGTGCTGAACCCCCCTGTTCAGCACTGTGAGCCCCTCAGCCAGGGGCAAAACCAAGAAGGGTGGGCGTTCAGTCTGTTCAGTGTGCACAGGCACAGGTGACTGCTGCTGCTGTTCAGCCTCCCTCGCCCCACTGCACTTCAGAACACAGCAGCGTGTGCTGCACTGGGTAGCAATGCTGCTGCTGCTTTCCACAGGTAAGAGGGAGGGGAAGGTGGAACCTGGCCCCTGCCAGGCCCCTCCAATAAACCTGGGCCTGGGTAATTAGTACCCACCCCCCTCGGCAGCCCTGGTGCCACCAGTTCATATTATACCATATTACAGTGGTTACCAAACTGTGCGCTGTGGCACCCTGAGGTGCCTCGGGACACTTGCAGGGGTGTCTCACGTTGGTGGTCCAGCACCAACTCAAATTATTTATGGTCAATGTAATGTAAATATGTGGACAAACAGATCCGCAAACCTGTCCTCCACCACATATTACTACATTTTTTTCTGAATTTCTCAATAACAAACTTTTGTCTTAGGGGTGCCATGATAACATTGCTGATACTTTAGGGCGCTGTGATTTACAAAACTTTGGGAACCACTGCCATATTCTATTCCTCCCAGTTCACAATATGCCACACAGTGCCTCCAGTACCCATTATGCCACACGATGGACAGGGCCAACCAGCTCCTACCTGATGATACTTCCTAATGCAGGTGTTCCATTTTGAGTGTATATTATCTTACTTTAGGCACTTGTCCCTTTCTGGGACAGTCCTAATCTTGGAGCTCAATTCCTGTCCTCCCAGCTTCACAAAGGAAGTAAATAAGGAGTAGCCTACTCTCTGACAATGCTGGTCTTACTTATTAGCTCAGCTGAGTCTGTGAGCATGAAACAGGTGTGCGGGAGATAGATCATAACAGTGTGGAGCTTTACTGGGAGAGACAGAGATCGCCACTGGCGAGTCCCCCTTTTTTAAGCCCAGACAATGGCCAGACCCAATTTCTTAGCAGGCAATTTCAGGAACTTGGTAGACAAATATATCAGCTGGGTCCAGACACCCCTAAGCCTCTGGGCCCCATAGCAGTGGCACCGCCTTCACCCACTATAGCTATGCCCATGTTCCCTGGCCTCTCTAACTAGTGTTGGAGATGCAATACGGCTCTCTTCATATTTGGTAGCCTGGTCCCACTTTGTTAGAGTTTTGGCATAAAGTTCATGAGCTCTCTGAGAAGATAACGGTCTTCCCCTTCCTTTCACACCCGAGTTTTGGCTTTTAAACTTAATGGATTTACCTATCTCAAAGTTGAAAAAGTCGCTACTCTGACATCTCATGAATGCAGCTAAAGCTATCATCCAGTGCCTATGGCGATCATCTTCTTCTCCCTCCCTCTCAGTGATTTTGAAGAATCGACCTTTATATCAATAATAAATAAATAAATCAGAATTCCCCGCTGTTTGGTATGATTCATTGACATTTATGGAATCTGCCATCTATAAATGACATGTCTAATCATCCTTTGAGGATGTTCCTATTATGCGGGCTGAGGTCTCCTCCAAATTACATAATTCCTCATGCTAATACATTGCCCTCCATATTCCTATCCCTATTTTGTTCTTTGGAATCCTTTCTTACACACTTTCCCCCTCTTCTCTTCTATAATCTAATTTCTTCTTTTTCCTTTCTGTCTCTTATTCCCTTTTCTAGATCTCTCTTCACCTCAGTTTGTTTTCATCTCTCTGCCTTCTCCATATTACAGTTTACATATATTTAGTTTTACGAGCTCTCAGTTATCATGATGCTACTGTTTCCAAGCTCCTGATTCCTGTGACTGTTGTATTATATGGTTCAATGTCTGCTTTTGATGCATTTTATGTCACGCCAGTTGTTGCTTGTAAACTGTATTTTAAAAATAGATTGCATGAATTCTGCAGGCAAAAATGACAATAATTAACAGCCGATTAGTAAACAAGTGCCTTAGAGGCTGATGCAGATTTCAAGGCAAGTTGGGTGGAATTGCTCCTGCAGTGTGTGCACAGAAATCAATATGTATATTTGCCCATATACAGATTTGTATTCATCCTTGCGACAACCGCCCCATCTGTACGCTTGGTATGATACCCGGCATCATCATCAGTACACGCTTGCATGAGTCCTGTTCTTAGTGCAAAAGACACATCTGAATATAGGAGTATTTATGCTTCCTATAACTCTGCGTAGCCCACAATTCCATTCACCTGCCCTCTCTGAACATTGCCTACGCGAGAGCTCCCTCTTACAGCCACGTTACTCCCTTTCAGTCACATGTTGAGATGAAGCAATGAAAAACTGTAAGTTAAGTCTCACAAAGTTAATGCAGAAATGTATATGGAAATCAAGAGATCTTAAAAGTACCTTCAGCTTTCCCTACAGAAGATATATTATTCTTCTTTGATGACCTCAAGAACATCAGATCATCTGTGATCCCATCAGCCAGCTAAGTGACCCATGGGGTAATGCAAGGTAACCGCCGCAGATGCACAAAAGAGGCCATGAAATCTCCGTCTGCCTACGGAAATCCTGTACTCATCACTCCCCAATGGCAGTGACACGCCTCCGTTTTGGGAAACGGAGGGCATCGCCGCCGCCTCCCCACCCAGGAATGGCAGCAGACTGTCAATCAGACCACAGACCCATACTACACATGCACAGTACGGGTCCAGCTCATGTGTAGATTCCCGCACATCGAGAATCTGTGAACAAATCTGAGCTGCGTCCACAGCTGAACCAACCCCTTTATACTATTTCTCCTGTGGACTCCTCCCATCAGACTCAGCTTCTTCACAAAAGTCAACCATGCCAAATTGCTGTCCTTGCAGAGAGCATTTCTAGAAGGAGAAATTACTGAAGTGAAATTTAAGTTTACAATAACACATTTACCTTCTAATAATTCTCCTGTCCCTGATGGCTTCTCTGGGGAACACTACAATCTCCTCCAACATGATTTACTTCCCAATTTTCTGGAACTCTGTAATACCATTCAAAGAGATGCCTCTTCCTTTCTGGCCTTTAATGAATATCATAGCACTTTACTCCTTATCAATGGTGTCCGGGGTGACACACTTTTCTTGGGCCGTAAGACCCGCCAGGGATTCCCCCTTTCGCCACTCTTATTGAATTTGGCTATAGATCCCCGTCTTCATTTACTCAATGGCAGCTCTTCTTTCAAAGGCATTTTAATTGGTTGTCGTGAAATGAAGGTGACTGTGTTTGCCGACAACCTTCTTCTTTATATTTCTGACCCTAGGGATTCTCTAACTCATGTCTTACATTTGTTCGAGCAGTTTGGCCGGATCCCTGGATAATATATTAACCCTAGTAAATCTGTAGCAATGTTATTTGATGTACAGTGGATCTGACCC
Source organism: Taudactylus pleione (assembly GCA_031769625.1). Classification (NCBI taxonomy): domain Eukaryota; kingdom Metazoa; phylum Chordata; class Amphibia; order Anura; family Myobatrachidae; genus Taudactylus; species Taudactylus pleione. The sequence goes on from JAUIMM010000121.1 coordinate 5,974,154, forward strand.
CTATGGGGAGAGTCCCTCCCTCTTAGTCTTAATTAGCTTGGTATTCAACTTCTTTATCGACTGAAAGTCACTCCAACTGTCAGGCTTCTCTCTGATGACTTAGAGTTGGAGTCATCTTTTGTTATCCTATCTGGGCCAGGGGAATCTCATTAGAATATTTTTTCCTAAGCTACTTTGTATGTTGCAATCACTCCCAATTCTCTCAAATCAGAGAGATGTTCGGCTTATTATTTCCATTTTACATAATTTTTTGTGGTGGGTAGATGTCCTAGGATTAGCAATACAAAATAGTTGTTGCTCAGATCAACTTAATAGTCTTTCACAGGTGCTTGTAAAGGGAGGGGATTACTCTAGACTAGAAAAAAAAATGTTCTCTCCAGCACACTGCAAATAAAAATAAAAAAATAAAAAAAACCACAAAGACTTGAATACTACATGATAATAGAAATTCACAGATTTTTGTTTCATATATTTGCAAATACATGGTTAATCACCTTGGATGCCCTAGGATTAGTATGAGAAATCTTTACCAGCCTAGAGCCAATGGCGGTAGTAATATGTAAATATACTTACATATAATCAGGCAGTAATTCTGCGGTATCTTAGGGATTGGGTAGGTAATACAAAAATTTATGCTGCCACTTCATTGGAATCCATATTCCTTCCCAGTATGGATCTGATTAGTTTCCTCCATTTACATGACCAGGAGCTTTCTACAGAATTGCGAGATAACCCACTTCTTTGGTCAATGAGGAAATTGTGGTATGTACTCCGACATAAGTTGAACCTTAATGCCCATAAATTCCTTTATCTCCCTCTATTGTAAAACCCTGAGTTGCTGGCTGGCATGGCTGCTCACCTCTTCACATTTTAAAGGCTGGGGCATCCTCATTAGCTACCCTGGTAATTGCCCAACTCGTAAGCCGCGTTCCTATTCAAAGGTGTCACAGAAATTTCCTGTCAAACAGTCGTATTCCATTGCATTTTTACAGACCCAAAATGATATCAGCTCGGGCATTCAGATGTTCTCTGAGGCTGACTGTTGTAACCCCCAGCCCCTTCCCCATAAACAAGTAATCTCCTACCATTACTCCTTTCTCAGGGAGACATTGGATCACTCGGTGGTTAACACTGGGATGGTCCGTTGGTTATCCCAGTTTCCCTCCTTTATTGTATCTGACATTATTACTTATTGCCTCATCGTAGATGTTTTATGGGGTCTCCTGTGGCCAATTGTCCGAAATGTTATACGAAAATGCTAACATATTTCATCGCCTGTGGTATTGCCCCCTTGCTTGTCATTTTTGGCTTAAGGTTAAAGGATATGCTGAACCTCATGTAGTAATTTATGTTCCATCCACCCCTTAGTGGGCTAGGGGGATAGAACATTGTTGCTTGTCATTAATTCCGCCGGCCAAGAAGACCATCCTTCAACAATGGGTACTCCCTTTGTCCTCTGTTTTATTCCTATGTAATGCTGGGCATACACTGCCAGATAAAATGTCTGTCAGACCGACAGACATTTTATCTGGCTGGCTGCCAGCCGCAGATGTCCGCGGCATACACTGTGAGAGAAATCTCACAGTGTATAGCCCGACATCCGCGCTCCGCCCCCGGGGGAGGAGACATTTCCCTGTTCCTTCCGTAGGAAGGAACACAGGAAATGTCTATCTGTCGGCCGCGCTGGGCATACACTGCCTGATGCGGCCGACAGTTTCCCGGGTAAATATCGCATCGGACAGGCATGCTGGACAATCCAGCATGCCCGACCGAGCAATATTTAACCCTCGGTCGCCCGCATACACGCTGCAATTATCGCGGCGATCCGCCGATATCGGGCGGATCGTCCCGATAATTGCAGAGTGTATGGCCAGCATAAGGAGGTTATTTTATTTATTCCATTCAGAGTGTATTGATACTTTATTTCAAAAAGTGAAAAACATTTTTGGGGTCTGGGAAAGTTATATAGATACTCTGCCTTTGTCACTTTGTTCTCAGCTTCATAATACATTTGAAACCACTACCTGGTATGCCCTTTGTCTTTTGGATGGAGACCCCCCTATTGCCCTTTTATCACTGGGATGATGGTCTTCTTGGTTTAATTATTTCTGCTTTTCCTTTTGGTCTTTCCTTTTGATTATCTGCAGTGTACTGTATTAACCACTCATGTCCGTCCCAAAGGTAAATTATTGTTTCTTTGACTTGGTTATTCTTCCATATTTTTTTTATTATGTTTTTGTTTTTATAATGTTGCTGTATTACATGTTATTTTTCCTATTTAGATGAGACTTGTTTAAGATCCAATCCTGCATCCTGATGTACTATTATTTTAATGGTGATTTGCTGACAAAATATTTTGATGAATCAGAAGATATATAATTTCCCTTAATTTCCCTATCAATTTCTGCATTAATGACAAAATTTAACTTTTTCAGTTTTTCATTGCCGATTCAGAAAACATTCTGTAAAAAATAATAAAAAAAAACATGACGGGCATCAGGATTTACAAATCAATGTCTAAAACAGGTGTGCGCAATAAGCGCCCCCCCAGCTGTTGTAGAACTAGACATCCCAGCATGCTCTGCTACAGTTTTACTATTTGGCCATGCTAGTACTGCTGCAGGGCATGCTGGGATGTGTAGTTCAACATCAGTTGGAAGGCTGCTTATTGCCCACCCCTAGTCTAAAGCATCTTATCTTCTGCACAAAGATGAGTGGCAGCTCAGAGAATAGTAAATTACCTGTACATAGGTTAAACAGTATTGTACCACACCTTCTCTCCAGATTTTCCTGTGATCATCGATTTATCCATTCGACGTCTCCACATGAAGTTATCCACACTAATTGAGTCCATGAGGTTCCAGCCACTTGGCCAGCACACTAAACATCTGGATCTAAGAAAATTGGCCTCACTCCTAAAGGCCCCCACACACCAGAACGATTTCGTTCCAACCAGCCAACTAGTTGGCTGGTTGGAATGATAATCGTCCTGTGTGTGGGAGCAAACGATAGTCAGCCGTTTGCTCCCACACGCTGAAAGACGGCCAGAAACGGTCGTTCCAACTAGTTGGAGAAAATCAAACATGTTTGATTTTCACCAACTATCGTTCTAGTGTAGGGGGAAAGTTCCCCCCAACTGAACGAAAAGTAGGCGGGCACTTCTTCACCTGTCAGCGGCTGTGCGTAGGGGTGGATCAGTGGCGCTGCTGCACTACCTGCATTGTCAGTGCCGGTTCCCGTATCTCCAGCTCCCAATGGTCCTTCGTCATCATCGCCGTGTTCGCGTGTGTCTTCAGTTCCGGCGGGTCCTCCATCATCAGTGCAGTGTCCCATGTGTCCAGCTCCCGCGGATCCTCCTCCGTCATCAGCGCTGGCCAGGTTCTGTGTGCTTAACGCCGGCAGCAGCAAGTCCTCTGTCCTCAGCAGCGGGTCCCGTGTTTTCAGCGCCGGACCTGTCAGGAGGAGCAGGAGCCGGCTGGAACATGTAGCAGCAGCGGTGGATCCAGGTGGGTAGCACACCTCTCCAGTCTCCCCTGCCAGCCCGTGATCACCCCCCCTCTCCCCCACGATCACAGCTGCACCCCCCGCGGGAACAAACTCCCCCTCCCCCCCGCGGGTACAAACTCCCCCTCCCCCCGCGATTACAGATGCACCCCCCACGCGGGTACAAACTCCCCCTGGCAATCACAGCTTCACCCCCCCGCGGTTGCCCCCCTCCCGCGGGTGTACCCCTCCTCCCCCGCAATCACAAAGGCACCCCCCTCCTCTACAGGTGCCGAACACCCTCCCTCCCAGATCCCGATACTCACCTTCTCTATCTCCGGTGCATTGATGAAGCTGGAGTGCTCCAGACCTTCCTCGTGTCACTTCTGTGACACCTGCCGGGAATGCTGCCTGACCGACCTCCGATCCCTGGGGTGCTGTTGATGGCCTCCCTCTTCAGGTTGTTGGATGGTCCTGATGCCCATTGGTACCATATTGTGTGTGTGTGTATAATATTAATAAATATATATATATATATATATATATATGGAATGGGATTGAAATGGCAGCGGCTGAAATCCCGACAGCAGATGCCCGGCGGAGGAGATCCCGACTGGGGTAGGTAAGTATACTAACCCTCCCCTCTCCTCCCCCTAACCCTAACCAACTCTCCCTTAAGGGTGCCTAACCATAACCTCCCCCCAGTGCCTAAAGCTAACCCCCCCTCGCTGCACCCTAAACCTAACCCTCCCGGGGGGTGCCTAACCCTAACCTCCCCCCTAGTGCCTAACCATAACCCCCCCTTACCCTTGCCTAACCCTGAGATACCATTTGTTTTTTTTGTCCCTAGATCCCTACTTTGGAACGAAGAAGACCCTACTTCGCATAGGAGACGGTGAGTAAGGTTTCTTATCACAGATCCACTATGGACAATCTACTGGACAGTGGACCGATGCTACAGGGATACATAGGTGAGTGTTAGTACATTTGTGTGTACATGTGTGAGTGCATGTATGTGTAATAAACTTTTACTTTGTATGCTGTGTTTGTCCTGCGTTTATTTTAATTTGCAGTGGAACTACAGGTACCAGCGGGCCCGTAATGCCCCGTATGCTGGTACTTGTGGTTCTCTAAGTACCAGCATGCAGGGGAGGCTTGCTGGGACCTGCAGTTCCACAGCAAAAGACAATATTAGTTCATCTATTTTTTACACACACTATATACAATCAACCCGGCACCCACCGGCCAGGGGTTCCGGGGATAGCCCCAGGCTATCAGCCTGGGCCTGGCGTGCCCTGGAGAGAGGGACCCCTTTATTGGGGGAGTCCCCAAGGATCCCCGGCCTGGGCTGACTAGCGGTCAGGGTTAATGCTTCGGCTGGGGGGCCCGATGTAAGGGCTCCCCTGGCTGTGGCATTAGCCCCCCACTAGAAAAAGTCTTGTGCTGGTTCTGGATAATACAGAGGGACCCTACAAATTTTTTCCTCCTGTATTTCCAGAACCAGGACTGGATCAGAGTCCAGTGCTGGTTGCACAAAATACGGGGGACCCCCTACGTCGTTTGTCCCCCGTATTTTGGCAACCAGAGCTGGCTCTGACTAGCCTGGTGCTGGTTGTGCTTAAGTATGGGGGACCCATGCGTCGTTTGTTCCCCGTATTTTGCACAACCAGTAGGTCACTAAAGCCCGGGGCTGGTTGTTCTTTTGGGGGAGGGGGTCACACTGTTTTGTTTTTTTTTTACACAGGGTTTTTTTAAACACAGCAGCACAGACAGGTATCACTGTTCCTGTCCCTGCATCTGTGTTTATTATTTTACAGACAGATACATGCATCATGGATATCCCTGATCCGTGCAAGCATCTGTCTGCTAACCTGCACAATCTAAAGATCGGCAAATCTTTAGATCATGCACGATAGATCTTGTGACACATCGTGCAGCTTTTGCTGCACATAATGTCCTGGAGTGCCGGGGAGCTGCCGGGGAAAGTTCAAGGGATATCGGACACGATATCGGATCGTGACCACATCGCCTAGTGTGTAGGCACCTTAAGTCCCCCCGGTGGTTCCTAATCCTAACCCCCCCATTCCCGTTATAAGTGTAGTACTTACCTGGCAGGAGGACTTTCGGTTCGGCGTCGGGATTAATATAGGAGTCGTTATTTCGACGCCTCTGTTAAATCCCTTGTCGGGATTCTGCAGCTGGAATTGAGATTGCCGGTCTCATAACTACATCCCTATGGATCATATTTATGTATATATAAATGTGTGTGGCCCATTTAGTAATGATCGCATTTGCAATGCGATCTGGACGCCATATTAGCGTTCATGATCGCATTGCAGGATGCGATCATGCCACCCGGATGTATGAAGTTCCACCTGCAGAGACAGCGGTCACTTCACTCCTGTGCTTGGATCCTGTGCATGTGCGTTCTGCAGACCACGCATGCGCTGCGGCCATTGCCAAGGGAGGGTTCCTATGGAATCCTCTCATGGACAGATTTGTGATGTGTAGCATACTTGCCAACTCTCCCTCATTGTCAGGGAGACTCCCTGAAATAGCAGCAATCTCCCTGCCCCCCTGAAGAGTCTACCAATCTCGCTCATTGCACCTTACCTCCATTATGACAGTTATATAAAATAAAAAACAGAGATATATACATTCAAATGGTATCCTTAGTATAATGTGCCTGCATTGGTTATAAGACACAATGATCCCTATGGTTACATGCATTTTCTGAGAAGTATCAGTGTGTTTTCATCAGCAAATAGATATTACTAACTGCTTTGGGGCTCATTTACATGTGGATGTAAATCAATTTTTTAATGGCACGCCTCTCATATGTAGCAGTACACGCCCACTGTAACACGCACTCATAGGTGCTGCTTTCACAATCTCCCTGAAATTCTTTTTCAAAAGTAGGCAAGTATGATGTGTAGCCCATAAGCTACAGCGGCTTACACCATCTTCAGATGGCTTATGCTGCGTGCATCAAGGTCCAGAATGTTTCGCATTCCAGAACGTAATAAATCTGTCAGCATTGCATCCCCTATAGAAACTATTGGGGTTAGCATTGCCGCCGGAAATGGAGGTATAGCAACAGATAGCGAATATTTGCGTATATATATTTTTATAGATATATATATATATATATATAAAAACATGCACACATATATACAGTATATATATATATATATATATATATATATACACACATATATATACACACACACACAGTATATATGTATTCATATATAAATATATATGTGTGTTCAATATATTTATTCAAAACATGCAGAAGTAGGCAGGCAGTCTCCGCCTACTTCTGTGACATCACAAGTTGGACAGAAGTTGGCTGGTCTGATAAAAAAAGTTGGCAGGTTGGCTGGTTGGATGAAAAGTTGGTTAGATGTGTGGGGAAGCGTTTTAGTTGGACAGACAAGTTGGACGGTTGGTCAGTTGCTTGGTTGGAGGAAAGTTGGTCTGATGTGTGGCCAGCTTAAAGCTGGCCACACACTAGACCAACTTACATCCAACCAGCCAACTAGTTGATTGGTTGGAATGAATATATGGTAAGGTATAAAAGCAAATGACAATCAGCAATTTGCTCCCAAACGCTGGAAAATGGACAAAAACTGTTTGACCAAATTGTTTAGATCAATCATTTAACAAACTTGTCTGACCGACCATTTTCATCTGTTTTCTGGCATTTAGGAGCAAATTGCTGATCATCAGTTACTCCCATACCTTACCAGGTTTTCATTCCATCCAATCAACTAGTTGGCTGGTTGGATGAAAGTTGGTCTAGTGTGTGGCCAGCTTTAGTGTCCAAATTGGACAGACATATAGGGCCAAATGTAATAGTCAGTTTTAGTAACATTACAAACTCACACTTTCTCGCACTTTTAAAAAGTGCGAGTTTGTTCTGAAACTTGCAAATTCAGTAGCCTGCAAACTTTTCAGCTCGATGCTACTACATATGCGAGTTTGGGCAAGTTTAGGACTATGTAAACTGACACCATTTAATGCAAGTAGCATTAAAAGGTGCGTGTTTTAGAGAAGCCATCACAGATCAGTGAGAACCGTGATGGCTTCTGTGTGTGTGTTAAAAAAAAAATTACGTGCACCCCCTCCCTAAAAGCATAACCAGCGACAATGTATCAATGATGTAACCACAAGATTAAACTCACTTAACCTTGTGGATACAATGTAGCGGGAGCCAGCATAGACTTCAATGGTGAATTCTCACCATTGATGTATATGGGGAACACAGGCTGACCACATTCAGCCAATCAGGGAGCTGCTCCGATGGAGATGCCTGCTGATTGGCTGGCGGCCCCTTCAATGACGGGGCACACGTGTGGCCCGGTCATTTACGCGGAGCAAAGGTATGTGTACATACACATAAATTTGCTCAGTCCGGCATGGTATGGTTTTTTATCAGTTTGTTATTTTAACCCTTTGGATGCCTACATTGAACAAAGCGGACGTGAACTACGCATAGGAGAGGTGAGTATGGATTTTTATTTTAAGTACCCCTATGGATTACTTCGGATACTAGCTGAGTATGTGTGAGTGTGCAGGTATGTTTTATAAAAAATTAACTTTCACGGTGTGTTTGTTTTATTACGTATTTCTTTCGTTGTGGAACTACAAGTGCCAGCAGGCCCGTAAAGCCCCGCATGCTGGTATTTGTGGTTCTCCAAATACCAGCATCCGGGGGAAGTTTGCTGGTACGTGTGGTTCTACAACTAAAGACAATATTTAACCCTTTATTTTACACAAAACACTAACACTATCAACCCGGCACCCACCGCCCTAGGGTGCCGGGGATAGCCCCGGGCTATCAGTCTAGGCCTGGGGTGCCCTGGAGGGGGGACCCCTTTATTGGGGGGGTCCCCAACTCCCCAGGGATCCCCGGCCTGGGCTGACTAGCGGTCAGGGGTAATGCTTTGGCCGGGGAAACCGGTGAAAGGTTTTCCTTGGCTGTGGCAGTATCCCCCCGCTAGAAAGAGTTCGGTGCTGGTTTTGGATTTTAGTGAACTGAGGGCCTGATTCAGACCCGCTCGCAAGCGGATTGATTGTTAGGCAGTGTGCACGCACGGCGTGCGCACTGCGCGAGCCCCGGAGCTCGCTCCGGCGCTCGCATCCAAAAGGGGCAGCTGTTGATGTTGATGGATAGCTCGCCCCATTTGGAAGGCGGGGCGAAGGGGTGGCTGGGCAAAAGGGCAGCTGTTGATGTTGATGGATAGCTCGCCCCATTTGGAAGGCGGGGCGAAGGGGTGGCTGGGCAAACGGAGGCGTTCCTGCAGGAATGCCTGCCGTTTGTGGGCGGCCCTACTGACATCACTCGTGATGTCAGTAGGTGGACTTCCTGCTCTATTAGAGCAGGAAGTCCACTGGGGTTGCGGCAACGAGATTCTACCGCAAGGGTCTCGTCGCAAGCCCGATGGTCGCGATGGTCTTGACCATCGCGACCATCACCTGGCCGCTCGCATAAGCTGTGGGTGGTAACCCATAGCTATGCGAGCGGCCAGGAGGCTGCAACTAAAAAAACGAGCGGCCGCCCTGATTCAGAGCTAGCGCCCGCTTTTTGCGAGCACCTCTGAATCAGGCTCTGACACCCTATTACATTGGACAGTTGTGAAAAATTGCGAGTTTAGCACAAATCTCACAATTTACCAAAACTGACACCCTATTACATTTGGCCCTTAGTCACCCAAGCATAGCAGCTGGACCCTGGAGGATAGGATTAATCAGTTGATATTAGAGGCTCTTCCTAACATGATATTTAAGAAAGTAGTGTTAATTTAGTAAATCCAAACGCAGCATTGGATCTTCTGCGAGATCATCGGCCATCTGAGTAACCCTAAGGTTACTCAGATTGACCCTCGCAGCTCTGTAGCCGATGCAGGAAGCCTGCATCAGAAGACGCAGACCCTGACCTTGGCATTCCCAGAAAACAGGGGGGACATGCCCCGTTTTCCAGTACAGAAGCAGGCCCTTGTCAATCAGCCTGTGGTTTTGGGGAATTGCGAGAGATCTCATTGTAGAAGACTGGCACATGTGCAGTAAAGATCCTGCGCATGCGCCGATCTTCTAACCATCAGGTTTGCGTACTACTCTGAATCAGGCCCATTAAGCAGAATTACCTCTCACCTGACACACACATCTCCCACTTCGCTTTCAGGGAGAGCCTCCATGTGCTCTGCAGCCAGTCCCGTAATCCAGCCACAGAGGGTTCTTCTATGCATTGGAACACAGTCAAAGCCTCCGATCTTCTTGTACCACTCTGAGCGCCAAGAATCTCCTTTACATCCATCAGAATAACCCTTTGAGCTTTCGGGGCCTTGTTTCCATACTAACTGTATTCCTGCACAGTCATCTGGCCAAAAGGGCTCAGAGAACTCCAAGAAGATCTTGGCCACTGTGCCAAATCCCAGCCGCTCAATGGCTTCCATCTTTCCATGTGGCAGTGGTGGATCAAATAAGCTGGATGCTTGTTCCTTCAAGTAGCCAAGTGACACAGTGACAATTACATGATCTGCAGGAAAATACTCTTCATCTTCACAAAGTACATTGACGGGATGTTTAGATATATTGGCAACTGGTTTTGGAGATCCTTCCCATTGGATGCATCGAACTGCCTTACGGCAGCGTAGTGCATTAGGAGGCAGTTGGTCTATCAAGACATTTAGCAAAGCCTGGTAACCTTTACTGCCCAAGCAGTTAAAAAAAGGTCCCTCTAGGGCAGTGTACAAACTGAGTTGACTCAAAGAGAATTCATACATGGAGTTACAAGCCTCGTCAATGCACTCGGTGCGCTTACACCATTCATAGACACCTTCTGAACCCTCAGCCCCAGAAAGGTTGGATAATGCAAACTCACTGTCTAAATATTCTCCAACTGACCAAGATTCACATTCTGGCTTAAAGTCCTGCTCGGTAATATGACACATCAGCCTACCAAAAAAGCAAGTTATCTCTTCTACCTGGGGTGAGGGCAGCAGCTTCCCTTGCTCAGTGAAGAAGTAATCCTGGGGGGTCACAGATACTGGCTGGCAAGACATCATATTGAAACCATCATCCGCTAGCAGTCCTGCTTCCTTAGCCATTTGGTAAAGTGGATTATCTTTTTGCCCATGGATCCAGGTGGCACCTAACTCCAGTGCAGCAGACCCCAAAGATTTAAGTGTGAAAACTCTTCCACCTGCACGATCTAAAGCTTCAAGGATAATCAGGTCCTTCACACCATGTTTCACCAAAGTGGTGGCTGCACCAAGTCCTGCAAAGCCAGCGCCAATTATAACCACTCGGGGTGAGTGGCTGGCATGATGTTCTGAGTCCATGGAAGTTGAAAGAGAAACGGGATAACCTAGGATCATAAGCATCAAATTAAGATTGACTGTTCTCATGTGTACAGACACTAATTTAAAAAAAGCAGAGTGGCTTATGTTGTGAAAATCAATTACAATAATTTATGTAATTTCAAATTTATTTAAGAGACTATGCATTTTGAGTTGCAGAGTATACAATTTCAAAGTCTGCAGGTGTCACTGTTGTTATTGCTTAGGGAAATTTAATCATGTCAAAAAAGATTTTATATATATATATGTATATATACACACACACAATAAAATATAAATATATTATCTGACACTACAAAATTTTATGATTGAGCCTTTTAAACTATTTATGTGATTTGAACTAGATTATTATTATTATTATTATTATCCTTTATTTATATGGCGCCACAAGTGTTCCGCAGCGCCTTACATAGTACATACAACTAATGGGTGAACAAGAAACAAGTAACATACAGTACATTACAGTACAGGACAAGGACACAACTTATATACATTGCTGAAATAGTGATTAAAGCACTCACAATAAGCTGCCGGGAATTGGCGGTCCCGTGTTAGGTGCCCTAATGGGGAGTAGAGAGTAGAAGAAAATGTAAAGAGAAGCACATGAAGGAAGAGGTCCCTGCTCGTGAGAGCTTACATTATAAGAGATAATTGCAATCGATTTACTATATTTTTTGCCAATAAAATAATAACAGCACATATATATATATATATATATATATATATTTTAGCTTATATATATATATGTGCTGTTATTATGCAGTACATTAATATATAATTATATGACCCAGAGTGGGTGCTACTATTAGGTAGAATCAATTATTTTGGGGTGAGCGTTTGGGCGTGGGGCCCCCGAGGTTGATCTGGCTGGGCTTCTTAAGGGCATCACCACTCACAACTCACAGATACATTTTCAAATCACCTTTTATTTGTTTGTTTATTATTCATGTAATTTTAATTCTTTCTTACTATATTAACACTTATTTATTATCTTTACACATCTATACTTTACACTTCACTATCACCTTTTTTCGTGTGATGCCCTGGGGATGGTCCTTGGCTGGATTTTTTTGGGGGTGCCCTGCGCCTCAGACGTGAACCCCTGAATGTTAGGGAAGCCGGCATAGAAGAGCCTTGACGCTGGCCTGGCGTCTAATCATATATTTGCAAATGTATGTAACTAATACCTCTGAATTTCTATTATTATGTAGGGTTCAAGTATTTTTGCTGATATTGTTGCAGTGTGCTGGAGGGAACACCCTTTTCTTCTGTGATTAATTGATTAACCCAGCAATCTTCAGTAGGTTCTTTAACTACTTAACCTTTGAACATGGCTGTATGTTGGAGATAAGGTAGTCTTTTTCTTGAATCTGTTTCTTACTAGTTTAAAGTAAACGCATTTACCTACAAATGTGAACATTTTCCACACTATTGCTTATTAGCTACATTCTAAATAGAGATGCAGGATGAGCTACCCAATCTATTATCACTATATTTATGTAATGCATTAAATGGTATCAAACATTTATAATGTAAGTGAATATCTATTATGAGTTGTTTTATACAAGAGTTTCATGATCTTCTCATCAAATGTGAAGAGATCACACGTGTATGCCGCTAAAAATGAGACAATCTGAAAGTCCAAAACTATATGTCTGTGAATGACATTGTTCACAGTCATATCAGGTGACCAACCAAGATGGCAACTCTTACATTGATTTGGGATTTTTAAATCAATGCTGCGACATTTGCACTTGAATGAAAATGTTCTGACCAGCATTTGTGCAGGAAGGTATGACTAACAGCCCTGAGAAACACCCCATGAGCTTAAATCACCACCCCCTACAAGTCAGGAACACAGGAGCTGCAGCAGTGCAGTATTCCACTCACCAGAAGCAGCACAGTTATCCCCACGGCAGCCTGCGTGCTGTAAGACTCTGGAGAACAAACTCCTGTGTTTATAGATTCCAAACAGAGCCCTGGTCTGTGAAATCTTGGACCATCCGTGTTGCTTACACAACATCCCTCTTTTCCCCAATAAGATCTGTGAAGTACTGCACGCAGCAAATATGGGGTGTATTCAGGTTATGAGACACGTACCTTTGCCCTGCTGAGACAGATGAGGTTGATCACAGTAAATGCTTAGGTTTATTCCTGTGGCTGGAAATATAAGTATCAACATTCAACTCAGTCCTGTGTCATCCGGAGACCTTTGGTCTGTTTTTTTGATAAAAAAGAAATGTACAATAAACTCAGTTTACAGTACATGTACTGTGTAATCTCTCAAAATAATGTGTTTTACAACACAGGTCCTATTAGACATAATAGTTCAAATATTGGGATAACTTGTCAAGGTTCGAGTTAGGAACAGCAGCTGGCTGCATATTTGTTGATTTTGACTGGGACCTATTTCAGGTGCTTTCTGTGTTAATATCCTGAGGTCAGTACACAAGCTTTGTAAGTCATCTGGTGGCTGCTCCAGATATTTTCATTGGTGCCAGCAGCCTTAAATAGGTGACGTTCACAGACATACCTTGAGAGTTATATCTTTCATACAGGCCCGTATTAACAATGGGGTGAGTGGAGCTGCAGCTCCAAGCCCACCCATTAAAATAGGCCAACAACAACCCCTGCAGTGCAGACACTGGGCCTGATTCAGACCCGCTTGCAAGCGGGTCGATGGTTGTGCATTGCGCATGTGTGCGCAATGCACGTGCGCAAGCCCTGTAGCGAGAGAGAAATTCTCTCGCTCCGGGGCTCGCTACAAACGAGGCGGCTGTCGTTGTTGTTCGACAGCTCACCTCGTTTTGTAGGCGGGGTGGGGGGGTGGCTGGACAAACGGAGGCGTTCCTGAAGGAACACTTGCCGTTTGTGGGCGGCCCTACTGACATCACCAGTGATGTCAGTAGTGAGCTTCTGGCTCTATTAGAGGCGGAAGCTCACTGGGGCTTGCGGCAGATGAGACCCTACCGCAAGGGTCTCGTTGCAAGCCCGATGGTCGCAACCATCGCGACCATCACCTGGCCGCTCGCAAAAGCTGTGGGTGGTCACCCAGAGCTTAGCGAGTGGCCAGGAGGCTGGGTTTCAGAGCGAGTGCTCACTTTTTGCGAGCGGCTCTGAATCAGGCCCACTGTTGGGAGGAATTATTTTTTTTCTGTCACCATCCCAAACATTAATCTCCCGGCCACCCAGGCAATGGTGCAATCACGTACAAACGCCCCCTCCCTAATGCCAGCCCCCCTGGATGTCTAAAGACCCGCCCACCCCCTGAGCCGATCGAAGCTCCACCCCCAAACCGGTCGAAGCTCCGCACCCCACTTTGTTCTAAGATGCACCTCCTGTCTGGGAGTGGGACCGGAAGTGAAGGTAGGAGGCTGCAGGGCAAAGTGCTATATCTACTGTCGCTGATTGGGACAGATGGGCCCCGGCAATGACATATTTGGGAGTGACTGCCTGACACATCTTTAACAGGGCTCTCAGTCTGCTGATGGCAGCTCTGCCAGGGGGAAATGATTGGAATAGGAAGGAGGAGTCTGCGCTTAGCAAAAGAGGAGCAGGGAGGATTGCAGGAGGGAGCGGCACAGATGTGCCGGAGAATAAGAACAGCTCAAGGGACCCATAAAAGGAGAGTGTGTGCAAGGAGGAGTGGGAGTCCCTGAGTAGGTGAGCAGTAACAGTGCCTGCTGGCTGGTATTTGTCCAGTCCTGGGGATGTATGGAGAAGTGGGGCAGAATCCAGTCAGTGCTTTTTATCTATGTCCATTTTTAATTAAAATACTCTCTATTAAAGCCTAATTCCTGCCTCAAGGATACACTATGCGATATGTCATTCAGTGAACCACATATTTCATAGTGCATATGCGGGTGTGTACAAACTATATGTCTGTGAATGACATGGTTCACAGACATATCAGGTCAGACCTGCAGCACAGCCAAAGGTACACTTACTTGTCTGTACAGGTGACCCACCGACCACCATACACTGGCCGCAGGAACCGCCGACACTGGCACCACAATTAGATGGGCAAATTTAAATGCCCGTCCAGTTGTGACATCTTTCCAGACATTGAGCTGCCCATTGGTAAGTGTGTATCACTTACCGAATTGACCACTTGGGCGGCGGGACTGCCAGTTGGCCGCTGGTTTGCTTAAGTATGTACTTATCTTAATGCATCATATTTGATGTAGATGTGCCTGGGATTAGCTAAAATGATAGCCACACACCCTTTTATGGTGGTCATGCCCTTCTTTAGTTTCATGACGTGGAAACCTCCCTCTAGAAATCCTGCGTTTGTCCCTGTATATATAGATAGATCTGCCCGCAGCTTGTTGTTTGATTTATCCCACTGCAGGGGCCATGGTGTGTAGCTGTGTATGGCAGTCACTTAGATGCTTGGTGCATTATATGGCAGGCACTGATGTTCTCTGATTATACGGCAGTCACTGCGATACTGTTTTATATGGCGGTCACTCTAATGCACTCTATTATATTGTGGACACTGCGATGATATTTATATTATATGGCAGCCACTTCAATGCTCTCTGTATTGAATGACATTCACCGAGATACTTTCTGTATTATACGACTGTGACTGCATTATATGGTGGTCACTGTAATGTATGGTGGTTACTGCAATGCTCTCTGTATTATATGGTGATCACTGCGATGCTCTCTACATTATCTGGTGGTCAAGGTAATGTTCTCTGTATAATATGACAGTCACTGTGATACTCTATGAATTATGTGGTGGTCACTGTGATGCTCTCTGTGTTATATGCCAGTCATTGTAATATGCTCTCTGCAGTATATGGCAGTAACTGTAATGCTCTCTGTATAATATTGTGGTCACTGTGATGCTCTCTGCATTAGGTGGCGGTCACTGATTCTCTGTAGTATGTGGCAGTCACTGCGATGTTCTCTGCATTATATGGCGGTCACTGTAATGCTCTGTGATGGTTGTAGCAGCTTAGTACAGGCAGCAAAACTTAGCCATTATGTTTTGCAACCGTTGAGCCTTTATGCTCCATTTGAATAGTGTAGATGCCCCAGAATAAATGCAGCAGGCACTGGCACTTTAAAGTAACGGTACTAAAAATGGGATTTTAGTTTTTACAATGCTGACAGTTCTATGCAATCTAGCCAAGGGTGTCTACTATCTACAAGGTGGGTGGATGCTGAGCTGAGTCTTTGCCTGTGGTGAAAAGAAGCCTAGCTTCAGGGGCGTATTTACCCATTTGGCAGGTTGGCACTCGCCAGGGGCGACAGTGCCACCAGCAGCCAATGGGTGGACTACCCCAGGGGCTTGAACTAGCCCCGCTAGTCCCCCGGGCCCCTCAAGTGTAGGGCAGACCGCAGTGAGAGCGGTCTGCCCTACACAGTGACAAACATACACAGCCGCCAGCGGCAGTTGTGTGATTGTTACAGCAGCCAGCCAAAGAGAGTCAGACAGACTCTCATTGGCTGCTGTGTCCACGGAGGGAGCCGGCTGGAGCTCACTCATGAGCTCCACCTTCCGGCTCGCCCCGCAGCGGGTGATGGGAGAAACGTCATGACGTCTCTGCCATCCCATAGTGCAGAGTGAGAGCGGGCCCAGACGATTGGACAGCGGCGGACGTCGGCAGGAGCGGGGATCAGGTAAGATGCTTTTTTTTTGTTTCGTGTTTTTTTTTTCTGGCACAGCACAGAGGGGGGGGGAGTATGGCTACTAGGGGGCACTGTATAGAGGGTGGGCGCTACTGGGAGCACTTTATGGGGGGTGGCCTCTACTGGGGGCACTGTATAGGGGGGCCACTACTGGGGGCATGTTATGGGGGGGGGTGGCTGCTACTGGTGGCACTGTATAGGGGGGACTTCTACTGGGGGCACTGTATAGGGGGGACTACTACTGGGGGCGCAGCATAGGGTGGATTACTACTGGGGGCACTGCATAGAGGGGACTACTATTGGAGGCACTGCATAGAGGGGACTACTACTGGGGGTACTGCATAGGGGGGACTACTACTGGGGGCACTTCCTGAAATTATGGGGGGAGGGGGCGCCAGTCCATTACCTTGCCAGGGGCTCTCAGATCCCTAGATACACCCCTGCCTAGCTTCACCCCTGCATGTATGTATGTATACACATACAAACAAATATTCGCAACACAAAAAATCCTTAAACTTTTTCTTTTTATAGCTTAAAGGTAGGCACTAACAATGCACTCCATGGAGTTAGCCACACCCACTGCACATACCACACTACCTGTATAGACCACACACACACCACACAGGTCACACCAGAGCCGTAGCTAGGCATTTTGGTGCCCTGTGCCAGAAAGAGCATTGGTGCCCCCCCTATAATTTAAACAGGAATAGTGCGTGGCAAAGGCGTGCATCAAAAATAAAGGGGGTGTGGCCTCACCGGGATGGGATGTGACCACACAAAAGTACCAATTCACATTTCACTGCACATTAGTGTCTGTTATTCACATTACAATGCACGATAGAGTCCGTTATTCACATTACATCACAAAGTAGTACCCCAAACCCCTTTATACATCTTACGCCTCATAGTAGTACCCCTTATACATGTTATGCCACACAGTTAAGGATACTGGATTTAAACCTTAATACGCTCCTGCCTATACCTTCTAGAATTGACGCTATTTGCGTACGCAGTCATACAGTAAATAAATGCCTTCAGACTTTGAGAAATGTTTTCCAACGCACAAAGGTTATTATTCAACATAAAAACAGTAGGTTACACACTGTGATCTAAAGACAATTTAGCGCAAAGAAATCATACAGCCCAATGGTACAGTTAAACATACGCACGTGCACTGGGACCAGTTACCGGCATCAACAAGAAACCTCCATCATCAGCATCAGCAAGAAGACTCCAGATTGGAGTCGGTACGCACATTTATACCCTTACAGGGATAAGCAACACAATAAAAAAGTTTGGCATGGTTCCATTGGTTCCCAGTGCGTGTGTATCTGTTACAGGACATTTAACAGGTTGATTCAAATGGACACAGGCCAGCCTCCGACAGCCTTTTGTCTCCTTTTTCCCGCCACATGCAAATCTAAGCTGCTAACATTACAAAGTACATTTTAGTGTTTTAACTCTCTACAGTCCATAAGTTGAGAATGCATGTTGCGATCTTCTCACCAATGATACCGGAAAGCTGTTGAGACAGAGTAGATCAGTACAACACCAAACATGGTTTGCTTATCATGTACTAAACCTTAGATATCAAAATAGTCTTTATTTCACAACATTAGCAATAAAAACCCTTGAATATTACACTTTGAAGCTATGGAACCTTTTATGTGAGTGTGCAGTGTGTAAGTATGAGGGGTTTGAGAAAAGACGCTAGTTAGTTATATGTAACTTAGGGAAGATGCGTATGCATGAAGCTAATAAACAGCGTTTGCCTGCAGGATTTTATGCATTTGCTAATGTGTGTCATGTTAACAGGGCAAGTGTGTGTATTTAATGTGTGTATGGAGTATGGTGAAATATGCGATCGCATGATGCTAATAATAGCATCGCTGTATGTACTTAAGTGTGAGTTTCTCTAAAATGGCGCTGGGCGGCCATTCGCAAGATGGCGTTGTGCAGATCTCATTTTCTAAGATGGTGTCTTGTGGCCATTCGCAAGATGGCGTCGTTCCTATCTGATTTTAAACTGATTCTGTCTCAGCCAATTATCCAGCTTCGACAGTCCAACCTTTGATAGCAACCAACATGCTATCATACACTGGTCTTACATTAATTTTCAGGCTTACATTTTGACATATTATTTAATGTTATTATGGGATGGCACAAGGTGGTTCCTAATCCATCAATAATGTGTCTCTAAGAGGTGACATAAAACTACCATTATACGCACACCGCAAATCTTGGAAGATCATGGGAAAGGTGTGGGGATGCACCTATCCTATAAAGGAAGTCTTGAGGGGGATTAGGGACTTACATTATTTGAGGTTTTTTAAAATAACATTTTAATAATACATTTTGTGCATGTCTAAATATAATACATTATATGATGGTATTTCCTAGTTCAGGGTTGTAATGCAGTTCTACATTTACCTCAGTATTCATATTGTCATTGCTAACCACCATCATAATTTTGTTCTTCTGGTTTACCTTATCTTTACATTTTCCACACTTCAACACAGTAGGAACACACCTGACACATATGCCAATTACTATGATGACAACCAGTATGAGGATCAGGAGTTTACCTATGCTTGCGATCATTTCCTGGACCCACTCTCCTAGACCTGAGAACCATTTCGCTGGGTTCCACCTTGAAACCCATTCCTCTACCTGTATACCTGAAGGTGTCATCATACTTCTCGGTGATATTATCTATTAATTTAGCAAGATCTTGGATATATCTAAAATTTAGTGTACCTCGAGCGATCCTGGTGAGATCCAATGCTACTAAAACTTGAAAGCCAGTTGTTTCACTAATTAACTGTGGCTTTATGCACATCACCAGGTATCATATTTCTTTTGCCTCTGTGTTCATAATGCGTGTAAAGGGTTATATCTCTTAACAGTTACAGTACTAAGATTGGTCAGACACTCCCCTGATTGGCATAGCACTCCTCCTCTTGACTCCCCTCCATCAGCATTGCCATCAGCTCCCATCTCCTCTATCGGTCCCGCGTCACAGAAACCAGGTATCCCCGAACAAACCAGGATGATGGAAACTCTGGAAGAGAATATGAAAATTAACACAGCAGACCAGTCCATCGTCGCAGCACGGACCTGCAAATTTCTTTAGCTCAGGTATCTCACTACAACCTTTTAATCCTCCCGGAACAAGCTCGCGATCGACAGGTCCACGTTATCAGCCTTGTCTCTACACCGGTTGGTTGACCTTTTTGCAGTGAGTGGAATGGACCCAGGTATCTCTCTCGGCCACCTTCAAAGTTGTGGTATTCGTCAGCAACACCTGATACAGGCCTTCCCAACAATCAATCAGTCAAACAACCTGGGTGTAGAGAAATTCAGATCATAACAAATTATCCAGGTTTGACAGTTCCACCCTTTCATGACAGTCTGCATCAGACATGTTAGAAAATAACATTTTCAATTTCAGTTGTTCTTACTCATCTTTGTGAGACACTGCAGAGTAACCTCATTATCATATTTTCACATGAGGCTGCCTGTCAAACAGTATCTCAAAGGGGGACAGATAAAAAAAAAGAAAAAGAGATGGTCTGGGGTGATCTTGATATTATTAATACCCACCAATTTACACGTTTGTTTTTAAAGACATCACCTGTGAAATTAATATCCCTATACTCTAGGGATACCGTATCTGCATACAACCTTCTGTACAATTAAACCCTGTTATTAATAGCTACTGCTCTAGGTGGTGTCTTAGCCCCTGGGTTTGGACAGTTTCCCAAGTACTTGACCTTAGCCTGTCATGGCTGTAATTTGTCCTTGTGTCCTGTGTGTGAGAGATGAAGCACAACAGTTTAGTATCATTTAAACATGGCATAAATGAAACAGGGCACAACAATAAATCGTCCACATATTATATCAGAACAGATCCATTGGCAGGTTAAAAAAGATTGTAAACAGTCGTATAAGGCCTGGGGGAAGATACTGGGGTTGTCTATGAAACCTTGGGGCAATCGTGTCCATGTGTAGTACTTCCCGTTAACCTGACTATCTACAGACTACAGATATGATCTGACCCCTAGCGCTGACTTTCATTCTCCAATAGATTGGATGTAAGGCTACTATTGGAGCTGGTGACTGTTGGGGATTTCCTGTATTCTGTGTATATCCCTTATGAGGGTATACAGGTACTCTGGTTTGGGAGTCCTACATTCTTCACTTTGCAGTGCTTACTTAGGTGTCCCACTTGGTTGCAGTTAAAGCATTTTTGTGAGCGGGATGGGTGATAAAGTTATTGTGTGGGTTGAGCAGTGGGGAAAGGGTGAGGGTATGGGTAAGGATATTGAGGGAGAGGAAATTGTGGGAGATATGGGGTTTGTGGATAGTATGGGAATTGTGGCTGTGTGTGATAAGTGGGGCAGGGCTGCGTTTGCTGTGGTGTGGGATTAGTTAGGACGTGTAACTGTTCAGGTGAAGGTGTAGGTGTGGGTGCAGGTGTGTCTGCTGGCTGTGATGTTACCGTTATTCCTTCTAGAGCTTCAATACTGACAGCCATTAGTTTCTCGCTCGGGGATTCTCTCTTTTTAGAGATGTTCTTGTCATGTTCATTTGCGGATTCTATGAGGGTGTCTACAGTGACTCCCCTCCAGCCAGGCTGTGAGGTCTGAACCCGGGTCTTTAGGCTCTCTTTAAGACCATCCATGAGTACAGTGACAATCATTCCCCTGTGGTGAGTGCTATCTTTAATATCTTCTAACCCAGAGTACTGGGTGATAGCCTGCAGAGCCCAGTCACAATAATCTTCTGCAGATTCACTCTCTTTTTGTTTTATGGTGAAGATTTTGTTCCAGTTAACTACTACTGGAAAATATACACCCAATTGAGTTACAATGCGGGAAATGTTACCGTGATTAATTTCGTCTGTTAAGGGAAAATCTCCATCCAATAAACAATATGTGATAAATTTTGTCACGTCGATATTGCGTGGTAGACAGACCCTTAACACCACTCGCCAATCTTTGTTATGGTTACTTAAGAGAGGGTACAAATGACTTGTTACATTTTTATGGGTTTTTCAATAACTGTACCTGCACCCCCATCTGCATAGGGCGGCGGTGGTGCGCGTGAACCACTGACAATACTTTCCACAACGCTACCTTGCTGCACGTGCACGCCATTTCACGGCTCGCACGCATTACAATTTAGCACTGTGGATGTACTTTCTGAAAATGCGTTCGCAACGCTAGTTTGCATCGCTTGCACACCTTTAAGCCACATCTCCCCTTCATGCTGCCACAATTTTAAACATTCGTTATATTTTATCTTTTTCATTCGAGAACGCACCAAACAGATGTGAGCTCGGACATTGTTCAATATCTCATCAAAGCTACCAATTCTAGGAAACTGCCTAACACTCTTCCTCGTCATATTAAACCATAAATCACAATACCTGGTTGCATTGGCACCGTAGTTAATATGCATAATATGTCGTACTGACCCAAGCGGCACTTCCAACAGCAGCAAATCATTTAACATTTCTACCGTTTGCTTGGCCCCCATCCTGGGAGAGCCCTAAGTTTTTCAAAAAAGATTTAAACTGGTGAAAGACAGTCTAGATACTCTCACTTACCTTTGAAAGAAATTTCTAGATGCCTCCACTCACCTATGGAAGTTATTTCTAAATGCTCCCACTCACCTATGGAAGAAATTTCTAGATGCTCCCACTCACCTATGGAAGAAATTTCTAGATGCTCCCACTCACCTATGGAAGTTATTTCTAGATGCTCCCACTCACCTATTATCTCTCAGTTTACAATCACAAGTTTCCAGTGCGGCTCAATTACAATGTTCAAGTAACCCAACCTAATTACTAAACACTGCAATCACACTGAGAGCCGGTCCCTACAACAAAGACAACATGTACACCTGCTGATGTGTATAGAACGGTAGCTACTACTGAGCAGCTAGGCTAACTCCTGCACCTAGCCCTTAAGGATCATACAATACCCTTAACATTTAGGTCCCGTGTTACACCTTAAACAAATACTCACAGTTACACACTTTATTCCTGCGCAGAAAAATACACGTTAACCCAGTTATTGGCAACAATTGATAATGTAATCTCAACGGCTTTGTTTAAAACATGTGGCAGCAAGACCGGAAATACATATACGCTATTGTGCGACTAGTCGTATACACAATAATGCGACTACTACACAACCGTATTATGACTCTTAAGTTATATTACAACTTAGCTGCGTACGCAAAAATGCGATTTTGCTGCGTATGCAATAATACAACTCAGCTGCGTACGCAAGAATGCGACACCCCCTTTTTAACACACAAAATAAAACAGAAAAACAACCTATCGACGAAGGAAGACAAACTTTTTTCTCCCCCGTCCCTGGATTCTTAATCAGCGCTCCTAAAGTCACAGTAACCGGTAGCGCACTCTCAGCAACAACGGTGGTAACAGATTCCGAACGCACAATGCGTTCTCCTGCCAGGCGCCTCCACCCTTTTGCTGTGAGTTCGATACTGAGTGTTACAGACCAGTTGCGAGATTAACCTGCGAACCCCCAACTAGGGATACTAGATTTAAACCTTAATACGCTCCTGCCTATACCTTCTAAATCCTGCCTATACCTTCTAGAATTGACGCTATTTGCATACGCAGTCATACAGTAAATAAATGCCTTCAGACTTTTGAGAAATGTGTTTCCAATGCACAAAGGTTATTATTCAACATAAAAACAGTAGGTTACACACTGTGATCTAAAAACAATTTAGCGCAAAGAAATCATACAGATCCAAGGTACAGTTATACATACGCACGCGCACTGGGACCAGTTACCGGCATCAACAAGAAACCTCCATCATGAGCATCAGCAAGAAGACTCCAGATTGGAGTTGGTACGCACAGTTATACCCTTACAGGGATAAGCAACACAATAAAAACGTTTGGCATGGTTCCATTGGTTCCCAGTGCGTGTGCATCTGTTACAGGACATTTAACATGTTGATTCAAATGGACACAGGTCAGCCTCCGACAGCATTTTGTCTCCTTTTTTCCACCGCATGCAAATCTAAGCTGCTAACATTACAAAGTACATTTTAGGGTTTTAACTCTCTACAGTCCATAAGTTGAGAATGCATGTTGCGATCTTCTCACCGATGATACCGGAAAGCTGTTGAGACAGAGTAGATCAGTACATCACCAAACACGGTTTTGCTTATCATGTACTAAACCTTAGATATCAAAATAGTCTTTATTTCACAACATTAGTAATAAATGAATAACCTTTGAATATTACACTTTGAAGCTATGGAACCTTTTATGTGAGTGTGCAGTGTGTAAGTATGAGGGGTTTGAGAAAAGACACTAGTTAGTTATATGTAACTTAGGGAAGATGCGTACGCATGAAGCAAATAAACAGCGTTTGCCTGCAGGATTTTATGCATTCGCTAATGTGCGTCATGTTAACAGCGCAAGTGTGTGTATTTAATGTGTGTATGGGGTATGGTGAAATATGCAATCGCATGATGCTAATAATAGCATTGCTGTATGTACTTAAGTGTGAGTTTCTATAAAATGGCGCTGGGCGGCCATTCGCAAGATGGCGTTGTGCAGATCTCATTTTCTAAGATGGTGTCTTGTGGCCATTCGCAAGATGGCGTCGTTCCAATCTGATTTTAAACTGATCCTGTCTCAGCCAATTATCCAGCTTCGACACAGCAGAGCCCCTTACGCACATTATGCCACTCAGTAGTACCCCTTATACGCATTATGCTACACAGTAGTGCCCCTTATACATGTTATACCACCCAGTCACAGCCCACACTGCCCCCACTCACTGCCCCCCCTCACAGCTCACTGCCTCCATTTATAGCTATCACTGCCCCCAATCACAGCCCACACTGCTCCTGTCACACTGCCCCCACTCTCACCATCTCCACTGATAGCTATCACTACTCCCAATCACAGCCCCCACTGCCCCCACTCTGACTGCTCTCAAGCCGCCTTTATAGCTTTCACTGCTCCCAATCACAGCCCACACTGTTCCCTGTCACATATCTCAATGCCTCAACTCTCACTGCACCCCTTATAGCTATCAGTGCCTCAAATCACAGCCCACACTGGTCCCACTTATAGCTATCACAGCCCATACTGCTCCCTCCTCCCAGCTTACTGCCCTATTTACACAGCCCCCACTCATATCTCACTGCCCTCCTCACACAGCCCTCACTCATAGCTATCTCTGTGCCCAATCACATCCCCACACTGCTCCTGCTCACACTGCACCCCTCTAAGCTTACTGTCCTCCTCACACTGCCCCCTCTCATAGTTCAATGCTCCCAACTCACCACTCGCACTGTCCCCTCTAACAACTCACACTGCGCACCCCCATTCCCTGCCCCCCTACAGATCACACTGCCCAAACCCCCTCTCCCCTCTTACCCACGCCCTGCTCCCCTTATACCTCTAGCACACTAACCTGCAAACTTTGTTGCTGTCTCCTCTCCTGCTGGCACCCTCCTTGTGCTGGACACCTGGCCTGCACAGTCCACTACACACACCTGGTTGGGCTGACCACAGCGCTGGCTGGTAACTAAACACTGCAGGACAGTTAATGCCCCCAGCTAGCCTCCTCCTGGTCTGGTCAGCTTGCTGTAAGTTGCTAGTGGCCTCCTTTCCATCCTCATATGGCCCGCCCCCTTCTTCCTCACAGCCAGCTCTGTGCTGCACGTGTCTGGCTGTGACTACACTTGCAGCAGGGACGGCAGTTGTTGAGCGTGGTGAGTGGGCCTGGCTGAGGCAACGTCCGCACCACCCTCCCTGCGGCCCTCCCCTTTCCCTCAGCCACTGCGACCAGTATCAGAGGCACTAGGAACATTGTGGTGGGTGGCCGGTCCCCAGGCCTGCTGAGAGCCGCGGCGGGCCCGGGTAATAGGGGGCGTGGCCTAATCGTGGGAGGCGTGGCCACGCCCCCTTCCCGCTGTGCGCTGGGGAGAGGGGCGCTCTGGGCCCCCTCAGCCCTGCTCAAAGCCAGGGGGGCGTGATCAGTGTGATCGCTCCCCCCCACAGGCATAGGAGAGTGCTGTGGCTGCTGCTCAGCAGCCACGAGCAGTCTCCACTGCAGCTCAGCACACGCAGTGTGAGGGAGGGAGGGGGAGTGGCGCCCGACCCGGGCCACCACCGGGCCCCTCAGGAAGCCCGGGCCCCGGTAATCTGTACCCACAGACTACCCTCTCTGCGCCCCTGCCAGTTCCACCCACAGGGCTGTTGCGCTCTGTGCGGTGGCACCGGCCACACCACCCTAGTTACGGCCCTGGGTCACGCCCCCGCATCACAGGTAACACTGCCACAGAGATTGTCACACCCCCTGCAGCGTCACACAATAGGCCCTTCATAAATGTCAGCTCGGATTAAAGGCCCATGTGGACATTAATCTGGCACTGCTTTCACACACTAGCACTTTACACTACTGTTCAGAAATGCCCCATTTTTCCAGTTTTTATTGAAATTTGCGCAATATAGTGTCTCAATGCACTCTGAAATTAAAGCATAAAACAAATAAACAATTGGAGATAAACAAAATGATTCTATGATTTCTTTTTCTTTAACAAGTAGCTACTGTTAGGATTTTGCCTAGTTGTCAATGTCAGTCACTGACTTTCCATGTGTGTGATTTCAATCACATTGAGCTGCAATGCAGGTGTGTCAGTTTCTGTTATGGTATTATGGAGCTGAGTCAGACCCTATCGCTAGGATGCAAACGCTCATAGCTGACGATAGTTGCAATCTGTGCATGCGTATGCATCGCAATGAGCGTGCGCAAACCACTGCGAAAGATCAGAATGCGTTCGCTCGTTGCACATAGACAGCCCAGCAGAGTGAGTGACAGGAGAGGCCGTTTGTGGGTAATGACAGGGGCAGACCTCTGGAACCGGGGGAGTGAAGGTGCAAACGCAGGCATGCCTGAGTGTTGCAACGCCGTTTCAGAGGCGTGCATAATTAAAAGGCAGCGTCACAGTACACGTCACTTAGTGGGATTTCACATGAGGTGATCGCAGTGCTTGCGGCAGGGTATAGTCAACATTAAGCGCTGCGATCGTATCCGATTGTGCTCGATGTAACAATGTTTTCATGTACTTCCAGGAGATGACGTGCGCAGGCGGGCATCTTATGAATGTCTGGTGGGCGTCTGCATACACTAAGTGATCGCACGCCAAGACATAGTGGGCATGCTAATGCCTTGCCATGCGATCGCCTGCCTTGCTGGGCATGCGCTGGATTTGCATACGCAGGCTGCGAGTAAACGCATCTAGCGAGCGGGTCTGAATGAGCTCATAGGCTCAGTACACAGCTATATAGATATATCTGTCTGGTGGGAAGGAAAATCTGGTTAATGTATGGGAGTAAATAACTATAGAAATTCGCTCCCAAACACTGGAAATGGGCCCGATTGTTCTTCCCACCAGACAGATTGGACAGATATATCTATAGGTGCGTACGCAGCCATACCCTGTATGTGAGAGCTTGCTATTAACTAAGTTGAGCTGTTATGCAGGTGTGGTTACCAGGTAGCGCTGATTGGCTCTAGGTCTGATTCAGAGATGGACGCAGTTCACATTGCGGCTGCTTTTTTGGACGCAATAATGTGAACATATGCTAATGCTGCAGGAGGTGTCTGAGGAGAAAATACGCCTCCTGACAGCTTTGCATATCTGAGTGCTGTGTCTGAAGACTCAGCATCAGATCACCATCACGCCCATCGGCTACTCTACCTGCGTAGTCAAGGCCAAGAAATCTGATGCAGTACTTGCCTTGGCACTCCCAGAAAACGAGGACAAAACACTCCCATTTCCGGGAACGCAGGCTGCGCCATCCCCTCCCCACACCCTAGTGGCACAGATAGAGAACTGCACATACACAGTACACATCCTACGCATGCGCAGTCCTTCCACCATCGGAAATGCACACAAGCCATCTGGTTTGCGTACATCCCTGAATGAGGTACTCCATCCTCCATCTGCCCTGACACTCCACCTCTGTCAGTGACAGCGTTTGCTCCCTGCGTAGCATTCTGATTCCTGTGCTGCATGTTCTTGGTTTTGTTTTCTACTACAGCTCCTACAATTCCTGGTTCAATTGCTGTATATTCCTGGTTTGGTTTCCTTATACAGCTGCTGCTATTCCTGATTCAGTTCCTGGCTTCAGACCACTACTGACAGGGCAAAGCCTGGGATTTCAGTCCTGGCTCCAGTCGGCCATCCTTGTCCCTGCATCCAGTCCGGCTTCCAAGTTCTGAGTGCACATTCCAGGCTCAGTTGGAGGCATCCAGTATTGCAGTCTCCGTTGGCTGACTTCAGGTAGTATATCCTGCGTTACTCGACAAAACATTCAGCTGAATCTGCCTCCAGTCCGGATTCATCACGACTACCACCTGCACACATCCCACCTCCACGCAATCCACCTAGTTTGGCAAGAACTCGAGCTAACTTACATGATGTTAAGGTAATTTGCTGGTTACACTAATGGTGCGTACACACTAGACGATATGCTCCCTGAGCGATATCGTCTAGTGTGTCCCCGGCAGTGTGTGCTCATTGTCGTTCATGACATTGAGCACACCCGCTGAACGATATCATTAACGATATCGTTCAGCGCCGGGCTCTCTCCCCCATTCCATAACATGCAGCAACCTGACGACATCGTCAGGTTGGCCTGCATGTTAACCCGATGAACGATGATGACGAACGACCCGCGGGAACGTGCGTCGTCGTTATCGTTCATCGTATTTGTGTTAAAAATGGATGATAAAGTGGACGACTGAACGATAACGATATCGTTATCATCCAGTCGTCCACTTTAATCGCCCAGTGTGTACGCACCATATGGGGCTTTGGGCTTGTCTCATTTACTGGTGTATCCTGGACTCTGGCCCTGATTCAGAGCCGGACGCTCTGACAGAGCGTTCGCTCTGAGTCAGGGTCGTCCTTCTTGATTTTTAGAGCGGCCTCCTGGCCGCTCGTATAGCTGTGGGTGACCACCCACAGCTATAGCGAGCGGCCAGGAAGATGGTCGCGCTGGTCAAGACCATCGCGATCATCGGGCTTGCGACGAGACCCTTGTGGTAGGGTCTCATTGCCGCAAGCCCTGGACTGCTTTCGGCTCAAACAAAGCTGAAAGCACTCCCACTGACATCACTTGTGATGTCAGTGGGGCCGGCCCCAGACGGTAGGCGTTCCCATGGGAACGCCTCCGTCTGGGCAGCCACGCCCCTGGCACGCCCACCAAAGGGGGCGTTCTGTCACTCACCATCGACAGCACGCCCCCTTTAGTACGAGACCCGGAGCGACGGCTTGCCCGTCGCTATCCGGGTCTCGCGCATGCGCACGATGGAACCGGCTCCGTCGTGCGCATGTGCACTGGGCCAACATCGACTCGCTTGCGAGCACTCAGCGCTCGCGAGCGGGTCTGAATCAGGCCCTCTATTCATTGCTGTGTACATACCATCACTAAACATCCACCATTTCCACAGTTACCTAAATGGGAGTGTATTCATACTTTGTATATTGGGACATTGCTGAGGAGCTCTGGGCCGGTCTCTGCTATCGGATAATATGTGCACTCTGTTACTTGCTGTGACTTGTTTATCAATTCTGAATATTGACATTCCAGATTCATCTGTTTGTGTTATATTTATCATATCAATAACTGTCATATTTATGGTAAACACACCTCGTGATTTCTGCTACAAACTTAACAGCCATCTTTAGCAGATATCCACCAAACACACTTGAGACCAGGGCCGGATTAAGATCTGTGGGGGCCCCTGGGCAACAAACTTGTGGGGGCCCCTATATACCACCGTCCCCTGTAGTAATGCCCCTTATGCAGTGCCCTCAGTAGTGGTCCCAGACTCAATAGTGGTCCCCCTATGCAGTGCCCCTTATATAACTCCCCAGTAGTGGTCCCCCTATACAGTGCCTTCAGTAGTGCCTCTTATATAGTGTCCCCAGACCCAGTAGTGGTCCCCCCCATGCAGTGCCCCTTATATAGTGCGCCCCCAGTAGTCCCCTCTTATGCATTGCCCCCAGAAGTAGTCCCCCCCTATACACTGCCCCCAGTAGTAGCCCACCCCTATTCAGTGCCGCCAGTAGTTGTCCTATGCATTGCCCCCATGAAGCGGCCCCCCCTATGCAGTGCCCCTTACACACACAAATAAAAAAAACCACAACTTACCTGAAACTCTGCTCCTGACGCGACCGCCGCTGTCCGCTCCGGCTCCTCTTCTCCTGCAGTATGGGAGAGACGTCAGCGTCATGACATCACTCCCATCATCACCCGGGGGGGAGCCGGAAGACGGAGCTCATAAGTGAGCGCCAGTCGGCTCCCTCCGTTGAAGCAGCAGCCAATGAGAGTCTGTGTGACTCTCATCAGCTGCTGCAACAAACACACAGCTGCCGCTGGCGGCTGTGTGTTTGTCACTGTGTAGTGTGGCTGCGCTCACTGCGCGGTCTACACTACACTAGCGGCGGGGACACTAGCGGCAGGTGAAGCCACCAGCTGCACCGCTGCTAGTGGGGGCCCAGGGACGACCGCCCCTGTACACTCCCCCCCCCCTTATTCCGGCCCTGCTTGAGACATTCTTTCTACAATGGAAATCAAATATTGTTCCGAAAGTTCTTCTCAACACTGTTGCAGAAGTTCCCGCAAATATGATGCACTTGTAGGTTGCTTTGCTTTTACCATTCTGTCCAGTTCTTCCCAAACCCGTTCGATAGGGTTTAAATCTGGAGACTGTGCTGGCCATTCCATGATTTAAAGCCTACTTGATCTTTTCCTCGAAGGTTGTTCTGACCTAGCCTGGAGGTATGCATTGGGTCATGATCTTGCCGTAGGATGAACAATTGACCAACTAGGCATAGAGCAGAGGGTATTGCATGACGCTGCAAAATGCTGTGATAGCTCTATTGATTCAGGGTGCCAGTAACTCTTTGCAAGTCGCTGACTGGGGCCCAGACCATCATGACCTCCTCTCCATGCATGAAAGTTGGTGTTTACTAAATAAGCAAGCCTACTGTAGTGTTTAAGTTCAAAAGTTAGAAGGTCAATGCTTTTAATGTTGGGGACACACTAGACGATATGTCATGCGATATAGCGAATCAGATCGACATAACAGGCACATCATCTTGTGTGTACGGACAATTGCACGCTCCCACAGGTCTATCAACGTATCTTCTGATCGGCCTGCAGAGCGGGCCGATCAGAAGATATCTTGAACGACGCCATGCTCCTGGA
The DNA here is from genome assembly GCA_031769625.1 of Taudactylus pleione. Taxonomy (NCBI): domain Eukaryota; kingdom Metazoa; phylum Chordata; class Amphibia; order Anura; family Myobatrachidae; genus Taudactylus; species Taudactylus pleione. The sequence goes on from JAUIMM010000121.1 coordinate 6,004,934, forward strand.
TCTGGCCACTAAATGGTATATTATGCGGTTTCACAATAAATATTGTTTAGTATGTACGGCCAACCTACATATCGTTCCATCGGCCACGATCCAGGATCGTGTAGCGTGTACCCAGCCTAATAGTAAACTACATGTTCTATCCGCTTATAAATGCTGGTCTGCATGAGCCATATCTGAGTGAACACACACTTTGTGAACCTTGACTACTTGAGAACGCCTCGTTTTACCTCTCCTGTTGTAAGTGTGGATGCGTCCATAATGCGTTCCACTCTGCAATTTGCTTTACTTACTGGGCATGTACATTGCGGAAATACGCAAAATAAGCCACATTATTCGGCTTAGTTCTCTCTCTATCAGTCCCATAGTGTTATATAAGAACGGGGGTTGTTATAGGTGAATTACTCATCAAGATCAGTTATGATAACTTTATTAAGTGTAGAGCTTTTGCCCTTCTGCTCCACGGTAGGTTTCTGTCCTCCCTTAGCTCGCCTTTGGACACCTGGGTATGGTTTGACATGTCAGTGTCAAACGCAGGATTTTGAAAGGGGGGTTTCCAAACATCTAGCCTATGCAGTGCCCCCAGTAGTGCCTCTTATACAGTGCCCCCAGTAGTACCAGTGCCCCCAGTAGTACCCCTTATGCAGTGCCCCATATACAGTGTCCCTCTATGTAGTGCCCCCAGTAGTGGTCCCCCTATGCAGTGCCCCCAGTAGTACCCCTCATACAGTGCCCCAAGTAGTGTTCCCCTCTATGCAGTGCCCCCTGTAGTGTTCCCCCATATGTAGTGCCCCCAGTAGTGGTCCCCCTATACAATGCCCCTTATACAGTGCCCCCAGTAGTTGTCCCCCCTATGCAGTGCCCCTTATACAGTGCCCCCAGCAGTAGTCCTCCCTATGCAGTGCCCCCAGTCGTGGTCCCCCCTATGCAATGCCCCCAATAGTGCCCCTTATACAGTGCCCCCTCTATGCAGTACCCCCAGTAGTGCCCCTTATATAGTGCCCCCATAGTGTCCCTTACATATATATGACAAAAAGACAATTAAAAAAAAAAAAACATGAATTCCTGTGCCTGCCGCTGTCCGCTCCTCCGACCTCCCAGCCCGGTCATGATGTCTCTCCCATCACCCACAGCAGGAGCTGGAAGGTGGAGCTCATGAGTGAGCTCCAGGCTGGCTCCGGCAGTGGGCGCAGCAGCCAATGAGAGTCTGTCTGACTCTCATTGGCTGCTAAAACACACCACCGCCAGGTAGTACCAGTGTACTGCCCGGTGGTGACGGCTGTGTGCTTGTTCTTGTGTAGAGCAGACAGGGGGGGGGGGTCTCTGGGTATTCAGAAACCCCCCTACAGCGCGTATGCAAGTGTACCACCCCTTTCTCCTTTCTTCTGCTGAGTGGAAAAAAAAAGACTTCTGTAGCCATAACAGTAATACCAGGTTGCAATGCCCGCTCTGTCCTCCCAGATGTTAGGCCAGCAGGCATCTGTATCCAAAATGCCAAGGGAGAGGCAAGATCATTCACTCCTCAGCTCTGTGGTGTACTCTTGGTTGCTATAAACTAGTTATGAGAATTTAAAAACCTTGTGCTACAATAAGGTTTTTATTGAAATATTTATAGTGAGCGCTTCTTCTTAACTACCTTACTATAACCATACTGGGTGCACTGTATGTTGCTTCAATGTATGGTATATCATAATTTAATCATTTAACAGTTCTAACAAAAAATGCAACTGCTGGGAATATTAGGTCAATTTGGCCTTTTCTTTCAGGCAAGAGGGAGACATCAGGCATTTGGAAACTGGTGGAACTTCAGAATGCTGCAAAAACACCTGCTGTCTCTTCAATATCTTCACCTGTGCTGCTGAGTTGTGAGGAATGAGCTAGCAGAGACCAAAGAGGTGCTAACATAGATATTTGATTAGGAATCCAGGCGCACCATTTTCCATTTACAGGAGGAGAACCTGGAGAAGAGTAACTTTCTTTTTCAGAAAGCTCTACTATGGCCACATGTCCCTGTCTCAGCTGCAGGATGATATTAGCATCACCAGGAAGGGGAAAGATGGTGTCATGGGGGTCATCAGAGACTACTACCGCAACCTCTACTCCAGGGATGCTCCTGCCAATGGAGATGCTACACTCTGATGCTGCAGGCCTTGGTGCAGTGATAGCCTCAGCAGAGCTCTGGGCCTGATTCAGAGATCTACGCTATTCCGATATTTCCCAGTTGAGCGATAATTGGTCGACGGCGCATACATCACGGTCACACTGTGCACTAGCCAAGGTACCTTTGCGTTGCTGCTTGCAGAGCGGATTTCTTTGCAAAGTTATTGACAGTCAGGGACTGTTCAGGACAGGTAACAAGAAGTTGAAGCAAAAAACACAGGAGTGGCCCGGCTATTTTTGGGGTGTGTTTTAGCCTGCGGCTGCGATCTCGTATGCAGAAAAAGTGGTTCCGACGACTCAGTTCAGGCAGCCATTCAAATTGCAGTTTCTTCACACTAAGGAGTATATTTACTAAAGTGAGAGTTTTTAGAAGTGGAGATGTTGCCCATAGCAACCAATCAGATTCTACTTAACATTTAACTAGCACCTTCAAGAAGATAATAGCTAGAATCTGATTGGTTGCTATGGGCAACATCTCATTCAAAAAACTCTCACTTTAGTAAATTTACCCCTAAGGCTTAATTTCACTTGTCTGCAACAATCCAGCAGTGCTAGCAATTTACGATCATGATCAGCCTCTGCTTTCTTTTATGTCTCACCACAGCCAATGACAAGAATATCATCTGCTATCGGCTCAATGCCACCAAGTCCCATCAACAATTCATGCTGTTTTTGCTGGTAGACCTCAAGTGCTACAGAAACTCCAAATGGAAGTTTAAGCCATCTTTTCCTACCCCAGGGGGGTCCAAAAGGTGGTCATATAACTGCTTTCTTCATCCAGTCTACATTGCAGGAATGCATCACATGCATCAACCAGCATAAACACTTGTGCCTTGAGCAGCTTATATAAAACATCCTCCAATGTAGGCATAATATAATTAGATCTCCACAGTGCTTGATTTAAAAATTTTGGATCAATGCATATCCTTAACTTACCAGGCTTTGCCACAATGACCATACTGCTAATCAGTTGGTTCAGTCACAGGTGCAATATGTCCATCTGCTTGGTTTAAGAGCTGTGGGCACATTACGTGGAGCATCCTGGAATGGTTGGACACTTAGACCAAGTTCAAAATGTACTTCCCCCAGGGATAGACTTCACTGGCCCCTTAAACACATCAATATAGGCATCTGTAATGTGCTCTTTCCTCAATGGTCCAGGCAAATCACATTCCATTTTATGTAGCTCAGCAGCAATAGTAGATTGCATCAACCCCCAACGCTCACATGTGGACCCTGACAATAATGGTTTCTGATGGGCCTCCACAATTTCAAAAGTAAGCATATGCAGGGGCGTCGAGAGCTGGACCGGGCTCAGGGAGAGCCCTAATCGTGGGAGGTGTGGCCACGCCCCCTTAGGCTTTGAAAAAAATGTTTTGCAGTGCCGGAGGGAGGCGCTGTGAGCCCCTCAGCCCAGCGCAAAGCCAGTAGGGGGCCCGATCGGTGTGATTGCTCTCCCCCCACAGGCATAGCAGACTGCTGCGGCTGCCGCTCAGCAGCCAGGAGCAGTCTCCCACTGCAGCCCAGCACACAAAAGCATGTGCTGGGCTGCTGTGTGATAATAGGAAAGGGGGAGCGGGCCCCCCGCCGGGCAATTAGTACCCGCTCCCCGCCTCTCGGCGCCCCTGAGCATATGGGTACATCTATTAACAACACATTCTGTTCTGAACCATCCCAATGATTTCTAGGAGCCAATTTCATCTTATCGGTCAGACTCATCACATCACATGTTGCACCTGAGTCTAATTGACATGGTTGCCTTTTATTATTCAAATTCAGATGTGCAAACCACTTTTGGCCTTCTGTTCTCACAGTCTCAATGCATTCTGTTGAATTTAATCGCCTCAGCACTATGGGTATCTGCCTCAGCTGTTTCTTCCACAATGTGTACTTTCCCTGCTTAATTCCATCTCTTGCTTGATAAGCACATCAGTGATTGGTAATGCCACATGATCTACAGATTTTCCCAAATGCAGGGCATTGCTCTTTCCCTCGCTTGTGCCAGCAGCCCAGCATATGCAATGTGAAACCAGGGAGACTGCTGTCACTAAGCAGAAGCAGCAGTCTCCTCTCCGCTGCCTGTGGGGGGGAGTGATCACACTAATCAAGCCATCCCCCCTGGATTTGCTCCAAGCTGTCTCACGGCACCCCCTTCCCCAGTGCACAGCGCCACCTCACAGTGCTGGAAATAGGGTTTTTTATTTATATTTTTTCTAAGGAGGAGTAGCCATGCCTCCCACGTTTAGGCCACACCCCCGATAGTAAAGGGGCCGGCTCTCTACGGCCCTGATTAACCCTTAAAATGTCTGTTTTAACATTTACTTGATATGTGATTATATTATCTTCCTCTGTTGGCAAGGTTTAAAAAATTTGGAAAATGTTGGCTGTCATATTGTATGGGACTTTCTCCTCCTCCGGGAATCTCTCTCCTGATTGCAATTTTTTATTCCTTACAATTACATGTTCTACCTACTTTCTTGTTTTCTGCTGCAACAAAGATATTTAAAAAACAAACAAACAAAAGAAAAGCCCATATTAGCAGGTAATCTCTCATGGGCCAGGTCCTCCATCCTCTATTTCCTCCCCCACACTGTCCCTTGCTTCCAGTGCTCCTTGTCTCCGACTCTGACTCCATATGCTCGTCCCTTTTTGGTCACAGTCTCATTGAGTGCTGAACTGCCTTCCAGTCCTGGAGACTTACCGTCTCCTGCCTGTCTGGATATAGGCCCTGATTCAGAGCCGCTCGCTGCTGGCGGGCGCTCGCTCTGAATGTGGGCTGTGGGTGACCATCCACAGCCTGTGCAAGCGGCCTGTAGACCGTCGTGATTATCGCTACCATCGGGCTTGCGATAAGACCCTGGGGTAGGGTCTAGCTGCCGCAAGCCCGAGTGTACTTCCTGCTCTATTAGAGCAGGCAGTCCACTACTGACATCAGTAGTGATGTCAGTCAGCCCTCCTACAAATGCTAGACGTTCCTAAGGGAACGCCTGTGTTTGTCCGGCCACCCCCCCTACCCGCCCACAAAACGGGGCGAGCTGTCAATCAACATCAACAGCCGCCCCGTCTTGTTGCGAGTCCCATAGCGACTGAACTTCAGTCGCTCAGCGGGGCTCGCGCACGCCAGATGCAGTGGGCAACCATCGGGACGCTTGCGAGCGGCTCTGAATCGGGCCCATAGTGAGTATCCCATCTTTCGCCCCATCCGCGTCCTACCTAGTGTGCCGGACATTTGATTCGTGTTGTTCCAATGCTATGTCAGATTTAATTTAATGTACTATCGATATATCTATTTTCACTGTTACTTCTATATAGCCTGTACAGCGCTGTAGAGACTGCATGGCATCTTAAAAATTAACCATAGACAACAGTAGTAAAGATATTTATTACCCCCCCCCCCCCCCTCCCAACTCCCCTTTCCTGGATTTTAGTATAATGATCAGTACATAAGTCATTTTGTAAAAGCCCACGTGGAAAACCAGTTTTGTTATTCAAATATGCTGTATGCAAAACTCTCAACAGCCCGTTCTGTGGAAGCTGAGAAGCAAGGGGCTTATCGGAAAGTGAATGTCTGAATGTGTGGGTAGTTTGCTGGTGGTTTGGGTGGATTGTGGCTAGTATAGGCGGATCGTGGCCTAGTCCCCAAAACATAGCATTACAGATGAAAACCAGACATGTTAATGAACTTTATAGATACAATCTATTCCTACAAAGGTTTGAAAAGTATTGAACTTACTATAATATTGACAAACTGTGTTCAATCTGAATTGTACGTTAATTATAAATAAATGACCTTACCTTGTATTTCTAGACATCAATATTATTATTTTACTTTCCAGTCTGCTAATAGAGTTAAACCACTTATTATTCACACATAAGTGGAGTGCCCTTGGAAACACATTACGAAGTTGAAGATCTCTATCATGATGACAGTTGCAGCGTTGGTGGAGTCAGTTTCTTGTAAGTGTAGCCTTACATAAATCTCTCTTTCTATGGCATTGTGTCGTCCCAAAGACCTGTATGGAAACAACAAATAGTCTGATACATGAGACCTTGAAATGCAGTTCTGCAAGGAGTACACAGGTTTCTGCACAAGATACAAAGTTTCTTTCATTTCTCAGAATTTCAAAACACAACTTCTTTCAATACACAAAAATAAGGATAGTGAGTAAAAAATTTATCAAATAAACAAAAGCACTAAACAAAAGCACTGCCATGGATTAGTGCTATTGTTTATTTGATTATTTTTTTTAATTAATCATTTTGTGATCACATTTTCTCATGCACCCCTTTTAACCTGTTTAATCTAGCTTGTGTCAGCTGTATTCCTAAGTGCTTTGCAATAGGTATGCTAGGTGACTGTCTCAAGTTTAAAAGCAAAGTTGCTGTAGCTTTAAACCTTGATAGCACATGCTGAGTTTAACACTAATGTAATAGCTATTTCCATGTTATAATTCTGAGTTATACCCCTTTTACACCAGAGCTAAAACCTGGGTTGCTTCTGGGTGTAAAAGGGAAAAGGGTTGGATTCCTGGGTCAAGTGACCCGGCATTCCAACCCAGGACTCTTGCAGGGTTTAACGCAGGAACGACCCATGAAACCCTGCAGTGAAACGGCGCGATCCGGGTTATGATGATCTGGATCGTGCCGCATGCCTGTCGATTGGCCGGCTTCAGTGGCGCTTGGAGATGACATCATCTCCAAGCGTCCGCTTCAACGCCGGAAGAGCCGGGTCACTGCAGACCCAGCTCTGGTGTGAACGGCGCCGACTCGGGTATATCCTGGGTCGGTGCCGGGGAAGTTCTGGGTCTGATCCGGATTGGAACCCTGTTCCAACCTCCGGGTCAGACCTGGAATTTAGGTATAAAAGTGGTATAAAGTGGGGTCCCTTGACGGGTGCTGCAAGCTTAAATGCATTGATCAATTCATGAACCAAAACCCCACTGTTTATTATTATCATTGTTAGTTATTATGGTGAGTGCAGAGCCCCTGTGATTTCTATTTAAACAATGTGGTCACATACCATGTTGCATCCCAAATCTTGGAATGGCGAGTGCCATGAATTAGTGCTTATATATATATTTCACTTTAAATAGTGTTATGCTGTCAGAATGAACTGAGATGCCATGAATATAAAATGAGATTGACCTCAGTAAAAGCAAATAAAATGTTCATGTTAACCAGGCATTATTATAGTAAAAAGCTGCTGCTTTATGGTTCCATATATTTCACTTCACCACTGATTACACATTATTGCTCTAGGTTAATATTTGATATTTTGTCCATACATCAGCACTTCTTACTGTAATCAGATAATAAGACATTTCCCATGAAGCACACAATAAATGGTATCAGTTTAATATTTTTATTGCTTGTACACGTCATTATGTGCCATTTCATAGTGTGATAGTGCGTTATTGTGAGAGGCATCGGAATTCCGGCGCCAGCAATATCAGCACCGGCATCAAAGGCCACTGGGATACTGACTGGGGGCCTGATTCAGCTTCAGACAGAATACTATTCCGTTTGTGCTGATATGGTAATGCAGCAGGAGGCATCACGCCTCTCGCTGCATTACGTATCCGAGCTGCGTTGTCCAACGCAGCATTGGACACTTTGTGGGGCATCGGCCGGCTAAGGTGACCTATGGGGTCATGCAGCCGGCTGCCGAAATTGAGATGGAGAAGCCAGGAAATCTCCGTCAGCCAACGGTGATCCTGGCTTTTTCCCTCCACCGCAACGGCAGCGACACGCCTCCGTTTTGGGAAACGGAGGTCATCGCCGCCCCCTCCCCGCCCACAAACGGAAGTAGACTGTTAATCACTGCCAGTCTGCTGCCAGTCTGCGAGCGTGTTACCAGGACCCATTCTGCACACTCGCAGAATGGATCCTGCGCCTGTGCAGATTTACGACCATGGGGAATCTGAATCAGGCCCTGTATCCCCTGTAAAATGATTGAGGTTGGCGCATATGCTATTTAAACAAATCATAATAAGTTATTAGAGTTGCACCAGGCTTAGGCAACCTCTGTCTCTCCAGAAGTGGATTAACTACAGGGTGTTTCACTATTGGCCCCAAAGTTTTTCTTATAACTTATAAAGTAATTGAAGTAATTAGTGAAAATTGACACAGAAGTACCTTGTTCTATGAGAAACATGAGGAAGTCATAGCAAGTGTTGAAAGAGTTCGCCATTAGCATCCAGGCCAGCATTCACGCATGTGTAAAGTGAAGACCAGCTGTTCACCACCCTAGTTAGCAGCACAGCCCAAAATTCAAATAGGGGAACCACACCAACTGCCAGTGAGAATGTCAGTGAGGATGGCAGGTGGTGTGGTTCCCCTATTTGAATTTTGGACTGTGCTGCAGCCCCACCTCTGCAGCCGCCACTGCTAGTCAGTAGGTATTCCTGCTTCTGACAGTGGTGTTGTGTACTGAGGCGTCCATATTCATTGTGTCTGCGTGTTACGCGCCGATAAGATCCTTTATTGACTTTTTCGGCAATGACGTCATTTTCGCCTGTTTTGCCTTTACCCCGTATTCAATTTGAAAGACTTTCCGCTTAGGCGGAAAGTCAATGCAATGTAGTAGGCGAAAAAGTTTCGCCTATCAATAGTAGGCGGAAAAAAGTGCAGAATTGGGGTTTTAGGGTGCAACATTGCAGGTACCCCCCTACAGCCTTCAGACAGTCCCCCAAAGGTAGACTGTGTCAAAAAATTTTTTAAAAACACTTAAGGACACCCCAAAAAATGACTTTGAAAAAGGGGGCAAAAAAAAAAGTTGGGGTACAAAGTTAAAAACTAGCAAACTTGACTCTGGGGGGGTCCCCAAGTATGCCCCAAGTGTTTTTTTGATTGCAGGTGCTTGCGGAAGGTGGATTTTTCACGATTTTTTCAACTTCACTTTAGAAACTATTAAATATGCTGACCCCCATTTTCAAGTACCCCAAATTTGCTGGGATAACTTATTTTCTGGAAAAAATACTCCTGTATACTATTCTGCATCACATATAGAAAAACGCTATTTAGCAGCTATTGAGCCCGTTTAAAAACTCCCAATACTTTCAGCAAGCCAAATCGGGGGGTACCATAGGGAACCCCCATGTCAGAGCATCTTTTGGGGGGTGTCAGGCTGATTTTCCCAAATCTGACAGGACTTTCCACCTGTTCAAGTTTCGCCGTGGTCCCGTTTTCGCGTACTTTCAAACTGAATACGGGGTAAAGCGGGCACGCGCGCGATACTTTTCCGCCTGCAAAACAGGCGAAGTAGGCGAAAAGTCCGGGCCGCGAAAAAGTATCGCTGCTTGGCTCATATTAAATACGGCACTTAGTTTTCCTGTATGTCTGGACAATAAATGTGCATCATTCAGCTGTGTCCCAGTTCATATCAGCACGTAACACACACACACACACACACACACACGAGATGGGGCGGTGTCAAATTTCACTAAATGATGTCAATTACTTTAAAGGTTGTAAGAAATACTTTGGGGCCAATAACGAGTGAAACACTCTGTACAAGTCCCAACGTGATTTTTGGCATAGCTATATATAGCTTATTAGTTTATTACCAGTTATGTTTATGACCTATAGCTCTGAACAACAGGTTTGCTAATTAAATCCACTTCCAACTAATAGGACCACTTCGCCTAAATCAGGTTAATATTTAAAACATAACAGGTTTTAATTGCAATTGAAACCTAATAAGTATATAAATACTTAGTTTAGATTCTCTAATTAAACGAACTAAAATGCATTACATTACTTTTCTAAAACAGCCAGTCTGACGTCTCATACTCATGTACATGTATTACTGGGCTGTCTTGCAAAAAGCCAAATCTAACACACTTGTTGTTACATATTTATATATAACATTACATTACATATTTATATATAACATTACATTACATATTTATATATAACATATTAACAAACCGTCACCTGCTCTGTAACTCTCCGGCGTTATAGCGCTCAGAGCATGTCGGGAAATGTAGTTTTAACATTTTACAAGTAGTATCTGCAACTGTTGCTGACGTCATATTGTAGTCTCCGCTAGGAGTTATGGGACTTGTAGTTTTTGTGCCAATAAAAAACGACATAAAGATAGTGGGAGGAGCTGAACTGAAGTGTATGGAAGAGAAGACCAACGAGGAGATAACGAGTAGTACATGTACAGTAGATGGAGTCATAGGCCAGCGCACATTACAGAAATAGATGGAAATGTATTTCTTCAAACATCCAACAGGGAGGAGATCCTGGACATTTGCAGCATGTGTAATGGAGCCGTCTATGGGCATCTGTAACTTGCAGATTATTTCAGTAAACAGTAATGTGAACATTCGCACGTAAAGGGGTTATCATCTGAGTTAACTGTGTTTAAAATAAGCCTGACAACATTGCAGTAAATCTATTTAAAAACCCAGCAGGGAGCTTTTCAGTACAAACAAACAAATAGTATCTTAGCTGATAATAACATAGAACAAAAGAGGAGTATCGTTGTTCTGTCATCTCCCCCCTTCCCCTACTCTCTTGTTTATTGCTCTTGATTTGCTTAGATACCTTTTTTATTGTATTAGTATTCCTTTTGTTTGCAACACTATGTGCTAATCTACTGTAACTAGTCAGGTATTTTAGTTGTGCTTTATGCCTCCCACCCCCCTTCCTCCTATTTTCCGTTCTGTTTCCCATCCCCTCACTTTAGAAAACTTTTCAATGAACAGTTATTTACGAAAAAAGAAGAAACAAAATAACAAAAGGTTCAGATTTTACTGAGCTAGAGGGAGGGGGGCAGGGGGCTAATGTTAAACACCTTAAGGATCTGCATTGATTTATTTAATACTTCAACTCTCACATTAGCAGAGCCATGGGGTCCCATCTGTGGCAGCCCCCTCAGTTTCCAGGACACACACCTTCTGGTCGTTTGTGTATAGCTGGACGGACGCCCTGGCTCCAGCATACATATGGAATCAGCGCTGGGGCCAGCAATGTGCTGCAGGCTGCTGTCTGTCTCTCGTCTGGTCACGTAGCCAGTGGCACCACATAGGGATGAAGAAAATGACTCCCAGGTCGCAGTATTTCACGTGCATCATGTATCCTTATACAGAGACAATGGCTTTACGTGATGAGAGGACAGATCATTAGCATTATCAACATATTCAGATGGCATGTCCAGTGTGTGCTGTCGGTCTTCTTTTATCTCCTTTATTTGCTAGGAGAGTTATTATTACCCCTGTGTATCACACAGGAGGCTGAGTGTTTACTGACCTCAAAGACGACACCACTAATCCAATTAGCTCATATATTGTTTTCCAGAGCAGTCACACAATTCCTGATTTTAATTTCTTAATAAAATAATCCCATTGCTATTTAAATTAGTAAACATGTCACATCCCAAACTGCTTCTTTAGAGACACTTGTATTAACAATAGTTTTGGAATGATGTCAACAATGTCCAATGTCAATGGAAGAGAATAAAATACAGCGCAGGTAAAACTGCTAGAAATGAGCACACAGGGACCCCACCTCTCACTGTCTCAGGACCCCACCTCTCACTGTCTCAGGCAATACTGAGTCACATTTACATGATGGACTTTGCATTTGATCAATTGCATTATCATAATGGAATTCACATAGTTGTAGTTACATACAGGTAGAGGTACGTATCTGCATATTTGTCATGTATCAGCTGGTGATTTATGGTTAAAGGGCTTAAACATAAATAATAAATACCTTAGTAATGTATCCAAATGATAGTACAGGAACAGTTATCTCTAGGGTCACCAAAGATACGCTGATAAAAGGTAAAGGTGCGTACACAGTACTCATGATGATGTGCTCATGATAGAGAAGGTGGGGGACAGAAAGTGCGCTCGCCCTGTGTGTGCAGTTGTAGTTGGGGAGTCTAGGATTGTATATGTGGTTGCTGGTGTGTTGGGTGTGATTGTGAGTCGTATGAATGAGAGAGACGGACACAATAGTGGAGGGTAAATGTTTTATTGGAAGTCACAATGCTTCTCCTGTGTGGTCCCGGGCACAAGATGGATATGGTGGTGGGAGTGAAAGAGAGAGACTGGGGAGATGGGTCGACCCATTCAGGGGGCTCCTTGCCGCGCGGTTCAATTGACCCCTGCTGCACCTATGGTGGACAGTCTTAAGAAGTCTAGGATGGGGGGGGGGGAGGGAGAGAGAGCAAGGGTACCAAGCAGGTGTGGTGGGTGGGTGTATATACCTGGCGGCGTCCCGCGTGTGTATCAGAGTCTCGGAGTCTGTTACCGGTAGGTTCGGCCTTATGTTGGTGAGGCCATGGGGGTGTAACGTTGCTGCAGGTGAGTGGAGCTGCTGCGGTAGTGGAGATGGGTTACTGCTGATCAGGGAGATCTGAGTGGTGCTAGTTGCTTGTAGATGCAGCTGCGTATGTCTGCTGCTGGGGCTTCTGTTGCTGTTGCCGGGTCACTGAGGCGGGGTGCGGGTGCCCCTGTGGGAGCCGGAGGTGCGGTTTTGGCCTCCCCTGTGCAAGGGGGTGGGCTGCCCGGGACGGGCTAAGTGAGTAGCACTCCTGAGGTGTTACATGGGAGATTCAGGATGGAGTATAGGTGCTTGTACCAGCAAGTGCGGGGGCAGCGAAGATGGGACGGCTGCTGCCACCGGGGTCCCCGTTGGGATGAGGGGCATCGGTGGGAGCAAGCCGTGGATTGGGAGTGTGGGGGTAAGTGGGTTTACCAACGCGTTTTGGCAGGGGTTCTGCCTTCTTCAAGGAGGTAAGGAGAGTGGTGTTGCAAGCATGGGTTTAAATAGTATACTTCCGGGTGTGGTGGTGATCATGTGATGTGGGCGGCCAATGGTGGTCGGGGAGATGGGGGGTGGGTGTGTGTAGGGATTGGTTGCAGAGGTGGCTGTGTCATGGGGCTAGGGAAGGTGAGGATGTGTCCGTTCACATGTGATATGAGTCCCGTGGATTGATTGTGTCATTGTTAGGGGTTCGGGAGGGGCTGCGGCTACACAGGTTAAAGATGATCCTGTGTTGGTAGTGCTATGCGTGCAGGGGGGCAGGAGCCGTGTCATGTGACTGCGCTGATCGTGCGGCAGTCACGTGGTGCGGGTGGCCAATGGGAAAACGGGCTGCATGGGTGTGTTCTGGGGGATCCTGTGTGATCGGGTGAAGGAGGCGAGGATTGCGGGTGACATCGTGGCTCCTTTCTGGTTGGGTGGCGGTTGGCATGGCAACCGTGCGGGGATGTTGGTGCAGATGTGAACGGGGGGGGGGGTTAATGGAGGGCTGGGGGGCGGGGATGTGAGTCGCCCCTCGCGGTAAAGTGTGCGGACGTGGAGAGGAGTCGTCGGTGGTCATCTGGTGATGTTGTGATCATGTGCATGGGGGAAGGGTGGGTGTTGTGAGTATTGCTGTCATTAAATGTATGTGGAAACTGGTTGGTATGTGCTGCGGTGGTTTGAGGGTGTTTGTTAGACAGGGGGTAGTGGTGGGGAGCTGATAAGGGTGTGTATCACTCGCATGTGGCGAGGGAGGGGGTTGTTGCGGTGTGCAGTGCGGGACCTAGATTTTTTAGTATGGTGCATAGGCTGGGAAGGACCGCTGGGTGTTTCATGCTATACATGTGGACTGGATATGGGAGGTAGGATGCATAGTGTGGGGGGGGCATCTGGTGGGGTAAGGGGACTAGTGTGTTGATGGTGTGTTCGGAGGGTCTAGGGGAGGCGGTGGACTACAAGGTCCTGGAGGGGGCGGGGGGGTTGGCGGGGTGGATGAGGATAGGAAGAACCGCTGAGTAGTCTGTGCTGTGCTTGCGGGCTGGATATGGGAGGTGGGATGTGGAGTATGGGGGGTGTGTGTGTCTTTGGGGGAGCTGGTGAGGTGATAGTGTGTTGGGAGGGTCCGTAGCTGGGTGACGGGTAGGGGAGCCTATAGGTGTGGTGGGGGTGAGTGGTGTGAAGCTCCGTGTAGGCTGGGATGCTGGGTTTGTAAGGAGGCAGGGGTATGTGGTGTTTGTCTGCGTGCGGGTAGCGTTAAGTGGGCTTATTTGGTGATGACTGATTTTACTTCATTGTCGATGTTGAGTCCTTTGGGTGTCAGTGTTCTGAGTGTGAGGATCCACCGGAGTTCCTCTTTGTTGAGGATTTTGATGTGGTCGCCGCCCCTCCAGTGTCTCGTGACGTGTTTGATGCCTGTGAAACGGATGCCTAGGGTGTTGCTCTGGTGGTGTTCTTGGAAGTGTATGGGAATGCTGTGGTTGTCTGTTTTTTTGGTTATGTTTCTGAGGTGTTCCGTGATCCTGGTTTTGAGTGGTCTTGTGGTTCTTCCTATGTACTGTTGGTTGCAGGGGCATTGTATCAGATAGATAACGTTGGGAGTGTTGCATGTGATGTGTTCCTTTATTTTATATGTCTCTCCTGTTTGTGATGAGGTGAATGACATGGTGGGATTAGTACTGCGATACTTTAGGGTGGTGCAGTTCGTGCAGGTTCCGCAGTGGAAGAAACCTGCTGTTTGGTGTTGTCGATGGTGCTCTGTGTTTGTTGCGGGGGTGGGATGTGATTACGTACCAGTTTATTGTGTATATTGGTGCCTTTTTTTAGATGACTTTGGGTCTGGTGGGTAGGATGTCCGCGAGTTGTTCGTCTTGTAGTAGCAGGTGCCAGTGTTTGTTGAAAATGAGTTTTATGCTGTCTTTGCGTGGGTATTGTATTGTGTGATGAATGGGATGCTGTTGTGTCTTGTCCTATCTGTGCGAGGGTGAGTTCTAACTTGTCCGGTTTGTAAGCTTTGTCAATGAATTGTTTTTTGAGGGTTGTCTTGTTCCTTGTAGTCTGTGAGTCTCATGCAATTGCGTCTGATCCGTTTGAATTGTCATGCATTAGCACGAGTGATTTCCCTTGAATTCTCCCCGGAACTCCAGGGGATACTTGGATAAAAGGAAAAGGTGCGTACACACTAGACGATGTGCTCACGATGTAATATCGTAAGCGATTTCCATTCAATTCTCCCTGGCACTCCAGGACACGATATCGTGCTTAAAAGTGTCCAATCATGGCCGTAACTGGGGTAGTGCGACCTGTGCCATTGCACAGGGCACCGCAGGGCAGGGGGCGCTGTTTGGGCCTGTCACTTTTCCTGTTTATTATCATTCTCACTTGTAGCTTCCTCTTCTTTTATCCCCAGCATCTCCTGGCCTCCCCTATCTCTTCCCTGGCCTTTCCCCATGAGGCCATGGCCCTTTTTCAGGTGCACCACAGTATCTTATGCCCCTATTTAAAAAATGGGGGGGCGCCAATGATCTCTCTGGCGCGGGGCACCAAAAAGTCTAGTTATAGCTCTGTGTCCAATGATCTATCATGCGTCCTTATCGATTACAATGCATTGTGTACGAGATCGGCAGATCTTGCCTGCTGTAGGCAAGATCTAAAGATGCGATGTACGACTCGCGGGTACGCGCATCGTGATCGGGAGTGGCCACTCACAATTTGGACATATTTTACACGATTTGTCGTTCCGATGCGTCAAAATCGGGTGAATCATGTAAAATATCATCTAGTGTGTGCGCACCTTAAAGGTATGCGATTTGCACCTTGTGCCCCGAACTGCGACATATCGGGCGGTCCACCCGCACGGGGCGATTGGGTAGACGACCACCCGATATCCGATATGCCAGCACTCCCCTCCACCCACAAAGCGCTCCATGGGATCGTACATCGCATCCCCAGATCAAGTGAACATGCAGTAAGATCTGGGGGCCAGATGTACGACCTCATGGGACCGCGCACTGGCCGATATCATGCCCACACTGTACGCTATAACAGCGATATCGGACCAATCCGTTGGATCAGCTGCTATATCGCACTGTGTATGGGCACCTTTAGACAGCACTGCAGCCACATACATAACGACAGAACAATCCATTTGCTTCCTCCATTTAAACCTGAGACATTTCAAAAAGTGGCCATAGTCTGCTTTTCCGTTTTATTTTGCAGCTGCATTCTTTTATTGGGAGTAACCCATGAGATTGGAAAAGACCAGGAAAAGGCATAATATTAGCTGAGTGGGTCAGGCAGGGAGCCATGCACTAATCATTCAGTTTATCCAGTATTCATCGTGCAGAGTAAATAACTATTATTGCTAAGTATAAACGACTAGCTGTGCTGACCACGCCCCCTTCACGCAACCAATCACATGCCGGCATCCAGGGACGCCACTCTTACTACCTTTGCGTTCTAGGCCTCGAAATGAGCTATGGGGGGCGTGACGTAAGGCTAGAGGCAGTGACGTAGCCTGGAAGGGGCGGGACGGCGAGGTGACACGTCAGGCGGTTGCTGGGAGCTGTTATTAGAGGAGGAGGAGGAAGAGGAGTGAATGGAACACGGAGACCGGTGTCTGAGACGTGCGGAGATAGCGGAGGGTGTTCCTGACTTACACTGTGCGACCGGGGGAAGCTGAAGGACGAACGGGAGAGAAGGCGCTGACCAGTGCCACTGACCCACATCCCTACCTTCACCTGCTTCATCCCAATCATTCACTACTACATACCTGTACTCCTCTGCTACTACACCTCTGCTCTTCTCTATTACTACATCCTTATCCTCTTCTGCTACTACTGCTTCCCTATCCTCCACCTCTACAGTCCTGATATTCTTTGCTATACACAGCTACTATATCACTATACACCACTACATCTCTGATATTTTCTGCTACAAGATCCTTATCTTCCTCCACTACATCCATACTATCCTTTGCTACTACATCCTTAACATCCCCTGCTGGTGCTACTATACTCCTATTTACCCTTAAGTCCTTACTATCACCATTCACCACATTTCTATCTTTTTACTGCATCTTTCTTTCTGCTACTAAATCCCAATACCTCTCTGCTACTGCAACACCCCTATCCTCTACCACTACATCCCTACTATCCTCTGCTATAGCATCACCAAACCTCTCTGCTACTGCAACACCCCTATCCTCCACCACAACATCCCTACTATCCTCTGCTATAGCATCCCAAAACCTCTCTGCTACTGCAACACCCCTATCCTCCATCACTGCATTCCTACTATCCTCTGCTACAGCATCCCAATACTTCTCTGCTACTGCAAAACCCCTATCCTCCACCACTACATTACTACTATCCTCTGCTACAGCATCCCAATACTTCTCTGCTACTGCTGTTTCCCAATTGTCTCTGCTGTTACTAAATCCCTATCCCTAGAGTCTGTTCTCCTGCTTTACATCCTAATACCTATCTTTTACTCTTCACTTGCTGGTTGCCCAGACTGGTGATGACCTCGACTCAGTGACTGTTTAAGTGAAGCTTGCAAACCTGTGGTTCGGTGCTCTTGATGCTGGTTGGTGACTCCTGGTCTAGGTGGAAATGAGACTGTCCATGGTGCTGTCCTTGCTGCGGCCTGTGGGCCCTGTGGTGGTCGGTATATCTCTGGGCTTCACACTCAGCCTGATCAGTGTAACCTGGGTGGAGGAGCCCTGTGGAAGTGGGGCAAGACTACCTGGGGGTCAAGGGGTTCTCGCTGACTCTGGGGATGATTTAAGTGTTGTGAGGAAACCCAATTCAGTAGCTGCTGCTATTCACACCAATGAGAACTTTGAGCCCAAGATCATCCCCTACAACCCGCCTGACCCCCAGAAAGTGCAGAAGAAACCTGTCCGGTAAGTATGACACTCTTCCCCCACCCCCATAATGTGACTGATCTGCCCTGAAGCATTGCGGCAATACTTTGAGGTAGAACAAGGACATCATTAAATTCTTCCATGTCTGTGAGGCTTTGTAACTTTCTGTGTTGGGAAAGTAAAACTGCCTGTTATAACACTAAAAGTGATTGCATGGGGATGACTAACTTTGTCCCATGGTATTAGTCTCTGAGAACAGACCTGGCTGTGTGTTGGGACATAAGCCAGCCCTTTTATCTTATTACAGTGTCCCCTCCAAGTTTATGGTTTTCTGTAATCACATAATAATTATATCTAATTAAGTCTTGGTATGTCTGTATGGAAAATAAGGGTTCATGTCTAATACAGACCTGCCCATGTGCACACAATAGATTATGGTCTCCTCACACTTTATTCCTCTTAATATCTTAACTATACCATTTAATCATGGGAAATATTTAATATAAATTCTATGTATACTATAATATATATTCCATACAAGTGGCAGAACTATTGAGGGGGTGTAAAAAAATTGGTAAATAAATAACTGTGGTATGACTTAACCAATTAGCAATGTAACTTTAACCTGCTTTATTATTATTATTATTATTATTATTATTATTATCATTTAGTTATGAAACCACAAGGAGACCTCCAGTACCTTTAGAAGGTACATAGACCGAAACCGTAGAGAAGAACATTTAAGGACATGGATTATAAACTTTGCTGCATCAGTAGTCCTAATATCCAAGGGAAAGATGCCATTGTATGCATTGGGCAGAAAATTATGGTATAAATGAGGGAAGGCATAGCACATGAGGGAAGAGTGCCCTGCTTGTGAGAGCTTAAAGGGCCTATCCATTAGTAGATAAATTGAACGGGGCAGCACAGACGGCGTAATGGTTAGTGTTACTGCCTCACAGCACTGAGGTCGTGAGTTCGATTTCCACCATGGCCCTACCTGTGTGGAGTTTGTATATTCTCCCTGTGCTTGCGTGGGTTTCCTCCGGGTGCTCCGGTTTCCTCCCACACTCCAAAAATATACTGGTAGGTTAATTGGCTCCCAACATAAATTAACCCTAGTGTGTAGATTGTAAGCTCTACTGGGGCAGGGACTGATGTGAATGGCCAAATATTCTCTGTAAAGCGCTGCGGAATATGTTTGCGCTATATAAATAACTGGTAATAATAATCTGCTAATGGATAGGCCCTGAACGATGACAGATGCGCACTCCCGCGGCCGATAAATTTTATCTTTCGTCTCCAACATGTTGGTCAATTATCGCATAGTTTATATGCGGTAAACGACGAACGATATTAACAGCAGCTACAAAGCACTGGAGAGAAAAATATCCACTCCCTGAATGATGTCATGCAGTATCGTTCATCGTTCGTCTTTTGCAAAAATCTGTCATGTACGTGACCGATATCTTTCAGCACAGCCACCTGAATTTTCAGTAGATATCTTTTGTCTTTCATCATTCAGAAAAACATCTGCTAATGGATACATTACAATCTGGGCCTGATGCAGAGATGTACGTTCATCCGTGGATGAACGTACATCTCCGATGTTTCCGGTTCTGCACAGACCTTCCCCTCCCGCCCTCCCCCATGCTGCGTCGTTTGGGAGGGGGAAGCGGGGGTCGTGACTGGGCAACGTTTCCAGAAACGGGGGCATGTAACCCTTGTTTTCCGGGATGGATGAGGCCAGGGTCTGCGTGGACGGATGCAAATTCCTGGCCTCTGAAGTGGGCAGCACCCACAGGGCCGACGCTAGCTTTCTTAGCGCCCAGCGTCGTCCTGTGCTTCTGCCCCTTCTCTGCACTCTGAGTGTATACCAATAACGCCAGCAGGTGTGGGCGGGTTTTTCCAGAGCCGGATGGTGGTCAGTGCAATAATCTTCAGGCAGGGCTGTGCCCTTCAGGTTATGGCGCTCTGGGTGACTGCCATGCTAGCCCGTGCCTTGTGCCACTGAGCATGCAGTCACGCTGTGGGAAGCTTTAGCTCCCATAGCCTGACTAAAAGAGCAACCATCGCGATCATGGGTTTCGATGGTGCTCGCAAATGCAGCAAGGAGCTATCGAACACCTTCTGCATTTGCATTCAGATGGACGGAAGTGCACAGCCACTTGTCTGCGGCTCTGCAATTCCGTCGGTCTCTGAATCAGGCCCTCTATGTGCATTGATTACAGCTAGCAACTTTCATTAAAAAAAAAAAAATAGCCATCTGATTAAAATGTTACTGCTGGTGGAGGCTGTATAAATCGGTACTCGGCTTGCTCTTTTATCATATAGTGGTCTATAGCCTCAATTGTCTGGTCCTGGTTAAGAATAAATGCATTAAATTCTGTGTACATGCCTCTGCGGGGTTTTGGTAACTTATGAAAGGGCAGTGTCCCCTCAAGTGCATCAGAGCTCTATCAATGTGATATATTATTAGTCGGCAATCTGAAATAATTTAAATGCAACCTAAATTCTTAGCTGATATCAGGGTGATTGATGAGTTTACTTTTTCTTGTGCAGGAAGAAAGAAAGCTTGTTTGATTTAGTTTATACATACAACAACCCTGGGGTATATGTAATTAGAAAATTAGCATCATTTGGATTCATTATAATCTCTAGTTAACAAAAAACAACCACCTGACTAAATTCTAACATAGTTCATAATGGTTATCCTAATTCCTGAATACTGTATTGTGCTGATATAATGTATCTGTATGAGATCATACGCCAGTGTGCTTATAGTAATCGTCACTGTTGATTACTAATGTGCTTATTGTTAATGTTATATACAATAGTTTTATTTGCGCCTGGATCAAACTTTCAGCCGATCCAAAGAAGTAAAAAAAAAAGGGCAATTCAACTTGGGATAACGACCATTCTATCCTAAAAAACAAACAGACCACTTTTAATAAGTAAACTAGACAGATCCCATGAGCCGATTTAATTTTTTATTTGACTTGGGACAGTTAAGAGCTGGTTTGTATGTGCTGTTTGAACTGTAATTGAATACACTTTTTTCTTTTTTCCCTATGTAATTGTTACTCTGTTATCTGTTTGTAAATGTTTATTGAGCATGGGCAGGGTTTAAGGTGGGTACACACTGAACAGATATATCTGTAGATGACGGTCGTTCATACACACTGAACGACCATCTTCCAGGCAGCAGCAGGTCTGCCCTGGCGCTATTCAATTCAGAGCAGAAATCCGACAGAAGTACAGGCGCGATGCTGTTTTCTGCCCTTAATGCTGGGAAAACGGCATCCTGCCGGGAAGTTTAGTCAGAGAATGCCTGTTCTAGCGACTAAACACCCTGTTTAAGGCTGGAGAATGGGCATTCCCCTACCTAACAGCGTGCAGAATTGAATAGCACCGGGAGCTCACTCCCTGCGCTATTTACTTCGCTATCAATTGAATCGAGCCATTGGTGTCCCCCAATGATGGCACGCTGACACTTGGTGTACCAGGTCCCACAATGGTGACATGCTGACACTTGAAGGGCAGTACAGTGGTGCTTTGATGCTCGCATGTTGGCCCTGTGACCTAACCAATCTACAGGCCCCCATACACGGGGCGATAAAGCAGGTGATCCGACTGATTGGTGCAATTTGCCTGCTATATCATACTGTGTATAGCCCTGATGTCGGGCCGAACGCGTTCCCGAGAGATCGTACATCGCACCCCCTGATCTCTCTGCAGGACTATAAGATCAAGGGATGAGATGTGCGATCCCATAGATTGCTATGCGGGTGAGAGAGGGGGGGTTGGCATATTGGGCGGTCGGCCACCCGATCGCACAGTGTGCGGACCGCCCAATATGTCGGATGACTGATCCCCTGTCACCTCGCACCGTGCTTTCGCACCTTGTATGGGGGCCTCACCACAAGCTGTTCTGTAACTATTACCCTTTGACACCAGTAGTGAGAGTGTCTCTTCCTGTGCCATAACAAAGTCATATAACACATTTCTAAAACCCATGAACAAGTTATTGATCTTGCCGTATTGCGTTTGTCTGCTAAACAATTACCTACTAACTGCATTCGCCACATTGTCAAATAAGCAACAGATAATCGGTGTCAGAAGTTTCTTGTGTAACAGTTGTATTTACCAGAGGACACTGCTCTGCATATTCCTGGTCTGCATGTGTCCCTGCTCACTGTGTGCCATTTGTAGCAGTATTCTGTGTTTTACTGTCCGTCCTGTTGTGCTGTAATATCTTCCTATAGATTTGTCACTCTCCCTTTTTGTGCCTCTGACATATTTATTTGTCCTGCAGGCAGCACACACTTCAGGAAGCCATTTGGGAATGAAACATTTCCTTGTAATGTGCTCTCCTGGGTCCTCTGGTGTTAACTCTTTCACTGCAGGCATATGAGATTGCAAGGAGCTGCTAGTGAGCTTACAGTTGAGCGAAGCATGCCCTTGGTAAATGTTAAGGGACTCTAGTATTTAATAGATATATATTATTTAGTCTACTAATAATAATAATAATAAAAAAAAAATATATATATATATGTGTTTTTTTTTTTATAATTTTTTTTTTTAAAGCACTCACAAAATTGGAGAACACGAGGAACAGAGCACATACGATGACGATGGAGATATTTTGATCATTTTTTTTATTTTTTTTTAATAATAGGCAAACACAGGGGCATTTCTGGTTGCCTGGAAACCTCCCTCCCCAGCCCACTCCATGATCACAATACATATAGTAATATAAAAGAATTTTACTAGGATTCATGTTCTCCGTATCACAAATGAAAAAATTAGCACCACCTGTTAATCTTTTAAACTGTGTCAGCCAGTAATAAATACACCTGTGCACCAACTAGGAGATCTGGAAACTGCACCATGAGGGGTGCAATGCTATAGACAAACAAACAATAGGGTTAATTATGAATACCATATATTAATACACTATCCAGTGCATAAGGAGACCAATGTATAAATATATGTCCAGGGCAGTTCTAGGTTCTTCTGCAGCTCAACCAGACTCCCGTTTTCCTCCCATCATCTGGAATTGAGCACGCACATGTGAAATAAAAATATTTAGCTCAGACAGAATGGCTCTACTGCAACATTTAATGGTTGACTGCTATCACTGGTCCTGTATATGCTGGAATTATGACACACAATACACTTTGTATAATGCTGGTTAAGTGCTAATTTTTTCCTCTTCATGGCCTTGCCACGCTCACTCTAGAATCAAGCATTTAGAACCCCCCCCCCCCCCCTATAGAAATCCTGCGTTTGCCACTGTAAGGGGACCCAATTTGAAGTTGACAGAAGACCAAAGGGAATCTGTATGATTTACTGCCAGACGCATGGCTGGCGGTTCGAATCCCGGCAGCAGTGAAAATCCCGATCGCCCTAAGGTAAGTATCTGCTAACCTATTCTACCCCATAACCCTAAACCTCCCTTAGGGGTGCCTAAAACTAACCCCCCCTTCCCCACTGCCTAAACCTAAGTCCCCCGGGGATGTGCCTAACCCTATCCTCCCACCACCCACCCCGCGGCTATCCACGCCCGGCGTCCCTTCGATCGGGATGCCAGGCGTCGGGCTCCCGACGTATGTCGAATGACAGGTGTCTGGATTTTGACGCCTGTCTTTAGACCCTTGCCAGGAATAGACAGTCAGGTAGCTGGCGGTCGGGATTAGGTCCGGCGGCTTCCCAACTGCATACCGACCAAAGTACTGTGAAAAGCTGAACCCACTGGCAGTTACATTAGTTTAATTAGTGGTTTATGCTAGTAAACAGGTGTTACACTAGAAATCATTGCTTCTAGTCTTGCTGGCGTTAGTGTTCATTCAAGCTTCTGGCCTTTCAGAACGCATCTTGTTTTCTTTGTTGCGCTGCGGAAGCCTAGAATTCCAAACTCTTTTAAAATGTGTGGCAGCAAACACAAGAAGTGCGATTGCATGTCACACGCATTTTTAAACAAACTCTCATACAAAAAAAACATCAGTGGGTATGGAACTAGTGGAAGAACATGGCCATTATAGACTGACTTTACATTTCTTATTAATATACATGAAAATATGAGTAAAGGCCGGTACACATTGGCCATGCTTCATTCGGCAGCATGGCCCTCACTATGTCGCCCATCTGACCTGCATGCAGGTCCGTAGGGTGATGTTGCTGACAACATGCAGGAGCCCGCATCGTCGGCAACATAGCAGGTACACACTAGACAATGTGCCTGGTTTCTCGTCTGATCTGGTCAGATTGGACGAGATATTGTCTAGTGTGTACCTGGTATAAGGGTGCATGTGACGTTGCTCATTTTCTGTGTTTATTTGTTACATGGCTTATATGTGCTTGATCTGCTTTAAAATGCACTGTCTAACCCTCATCCATTCTACATCCTCTTAGAAAACTGGTGAATGTCACAAATTGTACAAACTGCTGCAAGAAGTTTCAAAACGAGACCAATGCATGTAACAATGTGCATTGGTATCTGCTCCCATTTTAATAGAATGAAGTTTATTTTCATATCTCTTTACATGCTACTAACTGTCTTTTACTAGTTTTAGTGGGTATCAGGCCAAAGGGCGATAATCCATGGACGAGTCTGTCAGCAGTGGTGATAGAGAGTTGTAAAATGAATAGGGCCAACACATGACTGCTGTTAAGATTTAGATAGACAATAGGAAAGAAAAGGGGTAAATTAGAAGGACCTGTAGTTTTACCAAATTCTATTGTGTCTCTATTGCGCGGGGCCTATTATGTTTATTATGTTTCTCTATTGCGAGGGGCCTCCCTACCATGGCCTTGCCTGTGCACCAGGAGAGATTTCTGCAGCAGAAAATGAAGATGTTTCTCATTAGTTTTAATTGCCTCCTGTTTGTAATTTCCTCTATGTACAGTAGGGGCCAGTCCACCAGTTCATCAATCTTTGAGCAGGATGGCCATTCGCATATACTGTAATATTATATTACCTGAGAGCACAGACACGTTCTTATGCAACTGAGGTGATGGGCTGAAGGTTTTCAGCTATTTGGTATATTGCATTCTATTCTTATCCAGGTGTTGTCTATATGGGTGGGGTGGGGGGTTTGATTTATTGACAAATTCCACTACAGTTCTGTCACATGTAAGACTTTCTGTCCCCTTTGTGTCACTTCTTTAGTGATGTCAATAATAATCCAGAGGTTCCCAAACTTTCTTGAATAAAGGCTCCTTGGAGAATCAGCATTTTATTCACGGCACCCCTAGGCCAAAATGTCTTATTGAGAAATTTGCAAAAATGATTAAATTAAGTAAATTGGGTCAGTTATGTGGTGCTGGACAGGGCTGTGATTGTTCGTCCACATATTTTATGATGGGCAAAACCAGTGCCAGTGGCTGCCAATTACATTCTACATTAATAATTTGATTGGATTCTGGACCGCCAACCCGAGGCATCCCTGGGTGCCACGGCACACAGTTTGGGACCATTGCAATAGTCCCTAGTGTATTGGTAGTTTGCGTACTTAATCATTTGGAGATCACAAATTGACTGGCTCCATTTTGTATGGGCAGCGGTACACTATGTAGTGGTACAGTACTTTTTTTTTTAATTTTATTTTTTTTTGTTATGGTTGCTATTGTTTTTTCTATGGTTACTAGACACCTATTTGTGATGGCTTTGTTTGAAATTACATTTTGTATTATAACTTTAAACATTGCAGTGCATGTAATGAATCATCCTGTAAGTGTGTCCTCCATAGAACTGACTCATTAGTAAACTGTTTCTCAATCCTCTGCTCTGGACACATAAAAACGTTATGTAGGGGCAATGAGCTAGTGAAGTGTTGCCTTATAAGTGAGAACATATGTACAAAGTTATCGCATGGATGGATTCTGCTCTCGTGTCCTGGTTATTGGAACATGGGATGTCTTTAAAAACGTAGGGCTGTGTGCTTTAATCCATGACAACCGATTAGATTGCAGTAGTTTAGAAAATGACAGCAGTTATCTGGTTGCCGTGTATTAAAGTACATTTGATTGCGCAACAGTGTACCTTTTTTTTTTTGTTTCATGTTTTCGTCATGCAGGCATAGGGTATATTATCTGTAAGCTCTTTGCATAGAACACCCCCATGTCAAAGGTTTTTGTGATGGTCAGCCAATAGCACAGTGGTTAACATGGCTGTCTTGAGGTGCTTGGCTATAACCCCTATTCTTACTGGGTCAGAATAGAGGATATGACTTCTATGGAGTTTATATGTTCTCCCCGTGTTTACTGCCACAAGGTGATAGATTAATGTTAGTCTGTATAACACTGCATAATATATATTGTACCCTGATGATGCATTAAAGAAGCATCGGCATTAAACTGCGTATGTGATATATTATAATAATACCTGAGTGCTGCTGTGCATTGGATACATTTTGATTGGGGTCCCAGGTTGGGATTATCTGTGGAAGGCATCAGAGGCGCTGGAGTTTTCTACATGTGAGTGCCGTCTGACAGTGAATATATATATATATATATATATATATATATATATATATTTTTTTTTTTTCTTCCCTTATTTTAGTTGATAAATTATGTGTAATGTAAGGTACGTGGAGCAGTTTTCACTTTCATTTGAAGTTTTCAGAATTGCTCTTGGAACACAGCATTTAAAGGACCGTGTTAGGTAATAATTATGTTCCAAAGTGCCCTTTCCCTTATAAAGGACAGCTCCCTTCCACTGAGCACCAGAAGCTGTCACTTAGCAGGTCCTCTAATAAGTACCTCTCAGTCCCGTCACAGTTCTGTCTGTGTAACCCAGATTTCACAGAGCAGACAAGGGATAGAGCCCTGACAGCTATTAAACCCATTCTATCTGATTGACTGCCCACTACTTCACGCAGTGTAATTATTTTTTTTTCACCTAAAGGATTAACCTGGCAGTGCCCTGATCTCCAAAATTACAGCCCCATGTTGTTATAGAGTACATGTCCTGCCAGCCAGTCTATCCGTATAACTGAGGCTTGCTGAAGAGTCACGCAGACCTCAAATGACTGTTCTTTCTGTGTATAGCAACCAAAGCACAGAGCCAGGAACATACACTGGATAGAATAGTCATAGGAAACATTTAGGTGAGCCTAATCTTTTTCCAAAGTTGACTTTGTAAGAGACATCTATTTATACACTTTATTATTAAAATGTTTGCTTATGCCAGTGGCTGGCAGCCATTATGTATCAAGGTGGTGGATACTGCAATGGATGCAACAGAACCATTATGCTTTGCTATGATGTGACATAGCTGCTGACTTTATGAACCGTGGGATCCTTAGATGTTTTACAGAAAAATAATGTATATTTTAGGCGCATCTTTCCATCCATTATGCTTTTGACAATACAGTCAAGCATACGAGTAGTGCATGTTAATACACAAGACATAGGCTGTGCTGTGTTTCAAAAATTTGAAACCTAGTTTCAACATTTTTAGACTGAAATAATGGGAGCTCTGCCATTGATTATATCTTGATGATATTATAGTCCTGGACTGTCTAACTGGAGGTGCTCAAATCAAAGACTTTTCGGTGCCAACCTTACTCAACAAAATCCGTAGATGCTTTACAGCATTGTTTTGTAATCCCAATTGCACAAGCGCATACCGGCCGGCCGGTACACATTAGACGTTCCGGTGTCAGACCACCCGATGTGTCGGTCCCTGTCACGTCCCACTACAGCCGCTTTAACCGATTGAGCTGCATGTAGGGCCGACCTGACGATGCGGCTGACGACCCCACGGAAGAGCGCTTTGCCCTACATAGTGGGTATACCCTACATGATTTTTTTTATTCCTATTCGTCGGAAATCGTCAAATCATTCAAATATCGTCTAGTGTGTTCCCAGCTTTAGATTATATTCTTATGTGCTGGAAATATATATTGTAGCAGAAATGGACACTTAAAATTGTCAATATGGATAATATAAGTGAATGGAATTTGACAGTTGCACAATGAAAGCATGGTAGATGCAGCGGTATGGTATACTGCCGTATGCCAGCCCACATCAGCCACTGTAGTGTGTATGTTTATCTAGATATATAATATTGTACAGTAAGTATTTCTTGTTGATTTGCCGGAGCCCTGATCTTTGTTTCCCTCCCAGATTATAGTGTCTAGCACAGGAATTTCAGACCATCCTATGTACTGTACAACAGCTGCTATTGTAAAAACTAGGCTGCAGAGCAGTTAAGCAGCCTGTTTGGAAACGCACCTTTCAGCAAGACCTGTTAACAAGAAGGGAGACTGTATGGGACAAATGTAATAGCCCACGATTTGTGTGATTCTGGCGAGATAGTCATTAGACTTGAAGCGCCACTTAGTTTTTAAATGCAAAACCAGGTTGTTCTTTGCCTTTAAAGCAACAATTTGTTTAATCTAACGACTATCTCGCAGTTTTTTGCGTCTGCTCCTGCAAATAGTTTTGTTTTTGTTTTTTTTTATATTTGGCATTATATTTGATTATGGTGGCTGCTAATTTTTGCAGTGTGCTTTCAGTGCAGTTTAGACTATATAGAAGCACAGCCCTCTTTGCCCTGATTTCACATGAAATATACACTCTTTACTTCAATGTCACTGTTATAATGCTGTTCTCCACAGCGGCTCAATTAATGTGATGCTTTATTGAAAAGAAGAAAAAACCCAAAGTGTTGTAGTAGTATTTCTTATTTTTATTAATAATAATCTCCCTCTTTTTCATATAAATTGAGCCATACACCCCAAATCAGACTGACCCAGGCTTGTCATAAATATATAATTATTATTTTTTTTTCTTTTGTCGAAGTCAAAAATATTAAATACACTACAAAATATGCCTTTTATATTTCAGACTTTAACAAAATCCCAGTTTACATTTCAAATTGGCCTAAAACACAATATCAGATTGTTCTGTCCAAAAACTTTTGATAGAACTTTAATTGATTGGGAGTGTAAATACTGTATGTTTGCTTCAATTGTTAGCTTGGACAATTGGAATTTGTTGGTGATCAAATAGACCCTGTACGGTAACTGTCTCTGGTCTGAAGAAAACCAACAAGAAGGTCAGATAACATACAGAATGGTAAGGATATGCAGCTCTTTAATTGTAGCTCCTGACTGCATTTTGTTTAACACACCCTGTTCATGCCATAATCTGTACATTTTACTATAAGTTGTATTCAAGATGTGTGTGTATATATATATATATATATATATATATATATATATATATATATATATATTTAGTACAGATCAGACATTTATATTAGAATTAATAGTGACATCTCTAATGCATTATATACAGTGCCTTGCAAAAGTATTCACCCCCTTTGCATTTTTCAAGTTTTGTTTCCTCACAACCTGGAATTAAAATGGATTGTTTGACGGTGTGCATCATTTCATTCACAGAACATGCCTACAACTGTGAAGTTGTATTTTGTTTTTTTGATATTGTGAATCAAACAACATTTAGGGCAACATAACAGAAAACTTCAGGGTGCATAACTATTCACCCCCCCCTAAATTCAGTACTTTCTCAAGACGCCTTTTGTGGCAATTACATCTGCAAGTTGCTTTGGCTAAGTCTCTATAAGCTTGCCACATCTTGCCCCTGGGATTTTTGCCAATTCCTCAAGGCAAAACTGCTCCAGCTCCTTCATGTTGGATGGTTTCCGCTTGTGAACAGCAATCTTGAAATCTGACCACAGATTCTCAATTGGTATTGAGATCTTTGATTTGACTAACACATTTAAATGTTTCCCCTTAAACCACTCGAGTGTTGCTTTAGCAGTATGCTTCGGGTCATTGTCCTGCTGGAAGGTGAACCTCCCTCCCAGTCTCAAATCACAGGCAGACTGAAACAGGTTTTGCTCAAGAATATCCCTGTATTTAGCAGCATCCATATTTCTCGACTTGAATCAGTTTCCCAGTCCCTGCTGCTTGAAAAACATCCACACAGCATGATTCTGCCACCACCATGTTTCACTGTTGGGATGGTGTTCTTGGGTTGATGGAATGTGTTGGGTTTGAGCCAGATATATAATTTTCCTTGGTGGCCGAAAAGTTCAATTTTAGTCTCATCTGACCAGAGCACCTTCCTCCATTTATTTGGGGAGTCTCCCACATGCCTTTTGGCAAACTCAAATTGTGTCTTCTTATTTTTATCACTAAGTAATGGCTTTTTTCTTGGCACTCTTCTATAAAGCCCAGCTCTATGGAGTGTACGGCTTATTATGGTCACATGCACAGATACTCCAGTCTCTGCTGTGGAACTCTGCAGCTCCTTCAGGGTTACCTTTGGTCTCTGTGCTGCCTCTCTGATTAATGCCCTCCTTGCCCTGTGAGTTTTGGTGGCATGCCCTCACTTGGCAGGTTTTTTTGTGGTACCATGTTCTTTCCATTTGTTGATGATGGATTTGATGGTGCTCCGGGAGATCATCAATGATTTGGATATTTATTTATTTTTATTTTTTTATAACCCAACCCAGAATTGTACTTCTCAACAACTTTGTCCCTGACTTGTTTGTAGAGCTCCTTGGTCGTCTTGGTGTGATGCCTCTTGATTAGTGGTGTTGCAGCCTCTGGGGCCTTTCAGAAAAGGTCTGTTTATACTGACAGATCATGTGACACTTAGATTTCACACAGGTGGACTTCATTTCACTAATTATGTGACTTCTTAAGGTAATTGGTTGCACATACCAATTTTCAGAATTTTATTTATAAAGTTTTTTTTATATATATATTTTTCTCATTTTACTTCACCAAATTAGACTATTTTGTGCAGATCCATCACATAAAATTCAGGTTAAAAAAATAAATAAATTACAGGTTGTAATGTAAAAAAAAAGGTAAAAAGCCAAGAGGGGCGAATACTTTTGCAAGGTACTGTATATCCTGGCTTTTGTGGCTCACACAATACAAACCTGCCTCCTACTAAATAATTTACAAATAGTAGTCACACATACAACCAACTGTTTACATCAAAGAACAAATGTATTAAAGAGTTACAAACCAGCTATACATATAGTCCAGGGACGGGACCACATGTTAACATCATGTTTGGGGTCATAATGAACAGAATTGTGTTAGCAGTAAGCCGGTGATTGCGAATAGATTGTCGCACATTGCAGCAAGCAGATATTAGCAAAGCTGGATTTATGTTTAATATAGTATATAACAATGGTTGATTTGAACTAGCTTTTTGGCGGGAACCCAGAGGTGAATATCTGCAACAGCATTCTGAGCCTAGGCATCGCCCACTGTTTGAACCAACCAATGACCCACAGTGAACTGGAAACATCCCGCCCCTGCACCAATGGAAGAAAACGCAGCCTGCTATTATACACGCCCATAATTTAACTGTATAAATTAGGCTCCCCTGGTCCAGAGAGTAGTAGCTGTATTCTACCGGTCATCTGGTGACGACTGTACTCTGGATCCAGGGAGCGCATGCAAACATATGTATACTGGTTTGTAACTCTGACGTTTTTTTCTGAATTGTTTTATACCACTGTATAACTTGTGATAATAATGTTATATCCTTTTAATACAATATTTACCTTTGTGCGTTGGACCACAGAAACGTGTGTGTGTTCACTTGTTTTCACCTAAGATTATTATACTGTGATATATGTGTGTACACACACACAGTCAGGTGCATAAATATATGGCACATAAGAAACCGTTGTAATTCCTACACCGTTCCCCTGATTTGGATGTAATTACCCTCAAATTAAATTTGAAAGTCTGCAGTTAAAGCACTTCTTGTTTGTTTCATTTCAAAGCCATTGTGGTGGTGAATAGAGGCCAAAATATGAAAATGCTGTCAGTCCCAATATTTGTGCGCCTGACTGTGTGTGTGTGTGTGTGTGTATAATATATATATATATATATAATACTGTAATTCACATTGTGTTTTGATACGAAGATAGCGACTATTACGCATACTGGTGGTGTTACAATATTGCGTATGCGTCACACGTTGCATACACTGCATCCACATTTGCGTATCGCCATACGCAAGGTGCGTACACTTGGCGTCAACAGCCGTAGAGAGATTTAATTAGGATTTCACACTTTCTAGTAGAAAATTTGATTACCTGTATCCCCAAATGGGTCACAAAGGGGAAGACGCCGACCAGATGTGTGTGGTCTAAGTGCTAACAGACCGGCAGTGAGTCAAGTTTATGAGGACCGGGACTGATTGATTGAAAGTGACCCTGTTTTGGATTTGAGTCCCATGATATAATATATATGTGTGGGTGTGTATATATAATATAATACAAGATATATATTTATATGTAGGTATGTGTATTCTGTGGTGCAAGTGTTTGTGTAAGTTCTCTGTTTTTTAGAAGTGGAGATGTTGCCCATAGCAACCAGTCGGATTTTACTTAACATTTATCTAACACCTTCTAGAAGATTGGGCAACATCTCCACTTCTAAAAACCCGCACTTTAGTAAATATACCCCATAGCGTCAGAATGAGGAGTGAAAGGCCCACCGGGGAAATGCAGTGGTAGGGGCCATCAGGCAGTGGGGCCTACAGGGAGAATGCAGTGGTAGGGGCCCTCAGGCAGGGGGGCCTACCTAGGATTTCCTCTGTACCCCTGTGGGCCAGTCCGACACTGTCTGTAATGCAAAATTACTGTTCTCTCTGGAAAGGAGGGGGGTGGAGATCTACATTGTTTGCAGCATCATGTCTCATGATATATGTAAAAGTAGGAATGGGTTTGTAATGCCGGCTGTTGGGATGCCTCCTGACAGAAAACCAACAGCGTCATCCCGATGGTTGGTAACATGGGTAAGTATACTTGCCCTGCCTTTTTGTAGCCTAACACTAACTCTCCCCCCTAGGGGTGCCTAACCCCGCTACGCTCCCTAATCCTATCTCTCTCCCCCCCCACCCACCCCGCGATGAACGCTAAGGGCGCCCCAGACTTGCCTCGTTCAGGCTGGCATCCTTCGGCGTTCCAGCGTCGGGATTAAGATGCCTATCCCTTGTCGGAATTCCCGATGTCTGTGCCGTATAACTACATCCCGTAAAAGTACAATTGCAATCTGTCCCTGGCTTCCCTTCCACTGCCCCTAGTATTCTCCTCCAAGCAATTACACTGTTTAGCTGTGCTCCTCACAATGACTGCCTGGGCAGGCGACTGTTACCAATTTGCAGCACTAAATTATCTTTTTCAATTTCGGCTGTTTTTATTTTACATCTCTGACTTGGCTGCAGCATATTTGATGGTTTGAATATAACAGGCTGGCAGGACCTCCTGTGAAACTTCATTATCAGAAGCAGCATCTGACGTATGGTTATTATGTAAGCTGCACCTCTCACAGAACTGGCAAATATCATTTTGTCAGATATGACCTTTTGTAGATTGCCCTGAGCTGTATTTTGGCTGAAAATAACTTTCACTGAGACTCTGGCATGAGGTGAATGAGATGTTACCATCCAGAAAGCCAGATGACTGTGGGATTGGGTGGATTTATAGAAAGCTGTCTGAGTGTCCATGTTCATTTAATATTCAGTTTGCTCTATTTATTGATAATCCTCCAGCGATTCCATAAAACCTATCTAAGCTGTGTGTTTCTGGATCATTATGCTGATTAGTAGCTTTTACTGTTAGATCTATTTTGTAGATACAGGTTGAGTCTCCCATATCCAAAATGCTTGGGACCAGGGGTATTTTGGATAACGGAATATTCCATATTTTGGAATAATTGCATATCATAATCAAGTGTCTTGGGAATGAGACCCAAATCTAAACACAGAATGCATTTATGTTCTATATACACATTATACAGACAGCCTGCAGGTCAGTTTATACAATATTTTTAATAATTTTGTGCATCAAAAAATGTTTGTGTACATACATGAAATTCATTTGTTTCATATACACCCTATACACACAGCCTGAAGGTTATTTTATACTGTATTTTAATAATTTTGTGCTTTAAACAAAGTTTGTGTACAATGAACCATCAGAAAGCAAAGGTTTCACTTTCTCAGTCATGCTAAAAATATTCCGTATTTCGGAATATTTGGATATGGGAGACTCAACCTGTACCCTTATTTTGTGTTTGACACAAGTTGGTTCACTTCCCACCTATGTGTTCTGTATATGTTTAGAATGTCAGTCATATTCTGGGGAAAGGTTTCTCCACACTGATCTGACTGCAGATAATGATCTAGTCTGCTTCTCAGTATCTATGTTCTGGTTAACTTGTGTTATAAACTTTATTTTGTTCTCAATGTGTGGGTGTGTTTTTGTTTTTGTATTTTTGGCAGACTGGTTCATTAGATCATGGTATTCCATTCTAGTACTCTGGGCTAGAGATGAGTGATGGAAAGTATAGGTCTAATTTTCACATGCTTCCCTGACAGATATTCGCCTAAAATGTTCCCAGTCATGCCCTAGCCTACTTCCTACAGCCTCTTGTGTACGTAGAAATTTTTTTTTTCTACGTAAAAATGTTTCTTTCTATTGGGGTTAGGGGGGGCCATAAGTGTAGACTTCAGTCCTGAAGGGTTCTGATGAATCTGGAAGGAGGTTACCTCCTGGGGTTCCCAGGCAGAGAACCCTGGCGATCTGTGATTCCTTACTGTGCACCCAGGCCCTAGCTCCAAATCTTCTGAAGCCAAACACTGCTTGGATGGTGCTAGATTAGTCTTAATGTCTGGGTGGAAGACCTAAAGCTGGGTACACGCGTAAAGATTTTCTGTCCAACCATCGAACTACTTGATTGGGTGGAATAAAAATCTGGTAACATATTAGTAACTGACGATCAGCAATTCTCTCCTAAATGCCAGAAAACAGATGAAAATGGACGTCAGACAAGTTTGTTAAATGTTTGATCTAAACAATTTGTTCAAACAGTTTTTGTCAATTTTCCGGCATTTGGGAGCAAATTGTTGATTGTCATTTGCTTTCATATCATTCCAGATTTTCATTCCAACCAATCAACTAGTTGGATGGCCGGGCAGAAAATCTTTACGTGTGTATGCACCTTAAGACCAACAGACACCAGGAGAGTAAATGGAAAGTGTTCAGGCTTGTGTACATGCCCTCCTACAATTAGTACACCACATTGGGGAGTTGATAGTTTGGCCAAGCAGTGCCTGTAGGTATAGTCTGAGCAATGCTGACAACCAGCGGAACCCCATAAGGTGTGATGGCAGAGTAACCCCAGAGTGAAAACTCTGTGTTCTGAAAATACTAGTGCGCCATGGCTGTGGCGTTATTTGCTTTCTTTGACATAATCTCTGAAGCATTAAAGCGATCTATAACTGGGCACATATGTTAAGTGTCACAGAACTGTGTAGTTAATATATATCACAAGAAGACCATACCGGATGTAACGCTTCATGGCTTACTGATTTTACCACATTGTGGCAAAATCATGTTCTGTTTTTCAAAAAAGAAGAACTGGAGTTGAATTCTGAACCTGTAAAACATGTACATTTTGGCAGAATACATTATTGCCTGTGTATATGTTTTCATGGTCTTAGCTGTGTCTAAATATAACTGTGTGAGGTTAAAGTTTATTCAAGGTGCTGTACTGGCCACAAACAGGTGATTGTTCTGTTGGGGGGAGGGCAGAGGGGATGTGTCTGGTATCTGTTCACTTCTGCTCCTGTCTCTGCATATTCTAATCCTCTCTCTGGAGTACGTGCAGGAGGCGCCTGAACCTCCAACAGAAAGACTTTATATGTACAACTAAACCAAGACAAAACACAGCTGTTACAGACATCACAAAAGTATGATAAAGGAATCCACTGTTAAAATACGGGATCTGTATTATGATCAGTGCTGGACCCACCGTGTTTTAATGAGGCAGAGACGTCAGAGGCCCTAGGCAAAATACAGCGTAGGGCCCTTCCCCCCCCACTGGATGCGAACACATATTTATAAGTGTGTCTGTGACAACTTTTTACAGCTCTTCTTCTGGACATCTGGTTCTGGCTCAAGTTTCAGATCCACATAGGTTTGAAGGATAGTGAGGGACCAGCCATCGGGATGAAAAGCACCCCAGTAGGACTGATACCTTTTTATGGCCAGAGACCACATTGATAATCGCTTCAATGCTTGTCACCTGCTAGGCCAGGGGTGGGGAACCTTTTTTCTGCCGAGGGCCATTTTGATACATATAACATTATTTGCAAGGCTGGTGGAGGCCATGCCCTCTCTGTGACATCACATGGGGGCGGGGTCACAATTGTCAGTGACCATCTGAAGGGTCCTAAGGATGCTCCAGACGGCACTGCTGCATAGATTCTGGCTGCAGGGTGCCATTTTAGGCACCCTGATAGCCAGATGAGGTGGAAAAAAAAAAGCTCAGAGGGCCAGACCAAATGATTCCGCGAGCCTTATACGGCCCCCAGGCCTGAGGTTCCCCATCCCTACGCTAGGCGATTTAGGCCTCCGTTCTCTGCTACCTAGGTTGCACTATAGATAATCCAGACCTGTTTGAATCATGTTTGTTTCCATATTCTGAGATTTGTAAAGTTTTCTCTGAATGTCTTGCAAATCTGTTAGTCCTGGGGCCTTGTTTGCAGAACTGCCTGACGCACACCCTTCTATTTAGAAAGTAGTATGACATGTATACCCCCTATCTTTGGCCATTCCCAAGTGAGATTAAAAGGAGTACTATGAACATGTTGACCCTAGCTAATCATATGCTGCATACACACGGTGCAACCTGCACAACCAAAGATGTCGCTGATAGATTTCTCTCCAACTTTCTGTGGTGTGGGGCAAACTATTTTGGGTGTACACACTGATAGACATCTATGATAGATATTTCAGTGAAGTCATGTCTTTACAGGCAAATCTTGACAAAATCGTCCAAGTTGGCCTGTATGTATGGTCGACTACAGATATCATTATCGTTCAGGAAAATCGTCCTGTGTATGCAGCATAAGGTTTGCAGCTAATCCAGTACTGGATGAATTAAGAATCCAATAGAACAAGGTGCAATGCTGCTTTAAGGAAATAACTTGCCAACTCTCCCTGATTGCTCCCATTATGAAGCGTGCGTGGCGTCCCTACCTCATCTGACACCCAGTGTGGGGAGTAGTGATTGCTGGGCTAGTAGTTCACACGGCAGAGACGCGCGCCGGGAGAAGGGGGCGTGGCCTCATGGCCCGAGCTTTGTTTTTGTCACACCGGGGACCACCCTTGCTGAAGTGCCAGCTCCCTCACTGTGTCAGGAGTCGAGTGCTGCACGTAATTCTACAGTGCAGCACCTGGCTCCTGCCACTGAGGGGGGAATCTGCACCTTGGTGTCACCCCCTTGTGACGCCACTGTGTGTGTGTGTGTGTGTGTGTGTGTGTGTGTGTGTGTGTGTGTGTGTGTATATATATATATATATATATATATATATATATATATATATATATATATAATATATATATATATATATATAACTTTTTCAACGTTTCTGGGCTATCAAGCCCCGTCATCAGGAAAACATAAGCACAAATACAAATTCCAGCTTACCTTATATCCCCACCAAACATATATAAGGTAAGCTGGAATATGTATTTGTGCTTCTGCATTCCTGATGACGGGGCTTGATAGCCCAGAAACGTTGAAAAAGTAAAATCTCTTTGTTCATAGTACTGCAGTGGCGTGTTGTGTTCTGCCGTTTAGGCATTACAGTTGATACATACTTGATTTGTCCAAGGGCACGCAGGCAAGTGCTTAAGGAATGGGGAGTGCCGAACCTATCTGCGTGTGTGTGTGTGTGTGTGTATATGTATATGTGTGTGTGTATATATATATATATATATATAATATTTCTATTACATATTTTTACACAAATAGAATCATTGGTATCATTTCCCTGCATTGGTTATAAGGCACAATGGCTACATGCATTTTCTGAAAAGTATCAATGTGTTTACATGTACAAATGGATCTTACTAACTGCTTTGGGGCTCATTTACATTTGGATGTGGATCAGTTTTATAATGCGTCTCTCAGCTGTAGCAGTACACGCCCACTTTAACGCTCATAAGTGTGGCTTTCGCAATCTCCCTGATATGCTTTTCAAAAGTAGGCAAGTATGGTGTAACTGTATATTTCTTGAATATTTGTAAACTATAAATGAATAGGTTACTTGATTGAAAGCTGGGAGTTTGGAAGCTGCTTTATCCACTTCACATTACTTGTAGTATGACGTGGAGTAAGCAGTTTCCTCAGCCTCTGTAATCTATCAATCACATATGGGAGCTGCACCCAGCTGGACAACTATATCCTCCAGGGTGTTTTTAGAAAACTGGAGAACAGGTTCAAATGAAAGTTGTTTTTTTTTTTTTTTTTTTTTTGCAAAGGTGTGCTGTAGGTCCGACCGTCACTGCAGCAAGAAAGTTATATGGTTTCGAAAACAAAATGTCTTATCATGAATACATACATCTTCCCAGACTTTACATATGCAACCAGGGTCCTCTTAAGAGAGGAGGGGACCCGTGTGCACTCCCCGTGCAGGACCCCCTCCTCTCTCTCCGACGGCCGACTGACGCGGCTGGCCAGCACCGGAGCATTAGTAGACTCCGGGCACTAGAGTGTGTCCGGAGTCTACTGCGCATGCGCAGAACGCTGGGAAAATGGACGGCGGCCATTTTTCGGTTTTCTGAGCAGCGCTGACACCCGCCGCGGGACCACAGGCAGGTAAGTTTAAAATAATATGGGTGCAGTGTGTGCGGTGCGGGGCCCCCCTGGACCCAAGGGCCCATGTGTCCCGCACACACTGCACCCATTATAGATACGCCACTGCATGCAACGATGTACATATACATAGAACAAGTGTTCTATCAATGAGCATTAGACTGAAATTATCATGAGCAAATTGATTTTCCTGGGTTCTGCATATGTAGCAGTAAATTGTGGTATAGAGCAGTGATTTCCAAACTCAGAGCCCGATTCACTGCAGATCGCTGCTGCGATTACGCACGCAGTTCAACTGTGATGATATGCTAATACATTGCGATTGCAATGCCCTCGCAGCACTGCACAGGGACGCCAATTTTACCTTATACACATCTGTAACACTTAGCAGAATAGCAAAACCATCAGTAGCATCGCAGCCTCACGCACAGTTGCACAAGCCCTGACCTTACTCAGAAATTGCTAACAGCCACGCACGCTATGAGACCTCACACTGCGTAGGCTATCGCAGTGGATAATTTATGTATGCCCCGGAGACACCACTGGCACACCTGCATAGGACCGAGTTTGAGAACCTGTAGTCTAGTGTGTACAAGACATGTGTATCTAGAGGACCAAGTTTGAGGAGCCCTGGTATTGGAGATTTATTTCTGTCATCTGATCATATAGCTCTTTACTCTTCAGTATCGTTCAACCATTTCTTAGCCCAACTCCCAAAGCCACTGAGAGTCCTATCCATGCTAGTTTACTGAAATAATGAAAAAAAAAAAAAAAATCTTTTAGATAGAGAGATAGAGATATATATATATATTCAGAATTTACATATTTATTTTAGCAACTTGCTATTTAACACTCATAATATTTAAGAGATGATAAATCTAATGAACATAATAGAGATTTTTCTTTTCTTGACTGAGACATGAGTATGGCACAAGTTCTTTTCATGTTCAATGCAGAACAGTTTTTTTGTTAATTGTTGCTTTTTGTTTTTTAATAAGTGTCTGTGATTGTTTTTTTTATTTCATGTTTGGTTTCTCGCCTCTTGTTGTAGATCCCGGTATATAAGCACAGAACTCGGCATCAGAGAGCGGCTCTTTGTTGGAGTCCTAACATCGAAGACCACCTTGAACACCCTGGCAGTTGCTGTGAATCGGACCTTAGGACATCGACTTGAGAAGTTGGTCTACTTCACAGGGATGCGTGGCCGGAAACTTCCTCATGGCATGACTGTGGTGACCCATGGAGATGATCGACCCATCTGGAACATGTATCAGACGATGAAGCATTTGTTGGATCATTATGTGCAGGAATTTGACTGGTTTTACCTGGTGCAGGATGACACCTACACAGAAGCCCACCGGATTTCCAGACTGGCTGCCCACCTTAGCATAGATGCTGATCTCTATCTTGGTCGGCCTGAGGAATTCATTGGCGGTGACACTGAGGGAAGGTACTGTTATGGCGGTTTTGGTTACTTGCTTTCTCGAAGCCTTTTGAAAAAGCTCCAGCCACACTTGGAAAGCTGCCGTAATGACATTCTTAGTGCCAGGCCTGATGAGTGGCTAGGGCGATGCATCATCGATTACACACATGTTAACTGCAAGGAGGAGCATGAGGTTAGTATCATCAATTAAATCTTTATCTATGATGGATAGTGAGTTACATTCATGTAGCATTTTGGCCACTAAAGTGCTTTCTGTACGAAAGGCCAATGGCCTTATTGCCATAAAAACTTTGGATTTCACTTTTTTGGAAGTAAATACAATATTTGCATTAAACTGTATCAAATGCTGCCTATATAACAGTCTGTGCCATTGACACATTTTATCATGTTTGTAAGTAGTGATTTTCACGGAGTAGTGTGTTTGGCATGTTGTTTTGGCTAGACCGCTACATGTGTAAGTAAAACATTGGAACGTGCATGTCTATGCAGATGTAGAAGAGTTTGTTTTCTCACCTTGCAGCATTGGAACCTCCACAATAAGAGGGTTTATAAGGCTGCCTTTGTATACTGTACTGACAGCCTGCAGATACATTGGGGTCCTTGTACTAGTAAGATCTGGAATTATCAGATCTGAACACCGACTAACCCTGTCATTTTCTGATGCAGTTTAAAAAGATAAACTTTTGTGCTATTGTGGTTAAAACTAATGAAGTCTACACTAACACAAAATTAATAATTATTATTATTTCTAAAGAGCCACAAAGGTTCTGTAATGCCTTAAGCATAATTTACAAGTCTCTGCAATAAGTAACAATGCTTCACAACCCTAAAAAGAAGGGATTGAGTCGTCACTTAAGTAACGTCAGTAGAGAGCTAACATTTTATCTTTTAATAACTTTTGCTAAGTTGTGCACCCATAAACCACTGACTAATAGTAATGGATGTTGTCCGGCTTCTACAGTCCTATCTGACTTGCAGAGCTGTTGTGTCTTCCATCTCATCAGTGCGAAGTATGAAATGATGGCTTGTTCCAGATGTTCCCTAAGGGTGTTTTGTTTTAGGTGTTTGTGGCTGATGGATAAGTGGGAGAGATCGCACCCACACCCCACTGTCTCTTCCAGTTTTTGTAATGGTCAGCTTCTCATTCTGTGGTTTTGGCAATAATCCAGGTTTGTGAAGGGGACACATTGTATAGGAATCTGTTGCTGGATCATGTGTCAGGAGTAAGTGCCATTAGATTAAGGAACTGCAGTTATGGTGTCTGTGATCCTTCCCCCATAGATGTATGAAATGCATTTATTGACCACTCTGAACGACCCGATCATCTTGTCTGTGCAGGGAGTACGATACCGTTACTTTGAACTGGGAAAGAATGCTGACCCTGAAAGAGAAAGTGACCCCCGTTTTAAGATAGCATTCACAGCCCACCCAGTTCTGGACCCCGTGCAGATGTATCGTCTTCACAAGCACTTCGCCCAGTTAGAGCTGGAGAAGACCTACCAGGAAATTGAACAGCTGCAGGTGAGTGGGGCGCCCCCCCAGGTCTGCCACTGTACTGCTGCATGGTTGACTACACTTAAATGAATCCTACACCAGGGACCTGTCATTCACTGTTATAACAGAGTAAGGGTTTGTTAGCACTTATTAGCTGTTAATGCTGTTCATTCACTATTAAATGCCAGAAAAGATCAAAAATGCGATGATTAGTTACAGTAGATAAAATGTTAGAATGCAGCACAATATGGCTCCTCCAGGCTCCTGTCTTCAGATAACAAAGTGACCCTTTTCCTGAAATGAGCATTATATGGGTGAATTTATATATACTGTACTATATTCCAGGCAGCATGGCAGCGTTAGTCTAGTCTGTAAGGCTGTGGCCTATTTCAAATTGTAATCTGTCTCAATGTTTGTTAAGATGCAGGTATAAAGGCATACATTTTGGTTGAAGAGTTTCTTCACTGTGTAGTTTTC
This sequence comes from Taudactylus pleione, assembly GCA_031769625.1. Lineage (NCBI taxonomy): Eukaryota > Metazoa > Chordata > Amphibia > Anura > Myobatrachidae > Taudactylus > Taudactylus pleione. The sequence continues at coordinate 6,046,806 of JAUIMM010000121.1, forward strand.
TCTCGAAGTTCATACACTCCTCCACTTCACATCTCAGTGCTTCATAGTACTATTTTTAGCTAGTGAAAAGAAGTTTGGCTTGTCCATATTTGCTTTAGTGTTACATGTCTCGGTGGAACAGTAAGTGGCACAAAAGGTTTAGAATAGTTTTCTGCCTTCCCTTTTGCACTAAGGACTTAATACTCAACCCAGAGACCTCAAACGGTTATGTGGCGCTTAGCTTTAACTTTAATACATCATGAAGGACCAGTAAAACTAGTTTCTGCAATGTATGGTATGCAGAGCATTGTTTGATGTTTTCCCTTGAGAATCTGTGTGCTTGACATGATTACCAAACAACACCAATTTTTCTACTTCAGGGTCCATAGGGTAGCCACAGGATACCTTGGGGTATAGGTGTGACGTCAATCATTGGGCACCATAGAGTTAAGCTTTCAGCCTCCCAGGATGCACTAGGGTCCCCCTCCTATACCCCGCCCCCGAGCCAAGGCACCTCAGTTTAGTTTGGTGCCCGGCCGGAGCCGGGTGCACCTGTTGGAGTGGGGGCTAGAAGAGCCCCTGAAGCTTTTTCTTCATGCAGCTGTGGCTGCACATCTGGATGAACAGCATGGACAGTCAGTTCTGACTTCCATGCTGTCTTCCCTACTCCCCCGCCGGTACCAGAACGCCGGTACCGATCCGGGGATGCTGGTGAGCATCTGGGGTCACAGCTAGCGGTGACCCCAGATGTTCCGGACCATGGCCGGATTCAAGGGGGACAGCAGGTAAGCAGCGGGGTCCCGCGGTGGGTCCCCGCTGTCACATGGTCCAGAGTCTCCAGGCAGGGGGCTCCCTGGGGACTGGCTGCAGCGTGGAGCCAGGTATTGAACCTGAGCTTCCACTACCCCCTGGGACAGCGGACCGCAGCAGAGCGGTAGCGCTGCGGCGTCCCGGGGGTTAAATGCATGCCAGGGGAGCGCGCCTTCCCTGTCTCACAGCCGGCGCCTCCCCCGCTGCACACAGCCCTCTCTGCACACTGCCGACTGGTCCTGTAGCAGCGCTCCTCCCCCAGGCCAGCCTCCTCTCTGCTCCTCGGCGGCCATCTTTCCAACGCATGGTGAACGCTGCTGGAAGCGCTGGACGGAAGCATCGTGGTCTGGGTCCCCCCGCATACCTCTCCTCCGATTTGGGTCAGGTCTGTGTATGCTGCGCTGTGTCCTACCAGGCCCTGTGTCTGCGTAGTTGAGTGATCAGTGCTGTTAGTACAGGAATTGATTTTTCTTTGCATTGTATGTGACTGTGCTAGCGCTGCTGCCTGTAACTTTTCTTCTAACTGTCAGCTTTATTACTGTCCCTGTCCTTTCTGCTAAGCCCTTGCGGTGCGGTGCTGCAGGGTGGTCTCTCGCCTATTTAATATATAATTGGTGAGAGGGGTCACATACTTGGTGCCATCATGTCTGAAAGTGATTTTCCTCTCCGACTACAGTGTGTACGTGTAAAGTACCGTTAGCGGAGGGGGAGGGTAGCGCGGAGGGCCTCTGCCGGCAGTGTTTGTCTATGGCGCGGCCTATTACGGTTACAGCACCGGTACAGGAGCCGCCCTGGGCTTGTTTCGCTCAGGCGCTTACAACCTTAGTGGGCCAGTTAGCTCCGCAGCCCGCGTTTCCGCCGATGGGTTTGTCCCAGCAGTCAGTGGTGTCGTCACCCATGCAGGGTTTCCCACGACAATTGGTGGTACCCCACAGTCTCCCTATTTCCCCGCTCCCGGTTTCTCAGGAGCCGGCGTGGGTTAACTCCCTGACGAGTTCTGTACAGCACTTGTCGGATGTGTTGCAAGGGGAGTCTGTGATGCGGCCACATAAACGGCCGGTGGCGTCTGTCGGCTCCTTATGAGGATGACGAGGGGACGTCTGATGATGCGGAGATTCTGGATCCTTACGATCAGGAACCTCTCCATACTAAGGACGCTTACGCTAAGTCCAAGGTATATATTCCTGGACTTATTCGGGCAGTCCGCACAGCCTTCTTGATTGAGGACGAAGTTCCCCCAGCGGCTAAATCCAAGTATGCCTTTTTTAAAGATCTGAAGAGCGATGCCACAGTCTTTCCTCTTTCGGGTCAGTTAGTGGACCATTTAGAGGAGGCGTGGAAACAGCCTGGCAAAAGATACCAGCCGCAGAGGCGCCTGGCAGTGGCTTATCCGTTCGCGGATAATTATTTTGCAAAGTGGGAATCCCCTCCACAGGTGGATTCTCACGTGACCCCTCCCTTAAGGATGCTACGGACTGCAAGGTGGAGATCTGCCTGAAGTCCGCTTATTCCCTTGCGGGGGGGGGGGGGGCAGCACGGCCGGCTATGGCCATTTGCTGGGTTGCCGGAGCGATTGAGCGCTGGCCGGATTTATTAGAGGCGTCTTTTGATTCTGACTGTCCGGCCAAACAGGCGGAGTTGATTGGTTATCTCCGTGATTCGGACACTTATATCAACGAGGCGGCCTTAGACATTAGTACTCTGGTGTCTAGAATTTCCTCAGCAGCGGTGGCTGCTCGTCGCACCTTGTGGCTGCGATCCTGGAAGGCGGACGCAGATTCCAAAAAGGGTTTGGAGGCGTTGCCATTTACCGGAGAAGTTCTCTTCGGCCCGGATCTGGATAAGATTGTGGCCACGCTGGCGGCAGCCAAATCGGCTTGTCTCCCGTCGGCTGCTGCTCCTTCTGGTTCTGGACCATCGTCCTTTCGGTCTTATAATGCCCAGGGCAGACCCAAACCACAGTCTTTTCCTCGACAGGCTGGCCCTAAGAAATCGGCCAAGCCCCGGAAGCAGGCATGGAGTACCAGACGTCCGGCCCCTAAGCCAGATGACAAGCCTGCGGCCTGACGGTCCGGGCCTCCCTTTGGGGGATCCCAAAGTGGGAGGCCGCCTGCTGCAGTTCGCCCAGTGTTGGTCGGTCACTACGACAGACACTTGGGTTCTCGAGGTGGTCTCCCACGGGTACGCCCTCTCTTTCCGGCACAGACCCCCGGCTCGATTCTTCACCACGAGTCTACCATCAGACCGGAACAAGGCTACGGAGCTGCGGAAGGTATTGCACACTATGCTCCAGGCTGGAGTTATAGTGCCTGTTCCATTCTCCCAGAGGGGCCAGGGTTTCTATTCAAATCTTTTTTTGGTACAGAAACCCAATGGGTCGTATCGTCCGATTCTCAACCTCAAAGCTCTCAACAAGTCTTTGCGGGTGCCGAAGTTTCGGATGGAGACCCTACGGTCCATCATTCTGGCGCTGGAACCTGGGGACTACATGGTGTCATTGGACATACAGGACGCTTACCTGCATGTCCCTATTCTTTTGCGCCATCAACAGTTCCTCAGGTTTGCAATCCTTTTGGCCTGGCAACAGCACCACGTGTGTTCACCAAGGTGATGGCGGTCATGGCGGCTTCTCTGCAGCTGCAGGGAGTCCGCATGTTGCCATACTTGGACGACCTTTTATTGGTGGCAGGATCTCCAGAGCTCCTTCTACGCCACTTGGACCTGACCATTGCGCTACTGCAACGGCACGGCTGGCTAATCAACTGGCAGAAGTCCACTCTAATCCCGTCTCGGCGGATTCTGCACCTCGGAGCTTCGTGACGGGGGAGAAGATCTCTGCTTTACAGTCGAGGGTGCGCAGTTGTCTGCACAGCCGCCGGGTGTCTCTACACTCGGCGATGAGGTTACTGGGCTCCATGGTGTCGGTGTTCGTCATGGTGGAATATACCCAGTTTCACTCCAGACCTCTGCAGCACCTCATCCTGTCCAAGTGGAACGGGCTGCCTCAGTCTCTGAAGTCCCAGACGATTGTGATCACCCCGGAGGTTCACCTGTCCCTTGCCTGGTGGTTACAGACGACCCATCTCAGCAAGGGACGTCCGTTCTGGGTTCCAAATTGGGTCCTGTTGACAACGGACGCCAGTCTTCGGGGCTGGGGAGCAGTTTCGGGTCCACACTTGTTCCAGAGCAGGTGGACGCCGACAGAAGCGGAGCTTCCAATCAATATCTTGGAACTCCGGGCGGTCTTCAATGCTCTCCAGCAGGCACATCGGTTTCTCCAGGGTCGTCCGGTACCGGTCCAGTCGGACAACGCTACCACTGTGGCCTACATAAACAGGCAAGGAGGAACCCGAAGTCGGGCGGCTCTCGTGGAGGTCTCTCGGATCCTGGTATGGGCGGAGCGCAATCTTCCGGCCGTATCAGCGGTCTTCATCCCGGGAGTGCTAAATTGGGAGGCGGACTTTCTCAGTCGCCAGGACGTTCATCCGGGGGAATGGTCCCTGCACCCGGACGTTTTTCAACTGCTGGTGGACAGATGGGGTCTTCCAGAGATCGACCTCATGGCGTCCCGGCACAACAACAAGTTGCCGGTGTACGGATCTCGCACGAGACGAAGGGGCGTCTCTGGTGGATGCTCTGTCCGTCCGGTGGACGTTCCGGTTCGCATACCTGTTCCCTCCGGTCTCCCTTCTTCCACGGGTAATCCGGAAATTCAAACAGGAAGGAGGGACGCTCCTGTTGATAGCTCCCGCGTGGCCCAGACGGCACTGGTTCACAGACCTTCAGGGCCTGTCCGTGGACAGTCCTCTGCGGTTGCCGCTACGACCGGACCTTCTGTCACAGGGTCCTTGTCTTCACCCGGACCTGACTCTGCTGTCTTTGACGGCGTGGCTGTTGAGACAGCCATGCTGAGGTCCAGGGGGTTTTCCAGCTCTGTGGTGCGTACCATGTTACGAGCTCGGAAGCAGTCTTCCGCGAGGATATACCATCGCGTGTGGCATACGTTCTTCCAGTGGTGTCGACCGAGAGGTTATGCACCGCGGGAATTTCGTCTGTCTCGGATACTCGCCTTCCTACAAGCGGGACTAGATCATGGGCTTCGCCTTGCTTCTTTGAAGGTACAGGTTTCGGCCCTGTCTGTCTGGTTTCACCGTAGGATTGCTACAATCCCGGATGTGCGCACCTTTATGCAAGGTGTTCTCCGCATTCAGCCGCCCTTTGTTCCACCTGTGGCGCCTTGGGATTTGGCTGTGGTCCTGAGGGCTCTCCAAGGACCGCCGTTTGAAACACTGGGCTCAGTGGCTCTTAAATGGCTAACAGCTAAGACTGTTTTCCTTCTGGCTATTGCTTCAGCCAGACGTGTTTCTGATTTAGGGGCTCTTTCTTGTAAACCCCCTTTCTTGGTTTTTCATGGGAACAGGGCAGTGCTCCGCACTCGGCCCGAGTTTCTTCCCAAAGTTGTTTCCCAGTTTCATGTTAACGAGGAAATCGTTGTTCCGGCCTTTAACTCACCTGGTCTTTCAGTGGGTGAGGCCTCTTTGGATGTCGTGCGGGCCTTAAGGACTTATGTTGACCACACTTCTTCGTTTAGGAAGTCGGACGCCTTGTTTGTCCTCTATGGCTTCCTTAAAAAGGGTTGGCCTGCTTCAAAGCAAACTTTGGCGGCCTGGATCCGTATGGCTATTTCTGAAGCTTATCTTCATGAAGGCCTGCCGGTTCCTCCTTCTGTGAAGGCTCATTCCACTAGGTCTGTGGGTCCTTCGTGGGCAGCTCGACGTGGTGCCTCTGCAGTCCAGATCTGCAAGGCTGCTACGTGGTCCTCTGTCCATACCTTCGTGAGGTATTACAGGTTTGACACCTTCGCCTCTCAGGATGCTTCCTTCGGGAGGCGGATTCTCCTTTCTGCACAGGAGCGTCCCCACCCTTAAAGGATACTGCATTGGGACATCCCCAAGGTATCCTGTGGATACCCTATGGACCCTGAAGTAGAAAATGAGATATGGTAAGAACTTACCCTTGTTATCTCTATTTCTACGAAGTCCATAGGGTTCCACAGGACTCCCGCCCTGTCGCACCTGTGCTGCAGATGGGCTTTGCTCTGGTCACCGGTTTTTCCGTCTCCCTCTGGTGAGAATGTGAATCTTGTGTGTGTCCAGATCTTTTTTTTCTCTCTCTTCCTTCTCCTCCTCCGGCCTATGGCTTGGTAACTTACTGAGGTGCCTTGGCTCGGGGTCGGGGTATAGGAGGGGGACCCTAGTGCATCCTGGGAGACTGAAAGCTTAACTCTTTGGTGCCCGATGACTGATGTCACACCTATACCCTAAGGTATCCTGTGGAACCCTATGGACTTCGTAGAAATAGAGATAACAAGGGTAAGTTCTTACCATATCTCATATTTGTTTTATTTCCTGATTTTTGGAACCTTTTTATTAGAGGACCTATAATTTCACCACACAATGAGGCTCGCATACAATTCCTGCTCCTAGAACACAGTATGCGGAGATCGAGCACATTCATGATTGACCGCAATCATACATCATTAGAAATACTTTCAAATCATTGCATGTTCATTCCAGTCTATTGATAACTGGTCGTTGTAGCTGGTTTTAAAATATAATGTTAGGCTATCAGTACAAATGATCTGCTTTCTTTCTGAGCTATTCTGTTCTATATACTGTTATCTTTAAAAATAATAAAATGAAAATTCTGGTATCTTCTATTTACAGCGAGAGATCCGGAATACAAGCAGCCTTTCTATAGAGGGAGAACAATCTGCCACGTGGCCCCTGGGGATCAACTCTCCTTTTCAGCCCCAGACACGCTTTGAAGTTCTGCGGTGGGACTATTTCACGGAGGACCACACTTTCTCTTGCATTGACGACTCTCCAAAGTGCGAGTTAATCGGAGCTGACCTTGCTGATGTGACCGATGTCCTTAGCACAGCCGTTGATGAATTAAACCGCAAATACCAGCCTGTGTTGCATGTGCGCAAACAGCAGCTCCTGAATGGATACCGCCGTTTTGACCCAACGCGGGGCATGGAGTACACGTTGGACCTTCAGCTGGAGTTGGTGACTCAGAAAGGTCACAGTCGTTCTATAACTAAGCGTGTCCATCTGGTCCGTCCACTTAGCGAAGTAGAAATCATCCCTATGCCATATGTGACAGAGGCCAGTCGCATCAACATTATCCTACCCCTGACTGCACAGGACCGAGAACATGCTTTACACTTCCTCCAAGCCTTCACAGATATCCAGGGCAACGAGAACTCCCTTCTCACTCTGCTTTTCATTTACGATCCTTTCCAAGCTCAGCAGGTGAGCCAAAATGATATCTTTGCACAGGTCAAGAGCCACATATCAGATTTAGAGCGGAAGTATCATGACATAAAGATCCCATGGATCAGTGTGAAGACAGACGCCCCTTCTCAAATCCGACTTATGGATATCATCTCTAAAAAGCACCCGGTAGACACTTTGTTTTTCCTGGCAGGTGTAGGTAGCAGGGTCACCACAGAGTTTCTTAACCGCTGCCGCATGAACACCATCAACAATTGGCAGGTCTATTTCCCCATCCACTTCCAGGGGTACAAACCTGAGGTGTCTGAACATGGACAACAACCTCCACTGGCAACCCTGGAACTAGTGCGAGATGCTGGACGGTTTGACAGAGATGTATTTGATGAAGCCTGCTTCTACAATGCTGACTACATGGCCGCGCGCACAAAAATGGCAGCCGATGCTCAGGAAAATGAGGAAATCTTGGAGATGCTAGACATATACGAGATGTTTATTCGTTACTCTGGGCTCCACGTCTTTCGGGCTGTGGAGCCAGCTCTTCTACAGCAGTACCGCCCACGGGCTTGTAACCCACGTCTCAGTGAGGAAATTTATCACCGTTGTGTGCAGAGCAATCTGGAAGGACTGGGCTCTCGTTCCCAGCTAGCCATGCTGTTATTTGAGCAGGAACAGGGGAATAGCACCTGACCGGAACCTTGAAACAGACTGCCTGAGACCCAGTGTGGTCAAGGGGCCTTGGAGAGACCTCAAACTGCTCTAACCTTACAACGGACACTGATATAGGTGCTAGGAACAGAACTCTACATACACTCCAAACTTCCCCTGTTACAGCACAAGGTCCGTATGTGATCTTGACATACGAGACCACTCTATGAAGAATCGTTCACGTTGGACGTGAGGGGACATCCCCTTCAATTAGAATTGCCAGCAGCATTAATTGTGCTTGTGCCCTGCTCTGCCATCATCACTGCACCTGGTACCTGTTCAAATTCTGAAGGATATGTGACTTCTACCCAGGAGCTTGGTGTACTCTGTGCCCATGTTTTCTTTCATTTTTACAAAGAAGGCATTTACCGGAATAGTACACTTGAATATAGTTCCCAAAAAAACTCAGATACTTGTGAACATTTTAATTTATCTCTGTGGTCCATTTTTGCTTCTAGAAGACTTTTATTTTATGTAGACCATAAGTAATAAGACTGTGCTGTCATGTGTGGCACAAACCTGGCTTGTAGCATGCTTCAATGCATAACTTGCGCTGATGCTGCATCCAGTAAGGCTGACCTGTTACAAACTGCTTTGGCCTATGTGTGTCGGCCAGCTTGCCATCTGTCCTGATGTGTGTCTGTGTTTTTCCGGTTAGACGTTTTTGTCTATGCTGAGCCCCGCTATACTCCCCACCTCAAAGTCACTCCAAACATTATTAGTTTATCTTAATTATTATTATGCAACTTCACACTCTGTCAGATGCAGCTAATACAGTCTCCTGCCTAATACGGCCCATGTTTTTAGATATTGTGCTCATGGTTTAATGCAACTTTGAAACACTCCCACTACCCATTCCAGACTAGGACAAATTTCTTTGCAGTGTCAGACAATCTCCAATCCTTCAATCTACGGTTTCCTCCTTAACCCTTATGTGTATATTTATGTGTGTGTTTGGGTGTTGCCCAATGTGTTGTGTTATGTTTTAATTGGACTTAAAATTGCTTTTTGTATTGACATTTTACATTACTTGCTCGCTGTTGCCGCAATCAGCTTCACCTTATGATGAAGAGGTTAATCTGAAACTGACTGTATTGATTTTTACACTGGGGACGGAGGAGGTGCATGCGAGTTTCTATAATCGGGGAAATGGTGATCGTGGAGACTCCCTTTTATTCTTTTTGTACAATGAATCTGGAAGAACACCGCAGGCGCCTCTAGAAAGCAATCATTTTATATTATAAATCTATTTAATATTTTGGGGTTTTTGTCATTTGATTTAAATCTACTACTTTAATAAAAATGCAACAAAGAAATCTCCTCTGACCTGTTTTGTTAACCTTTGATGCTTGTTATTGAGTTGACCTGTATAATATTGATCTAGTAGATTAGTTTAAGTTGAACATCACATTAACAGACCTATCTGACAGTATACAGCTAAGTCAGTGGAAGGTCTCTGCCTGTGTAACATGCGGCCTGATTCAAAGTTTTACGCTATTCCGATGCTTACCGAGTTCAGTGGTTATCAGTAAACTGCATGCGTCAAAGACCATTACTGTAGTGGCTCGCAGTGACTTTATTTGCAGTGTGATTGACAGTCTGAGAGTGTTTTGGGAAGGTAACGGGAAGTGGTGGCAAGGAACTCAGGCGTGTTGCAACAGTTTCCTGTGTATGTCTCACTTTGTGACAGCAATCCAGTATGCAAGGAATATGGCCCTGGCGTGGCAATACCCACACCCCTTCTGTGGTAATGGAATGATGCTGCATCTTTGTATGCAGATGCTGCAACATTTTATGCAGATGACTGGATTTGCACAGCCACAGGCCACAGGCCACAGGCCACACTCCATACATCTCCCAACGTTTGCATAACAGTTACGTACAAAGTTGGTAATCTTCAATGAAGTACCCAAAACCAACTGGACACTGCAATCTACATGGAATAAAAAGAATCTAGCATCCACAGAGTGTGGTGAAGAATTTACGTTCCACAAAATTGTGTGTGTGTGTGTGTCACCAAAGTCTCAAGATCCAGGGTATTTTTATAGATCCTTTTATATATGGGACAAAGATGACTGGATGCAATGATGATAGTATAATATGCCTCAATGCTGTGAGTGCACCTCACCTCCGCTCTAGATCTTATTTGCCAGTGGTAGCCCCGGAACAGCGACAGCGGAGGGGTGCAGGTTCTCAGTGAATCACGCTCCCCTAAAGATGTAAACAGCAGCCACCCGATGTAGCAGATCAACGGGAGCAACTCATCAACGGCCAGTGGATGAAGAGCATGCAGTGGGCTATAACAGCAGCCGGGAATGGCAACTTGATATTCAAGAAAGTCCCCGTGGTGTAAGTGCTTAGTGCTGGGAAATCACAATGATTGGTGGATCAGCATACATAGACGTCCTCAAATCCTTGAGAGACTTTGGCTGACTGTGTGTATGTGTATATAAATATATATATATATATATAATTACACCCACAAACTGAGACACTCACGAGACTGAATAATTAAGAAAAATGGTCCTTTAATCCTACGTTTCGGGATCAGATCCCGCCCTCAGGGACATACTGCAACAATTAAAACAAACTATATATATATATATATATATATATATATATATATATAATGTATACACGCACACCCACATTGCTGCTCAGATCATCAATCAAATGTATCCCACCTGTTCAGGCACGAGCCACAGAGGTCCCGGTCAGCGTGGCCAGACAGCACATCGCCGTCCGATGACTTCAATAACCCGCGCCCACCTCACATGGGCGCTATTCGGCGTTGCCAAGCAACTGAATAGACAACAACCCATATGGGACAAACAGGGAAAATATACACACAGTATGAACATGCGCATATACATAAAACACAAATACAATACAAGGTAAACTTTCAATTAAAAAACATAAACAGACACCTCATCACATTGTTAACCATCTGGATATCCAGAAAAACGGGAGCTATAGAATTATTGCACCAGAGTACAAAAAAGAGTTGACTTATAATCAACCCAATTATTTACATAATCATTATCATATAAGGGTACTCAAATGGTACTAATAAGTCCACAAGATAAACTAATTGATGTCAAACATTAGCACAGAGGAATAAACCCTAAATTACCATAGCAGATCTTAGTCAGGCATCTATGGGACTCTCAATCTAAAACAGAGACTGCCCAATTCTATAAGAAACACTTCAATCCAAGGGTCTCGTTGAGGCCCCTGGGTGCTATAGTGCCCAACATATGGATCCATTTAATCCTCTGGCTACTAGTTGTATACCTGTTGACCCAGGAGACTATCAGTCTATGATCTTTAGTCAATGCTGTTTTAGGGGTGAGGGGTGTTGCAAGAGATGTTGGAGAAATTTGTGGCTCGGGGGTACAAAAGAAATGACTTAGAGAAAATAAAAAGGAAGGTGTTGGACATCCCACTGGATGATACCCTCACCACTAAAACAGCATTGACTAAAGATCATAGACTGATAGTCCCCTGGGTCAACAGGTATACAACTAGTAGCCAGAGGATTAACAGTAGGGCTAAGCATTGGTGGCCTATCATTGGTTCTGATAAGTAACTACCGGCGCTATTTGGATCCAGAACTTAAAAGATAGGGTTGTGAAAATTGACGTAACCGATATGGGTAAAATAGCCCCTAGCCATTTTTTGAGTCAGAAATCGGGATGTTTTCGATGCTTGCGGTGTGTGACCTGCAGATCTCTATCTGTAGGGGATATGTTCTCTCATCCCCACACAGGGAAAAAATATAGCATCCGTTTTGAACTGACTTGCACTTCAACACATGTGGTGTACCTTCTGTCTTGCCCATGTGGGTTAAACTACGTGGGCAAGATAGAAAGGAAATTTAAAGAAAGGATGGCTCGGCATAGGAGTGCTATCCGACAGGCATTGGATTCAGGACACAGTGACCAGCCCGTAGCCAGGCACTTTGTGCAGGCTAAACATGGGGTGGCATGTCTGAGGACTATTATAATAGATCATGAGCCCATCTCTAAACGTGGGGGTGATAGAGGAAAAAGATTATTGCAGAGAGAGTCAAAATGGATCCATATGTTGGGCACTATGGCGCCCAAGGGCCTCAACGAGACCCTTGGATTGAAGTGTTTCTTATAGAATTGGGCAGACTGTTTTAGATTGAGAGTCCCATAGATGCCTGACTAAGATCTGCTATGGTAATTTTAGGGTTTATTCCTCTGTGCTAATGTTTGACATCAATTAGTTTATCTTGTGGACTTATTAATAGGTTCTACTGTATGACATATTAGCACCATTTGAGTACCCTTATATGATAATGATTATGTAAATAATTGGGTTGATTATAAGTCAACTCTGTTTTGTACTCTGGTGCAATAATTCTATAGCTCCTGTTTTTCTGGATATCCAGATGGTTAACAATGTGATGAGGTGTCTGTTTGTTTTTTATTTGAAAGTTTACCTTGTATTGTATTTGTGTTTTATGTATATGCGTGGGGTGGGCCCGGGTTATTGACGTCATCGGACGGCGATGTGCTGTCTGGCCACGCTGGCCGGGACCTCTCTGGCTCGTGCCTGAACAGGTGGGATACATTTGATTGATGATCTGAGCAGAAATGTGGGTATATATATGTGGAATATGTTTGTTTTAATTGTTGCTGTATGTCCCTGAGGGCGGGATCTGATCCCGAAATGTAGGATTAAAGGACCATTTTACTTAATTATTCAGTCTCGTGAGTGCCTCAGTTTGTGGATGTCTGTGTATTGGGCTGCTTTAACCCAGGAGGGTACCGGAGCATTACTTAAGTTTGGAGTGCCGGGCATTTTGGATGTGTGTGTGTGTGTGTGTGTGTGTGTGTGTGTGTGTATGTGTATGTATATATATATGTATATATATATATATATACACACACCAAGGAATATATATATATATATATATATATATATATATATATATACACATACATTTTTAATGTTCTACTTCCATTATATATCTCAAGCACCAATTTCCCTTTTTGCTTGGGTTATTATTGTGATTTTAAATCTGTAATCTATGTTTAATTATGTTTTATCTAGTCACAGAGTTTAAGCCACACCATAGGAGACGCAATAATCCACAGAACTACATATTATAATCCAAAGCAGCTCTCTACGTCTTCAGGTGCTGATCTGCATGAAACAGAGATTCACCCTATAATATTGACAGTGCCACTGCCCATAAGCCTGTCTACTTTGTATAAAGCGCTTTGAGGAGGCAGCACAGTTTCTTCATTGTCCCATTTGTTGCAAAAATAGATCAACAATTTTAAATGCCATTATTTTCACAGCAAGGCAGCTGCTTGAGGAAAGTAAAGCAAAAATATACACCATATTCAGACCGTAACAAATGTAGCTACAGGTTATACTGAGTACATACAGCAAAATTGAAATGAGCATTTATTTACCCTGGAAATCGATCCTCGGGATTCAGATGATATGCTGCTCATAATTGCTACATATGGGGGATGAGTTATAATAATGGGGTATTTCAAAAGGGGACGCAGTCTAGATTTCTGGTGCATCTGGATTAGGTGTTTTAAAGGGGACAAATACCCTAGGTGGATATTATGGCATAAGACTGGTATCCTGGCTGTACGCTAAGCTTAGGGAGTCAGCTTAACAAGCTGCATATTTTGGTATGTAGTCATGGTCATCATGGTCTGAATGTTGTCGTGTTCAGAATGTCAGCACATGATGTTAGGGTAAGGCTTTAAAGTTAGGACTAGCTTAAAATACCATTGTCGACATTTTAAATGTTGACATACTGAAAATGTCAACATTCAGACCATGAATGTCTAATATACCTCAATGCATATGTATTATACCTCAGCAAGACCATAAACACCCTGGGTTTGGAAAGATCATCTGTACAATTATTTATTTAAAGGTAAGTTGTCACTGGGATAAGCCATCCTCTGTAGTAGATGCCCACACCTGTAGAGATTATTAGGGGTTCCTCTTATTCAGCAGCGCTCCCTGATGTCAGTAATGGGGGTTCCTCTTATTCAGCAGCGCTCCCTGATGTCAGTGATGGGGGTTTCCTCTTATTCAGCAGCGCTCCCTGATGTCAGTGATGGGGGGTTTCCTCTTATTTAGCAGCGCTCCCTGATGTCAGTGATGGGGGTTCCTCTTGTTCAGCAGCGTTCCCTGATGTCAGTGATGGGGGTTCCTCTTAGTCAGCAGCGCTCCCTGATGTCAGTGATGGGGGTTCCTCTTATTCAGCAGTGCTCCCTGATGTCAGTGATGGGGGGTTTCCTCTTATTCAGCAGCTCTCCCTGATGTCAGTGATGGGGGGTTACCTCTTATTCAGCAGCGCTCCCTGATGTCAGTAATGGGGGGTTTCCTCTTATTCAGCAGCGCTCCCCGATGTCAGTGATGGGGGTTCCTCTTATTCAGCAGCGCTCCCCGATGTCAGTGATGGGGGTTCCTCTTATTCAGCAGTGCTCCCTGATGCCAGTGATGGGGGTTTCCTCTTATTCAGCAGTGCTCCCTGATGTCAGTGATGGTGGTGACCTGCGCTTAATACAAGGTAATGACCGACCAGCACCGCATCGCTTCTCAGCGAGAGCACCACAGTTTTGCAGCGACTGCAACATACTGACCACTCTAATTATTAGTTTTTCCAATCATCTTGTCACTCCTGCCCAGCTTGAGATAAACTTGTAATTTGCTTAACCTAATAAAAAGGGTTCATTAGTCAAACTATTTTACAAGCTATTTATATCTTAAATATTTGGCTCTGCATGACATTGTTAGCCTGTTACAGATTAAATAGCCTGTCAGCCCACATTTGTAAACCATAATAATTATCACTGATTAACTCAGTTTCTCAACTTTGGTATTTTAATTATTTACACACAGTGACAAATATAATAGGAGAAAAAATAAAGTGATTTCGTCCATAGAAACTAATCAATTGGTCGGGGTAAAAAAAAAATATATACACACACACAGGCGGCATTCTGTTTATAATAAGACTCAAACCAGCAGGCAGAATATGACGATGTAATAACATCGAAACGTTGATATTCTGCCTGCTGGTTTAGTCTTTTTATATACAGACTGCCGACGGTGTGTATGTATATTGGAGCCCCCGCTGTGGGGCTTCTCTGGAGGGCACCTGGAGCATTATTTGCAGTACATGGGAGTGCCACCTATACTGACATTTTTTATATATATATATATATGTATATATATATATATATATAAAAAACAATAGGTTCGGCACTCCCCAATAAATAAGTAAAATCGCCTGCGTGCCTTTTGACAATCATGTACAGGGATTTTGAAATGCCTGGTGCGACAAAACAACAGATGGCACTGCAGTATAACCATAGATTCTTTACTTCAACGTTTCGAGGCACGGATGCCTCGTCCTCAGGAAGAAATACAACACAGAGTCTTTGCAAAAACTTACCTTATATCCCCACCGAGAGAGTGACAGAAAGATTCTGCAGCAGGAGTGGGTGCACACGACCGGGGAAACTGTCGCGCCTGCAGGACGTCATCATTGCATTCCCCGGCGGTTGTCATAGGAACCGTACACGCTACCCCGATCACTAGCTGCATAACAGTGTATAGATGTAGACAAACAGAAGAAAAAAAAAGAGAGAGAAAAATGACAGCAATATCAATACATATATAAACTCAGAGCAATTTGGCATATAAATGCCCATACATTTTTAACTTCTTAATAATTAAGGGAAAAATGCCGTGTATGAGAAAGAAACACCAAACACACAACATACATAAAACGTCCACAAACATAAATGCACAGACAAATGATGAATCCTAAGCTAAATATCGATTAATCAAGAGAATTCCATGAAATACGTTCATTTAACCCTCTAGGGGCCACGGTGTCCAACTTGAAGATCCATGATGCTTCTAATCTTATCAGTTCTTTAAGACGATCCCCACCTCTTATTCTTGCAGGGACGTGATCAATTATTTTATACCTAAGTGAGGCCAATTGATGTTGATAATTTTTGAAATGGACAGCAACGGGTTGGTCCATAGGTTTATTATTGAGAGCTGCTCTTATTGCTGACCTATGTAAAGCCATTCTCTCCTTGAATTTACGGGAAGTCATCCCTACATAGCAGAGACCGCATGGACAAGTTATCATATAGATAACAAAAGATGAATTGCACGTTAATATATGCTTTATATGAAAAATCCTTCCTGTATGCGGATGTTGAAAAATAGTTCCCGTCTGTAAATAGCTACATGTTACACAAGTTGGACAACGATAGCAGCCAGGTTGTTTCTCTTTCACTAAATCAGATTTCTGTGGCCTCAAATTGGTGATATCAGTACGTACTAACAGAGCCCTTAAGTTACGTCCCTGCTTATAGCAAGTCATAGGTCTGCTCTTATGTAGACCTACAAGATCTTTGTCACTTGTGATGATGGGCCATAGTGCTCTACTAGCCTGAGGAATAATTGCACTACTGGTGTCGTACTTAGTGCTCCAAAGAAACACAGATGATTCAGGATTTCCTGGACCCTTGGGATTGAGTAAGGTGGTTCTATTCATGGCTAACACTTTTGTCTTAGTAGCCATAAGATCTTTATTTTTATAGCCCCTCTCCCTGAATTTAGAGATGACTATCCAATTCAATGGGAAGTTGGTTATAGTCACTGGTGATTCGTGCTATACGAAGCATTTGGGAGTACGGCAGACCACGTTTGAGTGGAGGCGGATGGTGGCTATTAGATTTCAGTAGTGTGTTTCGATCTGTTGATTTGTAGAAAACAGATGTAAAAATCTGTTTATCTTCAATTTTAACCATGACATCCAAAAAGTCAATATTGCTTTTACTCCACCTAGAGGTAAATTTGTCTACAGAAGCTGTTAATTTGTTGTATGATGTTTTCCAATACAGATGCCTCTCCTTCCCACAAAATGAATGTCGTCTATGTATCGGATGTATAGTTTCATGTTTCGAACAATGATATCAGACTCAAAGAACACCTGTCTTTCTTGCTGAAACATGAAGACGTTTGCATAGGAGGGTGATACTGCTGACCCCATTGCACATCCTGATTTTTGGATATAATATGCCCCGTCAAACAAAAAGTAGTTGCGTGTTAAAATCTTTTCCAATAATAGGATAAAAAGATCCTGATTAAACGTAAACTGGTCTCCTAGATGGTCCAAAAATTCTCTCATAGCAAGCAGCCCCAAACTGTGACGTATGCAGGTGTAGAGATCCTTGACATCCAATGCAAAAAGTGTAGTGTTCTCCGTGATGTTGGTCATATTTCCTATTAATGTCAGGAAGGATGTAGTGTCTTTCAAATACGTGGGCATTCTGGTAACAAATGGTTGAATTAGGCCATCTAGGAATATGGAAATTGGTTGGTATAATGATCCCCAGGCGGAAATTATTGGCCGCCCTGGGGGATTTGTCATACTTTTGTGGACTTTGGGCACCGTGTAGAGGATTGGCATAATTGGGTATGGCTGTTGTAGAGCATCGTATGTTTTTTGGTCCAACACCGTGTTCTCAAAAGCTGCTTTAAGAATTTGAGACAACTCAGTCTGAAATTTACCTGTAGGGTTGACTTGAAGTTTCTCATAAACCTGTGGATCACTAAGTTGACGCATGATTTCATTACTGTAATCCTGCAAATCCTGAAGGACTATGCCCCCTCCCTTGTCCGCAGGTCGTATAACAATACTGTGATCATTGCTTAACTGTTTTAGTGCCTGATGTTCTGCGCGTGACAAGTTAAAATGGCAATTAGTCTAAGCTTTTGTATATTTAGACATAGATTCATCAAAAAGCCTAGTAAAGGTTTTTATAGAGGCATTGGTAGATGGTGGGTCAAATTTAGATTTAGTTCTTGTTTTATGAAATTCAGAGAAGGGATCACTGTTAACCGTAGGGGGTGTGTGCTGGAAAAATTCCTTAAGTCTAAGTGCCTGATTCAGACCCACTCGCAAGCGGCTGTCCGCTCGCAAGTGGGTCGATGGTGTGCACTGCGCATGCGCACGACGGGAGCTCCGTCGTGCGCATGCACCAGACGCGACGAGCGAAGGACTTTCCTTCGCTCGTTGTGTCTGATCAAAGGGGGCGTGCTGTCGATGTTGATTGACAGCACGCCCCCTTTGGTGGGCGTGCCTCCCTGACGGGGGCGTTCCCAAGGGAACGCCTACCGTCAGAAGCCGGCCCACTGACATCACTAGTGATGTCAGTGGGAGTGATTTTGGCTCTGATAGAGCCAAAATCACTCCGGGCCTTGCGGTTGAGAAACTCAACCGCAGGCTCCGGCTCGCAGTGGCGATGGTCAAGACCATCGTGGCCATCAACCTGCACGCTCGTATAGGCTGTGGGTGGTGACCCACAGCTATACGAGCGTCCAGGAGGACGCTCCATAATTATGGAGGACGGCCCTCATTCAGAGCGTGCGCTCTGCTCAGAGCGTACGGCTCTGAATGAGGGCCTAAGTTTTCTATTCATTTTGTGAAGGTCGATTTGCCACTGAAATTCATCATGTGGATTTGTTGGTATAAAAGAGTCCTTTATTAAGTACCCGCTCTTCGTTTTTACTTAATATCCTGGAAGACAATTTAAATATTAATTTTTCTTCTTTCGTGTGGCTTTTAAATTCCCTTTCAGTTTGGCCACCGCACCTAGTTCTTTTGTTTTTCCATCCATTGTGCTGCGGGTGACGGCTCCTAAAGGGGGTCTCTGTGTGGTAAGAGTATCATCCGATTCGTTTACAGCAAAATCACTATCACTCTGGGAAGAGTAATGCTGATACTTTGATCTCTCTTTCCAATTAGTTCTATTTGAAAAGCGTCCGGATCGTCGTGCTGGTTCTGTTCCTGATAGCCACCGGTACACTCTGTTATCCTCGTAGTCCTGCTGGACCACTTGCAACTTGGTTTTTTTAAAGCGCATGAGGTCTCTTTTGTACAGATCGCATTGTGTTTTTAATTTATTAAGCCATTTGTCATAACTGGGATCATTTAAAGTAACTGCTTGTTTAGTTTTACTTCAGTTTTAGATCTTGTGACCGACAGTTCCCTGCCTGCTTCCTCTATGACTAATAGCATAAGGTCTAGGCTACATTTGTTAAGGACTGCAACCCACCTACGGCAGAATTCCGGATTCATTCTGCCTATTGTAGGTGAGTTGCGCACCCTAAAACCTCTAGGAATAATTTTTTTAATTTTTAATTTGTCTAAAGTAATCCGAAAGGGATGTACCGTGGAGAAGATAATCAATTTCACGTTTCTGTAATTTGAATAAAGAGTGATATAAGTCGTCATTAGTAATTTGCTGTTCCAAAGCGGGTTCCTCTGCAAAAAGAATCTCCTTTGCTTTATCCTCTGTAAACGTCAGGGTTTCGCCCTTTGGTAAAGTTAAAGAGGTGAAGTCTGTGTTAATTCTGGATGCAGATGCTTGTGTATTCAATTCCATAATGAACTTGCACTAATCAGTGCTAATACTCACTCCAGTGAGGGAAAAAAAGAAGTTGAAGATGTTCTTATGTTCAGGGTGCCTTAACCCTAGGGTAGCCCCAAATGGGACTCCAACGATATATGAACAATAGGTTCGGCACTCCCCAATAAATAAGTAAAATCGCCTGCGTGCCCTTTGACATAAAAATCTGTTTATCTTCAATTTTAACCATGACATCCAAAAAGTCAATATTGCTTTTACTCCACCTAGAGGTAAATTTGACTACAGAAGCAGAGTTGTTAATTTGTTGTATGATGTTTTCAAGCTAGTAGAGCACTATGGCCCATCATTACAAGTGACAAAGATCTTGTGATGATGGGCCACCATGCGGTCTCTGCTATGTAGGGATGACTTCCCGTAAATTCAAGGAGAGAATGGCTTTACATAGGTCAGCAATAAGAGCAGCTCTCAATAATAAACCTATGGACCAACCCGTTGCTGTCCATTTCAAAAATTATCAACATTAATTGGCCTCACTTAGGTATAAAATAATTGATTATGTCCCTGCAAGAATAAGAGGTGGGGATCGTCTTAAAGAACTGATAAGATTAGAAGCATCATGGATCTTCAAGTTGGACACTGTGGCCCCTAGAGGGTTAAATGAACGTATTTCATGGAATTCTCTTGATTACCGTATATACTCGAGTATAAGCCGAGTTTTTCAGCACAAAAAATGTGCTGAAAAAGTACCCCCTCGGCTTATACTCGAGTCAAGTGTAGCGCTGACCGGACGGAGTTCGGTCAGCGCTACACACTGCCAAACACACAGCCGCCGGAGCTGGCAGCTGCGTGTTTGGTGTAATCAGCAGCCACTGAGAGTCTGTCAGACTCTCAGCGGCTGCTGCTGCTCCCACTGCGGGAGCCATCTTCCGGCTCCCGCAGTGGGTGATGGGAGACACGTCGTCATGACGACGTCTCTCCCATGCAAAGCGGCTGGAGGAGCGGACAGCGGCGGGACCAGGAGCGGGAGTTCAGGTAAGTGATTTTTTTTTTTAATCTTTTCACGTCTCTCTCTACTAGGGGGGGGGGACTACAGGGGGCACTACCAGGGGGCGATGACTACAGGGGGCTCTACCAGGGGGCGATTACTACAGGGGGCACTACCAAGGGGCATTATCAGGGCGCACTACCAGGGGGCGATTACTACAGGGGGCACTACCAAGGGGCATTATCAGGGGGCGATTACTACAGGGGGCACTAAAAGGGGGGATTACCACTGGGGGAACTACAAGGGGGGGATTACTACAGGGGGCACTACCAGGGGGGATTACTATAGGGGGCACTAAAAGGGGGGATTACCACTGGGGGAACTACCAGGGGAGGATTACTACAGGGGGCACTACCAGTGGGGGATTACTACAGGGGGCACTGAAAGGGGGGATTACCACTGGGGGCACTACCAGGAGGGATTACTACTGGGGGCACAACCAGGGGGAATTACTACTGGGGGCACTACCAGCTGCTGCCATTTCCCACACTAGGCTTATACTCGAGTCAGTAAGTTTTCCCAGTTTTTTGGGGTAAAAGTAGGTACCTCGGCTTATATTCGGGTCGACTTATACTCGAGTATATACGGTAATCGATATTTATCTTAGGATTCATCATTTGTCTGTGCATTTATTTTTGGGGACATTTTATGCATGTTATGTGTTTGGTGTACGGTTCCTATGACATCCGCCGGGGAATGCGATGATGACGTCATGCAGGCGCGACAGTTTCCCCGGTCGCGTGCACCCGCTCCTGCTGCAGAATCTTTCTGTCACTCTCGGTGGGGATATAAGGTAAGTTTTTGCAAAGACTCTGTGTTGTATTTCTTCCTGAGGACGAGGCATCCGTGCCTCGAAACGTTGAAGTAAAGAATCTATGGTTATACTGCAGTGCCGTCTGTTGTTTTGCCGCACCAGGCATTTCAAAATCCGTGTGTGTGTATGTATGTATGTGTGTGTGTGTGTGTGTGTGTGTGTGTGTGTGTGTGTGTGTATATATGTGTATGTATATATTTTTATATATATATATATATATATATATATATATATATATTATAGTGTTAGTATCACCAGAGATGGCACTGGTGAGCAGCTGATTCTGTGTGGGGCAGGACAGATCCGCCCACACAGTGTAGAAAAGCATTGTGGGAAGATGCCTAATGGCTGCCTTGTGGAGAGAGCTCAGGTGTGGGCTGATGAGAAGGCAGACAAGTCAGGCTGCTGCTGGAAACAGTCTATGTGGGACTGTAGCAGCCAGAGAGCCCAGTAATAAAGCTAAGCGAGCCATTGGGGGCCAAAAGGCCTGTGTCTGTACCTTGCAGGAGGCAAGGGGGGACCATAAACCTCTCAGACTGTGTGACATTGAAGCAGCGGGCTGCAGGCTGAGGAAGACAGGACCTACTGTATACCTGGAGGATACAGGGAAGCCACAGAGACTGTGAGAGACTTTATTGGCAGATTAGCTGCACCCTTTACTGGAAAGTAAAGTATCATTTATTTACTTGAAAGCGGTGTGTGGACCCTCATTAAGCACCTAAACACTGCACCAATCCACCCTCTGCCGAGCTAATTAACCCCAAGATTATATATATTGATAGATGATAGGTATATATAATCTCTAATATTTTGTTTTTATATTATAGTCCAGAATAGCCAGAACTCCACTAAACAACAAATAGTTATTCTGGGTGCTCCTCCAAAGGTAAATGACATGTGCAATAGTAGTAGGATGGCACTCCAAAGAAATTTGTAAAACAAAGTTAATGTATGAAAGAAATCACTCGCTGCAACGAGGACTTAAGTACAACATTTCATGATATTCCTCAATTTGTCAGGAATAGTCCTCATTTCTGACGAAATGATGAATATCATGAAATGTTGTACTTAAGTCCTCGTTGCAGCGAGTGATTTCTTTCACACACTAACTTTGTTTTACAAATTTCTTTGGAGTGCCATCCTACTACTATTGCGTATAATATATATATATATATATATAATATATATATATATATATATATATATATATACATACATACATACAAGAACTGAGAAAAAAAAAAAGATCCAATGTGATGTTGACATATTTGTACAACTGGGGGGGGTTGTCTCTGTTTAGGAGCACATTATGGTGCTGATGCAGAGCTGCATGCAGACCCTCTTTTGTAGAGTGATCTTGATTTATTTTTGCACTGTGCATGCTCTGGGGCTGAGCATACTCAGCCACAAGCAACTACAGGCTGTGTTCCAAGCTGTATACAACTCGGCCGGATCACAACTTGCAGCTGAATGGTTCTAAATGGGTGACAACAGGGCACTGGAAAGTTAGTGGGGTATGGCGCTTTCGAGGGCAGGGCACTTCAGTTGTCTGAAGCAAAAAGGGGTTAGTGCACTATATCCCGACCACATAAAATTCAATAAACAAAACTGCGCAGTGTCTCAACACATATGTTCAGAACAGTGTATACTCATATTAAGTTTGTAAATTTATTAATATCTCTTATATATAGAAATAGTAAAGACACCATATAGACAAAAACAGGTACAAAAAAACTTATAAGTAAATTGTGCCAGCTGATAAATCATTAGGGTTAAAAAACATTCAGAATACAGATAAAAAATATTCTAAAATATAGAAAGAATAAAAAGGGGAGCTCAATAAAAATTAGTTTATCAGAATAAACTTGGAGAGGAGAGTGGGTGTTCATATGACGTATCCGGGTTATTTCGTTCCCAGTAAAAAGGGACCCTTTTATATTGTAATGATGATATCAGGCGAATAGCAGCCACACGATATACTGAAAAAGTCAGCTCACATATAAAGAGTCTTAATAGTTTAACTGAACTGGGCGTCCCCGAGTTCAGGTATAAGTATAAACTAGGGGTGAGCGGGTTCGGTTTTACCCGCTCACCCCTAGTATAAACAATAGTAATAGAATAAGTACCGGTTAGCCAGGTGGGAGAGCCGCCTTAGTATACGATCTGCAATCGGTGGCAATTGAGCATAGGGTCCCATGTGCAGCAAGTTAGACCCTGTTTAGGTAGTGGACACAATCTTGTCTAAGGGCCGTATTCAATTAGCGGCGAAAAGCCGTTTTCAGCAAAGAAGTTTAGCCGATGTCATTTCGCCAGCAGAAACTTATCCCCGTATTCAATTGTTGCGACTTTTCACTGGTGCAAAAACACAATGCAATGTACCCGGCGGAAAAGTTTTGCCTATGAATAGCAGGCGGAAAAAAGTGCAGAATTGCGGTTTTGGGGTGCAAAGGTGGGGAAACCACCCTGCACCCTTAGGACAGGTCCCCAAAGGTAAATTGCGTCAAAAAACTCCTAAAAAAATTAAATGGACACTCCAAAAAATGACTTTGAAAAAGGGGCAAAAAAGTACAAAGTTGGGGTACAAACTTAAACTAGCGAAATATACTTTGGGGGGGGTCTGCAAGTATGGGGGAGATGTTTTTTGATTGAAGGTGCGTTTTTCATGCTTTTTAAGACCTCACTTTTGTGAATTTTAACCATGCTTGCACCCATTTTCATGTACCCCAAATTTGCTGGGACTAGTTATTTCCACCAAAAAAAAACTGCTAAATGCTATTCTTCACCACTTGTGCAAAGATGCTAATTAGCAACTAATGAGAGCATTTAAGTACCCTAAATAGATGCAGCAGGTTTATTCGGGGGTAGCTCCCATGATCCCCAATGTTAGTGCATCTTTTGGGGGGTGTCAGGCTGATTTCTCCAAATCTGACAGCACTTTTCGCCTGTTTGCGTTTCGCCGGGATACGCTTTTGTGTCCTTCGGAATTGAATATAGGGATAAGTGGGGATGAGCCCAGTAAGTTTCCACTGCCAAAACATGCGGTGTTGGCGGAAACTAGATTCCGCCGATGGCAGCAAAATTATCGTGGGTAACTGAATACGGCCCTTAGTCGGGACCCCAGTCTGGGCATCAGCCAGCAAGGATAAACAACCAGGAGCTGCCATCCTAATGTGAAAGTGGCTGGAGGTGGCTGTGGTTATACAGATAGAAGAGCCACTTACATTCGCGACCGCCCACTGACTACAGAACGGATGTCCAAGCCAGGACCTCCGTCTGTATGTCAATCAGTGGTACAAATTATTTCTCTCTGTTGTTTTAAAGCAGTCAATGATAGCTAAGGCTTTTGGTCAGTGTAATCATATAGTTGTTAGCATTAAGCGGCCAGTGCTCCAGTATCTCCTCTATTGAACACACCACCAGTAAATTGTTCCCCTCCAGCTCTCATTTAGCTCAATGTGATTTTCTGTACCACAGTACTTTCGTCATGAGCTTTTCACAGGTAAGTTGTATGAGGGTGTGTAGGCGGAATGGTGGCTAAGCTGAGTTTAGCGGACACAGAGATCTTTCTGATTTCAGACAAATCTCTTCTTATAAGTATAGAGCTGGTGCGCGATTGCTGATAGAGATGACCGCGGCTTCCACAAGCAGATGGATAGGGGTGCTGCAGATACATAGATACCAGAAGCTCTGCATACGGGTACATATTTACACATGCAAATGTGTTCAAAGTTTGCAGTGACTATTTGGACATTGAAGCCAGTAATGTGAAGTAGTATCAAAGCAATAAAGCTTATGAAGGTGGCCATTGTGCAATGTTCTTTAGCCGAGCAAATCACTGTGGATGAATCCCAGACATATGGCTGTTCCTTGCGGGCAGCGAAGTTCCAGCTGAATCTTCCAATCTGTAAACAAACTGGCCCAATCCACATGGACTAGTTTTGTAGTTGCCAAATAAAAACATTCCTCTTCTGTGGAGCCTGTCACATTATTGGGTTTTATATAAATAAATGATCTAATTTTTATAATGTGCTACAGCATAGCCTGTGTGGCCCGGTCCTAAAATTAGTTTACCTTTTATTTCTGATGTGGTTCGCCGGATGGGGGGGGGGGGGGGGGGGGGAGAGTCGGTCACATACTAATGACGCTTGGGAATAAATATATATTTATTTCAAGATTCGTAAGGGAGCAATTTTATCTTGTCGCCATAGTCCCCTACATCTCACCACAACCCCCTGTTTCTCATTCCTGCCCCCTGCATCTCACCAGTGTCTCCACAACCCTCCCTGCAGCTGGCTTACGCCTGGCCATTAGGATGTGCTGGGAAAGGCAGGGGGTGACAGATTTGTATTGCAGCTATGGTAAGCATTATCAGCTGAATGTCCCCGGGGCTGGGGCACCTGTGCATATTTCTGCAGCCTCCATGCGCACCCCTCCCCAGCTGCTGAACCTGGTGATGAGTAATGTCCTCTTTGCACAATGTACCCTGTATTTCCTGGTCTTCCTGTTGAGCTTCCTCGCGGTGGTGCCCCTATCCAAGAACAGCGCTGACTTCCATGGGAGGTTCCTCCTATTCACCGAGGGCATGTGGCTGAGCGGGAACATCACGCTGGAGATGGAGCACTTCACGGTGAAGGAGTGATGGCCAGAGTCGCCTGCAGGTTCACCGTAGGGATGGAGATCAGAATTTGATGGTTACTAACCAACAACGTTTTTTTCCGATGGTAGTGTTTATACCATTTGATGGTGGCGGTCTGATGATTACCACCATCAAATGGATTTTATTTGATGGTGTTCCGATAGTTGTTTTTTTGTTTTTTTTTAAATTCCTGATCGCTATGCCTTCCCTTGCTCCTTCCTGGCTACTGTATCTGCATCAGGGCTTCTTCATGGGTTTGTGGAAGCTGTCTCTAACTCACTGTGCCTCAGACATGACCCTGCTCGTTCTCAGTCCCCGACTCCCTCCCCTCTCTAGGCTGCTGCTAAGCATTGCATTAGACCATGCCCCCTTGTCATCACTCGGACTCGGCCAGACTCTTTACAGCTTTGTGTTTGTTTGTATATATATATATATATATATATATATATATATAGCTATTTTCTTCTTCCTACTTCATGGCAGCCATTACTTGTGGGTTTAGATCCCATCCTCCTATTGTTAGACAGGAAGTTTTTTTTCCCCTTTGGACCGCCCACTTAGGGATATAGGCTCACTCCGTCCCTCCCTTTTTTTCCTGTCTCCTAGTACAGACAGTGTAGGGAAGTTTGTTATGTTATCAATGCAGAGGACTTACCTCAGTGACTGCCAAGTAAATACTCCTCTTGGAGCCGTGATCTGGAAGGGGGTCAGCACCCCGGGGAGAGGCTGATGTGTGCTGCAGAAGTATGGGTCCCTGTATTGCACCCGATTTCATTGTGCCAATAGCGCTACTCACTGTGTTTCCCAGTCCCAGCAGCCGTCCTGTATCCCGTGGGGCTTGGCAGGTGGAAGCACTGGAGATGGTTGTCTAAGGCGGCTATGCGGGAAACAGTTGGTGGTGGACGGAAGTGCCTGTGACTTGGCCATTCCCAGAGTTCTGTGCATGGACAGTCTGAACATGCTGCAGGACTTAATGGATCCTTTGTTACATATACCCAGGGGTTAAAGTGGGGCGGAACTGCGTTTCACGTCAGTTCTATTTGGAGATGGAACCAGTTCCATCTCCGCCAGCCCACCTAACCCCGGCGCTGCAGGGAGGATCCATTTGCCGATTGCCCGCTGAGATTTTGTTACCAGTGGGCGCCCGGCTCCTTCCCCTCAGCGCCAGCAGCCGGAGGCTGGAGCTCACTCCTGAGCTCCGGCTTCCGGCTCCCCCCTCAATCACAATGGGAGAGACGTCATGACGTCTCCTATAGTTCAGCGGAGCAGCCAGATGGACTGCAGCGGTGCCGAAAGCTGGAGCTCACTGCTGAGCTCCTCCATCCGGCTCCCGCAGTGCACTATGGGAGAGACGTTATGACATCTCTCCCATAGTTCAGAGAGGAGCAGCCATGCGGGAGCAGGGCTTAAGGTAAGTTTTTATTTTATTTTTTTTTAGATTTTTTTTTTTGTGTGTGTAAGCTAACGTCTTCACTACTGGGAGCACTACAATTGGGGGCATTACTTAGGGGACATTACTACTGGGGGCATTACTCAGGGGGCACTACTACAGGAGGATTACTAATGGGGGAATTGCATAAGCGGCACCACTCCTGGGGCACTGCATAAGGGGGGCTCTGCATAAGGGGCACCTTTACTATTGGCTCTGCATATGGGGCACCACCACTTTGGGCACTGCATAAGGGGCACTACCACTACTGGGGGCTCTGTATAAGGGGTATCACTACTGTTGGCTCTCCATAAGGGGTACTACCACTGTGGGCACTGCATAAGGGGCACAACCACTGCTGTGGGCTCTGCATAAGGGGCACTAATGGGGGCACTGCATTAAGGGCCCCACTGCTGAGGACACTGCATAAGGGGCACTACTATTGGGGCACTATTACAGGGGGATTACTAATGGATATGCATAGGGGGTACTGCATAAGGTGCACAACTCCTGGGGGCACTACCACTACTGTGGGCACTGCATAAGGAGCACTACCACTACTGGGGGCACTGCATAAGGGGTACCACTACTGAGGGCACTTCATAAGGGGCACTTCCACTGTGGGAGCTGCATAAGGGACACTACCACTACTGGGAGCACTGCATAAGGGGCATCACTGCTCTGGGCATTGTATAAGGAGCACAAATGAGGACATTGTGTAAAAGGGGCACTGCTGTGTGTCATACATGAATAAGGGATGTGTAATGTGAATCAAGATAGTGCTACACTGTGGCATAATTTGAATTGAAAATACTATTTTGTGACCACACCTCTTTCGTTTGAGACCACACCCCTTTTCCAACGTGCACTCCTACGGCGCGCTTTTCCTTTATTGTAAAAAAAAACATTATGGGGGGGGCGTGGAGTTTCACCACTTCTCTAGGACCACTTTAAGCACTGCATGTACCCATTTTCCACCAAGAACCCAGGTCTGACCTGGGTTTTCGGACATGGGCCCTCATTCAGAGCCGTTCGCTATTTGCGTTCGTTCGTTCAAAAACAAGGGGTGGCTATGCAAATGATCCGTTCGCACATTGTAGTCTGTTCACACCTCTAAGTCTGAACGAGCGAGCAAAACATACGCTCTTTTATTTCTTAAAAACGCCCCCTGGCCGCTCGCACCATACGTCATGCCCGCTATTTATTAGATTAATCGAGTACATCGAACAGGATATGAACTGCTCGCTATTCTTGTGGTTGGTTTTTTCAACCGCTATTTTGCGAGCAGTTCTGAGTTAAAAAAATCCAAGTGACGTGGTCATTGACGCTGCTATATTAATTATGCACACCCATAAAACACCCGTTTTGACCTTTAAGCACGCCTGCGAACGGATCTCCACTCCCCGTTTTCAAGCACCTTCCCCTGTTACCACCCACAAACGCCTCATCCTGTCACTCAAAATAGCAGGCACTCGCTATATTGCGTACAAATGTTTTTCAGCCGCACTGACTGGTTCGCGCATGCGTACTAAAAACCGTACGCATGCGCAGATGTGCGAACATCGCTCGGAACGAGCGTACTGCCGCTAGCGAGTGGCTCTGATTGAGGGCCTTGGTTCCAACCCAAGTCAGACCCCGTTTAAACTGCACCTTTGATTTGGGTTATTCCCAGGTCAGCCCTGCTAAGCTCGTGAGGTCATAAAAAGTGGGAGGTGACTGCTTCACAACCACCAATCAGCTCATTTTAGGCATGTGGTAGGATAACCCGGGTCGTGCAGTTTACACTGCACCATTGCCTGGGTCTAACCTGGGTCCAACCCTGGTAGCTACCTGGATTTTGACTGATTAATTTTTTTTTTTTTTTGCCAGAATTTATGCTTGAACAGGTGGTGCAAAATAGCTCTAGTCAGGAATCTTGTGTTAGAATATATAACTTAGGATGTTGTGGATACTCTATATAAATCAATTAATTATAATGAAACTGTGAAGATGGACACGATTAACTGTTTGAAGACAGGTATAAGAGAAGCAGATATTTCTCGGTACATAAGATTATGATGGAGATTATGTATAAAGAATGTTGATAACATTCAGATATCCTTTAATTACAATCCATTTTTAACTTGGTGTGCTGTTCCTAAAATTGATTCAGCAGTTTCTTTAGTTGTATCTAAACTACCATTCCTCTTGAAGATGGGGCAGCACAGATGGTGTAAAGGTTATGCTGGGCATCCACTATACAATTATCTGTCAAATATCTGTCCAATCTGGCTGGTTGGAATGAAAACCTGGTAATATATGGGAGCAAATGACAGTCGTCATATGATCTTAAACACTGGAAAACGGACAAAAAAATAATTGTTCAAATTGGTTAAATTTGTGTGTTAATACCAATTTTTCTGAACGGCCATTTTTGTCTGTTCTCCAGTCTTTGTGAGCAAATGATGTATGTAATTTGCTCCCATATATTACCCGATTTTCATTCCAACCAGCCAGATTGGACAGATATCTGACAGATAATTGTATAGTGTATGCCCAGCATTAGCATTGCTGCCTCACAGCACTGAGGTTGTGCGGTTGGTTCCTATCATGGCCCTGACTGTGTGGTGTTTGTATGTTCTCCCTGCGCTTGTGTGGGAAGATCCTTAAAAGAATTACATAGCTCTGCTGCAGACTCTAAAATCTGGCGTTGCAATAGCCTTGGTCTCTAGGGGGTCTATTTACTAAGCAGTGTTAGGAGACAGAATGAAAAGTGATAAGAAAGTGATAAGGTGGCAGCCAATCAGCTCCCAACTGTCATCTCACAGGCTGTGTTTGAAAAATGACAGTTGGGAGCTGATTGGCTGGCACCTTATCCCTTTCTTATCACTTTTCACTCTGTCTCCTAACACTGCTTAGTAAATAGACCCCTTTAACTTTGAGACTCTGGACATCTGTTATGAACACAGACTTGGAAGAGAAAATGTAAGTATCTCCTCAGGATAGAAGAAGCAATAAATTGGTTCTCAAATCAGTTAATAAGAAGATCTCTGAAGATATTTTCGGACAAGGTGGCAGTAGTAGTGGCTATCTGAACTGTCAAGGTGGCACCAGAAGTCAACTACTAATGGTAGATATGTCAGGAATTCGGGAATGGGGAGAAGAACACCCCAATGCCTTATTGGCTCTTCACGTACCAGGGAAGGACAATGTTATTGCAGATTCCTCAGCAGACATCAGCAGGGGTGTATCTAGTGATTCAAGCGCCCCTGGCAATGTAATGGACTGGCGCCCCCCCATGCAGTAATGCCCCTGTAGTAATCCCCCCTATGCTGCATTGCCCCCAGTAGTAGCCCCCCTATACAGTGCCCCCAGTAGTAGCCCCCCTATACAGTACCCCCAGTAGTAGTCCCCCCATACAGTGCCCCCCAGTAGTAGACCCCCCTATACAGTGCCCCTAGTAGTAGTCCCCCCTATACAGTCCCCTCAGTAATGGCCACCCCCCCTAAATTGCCCCCAGTATTGGCCACTCCTATACAGTGCTCCCAGTAGTGGCCACCCACCCCCTAAAGTGCTCCCAGTAGTGGCCACCCCTATACAGTACTCCCAGTAGTGGCCACCCCCATAAATTGACCCCAGTAGTGGCCATTCCTATACAGTGCCCCCCAGTAGTGGGCACCCCCCCATAAAGTGCCCCCAGTAGCGGCCACGCCCTATTTCAGTGCCCAAACCCCCCCCTGTAGTGCCAGGCTTACACACACAAAACACACACACAAAGAACAAAACAAAATTCACCTTACCTGATCCCCGCTCCTGACGCGACCGTCGCTGTCTGCTCTGAGTCCCGGCCACTCTTCTCCTGAATGGGAGAGACGTCATGACGTATGATGTCTCTCCCATCACATGCTGCGGGGGGAGCTGGCACACGGAGCTCATTAGTGATAACGATACTGCCTTTGAACCTCTATACACCCATGCCTATACCTTCTGATATCCTGCCTATAAACCTCTAAGGATGACTCTTATTTTGCGTACGCAGTTATACAGTAAATAAAGACTCCAGACCTAGAACCTGTGGTTCCAAAGCACAAAGTATTATTCAAATAAAAGTACAGTCAGTTACACGCAAGTTATAAGTACAATTTAGTGTAAAGGAATTATACAGACCCAAGTACAGTTATACATACACAGCACTCTGGACCAGATGTAGGCATCAGCAAGAAACCCCTCGTCAATCAGCTTTCAGCACGAAGACTAGAAACCCAGGGTCAGAGCACACATATTTATACCCCCCAGAAATAAACAGCACAATAGAGAAGTTTGTTGCTAATACCATTGGTCCTAAAGGAGAGGGCATATGTTACAAGGCATTTAACAGGTTGGTTCAAATAAACACAGTCCAGCCTCTAACAACTGGTGGTCTCTGGTTTCCCGCCTCATGCAAATCCTAACAGTTGGTCATATAATGTACATTTTGTTGCTTGAAGTCTCTGCGGTCCATAAGTTGAGAATGCATGTTGCGATCTCTCCATCTATATTACCGGAATACTGTTGAGAGAGTACGCATCAGTACAATACCAAACATGGCTTACTTATCACGTATAAAACCTTAGTTACGAAATAATCTTTATTTCCTAGCAATTATAATAAATGTGCATACTTGAATCTTATACCTTAAAGCTTATGGAACCTTGTATGTGAATGTGTAATGTGTGAGTATGTGGGGTTTGATGTAAAGACGCTAGTTAACTTGGGGCAGATGCATGTGCATGAAGCTAATATTCAGCGTTTTCATACAGGATCTTATGCATTCGCTAATATTCGACTAGTTAACAGCGCAATTGTGCGTATTAATGTGTGTATGAGAAATGGTGAAAGATGCAATCGCATGATGCTAATAGTAATATCGTCACATGTACTAAAGTGTGAGTTTATCTAAAATGGCGCTTGGGCGGCCATTCACAAAATGGCGTCTTGCGATCTCATTTCCAAGATGGCGTCTTGCGGCCAGTCCATAGATGGCGTCGCTGTGATCCAATTTTAAACTGATCTTGTCTCAGCCAATTATCCAGCTTCGACAGTCCACCCTTTGATAGCGAACAACATGCTATCACAATCTGATTTTAAAATATAATTTAGGCTTACATTTATATACTATTTAGTGTTATTATGGGATAGCACAAGGTGGTTCTTAATCCATCAATAATGTGTCTTTGAGTGGGGACATAAAACTACTATTATACGCACACCGTGGATTTTGGAAGATCATGTGAAAGGTGTGGGGATACACCAGTCCTATAAAGGCAGTCTTGAAGGGGAATTTGAGACTTCACATTATCTGAGGTGTTTTAAAAAATAACATTTCAATAATACATTCTATGCAGGTCTATAAATGATGGTATTTCCTAGTTCAGGGTTGTAATGCAGTTCTGTATTTACCTCGGTATTCATACTGACCATCAGCATGATTTCGTTCTTTCGTTTTACTCTATTTTTACATTTTCCACACTTCAACACAATAGGAACACACCGGACACATATGCCAATTATTATGATGACAATCAGTATAAGGATTAAGAATATGCCTATGCTGGAGATCACTTCCTGGACCCATTCCCCTATACCTGAGAACCATTTCACTGGGTTCAGCCATGAAACCCATCCTTCTATCTTCTCCCCTACTTCAGCCACTGAAGCATTATGGTTTTTACGAAATTCCCATTTTAGCTGCAGAATTTCATCCATCTTTCGGTCTATCACCTCCTTGGGGTTGCTGGTATCATTGGTGACATAGGTGCAACATTTTACTCCAAATTGGGTGGCCAACATTACGCAATACCCTCCAGTAACATCAGTTAAATAATTTAACACTAGCCTGTGTTGCACCAGTTCTTTCTTGTACGCTTGCAATTCTCTCCCTGTATACCTGAATGTGTCATTGTACATCTCGGTGATATTATCTATTAATTTAGCAAGTTCCTGAATATATCTACAATTTAATGTACCCCGAGCGATCCTGGTGGGATCCAATGCGACTAAAACTTGAAAGCCAGTTGTCTCACTAATTAACTGAGTGGCTTTATGCACGTCACCAGGTATCATATTTCGTTTGCCTCTGTGTTCATATTGCATGTGAAGATATGGTGATGGTGTGTTTTTATGTATACCAAGCATTTCAACATGTGTGAGGGTCATAACTTCTGGGACTACTCTTCCCAGGTAACACAAACCTTCAGAACTCGGGGAGAGACACATACGCTTTTCTTCCACATATGAAATATACATTATCAGGGAGAACATAAGGAATGGTATGCATCATTATCATTAAGCACATTTCCCTTGCAAACAATCCTATTTCTGGGTCTTCCGTCTGGTACATGCAAGTCTCTGGCTGTATTATTTTAGCACAATAACCATCTGGCACCTTACCAATAATTTCTTTGGTGGAACTCAATGTATACCGGTACCTAAAATGTCTCCCACTAGATTTAATTGAGCGTAACAGATCATGGTTTATGGACTCATTATCAGGTCTTTGTGAGAAGGTCATCGTCTGATTATTCCCTGTCACTTCCCAACTCCCGGGTTTATTAGGGTTGGTTATGTTTAAACACAAAAGTGATCTATCTACTTGGAATTGATAGAGTTTGAAATGAGGTGGTTTGGATGAGAGGAATTTTCCATCCAATGTCTTCCCTTTCTGTAATTGTAAAATTTCCGTGATATTCAGCGGAAATGGCACCAACCCTACATTATGCTGTCCCTGTGGCACATGTGAACACACCCAGCAATCAGTTTGCTTTAACACTTTGCCTACCATGCTATGATAATCCTCTAAAGGATACCCACCCCAGTACGGGTTATATTTAGGTTGGCACCGTTGGATACAGTTCTCATCAACTAGGGACCCACAAAGCTCACAAATACAGGAATCTTCAGACGACAAACTTTCACACCGTCCCCGAGTATCCGGAATAACAGCTCTCTTAACAATAACAGTACTAAGATTGATCAGACACTCCCCTGATGGGCATAGCACTCCTCCGGACTCCACTCCATCAGCGCTGCCATCAGCTCCCATATCCTCTATTGATCCTCCATCACAGAAACTCTGGAAGAAAGAACTAGGATGACCACAGCAGACCACTCCATTGCTGGAAGCACTGATATACACATTTCTTTAGCTCAGGTATCTCACCGTCACCTTTTTAATCCTTCTGGCACAAGCTCGCAATTGACAGGTCCACGTTATCGGCCTCGTCTCCGCCTTGTATTTCCACCGGTTGGTTAACCTCCCTATAGTGAGTGGAATGGACCCACGTATCTTCCCCGGCCACCCTTTGAGGATGTGGGACTTTGTGAACAATCGTCAGATACGGACCTTTCCACCAATCAAACGACCTGAGCTAAAAAAATTTGGATCATAACAAATTCCCCAGGTTTGACATCATGACAGTTTGCATTAGACATGTTAGTTAATAACACTTTCAATTTCTGTTATTCTTATTCATCTTCGTATCTCAAAGGGGGGACAGATAAAAGAAATGACAGTCTGGAATGATCTTGGTTTTATTACCCATCACCTTACACATGTTCTGGGAAACGACACCTGTAAAATGAGTCCCCCCATCACTTTGAATAATTCTAGGGATATAGTATCTGCATTCAGGTTCCTGCTATTAAATCTTGTTATTAATAGCTACTGCTCTAAATAATGCCTGGGCCCCTGGGTTGGATAGTATTCCGAGTATTTGACCTTAGCCTGGCATGGCTGCCGTTTATCCTTAGCAACCTTGTGTCCTGTGTGTGAGAGATAAAGCACAACAGTTTAATATCATTTAAACATGACCCAAATACAACAATAAATCGTCCACATTTTACATTAGAACAGATCCATTGGCAGGTTGAAAAGATTGTAAACAGTCATATAAGGCCTGGGAGAAGATACTGGGGTTGCCTATGAACCCATGGGAAACCCGTGTTCATGTGTGGTGTTCTTCACTTTGCAGTACTTACTTATGTGTCCCACTTGGTGACAGTTAAAACATCTTTTTGAACGGGGTAGATGAAAGGATTGTTGTGGGAGTTGAGCAAGAGGGAAAGATGGTGGGTATGGGTAGGAATATGGAAGATAAGGGTATGGTGGGAGGTATGAAGTTTGTGGGTAGCATGGGACCTGTGGTGTATGATATGTGGGGTAAGGATGTGTTTGCTGTGGTGTGGGATTGGTGAGGACGTGTAACTGTTCAGGTGCAAGTGTGTGTATAGGTGCAGGTGTGTCTACTGGCTGTGATGTTACAGTCATTCCTTCCAGAGCTTGGATACTGACAGCCATTAGTTTTTCGCTCTGGGTCTCTCTCTTCTTTGAGATGTTTTTATCATGTTCTATGTCAGATTCTATGAGGGTATCTATTGTGACTCCCCTCCAGCCAGGCTGTGAGGTCTGAACCCAGGTCTTTAAGTCTTCTTTAAGGCCATCCATGAGTATGGTGACAATCATTCCCCTGTGGTGAGTGCTATCTTTAATATCTTCTAACCCAGTGTACTGGGTTAGAAGTCTGCAGAGCCCGGTCGCAATAATCTTCTGCAGATTCACTCTCCTTTTGCTTTATGGTGAAAATTTTGTTCCAGTTAACTACTACTGGAAAATATATACCCAATTGAGTTATGATGCGGGAAATATTATCTTGGTTTACTTGGTCTGTTAAGGGAACGTCACCATCCAATACACAATCCGTGATAAATTTTGTCACGTCGGTATTGCGTGGTAGATAGGCCCTTAACACCGCACGCCAATCTTTATTAGTTGGCTCATGAGAACTACCCAAATTCCTCAAAAATCTTTGACATTTGGCTAGTTCCTTTTTGGGATCGGGGAAATCTTTTATGATGGAATTTAGTTCTGCTCTTGTCCAAGGACAATGCATTACCACTTCCCTCGTGGGCGCTACACCATTTGCATCTGTATTTCCATTCAGAACAGTTATAGTTCGAATGAGATGCAGACCGGCAGCGCTGCTACCTTTGACCTTGCTACCTGGCTGGGGGTTTAGTCTGCTGCTGCTACGTATGATATTAACAACTTCCTCTACGGGTGCAGAGGGTGTTAGCACTACTGTTACCGATGGAGATGGCGGCACCACTCATGATTGTTGTGGTGCAGCATCTATCATCTGTACAGCATGGGAAATGGCAGACATTACAATAGGCTCATCATCCACATCATGAACATTTTCTTTATGTTTGCTTAAGAGAGGGTACAAATTGCTTGTTACATTTTTATGGGTATTTTTGATAACTATACTTGCACCTCCATCCACATAAGGTGGAGGTGGTGTGCGTGAACTGCTGACAATACCTTCTACAACGCTACCTTGCCACACGTGCGCGCCATTTTGTGGCTCGCTCGTATTGCAATTTAGCGTCTCGGATGCATTCTCTGGCAATGCGCTCACAACGCTAGTTTGCGTCGTTTGTGCATTTTTAAGCCACGCATCCCCTTCATGCTGCCACAACTTTAAACATTCATAATATTTTACATTTTTACCTTGAGAGCACATCAGACTGTGGTCTCGGACATTATTCAATACATCTTTATCAAAACTACCAATTCTAGAAAACGGTTTAACACTCTTCCTCGTCATATTAAACCATAAATCACAATACCTGGTTGCATTGGCACCGTACCTAATATGCATAATATGCTGCGCCGACCCAAGTGGCACTTCCAACAGCAGCAAATCATTTAACATCTCTACCGTTTGCTTGGCCCTCATCCTGGGAGAACCCTAAGTTTTTCAATAAAGATTTAAATTGGTGAAAGACAGTCTAGATACTTTCACTTACCTACGGATGAAATTTCCAGATGCCCCCGCTCACCTACGGAAGAAATTTCTAGATGCCCCCGCTCACCTATGGAAGAAATTTCTAGATGCCCCGCTCACCTACGGAAGAAATTTTTAGAAGCCCCCGCTCACCTATTATCTCAGCTCACAATCACAAGTTTCCTAGTGTGGCTCAACTACAATGCTCAAATAACCCAACCTAATTATTGAACACTGCAATCACACTGAGAGCCGGTCCCTACAACAAAGACAACATGTACACCTGCTGATGTGTATAGAACGGTAAGAAACTTACCGAGCTACTAGGCCAACTCCTGCGCCTAGTACTTAAGAGTCATACAATACCCTTAACCTTTAGGTCCCGTGTTACACCCTAAACAAATACTCACAATCACACACTCTTTTCCTGTGCAAAAAACTACACGTTAACCAAATTATTGGCAACAATTGATAATGTAAACTCAAAGGCTTTGTTTAAACATGTGGCAGCACAACCGGAAGTACGTATACGCTATTGTGCGACCAGTCGCATACACAATAATGTGACTACCACACAACCGTATGACAATCTTTAGCTGTGTACACAAAAGTGCGTCTTTACTGTGCGCAAAACTGTGACTCAGCCGCGTGTTCAATACTGCGGCACCCCTTTAAATGTTAAGTTCTATCAACAAAGGAAAACAAACTTTTTCCTCTCTTGTCCCTGGATTCTAGTCAGCGTCCCTGGCTCACACGAAAACGGCTAGCAATCTCTCAGCACTGAGTGGTTGCAGGTAAACCCTGCATGTGGCGACTCCACCCTTTGGTGAGATATCGATAACTGTATGTGCCGTGTGAGTGGGTAAGTGACTTCACTACGAGCCCCCAACTAACGATACTGCCTTTGAACCTCTATACACCCCTGCCTATACCTTCTGATATCCTGAATATAAACCTCTAAGGATGACGCTTATTTTGCGTATGCAGTTATACAGTAAATAAAGACTCCAGACCTAGAACCTGTGGTTCCAAAGCACAAAGTATTATTCAAGTGAAAATACAGTCAGTTACACGCAAGTTATAAGTACAATTTAGCGCAAAGGAATTATACAGACCCAAGTACAGTTATACATACACAGCACTCTGGACCAGATGTAGGCATCAGTAAGAAACCCCTCATCAATCAGCATTCAGCATGAAGACCAGGCACCCAGGGTCAGAGCACACATATTTATACCCCCCAGAAATAAACAGCACAATAGAGAAGTTTGTTGCTAATACCATTGGTCCTAAAGGAGAGGGCATATGTTACAAGGCATTTAACAGGTTGGTTCAAATAAACACAGTCCAGCCTCTAACAACTGGTGGTCTCTGGTTTCCCGCCTCATGCAAATCCTAGCAGTTGGTCATATAATGTACATTTTGTTGCTTGAAGTTTCTGCGGTCCATAAGTTGAGAATGCATGTTGCGATCTCTCCATCTATATTACCGGAATACTGTTGAGAGAGTACGCATCAGTACAATACCAAACATGGCTTACTTATCACGTATAAAACCTTAGTTACGAAATAATCTTTATTTCCTAGCAATTATAATAAATGTGCATACTTGAATCTTATACCTTAAAGCTTATGGAACCTTGTATGTGAATGTGTAATGTGTGAGTATGTGGGGTTTGATGTTAAGACGCTAGTTAACTTGGGGCAGATGCGTGTGCATGAAGCTAATATTCAGCGTTTTCATACAGGATCTTATGCATTCGCTAATATGCGACTAGTTAACAGCGCAATTGTGCGTATTAATATGTGTATGAGAAATGGTGAAAGATGCAATCGCATGATGCTAATAGTAATATCGCCACATGTACTAAAGTGTGAGTTTATCTAAAATGGTGCTTTGGCAGCCATTCACAAAATGGCGTCTTGTGATCTCATTTCCAAGATGGCGTCGCTGCGATCCAATTTTAAACTGATCTTGCCTCAGCCAAATATCCAGCTTCAACAGTGAGCTCCAGCCTGCTCCCTCCGAGGACGACGCAGCAGCAAATGAGAGTCTGTCTGAATCTCATTAGCTGGCTGCTATTACAAACACACAGCCGCCGCTGGCGGCTGTGTGTTTGTAAACTGTGTAGGGCAGACTGCTATCACTGCGGTCTGCCCTACACTTGTGGGACCGGGGTACTTGTCCACCCATTGGCTACTGGTGGCACTGCCGGGCGGTGACCCTCCTTTGGTCAGCGCCCCTGGCGAGTGCCATCCTGGCCAATGGGTAGATACACCCCTGGACATCAGGTATTATCAGGGGAGTGGGAGTTGGATGCGCAAGTATTCCAGAACATGCTAGTGAAGTTGGTCACCCTCAAGTAGATTTGATGGCGACACATCAAAATGCCTAGCTACCATTCTTCTTCAGATATCTGGAAAACCTTTGCACTCTGGGTAGGTTTGAGATTTGATGTCATGAAGGCTGAAATGCCACAAGTGTAGTCTCTGCATAATGGATTTGAAAAAGGTTTAGCGATTTCAACCATTAAGTTACAAATAGCAGCATTATGTGTGTTGCTGGATAGAAGATTATCTGAGGAGAATCTTGTAAAATTTTCTGTCAAGCAATTAAAAGAATACAACCTCAGATTAGATCTGTTTTACCACCATGGGACTTGAATCTAATTGTTAATGCATTAATAATATCTCCATTTGAACCATTACATGAGATTCCATTAAAATGATTAACCTGGAAGGTAGCCTTTTTAATCGCTATTACTTCAGCAAAAAGAGTTAGTGAACTACAAGCATTATGGGCAGCCCTATTTATATATTGCCAGACAAAGTTGTTCTGAGAATCTGAGTATTTTGCCAAAGGTAATATCAACAATTCATTTAAATCAAGAAATTATTTTGCCTTCATTTTTTCTGCTGCGGAAGGATGAGCAGGAGGAAAGATTGCATAGGCTGGACTTATTGCCAGCAATCTGTCTATTTGGTTAGAGTTAAAGAGTTTTAGAAAAGAAAGCATTTGTTATCCTACATACGGGTGCAAGAAAAGGTGGGGCACCCACGACACAGACAATAGTGAATTGGATCAAACAGCTAATCACGTTTGTATATGAGGAGAATAGTCGTAAAGTTCCAGAGAATCTGGTCACACTCAACCAGTGCAATGGCGACTTTGTGGGCTAGGAAGGCTTAAGCTTCTGGGAAAGGCATTTGTGCAAGGGCTACTTGGTAGTCTGTTCATACTTTCTCTAAGCATTATGCTTTGGATGTTTCAGATGCCCACTTTGGAAGTCAGGTGTCAGGTCCTTAAAGGGGCATTGGCATAAATAAATATAATTAAGTATGAAAATGTCTGTTGGACTATTATCATCCCTCGCTATATTATGCTTTGTTATATCCCACAAGTAATGGCTGCCATGAAGTAGGAAGAAGAAAACAGTAAATTATGTTTACCTGATAATTTTGTTTCTTCAAGATACTTCATGGCAGCCTATAATATACCCTCCCTAAGTGTGTTTTTTCCCCAGGTACAGAATGTAAGGAGACACTCAAAGACTAAGGAGGAAGGGAGGAGTGAGCTTATATAGCCTAAGTGTGCAGTCCCAAGGAGGGGGAAAATACTTCCTGTCTAACAATAGGAGGATGGGATGTAAACCCACAAGTAATGGCTGCCATGAAGCATCTCGAAGAAACAAACTTATCAGGTAAACATAATTTACTGTTTTACTGGAAAAATAGGTTCAGGAACCATGGGTGGAGCTATATAAAAACAAATATATTTGTATGTATATATATATATATATATATATATATATATATATATATATATATATATATATATATATATAGAGAAAAGACGGCACTCAAAAGGGCCTTTAAAATAAAACTTCTTATGGAAAATATATTTTTGTTCCTGGACATTTTGTCATCGTTAATGAGAGGTTCAGGAGCTGAGTTTCTGCTCTGAAAAATAGCACAGTGTATGTATATGTGTGTATACATAATAATAACAATAATCATTTTATTTATATAGCGCTTTTCTCCCATAGGACTCAAAGTCGCTTTACAGACATCAGAAAACATGGTACATTGTATGTATGTATGTGCATGTATATATATATATATATATATATATATACACAAACAGCAAGTCGGCGGCACTCCGGCATAAACAGGACAAGTAGGCAGGATAATTATTCCAACGTTTCGATGCTTTATTGCATCTTTGTCAAGGTACAAAATGCATAACATAAACACACTTATTTATACCCATCACCACACCATGTGTGTTGCTGTGGCTTCCGGGTCCGGCTAAGGAGCGTCCACATGTGACGTCATCAGCACGACCCCTGTTGCCCGGCAACCGTGTGAAACTAAAAACAAATAAAACATAGCAACATGTCATAATGAGGCAAGGACTAGTATTATAACAGTCATAAATTATATGAACGCTAATACAACACTCACAAAAATACAAATAGAATATACACAAACAATCAGTGCGAATCACTTGGCTATAATAAATATTCTCAACAGTATTCTGCAACATACCTACAGATAGTTTATGATTGTAATCATTTATGATTGTTATAATACTAGTGACGTCACATGTGGGCGCTCCTTAGCCGGACCCGGAAGCCACAGCAACACACATGGTGTGGTGATGGGTATAAGTAAGTGTGTTTATGTTATGCATTTTGTACCTTGACAAAGATGCAATAAAGCATTGAAACGTTGGAATAAATATCCTGCCTACTTGTCCTGTTTATGCCGGAGTGCCGCTGACTTGCTGTGTACATTGGGAGCTTGTTTTCCCATGGAGGGCACCCGGGACTTTTTTATAGCTGATTGGGAGTGCCATCCAGTAGGATACTATATATACATATCGTATATACTCGAGTGATACTCCAGGACCAGCGGGCTGCGGTGCAGACTGTGTCTCTGTGACACAGCTGCACTGCGTGTGTAGCGCTGACCGGATGGAGTTTGGTCAGCACTACACACTGTCAAACACACAGCCGCCGGCAACGGCGTGTGTGTTTGTTGTAATTAGCAGCCGATGAGAGTCTGTCAGACTCTCATCGGCTGCTGCTGCTCCCACTGCGGGAGCCATCTTCCGACTCCCGCAGTGGGTAATGGGAGAGATGTCATGATGTCATGACCTCTCCCATAATGCAAAGCGGCCGGAAGAGGCGGTAGCAGCGTCGGGATCAGGAGCGGGGTTTCAGGTAAGTGTTTATATATAAAATATATATATATATATATATATATATATATATATATATATATATATTACTAGTTGAAGTACCCAGTTTCACCTTAGACATTTACTTTTTCCATTTCCATCTCACCACTCCAATAACACATTAATCCCCCACCTCTATAGTAATGCATCACTGCTGTAATTACCTTCTCTTGTCTGTGTACTGACACATTCCACCCCCTCACCTCTGCAAGTAACACATTTTCCTTCCTTGCCTG
This sequence comes from Taudactylus pleione, assembly GCA_031769625.1. Lineage (NCBI taxonomy): Eukaryota > Metazoa > Chordata > Amphibia > Anura > Myobatrachidae > Taudactylus > Taudactylus pleione. The sequence continues at coordinate 6,089,268 of JAUIMM010000121.1, forward strand.
TGTTGTAAAACATTAGACATTCCCCTCCCTCACCTGTGTAGAAATACAATCCTCCCTCACACCTGTAGTAACACATTACCCTCACTCACACCTGTAGTAACTTATTCCCCCTCCCTCACCTCTGTAGAAACACATTCCCCTCCATCACCTCTGTAGTAATACATTCCCCTCCCTCACCTCCGTAGTAACACATTCCCCTCCCTCGTTCATATTGTAACACATTCCCTCCCTTCACACCGTAGTAACACATTTGACTTTCCCCTCTGTCACCTGTGTAGTAACTCATTTCCCTTTCTTACCTCTGTGGTAATTTCCTCCATCACTATTCAAATAGGGGAGTCACACCAAATGCCAGTGATGTTTGACAGCACTTGGGATGACAGGGGTATTTAAATATTGAACTCTGCTACAGCCGCGATGAGACAGTGAGGCAGAATATTGCACAGGGGGAGGAAACATTTTAGCCCTTTTTACCACCTTAGGAGTTGAATTTCGAAAAATCCCTTCTTAGTGGGCACTTACGTAATGGAAGGTATATACTCCCCAATTTTCATGCTTTTTGGTCCAGGGGTTTGGGCTAGGTGTTGATGAGTCAGTCAGGACATTTGATATATATCAGTGTTCGCAAATACGTGCTATAGCGCGTATTTTACCCGATATTGAGTAGTGGGGACTCACTTTTAAATTGTAGCCGAGTCCCCGGGGATGTGCTGTGCTGTGGCCAATCCCTGACAGCTGGCTGCAGCACAGCGCGTCCCCCTGAGAAAGACACAACGCTGTCTGTTAGAGCAGCCAATGAGAGTCAGATTGACTCTCATTGGCTGCTGCTGTGGAAAGCCATGCTGGGATCAAGTGTCTGATCCCAGCACCGGCACAGCATCCGTGCCCGGCGCTGGGACAGTGTGTTTGTTCCCAGCGCCGGATAAGCCACCATGGTGGGTACCTGGTGAAGGGGTCCAGCAGCCAATTGCGGCTCGCCGCGTCATAGCCCTGCCCACTCGCTGCGTCTTGAATTAGATGCCGCTGAGCATGAAAGCTGGGTCCAGCGGCAGAGGGGAGGAGTGAAGACCTCCCAAAGATGAGAAAAGAAGAGCGGCGCGGCAACAGTTCCGGTGGCTGTGCAAGAGGCCAGAAGACGGCATGATCAAGGAGGAAGAAAGGAAGAGGCAGCACCGCTGGCCAGGATGGGCCAGCAGCAGAAGAATGAAGCTGAGGACTGCAGGGGTGGAAAGAAAAAGAGCTAACGAAGCTCTCTCCCACAGCCTCTTCCACCATACGGGTAGGCGGCCTTGGGCCACCGTTATTTAACCCCTCCCTAACCACCAGGGTTGTCGGGCACTAGGCCCATGGGATAAATTCAGGCAATAGGCCTGTGGGTATATAGTTGGGCACAAGGCCCAGGCTACATAGGGGGCATTATGCCCAATTGAAGGTATGAGTGACCTGGGTGTTAGCCCAGGTCACTAAAGGGCAAATAGGTGGGCCAATACTGGGGGAAATGCTTAGAGGGTAAACTACTGGGGGCACTGCATGGGGGGGATTACTACTCGGGCAATGCATAGGGGGACTACTACTAGTGGCAATGCATATGGGGTAAACTACTGGGGGCAATGCATAGGGGGGGACTACTGGGGGCAATGCATAGGGGGAATACTACTGGGGACAATGCATAAGAGGACTACTACTGGGGGCAATGCATAGGGGGACTACTGTTGGGGAGCTCTAAAGCATAAATTATGATGGGACCCAGAAATGGTCAGGTAGGACCCCATTTTTTTTAAAGTGGAGGGTCCCTGGGGCCCACATATTTTGTCATTCACTGCGATCACTGTATGTATGTGTATATAATATATATATTTATTTATTTTCTGTCTCCAGAGGTCAGAAAGTGACATAAATTAAATGATAACCTGAGAAACGCTTAATATTCACAATTACAATTCTCTTTGGTGATACAATATTGGTATAAATCTATATATTATGAGTCAATGGAAGATGAGAGTTGACACACAAACCACTTTAATCATTCCAAAACACTTTATTAAAATTCAAAAATACATAAAACCTTTCTTATTAACATATAACCTGTTATAATCCCAATTATAAGGAACAGAATTATTGAACAAATCTTTGTCAATTGTGACGACAATCACCCAAGGCGTTTTGTTGATCACAACTTCATCAGGGATTCTTCAAGAATAAAAATGTATATAACAATCAATAAACATTAATTAAGAAATTATTACAAAATAGTTAAATGACATACTTTTGATTAAAAATAGTTCTTTGACAGCTAGTTGGAAGTAAATTACTACAGACCAAAGTTTGAAAGTAGCTTAATTTCTTTTTACACATTATAATAAGACATTCTGGATAATTAAAATCATCTAAAATATTTATATCTCTTTTAAACCATAAAAACATATACAAGGGATATTCATATATCTCTTCTCTCTCAGACCATAAGAACATATACAAGGGATATTCATATATCTTTTTTTCTCAGACCATAAAAACATATACAAGGGATAACCATAATGAAGATAATAAAAGTCACTTGTGGCGTCTTTAACTTGCTTGTCTCAAAATGTGTAAGAAACCACCCTTTTAATGACAGCTACTACTGGTTGATTCGTTAGACAGCTCCTGAATATTTTTAAATCCTTAATTATTGAAACCTGATTAAAATAATCATATATAAATCTCAGCTACGTTATATTGCATTCTATTATAATGTTTTTTTGCAAGAAATAAAAACTCACATATAAAGTTTGTCAGGTTTGGATCTTGATAGAAACCACCTTTAGATGTAAATGAGGCATATAATCCTCATACTGAGACCTAATTCAATATGTAAATATATAAATAAATAATGTTAGTTCTAATTTCAAGTAATTTATATATACATATAATTTTTATATACATATAAATGAGGTGTATAATCCTTAAAAATTATATGTATAAAAAAGCAAAAAAAAATTTAAATTATATGAGATGTGCGGGCTCTATTTTCTGAAAACTGAGCCCACCCAAACTTCCCCAATTCGAGTGAATCTGAGTTCGAGTGTTCTCGCCTTGCTTGGATTCCAAACCGAGGCAAAAATCATCATCCCGGAGTCTGATTCTTGTGGGTTTTGGAATCTATATGAGACCCTCCCACAGTGATTCGGGCGCCATGTCACACTGACTCCAATTTATGCTAACGTGTCCAGTGGCTGCTGTGTCCATTCTCTCCACCTCCAGTGGCTGCTGCTGTGCTGTGTCCAATCCAGTCCAATAAGTGTTAAACACTGTTAATATTGGCTGAGCTAGATTTACAGTACCGGCAGATAGCAAATCATTATTTATTATGTTTATAGTGCAGGAATTATTAAAGTATATTACCAATCTAACTGTCCCACGGTGGTGTTGCACTGTGACTCCGCAGTCCATACCCCACGGCGATATAAGCAGTGTTACTCTGCAGTTGTTACAAATTATCCTGCGCGCTTACTTAATGAATAAGCAGATGTCCTGTTGAGTGTAATCAGAAACCTGATTGACACTCTAATGATAGAATTTTAAGGGGGGTTTGGACGCGCTAGTGATTAAGAATAAGGTTATGAAAAAGGGTTTTAAAATTTGTTAAAAAATGAAGAAAATAAATGTGTGCAAATAAAACAACAACTATATGTTTATGAGACCGGCAAATGCTAAGTATACAGTGGGCTGAAAAAAGATACATAGAAACACAAGGATGTTCATAGCTCTTTCATTGAAAAAATGTGTGTGTTAGAAAAATAGTAAGTCTGTTACGGCGGTCCGTGTCTTGTACACTGAGAGTGGAGCAGCGGTCTTGTTACTCACCCTATCTTACCCTATTGACGGCGCAGACTGAAGTCCGCTGACGACTGTAGGGAACGGGTTGTATCGGCTGTGTGCTCTGCGCTGTGGCCGTCCTGCTGAAATTTCTGCGGGCGGTATTGTTTTTCTGGCTCTGTGATGTGAGCCAAAGTCCGGGGTTCCTGCTGCCGCTTGCGCTCCTACTGTCTCTCTGTGATGTCACTATGGGTTCTCCTAACAGGTGAGTAACAAGACCGCTGCTCCACTCTCAGTGTACAAGACACGGGACCGTTTATACAACCTGTGTGTGCTGTCCCCCAGTGCATTTGTTCACCTACATATAACAGCGCTGTGTCTCTCCATGTAGTGTGAGCTGAGCTGAAAATTAATTTTTTTTTTTTAAATCTTCTATTGTTGTTTGTACTACATCTGTGTGCTGTCCCCAATGCGTATTTGTTCATGTATATACAAGCGGTGTGACTGCACGCGGTGTCAGCTGAGCTGTAAATTTTAAAAAGTAGAAAAATAATAATTTCTTCTATTGTTTATACTATATCTGTGTATTCTTTGATAACTCAAAATGGATAATGATCATTTGAGAGAACAGCAGAAACAGCTGCTGCCACAAGTCATCATGATGAACCTGATACTAGTCCTTCTACTGTCATCTACTAAAGCATCAGGGCATCTGAAATAAAAAAAATCAATATGTTACAGTGGTAAAGAAAAAACACCTCTAATAAAGAGAATTTATTGCAGAAAAATATAAATTGCCAGCATGACATTAACCATACGCAGTGGCAAGGATAGGCTCAGGTCTTGGCCTTTATTTATGAGTGTTGGTTCTGCAACTGCTGTCAGTGAGGCATCTTCTACTTCTCATGATGATGAAAGCTCTTCTCGCTCAGGGCGTGATTCAGCAAGGATCACAGTTGCTTATGCACACACAATCAGCTGATTAATTCGCACTGCGCATGTGTGAACCAGACGCTGCGATTGGGACTGCGATCACAAAGGATACGCAGACTCAAGGCAGAGCGATTGACAGAAAGTGCCATTTGTGGGTGTGATGGGGGGGTGGTTGGGCGAACCAGGCATGCCAGTGCGTTTCAACGGCTTTGCAAGGGCGTGCATAAATTAGCCACTGTGATACCAGATGCTGCCTGGGATCTCATAGCGTGCACAGAAGTAAGCAATTCCTGAGTGAGGTCTGACCTGCCTTAACTGTGCGTATGGGTCTGATGTTACTCAATGTTACTGATTGTTTCGCTATGTTGCCCAAGTATATGTATATGAGCAAGGTGAAGTGGGCGTCCTTATGTAAGACTGCGATCGCAATTTACATATCACCGCTGATATTAGCAACTGCGGTGCGTGCGTAGAAGCAGAATAGCGATCCGTGCTGAATCAGGCTCTCAGAGTGTAGAAGAGGTATGTTTAAAAAAAAAAAAGAGAACTGGAAAATACAAAAATAACACCACTAACCCAATAGAACAAACTGTGTGTTCAGAAACGTCACAAATCCCTGAGGAGAGTGTGTGCCCGCGAGTGCTATGTGTTAGCCTGACTTTTCTGAACTTGTAGAGAAGCTTTCTTTCTTCATTCCTGCACCGTCTGCCAATGTGGGGATGAGCAGCACAAGTCAAGAAGTTGCTGACCTAGACAATGAGGATGCTAAGATAGAAATGCAACAGGATGAGTGGGATATTATTGTAGCTGATGCAGGTGCTAATGAGGATGTTGATGATGTTCTTTGTGTAAGTGAGGCACCAGTTATGTGTGGAATTATTTTTACCCAAATCCAGTGTGAATCGTGTGATTGCCCTACACACTTGCCCCGCAGGACTGCCTGCTTTCATTTGTTAAGTGGGCGGCTGCAGGAGGGTGGCCAGCTGAGCAGTGGGTGAGAGAAATTATGTGCCAGTGGCAACCGGACCAAGAGACTTGCCCTTTCTTGCAGGCAGCCGGAAGCGCCACCCAATTTTGGGAGCCTCCCGGGCCATTGTGGGAGCGTTGGCAAGTAAGGTTATAGAACCTAATTCAGTTTTGAGGATAGAGTAAGATAAAGCAAGTAATTGGTTATCTGGACAATCCATGTTGCAATGCAAGGGGTGCATAAACATAATTATTTTCCATGTGGTGTAAATACTGGCTGCTTTTGCATGTAGCTCACAAATTCTGGACAGCTTTATTTTTACACTGAATTTAGCTGTCAGTTTGGACACACCCCTCCCACATCTAAATCTCTCTGCACATTTTTAATCTGCTCCATTTGCAGTGCAGCATGGTTATACCAAGATACACAGTTACTTGCTCTTTCTTACTCATTCCCAAATCTGAATCAGGCCCATAATATTCAAATAAGCAGCAGGGAATAGATCCCATGGCTAGGTGATGTGTTGGGAGTGTGGAATAGATGATAGTATAAATAAGGAAAGGAAAATCACATGAGGGAAGAGGGCCCGGCTTGTGAGATCTTACATTCTAAAGAGGAGGGGCAGCAAGGCCGCCATCAAGGGGGACTGCCGGGAGTCCAGTCCTGGGCCCAGACAGAGAGGGGGCCTGCGTGGCTGCCATTGGCGGCATTTGAAATATGGAGCCGGCAGCCAGCCAATCACAGCTTGTGAAACAGCAGCCAATCTGGAGTGGCTGTAGCACATATATTTCCTTATATATAGGGTATACACATATATGTAAATTTTATATATATATATATATATATATATATATATATTATTGTATATGTGTTGCCCTTCTCCCCTGCAGATGGCCCCAGTTTGCTCCTCCAAACCCTGATAGTTAATACATTTTTAAAAAAGCATTGAAATTCCATAGACAAAAAAAACCTTACGGTTTCATGTGTCCCATTATGGCTTCTTAGACATGATCTGAATTTTAACAAAACCTACTGAATTTCTGCCTCTCAAACTTAAAAAAAGCATCCTGTGGTTAACTACAGATGCAGTACTCTCACTCTCAGTGAGATTACGGTCACTCACAAAATGGTGGAGCTGCTAATTCACAGAATTGTATGCTCATTGGAATACACACATGCAGTCTATACAACTGAGGTCTGAGCAGAAGATAGAGCTGCACAGATGGGATAAGAGTGGTGTGGATGGGGGGAGGAGACAGTTTGTTGACGCCTCTATGTCTGAGCGAGCGAGCGAACGAAAAATGCGCTCGCTATTTTGTAAAGACGCCCCTTTGCCGTTCGCATCACACGTCATCTCCGGTATTTATTAGATTAATTGGGTACATCGAAAGGCATCTGAACTGTTCGCAGTGCTTGTGGTAGCTTTTTCTTACCGCTATCACTGCGAGCAGTTCAGGCTAAAAGACGACCAAGTGACGAGGTCGATGACGCTCCTTTACTAATTATGCACTCCCGTTCGGATCGCCACTCCCCCATTTTCAAGCACCTGCCCCTGTTACCACCCACAAACGGTACATTCTGTCAATCAAATTAGCAGCCCCTCGCTGTTTTGCGAGCGCACGATTTCTGACCGCAATGACTGGTTTGCGCATGCGCATTATGACCCATACACATGCGCAGTTGTGCGAACATCGCTCAGAGCGAACGATCGGCTGCTTACGAGCGGCTCTGAATCAGGCCCAGAGTGGAGTAGATGGGGAGACAGAAAGGTATGGAGAGGGGGAAGATTAAGCAATAGAGATGGGAGCAAACCAAAGTGATTCAGATGGGTGTAAAACAGTGGTGCAGATGTGGGGGGGGGGGGAAATGATGCAGATGGGTGTAAAACAGTGGTGTGGATGGGGGGAGACAGCAGCGTGGATGGGGGGGAGACAGAGTGGCACGGTTTGGGGGCACAGAGCAACGTGTATGGAGTGGTACAGAGTGGTATGGACCCGTGAAGACAGAGCAGCACAGATGGGTAAAGACAGATTGGTGCGGATGAGAGACTACAGACTAGCACAAATGGGAAAACACACAACAGTAGGGATTGGGGAAAACAAATTGATTCGGATGGGGGGGACAGAGTGGTGCGAGTGGGGGGGGGAGACAGAGTGGCACATTTGGGAGGAACAAAGTGGTGCAAAAGGATGAAGAAAGAGTGGTAAAGATGAGGGTAAGACCAGAGCGGTGTGGCTGGGTGGAAGGCAGTGGTGCAGATATAAAGAAACAGATTGGCATGGATGCAGGAAGACAGTGCGGCGCTGATGGGGAAAGACAGATTGGTGTGGATGAGGGAATACAGACTAGCACAGTTGGCAGACCAAACAGAAGAAGGGATTGGAGGAAGATAGAGCAGCATGGAGGGGTATAAGGGAAGAAAGTGTACTTGCATAGACCAAGTATGATAATTTTAGCAATTAGGGAGTCAAATGTGTATTCTGAATGTGATGGATGTATGGAGTGATAAGGTTGTTGCAACCCAGTTGGATTGGTGTGTGCTACATAACTGCTCAGACCTCAGTTGCATAGGCTGCATGTGTGTATTCCAGTAAACACACAATAATGTGAATTAGCAGCTCCACCATTTTGTGAGTGACAGCAATCTCACAATGTGAGAGTGCTGAATCTGTATTTAACCACAGGATGTGATGGCATACCATATCTGTATTATGCAAGGAACACGTCTATTAAGGCGTAGGCCTTAATGATCAGAATTTCATTGCTTTTTTAAGTTTGAGTGGCAGAAATTCAGTAGGTTTTGTGAAAATTCAGATCATGTCTAAGAATCCTTAATAGGACACATGAAACCATAAGGTTTTTTTGTCTATGAAATTTAATTCCTTTTTTAAAAATGTATTAACTATCAGGGTTTGGAGGAGCAAACCGGGCCACCTGCAGGGGAGAAGGGCAACAAAATTGTACACTAGGGCAGGTGGAGGAGGGGCCGGCACACAGGAAGTGGTTTGGGGGTACAGAATGAGAGACAGCTAAGGTGGCAGGCTGCAAGCATGCGGGGCAGTGGCAGCAGCGGGGGTGCCGAGCAGTGGCAGCAACGGGGCAGTGCACATGGGGCATCAGTGGGCGATGGAGGGCTCACTGGCGCTGGGCATGCATCTGATAAAATTAAATCAATTTAGACACAGATACATGGATGTATCAGTGAGATTCATCTTAATGTTTAAAATTTAATATGTAAATTTAAAAAGGGATGTGCCCCCCCCCCTCCACCCAAAGCACAACCAGCCTGAGGTTTTCACTGGCAGTCCTGGTTGTGAAAATACAGGGGACAAAAAGTGTAAGGGTCCCCTGTATTTGGCACAACCAGCACTGGGCTTTTCAGAGCCAGTCTTGGTTGTAAAAATACAGGGGACAAAAGGCATAGGGGTCCCCTGTATGTAGCACAACCAGCACTGGGCTCAGCTGAGCTGGTCCTGGTTTTGGAAATACAGGGGATAAAAAGCATAGGGGTCGCCTGTTTTTTCCCTAACCAGCACCGAGCTCTTTCTAGCAGGGGGATAATGCCACAGCCAGGAAAACCTGGGTCCCACAAGGCCAAAGAATTAACCCTGAATGCTAGTCAGCCCAGGCTGGGGATCCCTGGGGAGTTGGGGACCCCCCAATAATGAGGTTCCCTTTTCAGGGCACCCCAGGCCTGGTCTGATAGCCTGGGCTATCCCTGGAACCCCTGGGCTGTGGGTGCCGGATTGAATGTGTGAAGTGACCCCATCCTTCCCCTAAAGCACAACCAGCTCCAGGCTTTTCACTGCTTGTCCTGGTTGTGAAAATACAGGGGACCAAAAGCATAGAGGTCCCCCATATTTAACACAACCAGCACCAGGCTTTTAAGAGCCGGTCCTGGTTGTCAAGACACAGGGGACAAAAGACATAGGGGTCCCCTGTATTTAGTTCAACCAACACTGGGCTCTGAGCCAGTCCTGGTTTTGGAAATACAGAAAAAAAATGAGTAGGGTTCCCCTGTATTTACCATAACCAGCACCAAACCCTTTCTAGCGTGTGTGGGGGAGGGGGGGGGGGTAATGCCGCACCCATGGGAGCCCTTTGACCGGGTCCCCCAGCCAAAGCATTACCCCTGACTGCTAGTCATCCCAGGCCAGGGATCCCTGGGGAGCTGGGGACCTCACCAATAAAGGGGTCCCCCTTTCCAGGGCACCCCAGGCCTAGGCTGACAGCCCAGGGCTATTCTCGGTATCCCTGGGATGTGGGTGCCTGTTAATTGTGTAAGTGTGGTGTTATATATTTTTCTTTGCAGGTAAATCACAGGTCCCAGCAAGCCTCCCCTACATGCTGGTACTTGGAGAACCACAAGTACCAGCATGCAGGGCATTAGGGGCCACTGGCACCTGTAGTCCATCTATAAATAAAATATTAAAATAAACACAATATACTTTAATATTGTAATATTTTATTCTACTGCATCTTCACCTTGGGGCAGCAGCCTTTAAGCTCTTTTGCATGGCTGCCTCCACCCCAGAGCTTCGGCACCTTTGGCCGTCGGGTGCCAACCCGCCAGGGCTTCTGAGCCTTCCTGCCAGGGCTTTGGCATCTTCACCTGGGGTACGGCGGCCTTTAAGCTCTTTTGCCGCCACCCATGGCTTTGGAGTCTTCACCTGGTGAGCACCAACCTGCCAGGGCTTCTGACATCTTCGCCTGGCAGGCACCAACCTGCTAGGGCTTCCAGTGTCTTCACCTGGGGGGTGGCAGCCAATAATCTCTTTTGTGTGGCTGCCACCTCCCCAGGGCTTCTGGTGTCCTCTTCACCTAGTGGGCAGCAGCCTGTAAGCTCTTTTTGCATGGCTGCCGCCCCTAGGACTGCTGGCATCTTCTTTGTTCAGGAGCTCTTTACCGCTCCCTCCCGGCTGTTGAACTGCCATGCTGTCTCCTCACGCTGACTTGTATAAGCCAGCCGAGAGGTCGGGGCGATGACGCCCATCTTTGAAATCTTTGAGGCACCATTTTTTTAAATTGGCTCCATTGCTGAACTCTGCAGTATGGCTGGCAGGGACTGGATCCAGGCCCACCACCAGCGCCCGCACCGCTGCCGCTGAATCCTGCTGATACCCGTATCGCCGTTGATGGCCGCACCGCCGCCAGGTCCCCGTCTGGCTAACTGGCCGCTGCTGCTACCGCCTGCTACCATTGCCGGGTCCCATTCCCACTAACGCCCACAGAGGACAGCCATCTTGATGCACCCAGGAGTCAGAATTCTGAGCGCCGTGATCCTAAGCACTGGCATCTCATATCCAATACATATGTATATCTGTGTATACACACACAATAATTGTGTAAAGTCTGCCCCATCTCCTCAGTGCTGGTGCAGTGGAAGCCTGGGCTTGCACCCCATTAGCTACCTCTGCAAGGGAGACAGGACCTGGAAGAGGATGACCAGACGATAGGAGCACGTTAGTATTGGAGCTGGGGGGGTGTAGTTTGTGGGAGATAGACAGAACTGAGCAAAGGGGTAGGGAATGGGAGAATTAGGCGCATATATATATTGTGTGTGTGTATCTAAATATATAACAGTATATATCACTCACAATACAATTATATTAAATGGTGCATTCACAGGGAGTCTCCAGCAGCCTTGCAGATCCTGTGGGCCTATTCCAATGGAGGGCACCTCCATTTGGCCCATTGTTAATTCGGCTCTGGAGGGAGACAGTGAGCATTGAGCAGTGGGTTAGGATGAGAACTTGGAGAGGGGGCGAGGTTTGAGAGGTAGGGAGCAGCACGGACAAAATCTTGGAGGCGGGCGTGGTGATATGGATAGATACAGAAAATAGCATACTCCAGGAAAAAGTACATCATAACAACTAATAACAAAGGTGATGTAAAAAAAAATTGTGAGCTCAAATTGTATAACATAGTAATAATAAATAGGGGGTCAATTCATACAGTCGCGGGGTCCTCAATGTCCTCCTGTACTTGAGGATTATTGCATGCAACCTGAGGGGCTGTAGGTGCGGCTGATAGCCACACTTACTCATGTCCCATGGGGATTCGCGGGTAATTGAATTTACCCCATAATGTTATGCAACGATGAGTAGAATTACGAGGTGAAGTTGCAAGAAGTTGTTAATGTAAATATTCTTTTCACAGTCTGTTCATGGCAATGTAAAGGGTTTTATTTAAAGAGACATCTCCACTTTTCTGTGCAGAGTGACGTGGAATAAGTACAATGAGAATTGAAGTAGATTTCTGGCTTAGTACCAGGAAACAGGGCATTTTATACACATAATTACATAAAACAACAGAATCATTAACAAAAGGGTGTTCACATGTACATTACAATAAAGGTTTTTCATTCGATGATGTAGAGAAAAGGGCTGTGACAAAATACAATAATGCATGTATCGGGGTCGGCTTATTAGTGAATACGTAAGCAATGAAGATGATGCGTCTGTGTTCTTTGACACTGGATGTCCCAGTCTTGATGACATTTAATAGTTATAATCTTCTCTTTAAGCAAATACAATGTTGATTCTTTCCTTCAATAGGCAAATATGAATACAGGCTTGTGTGTCATTTTCCAGACTGACTGGCGCCCAAAGTCATATAGTCCATGAAAAGTCTCTTTAAAGCTTTATTTCCTTTATTGAGGACTTTTAACCCATGATCCATCAGAGTCTCTGCAAAAGCTATAGACACATATATTAGAATAAAACCTTAATTAATTCCTTTTTTCAGGCAATACAGATTCTATTTTGATTTAACATCAACAATTCCACCACTTGTTAATGCTAATTAGCACCTAAAATACATAAATCAAAATTGTACTAATTACACAGTTCTAAATGTCTTCCTCCACGTAGGAGGTGATAAGGAAGATAGGAAAAGGAAATGAGAATAGGCATTTAGTACATGCTCTGGTTTCGTCTCGCAGGACTATTGGTAATGGTGTGGAACTCATCATCCCCACCACAGATAGTGAAAACCTGAAGAGGAACGACAGTAAAGAAATTCTTCAGTACTTCATTGGATTGATGCACAAGCCTTGTTACCTTATATATTTCAGCAGTTAGGTAGTGTGCAGTCAAGTATTTAAGCAGAAAATAACTGGGGAAAAGTGGTATGTACAGTATATGTTAAGGTTGTGTTGCGGGTACAAACAGAACAAGCTTCACGATCATAAGATTGGTTGTTGAAGATCTTGGTGTTGGTGTACACCTGTTCTTGAAACCTTGCACCATTGTTGGAAAACTCTTTATACATATACAGTATACTCTATAGCAATTACTAACAAACCCATCATGTGTGATATTTGTATTAACCAATTAGTTATACCTTTCCCTATCCATCAGAAGGCATCCCAGGCTTGATATTGGTGCATACTTTCTTGTAGACACCCCAACACAAACATAAGTGGTGCTAGCAAACAGCCAACTTGATAGCCATACAATACAGTACACTTGCCAACTCTCCCTGATTGTCAGGGAGACTCCCTGAAATAGTAGCAATCTCCCTGACTCCCTGAAGAGCCTAGCAATCTCCCTGATTGCACCTTACCCCATAATTAAGCTGTTATATATAAAAAAACAAATATAGATACATTCAAATGGGATAATTAGTATAATTTACGTGCATTGGTTATAAGGCACAATGATTCCTATGGCTACAAGCATTTTCTGAAAAGTATCAGTGTGTTTTCATCAACAAATAGATGTTCCTGGCTGATTTGGGGCTCATTTGCATTTGGATGTAAATCAGTTTTATGACACGGCTCTCAGATGTACGAGTACACGCCCACTTTACTGCCGCGCTCGTAGGTGCTGCTTTTACAATCTCCCTGAAAACCTTTTTCAAAAGTAGGAAAGTATGCAATACAGAGAGCATCTTTGTGCCTGCCATACAGCATCCCAGTCAAGGGCATAGCTATAGTAGGTGTGGTGAGTGCCGCTATTACAGAGCTCAGGCCACCTCTGGGACCCGACCCTCTCCTTGCACTGAGTTACACAGCCTTCTCCTAAGCCCCGGCTTTTCTATTCTCACCAGAGTGCTGCTGCAGGGTATCTGGGCCGGAAGCTGATCCAAGCTACAGCCATCTCTAGCAGCTGTCTGAATGCATTGTGATGTCACAATGCAGGTCACAGCCCTATATAAAGGATGCCCAGCTACTGGCAGCCATTTTGTGGTGGCATTTTGTCCTTCATTGATACTCTTTATGTAGTTCCTGCTTTATATAGATGACTTTGGATAACGACTACTTACAGTATATGAACTTTGGATTATATCTTCCAATAAGGTCCTGAACACCCTGAATCTGAATAACATTTTCAGGTAAGGACTTTATAACAAATTTTGTGCTATCACCTTTGCCCCTTCAGACACCTCCCTCCATTTTATCTGCAGTTTTTAATTTAGAAACAATGGATAAAGCCAATTATTCATGTGATATGATCAATACAGCAAAATATGTAATAGTGGGATAACTACTTCCACTCCGGCGCTAATCAGCACAATCGCTGGGAGAATTACCTATTTCTACTATCCCCAACCCATCGATTCTTTGTAACTTTAGTGCGATATTATTTTTGTCATTTATCTCATGGTTAGAGATATATGATGAAGTATCAGCTACCGGTATACATCCTTTCCCCCTTTCCCTTGCTCCCTGCTTAATATAATAATAAGTAAAATAAAATTTGAGACATTCATTTAAGATATCAGTGATGGTAATGGCTGAGGTGATCTATAACTATGCTAGGCAAAAACATTTTCTTGTATTCCTTTATATCCCCTCCAAGATGCTAATGTTAATTTGTATCAAACTTAGCAACCTCAGCTTAATTGATGCACTTCTTACATGCTATCGTTTGACTGGTATTTTTCCTTTCCTTTACCTATACTTATTTTAAAGGCTCAATTATTTGTCAAAATTATTATTATTATTATTACTATTATTATTATTATTATTATTATTATTAATAATAATATGTATATGTAATTATTTACTATTATTTTAGTTTGTTTTATATGACTATTTAACATACAAAACAAGTATAATCATGTGCGACAGATCAAATAATCTGAGCACTTTGGGTAGAGATCCTGCAGGGTATAAATTCAGTATGTGAACAACTTGTTACTACTCTTGAAAAAGTTCCCATTGTGTATGGAACCAAACATGTTGACTTTTTTGTGTGTACGAGCTCTGCTAAACGTCCATCCGGCATCGCAATCCAGACGGTGCCGAAATTAACTGCAACAAGGAGACCAGAAATGCACTACATATTACGGTCTCTAGTCTGTTACACCTGCTGCTGATGTGCTGTGAGTTACAGATCCAGTACACAGCGCTGAGCCATCTGCCCCCCTGTAGGACTCCAGCAAATGGTACAGATCTGCAGTGATTTTAACAGCCAACACCTCACCGAATGAAGCTTCCTGTGTGGAGTGGGACCGCTCCAGCTGGTATATTATAACCATACCAAGAGCTCCATTCGGAAACTACTAAAAATCTGCATCTTGCAAGTAGGCTACCTGCCTGCTTACTGGTATTTTAATTTCAATATTGGTAGACATCTCGAGTCTAACTATATTTTTTACTTGTGTCTATTTATATGCAATAGTGTATGCTGATCAAACATTTATTACTAATAGTCAGTGCACATGTAACATTCTGTTTTGAATTGTATGCTATTATTTGTTTTATTATTTGCAACTATTAAATTGCATATTATTTTATAATTGAGCTTTACTCCATTTATCGGGAGCACACTAACACTATGAAATTTATTGAATTAAGTACACCTGCACAGTGATTTCATATACTAGTTGTATATTATGGTTTATCTGATATGACACTGCATGACTTAAGATGGATACACACTTGTCCAATTTTCTGAGGATCCAAATCTAGACAGGCTGTTGACACAATCCTACTGGAGACCTGGTCGCAGGCTGAACACACCGTATATACTTATGCACCTGTCCAATTTTGCAGCAGATCTCAGATAGTAGGAGGAGAGAATAGGGCTGCTATGGGGCCCAGGCTGCCTCTGAGTGTTGCTGCAGAGGATCTGCTGTCACCGGCCCAGCTGTCTCTGCCTCCATCTCTCCTCACTAACATTTATTATTGAATCATAGCCTTCTTATATACCATGTTATATCATAAACATTTAGGATTATGGAGACTATATAATAAAAACGTATAGCTATTTTTACAAATTTATAATGCATGCTATATGTTAATCAACATTCAGCTATTAGGCAGATAAACTGCAAAATTATTTTCATATGGGGGAGCCTTTGGAAATTTTGCTATGGGGCCCCCATAGGTCTTGCTACCCCCTTGACGCCACTGATAATCATACAGTACAAAGGCATTCCAGTCACTGCCACAAGTATAGAGACCAGCTTGGTTACCACCATAAAGTACAGAGATCATTCCAGGGACTGCCAAACATTAAATTGAGCATCCTAGTGACAATACAGCACAAACAGCATCCTAGTTACAATGACTGATTCCATGATCAACAATGACTAATTCCCATGATCACTATACAGCACTGACAACATCCCAGTGACTGCCATAATGCACAGACAGCATTCCACTGAATGTCATACAGTACATTGAGCATCAAGGTGATTCTATACAGAACATCATAATGTACAGTACATAGCACTCCAGACTTGTAGCTTGACCACTTCTGGATGACAAGCTCATAGAACAGCACTCTGGCAATAGCCCGTGTCCAACAGACTGTGTGGAGACCAGCATTGGCGATCACCATGCTTGAGGGTCTGTGTACTTGGGGCCTGGTTCAGCATGGATCGCTACTGTGACCAGAGCTGCGTAATCGCATGCAGTTCTGCTGCGAAAATATGCTCATTTTTGCAACTGCTTGGCCAGCATAGAGACGCCCACTACCATTTTCTCACATGCGTAATACCTCGCAATCCTGCGTACATATGGTAACATTGAGTAACATCGGACCTTCACACAACATTACAGCACCTCTGACCTGTCACAGAAATTGCAACACTCGTCACATGCTGTGAGTACTCAAGCTTCGTATGCCGTCGCAGTGGCTAATTTACGCACGTCCAGGAAACGCCGTTAAAACGGACTGGCATGCCTGTGTTTCTCCGATCACTCCCCCATCACCACCCCCATACCCTGACCTCATATCACTGACTCTGTCATGGTTTTCTATCTGTGTGTGTGATCGCAGTGCGATCACAATGCTATCCTGCGCACACGTGCTGTGGTGCATATGCAAGCGCAATACACACAATCGGCCGATCTGCGTACACGGTTGCAATTGCGATCCATGCTGAATCAGGCCCTTGGACTTCTGTTACTGTTACACAAAACAAATTACATACATCTACCATTGAAGCATAAGACCAATCCGCCCTGCTGTTTAGATGCGTTATTCTAATCTACATCAGTATTTTAAGTAATTGTTTCCTATGGGATGTAGTTAATAGACCGGTGGATGCAATGCCGCCGGTCTAAATACCGACACAACCTGCCCGACAAGGGACCTATCTTAATCCCGGTGCCGGGAAGACCGACCCCCACCACCCCGATTGTCCTTTGACAGGTAAGTATAACACTTAGGAGCGTATGTATCAAAGCTTGATGTGAGATACAATTGTGAGGTATTTATCACCAACCAATCAGCTTTTACATTTTGCATGCTGTGTTTAAGAAATGATAGTTTGGAGCTGATTGGTGGGTGACATATATTTCACAATTTTATCTCACATCAAGCTTTGATACATATGCCCCTTAGCCCGGGGATAGGGGGGTTAGGTTTAGGGACTCCGCTGGAAGATTTAGGGTTAGGCCCCCCCCCGGGGAAGGTTAGGGTTAGGCTAGGGGAAGGAGTGGTTAGGGTTAGGCGCCCCCCAGGAGAGTTAGGTTTAGGGTGCGGAGAGGGAAGGTTAGGTTTAGGCACCCCTGGGGGGAAGGTAGGGTTAGGCACTAGGAGGGGAGGTTAGGGTTAGGCATCCCTAAATTAGGGTTAGGGGGGAGGGGAGGGTTAGGGTACTTACCAATGCCCATCAAGATCTTGAACTGTCGCACTGTCACTGTCGGGATTTCAATCCCATTCCGTTTCCTATAGTTTAGTCAAATTAGCCAGTATTTTGGTTTGTTATTATATAGAGGTATATTTTCTCACAACTTGCCACTAGTTAAAGTTAGTATTCTGCAGACTAGAGTACGAGAATGACACATTAACTATCCCTGAATTGGTTTAATCACAATTGTATTTTGACTGCTAAATAGAGTGTGTTTCTGTTAGTTTGATAAAGGGATCTTCATTTGTGCACTGTGTGTTTGGATGTTTATGTAATATTTCCCTCACCCAATTTATGAGAGAGGAGGAGTCAATTGAATGTTGAGGAGGGGTGGTCTTATTGGCTGGGACCCACTCTGTTAATCCCCAGAGGCAGGCTCGGAATGGGCCACCGGGGATTCGGGTAAATCCCCGATGAGCCCCCGAACCTTTAGCTCCGCCCACTTCTGCTGGTGGGCAGGGCCAACCAGCAGCACTTCATCCACAAGCCTGCCGGCTTACATTACATTACAGAGTAGTGGTGGTGACAGTGACACTTTAGAATCCTTCACCGGCTGGCTTCAGCTTGCACCATTATAGTAATGTAAGTGCAGGTGCTCCCAGCCAGCAGGGTTGTTGTGGATGAAGTGGGTGGAGCTAGAAGTCCCAGGGTGGGGAGAGAAGCCTGCAGAGAGTGATGTGTGTATGGCCCCGCCCAACTGTGGGAGTGGGCGGAGCTCCGTGGTGACGAGAAGCATGCAGAGATTGATGCGTGTTTGGCCCCGCCCACCCATGGGAGTGGGCGGAGCTAGACATTTGGAGTGGGGGAGAAGCTCGTAGAGAACACAGTGGTGGTGAGTTGACAGTGACACTTGTCTTTAGATTTGTTCATAAGGCTGGCGAGGTTGGCAAATTAGGATCAAAAACTTGTTCTCCACTGTATCTTCTCACTTTCCAAGGCTTTGACACCCATAGCTATGCGAGCGGCCAGGAGGCCGCTCTAAAAAACAAGAAGGCCGGCCCTGACTCAGAGCGAGCGCTCTGTCAGAGCGTCCGGCTCTGAATCAGGCCCTCAGTTCCATAATGGAGGAGAGAAAAGAGGCTCATGGCTGCAGGGTCACATAGGTCTCTGCAGTCTCTTTATACAAGGCTCCTAGAGCAGCTGAAAATGAATTGTGCAGCATACTGTACTTCAGTTCATTTTTCCATATTTGTTTGGTTTATATTAACTTTTGGAACCTGTGTTGCCTTTATAGCGTGATTTAGTATTAATTTTGTGCTTTTGACCTTTTGTTAGGAGTATAATTGACTGTACACTAAGGGCCTGACTCAGAGATGGATGATAATGTGATCGCAGCTGTGAATATATGCTAATAGTTGCAAAGCTTACCTGCGCATAGGGACGCCACTGCTGCCTTCTCACCTGCATACCACTTCGCTTACCTACATAAAAATTGCCAACATAGACTCACATTGCGGCAGGTCTGAGCTGTCTCAAATACAGCGGCTCTCATGTTACGTATGTGATCGCAATGGCTGATTTATGGATGCCCATGTGATGGCGTATAAACGGTCAGACACACCTGCGTTTTTCTAACCACCCCCTGGTTACCTCCCCCGAACACTGACTGCCTGTCGCTCACTTTGCAAATGGGTTCTCTGTGAATCGCAAGACATTCGCTGCGCGTGCACAGTGTGACACTGAAACATGCACAATAGCAAAAATCGATCAATCTGCGTACAAATCGCCATTTCGTACATCCCTGAATCAGGCATTATATAGGTACATGATTTGTTTTACAGTCCAATTTTTATTTTACACAATTTACTTGTGCTTAATTTTGTGTTTTATATATAATTATTATCATGCAAATTTGTTCTTGCGATAGTGATTTATATATATATATATATATAAATATATATATATATATATTTGTCTTTCTTATAAAGGCAATAGCTAGCTTCCACAGCAGTATACTTTGCAAGAAACTTTATTGATTGTTGGACTGGCCCACAAGGATACGCAGGCACCAAGCCACTTAAAGAGACATAGATAAACCATAATTGGGGTGGTGAGACCCCATTACCCCACTAGCAGAATCTATATCTGCACCACCTACATGGTCTCCTCTAAACTTGAGAAACAGTGTGCAGTCTCTGACATGGATTCTCGCCAGTTACACATAGTATTAATAATACAGTTCTCCTCTTTTTAACATAGTTGCACATTTCGCTGTAAATTAATAATATACAATATATGTAGATTTTTCACTTGACCATTCCTCCAATGCCGCATTGTATCGCTACATTTTACTAGGTGAGCCCCAGCCATTGGTATCCCTGGTGGGCCCTTTGTACCCCAGTCCGACACTGCCCAGAGGTGAATCCTCTAGCTGGTTGGTAACCGAGTACACAGGACTTTCCTCTTTGTGAGGGAGTTTCCCAGCTGCTGGACTTGTGACGGTTGTTCCCCTTCTGTCAGGAGGGCCAGATTAACAATGGGGTGGACGGAGCTACAGCTCCAGGCCTCCACATGAAAATAGTCCCATCATTATGGTAGCATGCTGATGACCAGCTGCATCAAATAGTCGGCTATAAGTCTTAACTATTAAAGTGGTATTTCTATTTTTTCTCACTAAATTGTGCACTTTTTTTATTTTTATGTATTTAGGGCAGGGGTGGGGAACCTTTTTTCTGCCGAGGGCCATTTTGATATATATAACATTATTTGCGGGCCCAGTGCAGGCCACACCCCATCCACATGATGTCACATGGGAGCATGGCCACAATCCCCAGTGATTACAGCAATGCAGGGAGCATCCTGTGTTAGCTGAAGGGCAGCGGTGTGACCATCTGAAGTGTCCTAAGGACGCTCCAGGCGGCACTGTTGCACAGATTCTATTTGCAGTGTGCCATTCTAGGCACCCTGCTAGCCAGATGAGGCTAGCAGAAAAAAGCTTAGAGAGCCAGACCAAATGATTCCAAGGGCCTTATACGGCCCCCGGGCAGGAGGTTCCCCATCCCTGATTTACAGAGACAGTGGGTCTGAGAGTGTGGGAGGTGGCCACACCCACACGGCACTGGTCACAGATTCTCCCCTTTTCCATAATGGCCATTGAACATTTACAGCCCCAGGCCTATGTAGCCCTTAACGCGGCCCTGTCTGTCAGCCATGGTTTGGAGAAACAAGGCTGTTTTGGCAGCTTAAGGAGATGTAGTTATGAGACCAGCGGCCGCACTAAGGACCTCATTCAGAGTCGGTCGAAGCGGCCGCACGGTCGTACGGAAAAAGGGGCCGGATATGCAAATTATTCCCTCGCAAGTTTCGTCCCTATGTTCGATCGATAGCTGGCCGACCAAGGGGAGGAAGCGGCCGGAATTCAAAAAAATACGCCCCCTTCTCGTTCGCACTGCACGTCATCTCCGGGCATACAAGGATTAATCGAGACCATCGGGATCCATCGGAACTGGTCGTAGAGCTTAAGGTTGACCATACCCTCTCTTAAGCTCTACGATCATGTCAGTTTAAAAACCTCCCATGCCACATGTGCCATGACGCTACTTTGTTAATTATGCACTCCCATAAAACCGTATGCACTCCCATAAAACGCCGTTCACATAATTAGGCACGCCTGAGTTCGGATCTCCACTCCCCCGTTTTCAAGCAGCTTCCCCTGTTACCACCCACAAATGCCTCATTCTGTCACTCAAACTACCGACCTGGCTGTGTTCAAGGAGAGAGAAATTTCTGATCGTAGCGGCTAGTTTGCTCACGCGCATTGCGAACTTTACGCATGCTCAGTATAGCGAACATCGGTAGCGTACGACCGTACGGCCGCTTCGACCGACTCTGAATGAGGTCCTAAATCCCGACGGGGGAAGCCTGACACGGGACTTAAGATAGCCGTGCTGATACACATCTTAATCCCGACGCTGGAATCCAGAAGGATGCCAGCCCGAACGAGGTAAGTCCGGGGGCATCTTAGCTGTTAACCATGGGGGGGGGGGTTAAGGTGCATACACACGGGGGGTCATTCAGACCCACTCACGAGCGCAGGACACTCGCAAGTGGGTCGATGGTGCCCTACTGTGCATGGGAGCTCCGTTGTGTGCATGCGCGAGACCCGGCTAACGACAGGATAGCCGTCGCTCCGGGTCTCGCACCAAAGGGGGCGTGCTGTCGATGTTGATTGACAGCACGCCCCCTTTGGTGGCGTGCCGGGGGCGTGGCTGCCAGACGGAGGCGTTCCCATGGGAACTCCTACCGTCTGAAGCCGGCCCCACTGACATCAGTAGTGATGTCAGTGGGAGTGATTTTGGCTCTGATAGAGCCAAAATCACTCCAGGGCTTGCGGCAGCGAGAACCTACCGCAGGGTCTCCATCGCAAGCCCGATGGTCGCGATGGTCTTGACCATAGCGACCATCATCATGGACACTCGCTATAGCTGTGGGTGGTCACCCACAGCTATGCGAGCGTCCAACAGGCCGCTCCATTTTCATGTAGGAGGGCCCTGATTCAGAGCGAGCGCTCTGGTTAGAGCGTCCGGCTCTGAATCAGGCCCACGGTACGATTAAAATGCACGTTTTGAATGATAATGATATCGATCATATTGTTATCGTTCATATTGTGCGTTTTTCGGTGCCTCTAACCCACCAATGACCTGCGATGTGCGGGCACGTATGGACGATAAAGATATCGTCCATCGACCATGCATGCAGGCCAACCTGGTCGATATTGACCAAGTTACTATAGGGTCCCGGAATCATTGATCATGGGTCGATGGCCATCGTTGGTGGGTTGGTGGTGTGCTGGATGATCGATATCGATCATCCAGCACACCTTGGAGATCGTTCAGCAATATCATTATCGCTGATGGTCGTCCCGTGTGTATGCACCATTAGGTTTAGGCAGCATAGCGGGGTTAGGGTTAGGTTTTGTGGGGGGAGGTAAGGGTTAGGCACCACTGGTTAGGCTACAAGAAGGGAGCGTTAGGGGAGACGGGGAGGATCAGTATACTTACCTGACCACTGTCAGGATACCAACCATTGGAATGCCGCCATCTGTAAAAAGGTACTCTCCAAGCAATAATAAAACCACAATATAAAATGTATTCATTAAAAATGGTAACAAGTTCCCAAACATAAGGAACATAAAAGGCTATATGAAAAAGATCAAATATCAACAAAGTAAAATCAAAGTAGATCAATATCCATCCATAAGAAATATTGCACAGCGTACCCTTTAATATGTGATAACAAGAAATTGGCTGTTCACACCTCCTTGTTGACACGGTAAGTATGATAAAGGTCTTGATAAAGGTAAACTTATGACCGAAATGCGTTGACATTAAGAGTTAATTAACTGACTCCATTAAGAGGAACGTATTGTACAAATTACACTTGCATCATGTTATGCTTGTTAGATTATTTATAGTGCCTTGAGGTTTGAGATCTTCCAATTACTTGTATATGTAAGCTTTGTTTGAAATGTGACATTTCTGGGTGTGACACAATCTCAGGCAGCTTTCTTGTGCCAAATGTAGTCGAAATCCTCTAATTTTCTGTTTATCGTACTTCTAGTCTACCTGCCTATATACCCTGGTGTACTTCCAGATGCCTGTGATACAATGCAATCAGGGCTGGCTCGAGGCACGTTCGACCAGTGTGGTCGAACAGGGGCGCCACCCCATAAAGGGCGCACCCCTCCCAACCATTCCCGATTTCAGAGGGACGGTCCAGTTCTTTGGGCTCTGCCCCGCTGTTCCACCCAGGTGGTCGAGAGGTTGGGCACCTCCATCATCGCAGCTGTGCCAGACCCCAGAGAAGAGAATGGATGCCACGTGCATCCATTCAGTGCAGGAAGAGGACTCGGGGAAGCCCAGCTACTGATGAAGTGCTGGGCTTGCCCCCAGCCTGATGTTAAATGGGAGCAAATAATATAATTTAGAGGCGTGGCCTATGTTAATTAGGCCAGTCCCCCATTTTCAGACATGCACGGCAGAGCCTGGAGCTGTTCTGCACAGGGCGCAGCTCCTCCTGGAGCCGGCCCTGAATGCAATGAAAGATGCTGCAGCCCCCACAGACAACAAGGTGGGTAAACACCCTGCAGCATCCCAGACAGCAGCCCCCAGGTGCATGCACAACATGGAATTCCACAGAGGCACTCACCAAGTGGCTGGAAATGCTTGGTGTCCACTGCTGGCTAACTCATGGTCTCCCGGGGGTCTACAGGCAAGGGAGCAATGGGTAACCTCTGCTGCAGTGATCAGGAGGGTCAGCCGCAGCCGCCAATCTTGGCTTTGTGTGACCTCGGTATTGAGACACTGCCTGTGCTGCTCTCTTCACATCACTACTTTCCAGCACCTGATGCCACCAGTGGGGAGCCAAGGGAGGGTGAGTAGTGGATCAGGAAGGGGTAGGCTGATCTATGAAACACAGCCATAGGTGACTGGTCCCTGTGAGGGGTCAACCACCATGAATGAATCATGTTGACTCCCATTGGGTGGGTCAGGTCACATATTTAAAAAAAAACAACAGAAAAATAAGTTGTTTTCAGTAGCCCCAAAACAGCCCGGTCCACTGGGAAAACTCCCGGTGAGGTCTATGGCCATTCTGCCCCTGGTTCACATCCACTACCTGCTTTTAGTAACAAGTAATCTATGGCTACTCTGTTTTCTAACATTCCTTCTCTGACCTCCCTTACTTCATGATTTATCAGAGAAATAGCAGTGCTAGAGGCATTTATAGTTTTAGCCATTTCACAGGCAATACTATTTATGACCCTAGTATTGTACACACTAAGACCTGGGATCCCCAGTAAAGAGAAACGCAAAGCTTTATACTGTGCATCAGATAGTAGAGGCAAATCTGACCTACAATTAGGAGGTAATGACCTTTTCCCTCGTGTTGAAGACATTAAAGAGGTTATGTTGCTGTGAGCTGCAAAAAAGGTTAGTCGTCCTAGATAACAAACGCCTGAATAATCAGATGTAAAGTAAGAATAAGGATGTTACGGTTGTCTGGGGGTTCAGACAACCAGAATACCTTAAGGAAAAAGACACCAGGAGACGTAGGGTGAAATCAAAGTATGTGACTTTATTGTCACAAGAAACAGGCAAGAACGTATAAAAGAATAGTTCAAAGTTGAAACGGTGTGGCTGAACGCCGATGGTGCAGCCTGGGAGCCGATGGTGCAGCTAAGGTGCCGCTGGTATGGCAAGGTGCCAATGGTGTGGCTGGAGAGCCAGTTGAGTGGCCGGAGGCAGATGTTGCAGCTTGGGAGCCGATGGTGTGGCTTAAGAGCCGTTGGTGCGGTAAGGTGCCGATGATGTGGCTGGTGAGCCAGTAGAGTGGCCGGAGGCCGATGTTGTGGCTTGGAAGCCAGGAGACAGTCTGTGCACTGGTGCAGCTTGGAAGCCAGGAGACAGTCTGTGTGCTCGTGTGGCTTGGAAGCCAGGAAACAGTCTGTGCACTGGTGCAGCTTGGAAGCTGGAAAACAGTCTGTGTACTGATGTTAGACAGTATAACTGGCACAGAGTGCAGGGCTGGCTGTAATTTAAGAGAAGCATGACCCAATCAGAGCCGTCTCCAGCAGAGAGTACTTCCTGATCACAGGCTGGTGTGCACCTGAGATCTGCAGAGAGGCAGATGATTAGTAGCACCTGAGAAAAACACACAGACAGACAGGAATGACAGGCTATGAACTGAACACAGAAAAAACTGGATTAGATGCAGTCTCCAGTAGTAACCAAGACTGGGAACTGCCACCAAGATGATCCACTACCTGCGGATCCTAACAGTACACCCCCCTCCTTGACGCAGGGTTGAAGAACCCCTAGAGCCGGGTTTAAAGGGGAACTGCTGGAAAACCACCTTCTTTAGCCTGGGAGCATGCAAGGCATTTTCTGGAACCCATGAACATTCTTCTGGTCCATAGCCCTTCCAATGGATGAGACATTGCAGGTGACCCCTAGAGATTCTAGAGTCCAGAATTTTCTCGACCACAGACTCCTCCTGACCTTGAGCATACACTGGTCTGGGTCTGGAAGCATGATGACTCCCAAATCTGTTGGATGTGCAGACGGGCTTGAGTAGGGAACAGTGGAAGGAGTTATTGATCTTCAAAGACGCAGATAAATGGAGCTTGAAGGTCACCGGGTTGACCTGTGAAATGATGCAGAAGGGTCCAATGAACTTAGGATCCAGCTTCCGCATAGGCTGACGCAACCTGATATCTCTGGTAGAGAGCCATACCAGATCTCCTGCGTTTGTCACAAACTTCTTTGGCCCGAATTGAAGCCTTAAGTAGGTTAGAATGGACCTTGTTCCAAATGCGACAGAACCTGGAGGTAGCAGGTGGGTCATTGGCTGTGGCGAAGCTTGCATCGAAGGAGTTAGCCCTGGGATGTACTCCAGAGACACAGAAAAATGGACACATCACCGAGGCAGA
The DNA here is from genome assembly GCA_031769625.1 of Taudactylus pleione. Taxonomy (NCBI): domain Eukaryota; kingdom Metazoa; phylum Chordata; class Amphibia; order Anura; family Myobatrachidae; genus Taudactylus; species Taudactylus pleione. The sequence continues at coordinate 6,115,484 of JAUIMM010000121.1, forward strand.
ATGGCAGGCATTATTAAAGGCAAACTCAGCCAATGGTAGATGTGAGGCACAATCATTATGGCACTTTGAAATGTGGCATCGCAAGTACTGTTTCAGTATCTGGGTGGCCCGCTCCATTTGCTCAGATGGTAACCCGAGGAGAGACTCAAATAAATGCCCAAGGAGGAGCAGAAGTGTCTCCAGAATGCTGCGATGAACTGCGTCCCTCGGTCTGAAACGATGTCAACTGGAAGCCCATGGAGCCGAAAGATATGTTGAATGAACAGGTTGGACAGTTCTTTCGCTGATGGTAACTTGGGCAAAGGGACAAAATGGGCCATCTTACTAAATCTGTCCACGATAGTCCAGTCCACGGAGCACCCTGTTGACAGTGGGAGATCCACAATAAAGTCCTTTGCCCTATGAGTCCATGGTCTTTTGGGAACCGAAAGTGGCAGCAGGAAGCCCAAAGGAGCGGTGCGAGGAGTCTTGTTGTGGGCACAGGTCTCACAGGTCAGAACAAACTCACATACATCATTAGATAAGGAGGGCCACCAAACTGAGTGAGAGAGAAGTTCAGCAGTCTTGTTGATAACCAGATGCCCAAATGCCCGTGGAGCATGAAAGTCCAAGAGAACCTGTCGTCTGAACCTCTCAGGTACGAAGAGGAGGTGTGAAGGTTTTTCAGGAGGAGATTCAGTCTGATGAGCAAGAATGACTTTGGCAAGACTTCGGGTAAGCGCCAGATGGACGCAGGAGCTAGGCACTATGGTCTTATCAGGAGAATCATCCTGCTGAAGAGGAGAAAAACTTCGGGACAAGGCATCAGTCTTAATGTTCCTGGAACCGGGTCTAAATGAAATAGAATAATTAAAGCGTGTGAAGAAAAGTGCCCAGCGTGCCTGTCTGGCATTCAATATCTTCGCCGCGCCAATATATGCTAGGTTTGCTCCGTCCATATATGCAATATATGCTCCGTCCGTGAGGACGGAGATCTGTTACTTGGCCTCCTCCAGCCAGTGTCTCCAATCCTCAAAAGCCCATTTGATGGCCAAGAGCTCACGGTTGCCTACATCGCAGTTTCTTTCGGCCAAAGAGAATTTCCATGAGAAGAAGGCACATTGGTGAAGCTTGCCATTGGTTGGATCCCTTTGAGACAAGACTGCTCCAGCACCAATCTCCGAAGTGTCTACCTCAACCACGAAAGGGAGGTCAGGATGACGGAGCACCGTGGCACTGATGAATGTAGTCTTGAGCTTCAGGAAGGTGTGTACTGCCTTGTCAGACCAGTAGGCGGTATCGGCATCCTTCTTCATCAGTTCAACAATCGGTACCACGATGGATGAAAAGGACCCGATAAATCTTCTATAATAGTTAGAAAAGCCAAGGAAGCGCTGGATCGCTTTGAGTGTGGTGGGCTGGACCCACTCCTGAATGGCCTTGACTTTTTCTGGAACCATGGAGAATCCATGTGGTGAGATCAAGTACCCTACAAATGCAACCTGTGTAATGTGGAATTCACATTTCTCGGCTTTGGCAAACAAACTATTCTCTCTTTTCTCTCTTTGAAGGACTTGCCTGATGTGGCCTTGGTGTTCGGTCATGGATAATGAAAAGATGAGGATATCATCCAGGTATACCATGACAAACTTTCCTAAGTACTCCAGGAGGACATCATTAATCAAGTCTTGGAAGGCAGCAGGTGCATTAGCCAAGCTGAACGGCATCACTAGGTACTCATAGTGTCCTGTATGAATACTAAATGCCATCTTCCACTCATCCCCACTCTTTATCTGGATAAGGTTATACGGTCCTCTGGGGTCAATTTTAGAGAAGATGGTGGCCTGCCAGAGTTGGTGAAAAAGAATGGAGATGAGGGGCAAAGGATAAGAATTTTTGACAGTAATATTATTCAGGACCCGGTAATCGATGCAGGGTCGGAGAGAGACGTCTTTCTTCTGCATGTAGAAGAACCCTGCACCTACTGGAGATTTGGAAAGCTGTATGAAACCATTGACTAGTGCCTCCTTGATATACTCATTCATGGCTTGGGTCTCTGGAATGGATAGGGAGTATAGACGGCTCTTAGTTAACTTCGCCACCAAGAAGCAACTGGATGACGCAATCATAAGGCCGGTGTGAAGGTAGAGAGCTATCCTTTTGCTTGGAAAAAACATCCACATAATCTTGATATGGAACTGGCAGTGGGTTGATAGTTCCAGAGGAATGGGGTTGCACAGCTCTGACTGGTAAGGACAGGCAATGAAGGTGGCAGGTGGAACCCCATTGTGTGATATCCCCCATGCTCCAGTTCACAAGGGAATTATGGTTCTTTAGCCAAGGAAGTCCGAGGACAATAGGAGCCAGTGGGCATTGGAGGAGTAAAAAGGAAATATTTTCAGAGTGCAGTAGGCCCACGGAGAACCGGATGAATGTAGTCCAGAACTTAATGGTCCCACTTGAGATCTATCTTCCATCTAGTCCACAGATGGGTATCTCCTCTTCAAGCGGAATAGTGGGTAGACCAGACTGAAGGAAGAAGGACAGGTCCATAAAATTTCCCGCAGCTCCACTATCCAGGAAGGCTGATACTGAGAGAGAAGTCTGGGGAAATTGGACAGTGGTCAGCAGTAGTATGGAGTTACCGGAGGAGATGGAGGCCAGACCTAGATGTAACCCTTCCAATACAGCTAGGTCCTGGCTTTTCCCAACTTCAGTGGACATGTCTTAAGGGTGTGACCCTTACTGCCGCAGTACAGACAGAGGCCCTGAATCTGTTTACGACGTCTCTCATTAGGAGGCAAGCAAAAGGAGCCCAATTGCATGGGTTCCTCAGGATCAATACTTGAGGCCCATGCAGCAGATGAATGAGGAGAATGAACAGGGAGATTCTGCTCACGTCTGCATTCGCGGAAACGACGGTCAATCCGTATAGCTGACGCAATGAGCTCGTTCAAGGTCCCTGGAGTTGGGTACTGGACAAGGATGTCCTTGATTGCCTCTGACAGGCCAAGATGGTATTAACTGCGCAGAGCAGGGTTCGTTCCAACCAGAGTCTACTGCCCATCGGCGGAACTCAGATGAATAATCTTCTGCCGCCCGTTGGCCTTGGCATATGGAGCGCAGCTTGGACTCGGCCAGCGCAGCCTTATCCGGGTCACCATATAAGAGGCTGAGTGATTGAAAGAAGGCCCTGACTGTCTGTAATGCTGCATGGCCAGGCTGCAGATTGAAGGCCCAGGTCTGAGGGTTGCCCTGGAGCAGGAGATTATGATCCTGATGCGTTGTGTCTCTGACCCCGAGGAGAGTGGCCGGAGCCTAAAATATAACTTGCAGCTCTCTTTGAAATTCAGAAATTGATTCTGATCACCTGAAAACCAGTCTGGTAGATTAACCTTAGGGTCTCTGATGTTAGAAGAGGCAGCCGAGGTGTGGATATCTTCTACTCAGAGGGATAATTCTTGGACCTTTTTGGTCAGGACTTGGATCTGCGCAGGCAGGACCTGTGCTGGGTTCTGCACCTGCTCCATGATAGAGTGACTAGTGACCTCTCCCAAGTGGCCAGTTATAATGCTACGGTTGTCTGGGGGTTCAGATGACCAGAATACCTTAAGGAGAGAGACACCAGGAGACGTAGGGTGAAATGAAAGTACGTGACTTTATTGTCGCAAGAAACAGGCAAGAACGTAAATTTAAAAAAAATAGTTCAAAGTACAAACGGAGCGGCAGAAAGCCGATGGTGCAGCTAGGGAGCCGATGCTGTGGCTAAGGTACCGTTGGTATGGCAAGGTGCCAATGGTGTGGCTGAAGAGCCAGTTGAGTGGCCGGAGGCTGATGTTGCAGCTTGGGAACCAATGGTGCGGCTTAAGAGCCGTTGGTGCGGTAAGGTGCCGATGGTGTGGCTGGTGAGCCAGTAGAGTGGCCGGAGCCCGATGTTGACCCTTGGGAGCCGTTGGAGCGGCAAAGTGCTGATGGTGTGGCTGGTGAGCCAGTAGAGTGGCCGGAGGCCGTTGTGGCTTGGAAGCCAGGAGACAGTCTGTGCACTGGTGCGGCTTGGAAGCCAGGAGACAGCCTGTGCGCTGGTGTGACTTGGAAGCCAGGAAACAGTCTGTGCACTGGTGCAGCTTGGAAGCTGGGAAACAGTCTGTGTACTGCTGTTAGACAGTATAACTGGCACAGAGTGCAGGGCTGGCTGTAATTTAAGAGAAGCATGACCCAATCAGAGCCGTTTCCAGCAGAGAGTACTTCCTGATCACAGGCTGGTGTGCACCTGAGATCTACAGATGATTAGTAGCACCTGAGAAAAACACACAGACAGACAGGAATGACAGGCTATGAACTGAACACAGACAAAACAGGATTAGATGCAGTCTCCAGCAGTAACCAAGATATGTATGGAAAATCCTGCGCTCACAAATACAAAAGGACTACCCGATATTAATGTGGTTCCCACCACATATCATACAAAAACAGAAAAAACAATATATCAAGCGCTCCTTTTTCTGAGATATATATGTGTAAATGAAGTTCCAAAGTCAGTCTTTATACAGGGACTTTTCTTGCCTTCTGATATATTCCTCGCTCCAATAATCCCTCAAATAAAGGAGAAGAATGTACAGTTGGTAAATAGATTCAATGTATATGACAAAGATTTCTTTCTCCTACTTACATGTAGGATTAGGTAGTCCGTCTCCTCCTGAGTGAAGGCTCCCTCCTTCTTTGGTTAATAAGTAATATATAATCCACCAGTGATGATCAAGTCATCAAAACCTCAAGGAAGAGTTTATAACGAAAAAAGCAACCATAATGTAATACTGTTACATTTATTAGATATTGAAGTATTAGATACTTTGAAAAAGGCTTGGTGCCGAAACGCGTCTGTATGACTGAAGGGACCGCAGCTGTGGGGTGACTATACCAAATTGAGAGGTACCATCGGGAGGTGATCTGAACCCGGGTATTCATTCACTACCTTATGTGTATATTCTTGCCTTGGTTGGAAGGCCCCAGTTGGTACGCGCCCATTTTTTATTATTGTATTATTTGTGTGGATTCATTCAGTATCTAATAAATGTAACAGTATTACGCTATAGTTGCTTTTTTTGTTAGAAACTCTTCCTTGAGGTTTTGATGACTTGATCGTCACTGGTGGATTATATACTATTTATTAACCAAAGAAGGAGGGAACCTTCATTCAGGAGGAGACGGACTACCTAATCCTACATGTAAGTAGGAGAATAAAATCTTTGTCATATACATTGAATCTATTTACCAACGGTACATTCTTCTCCTTTATTTGAGGGATTATTGGAGTAAGGAGTATATCAGAAGGCAAGAAAAGTCCCTGTATAAAGACTGACTTTGGAACTTCATTTACACATATATATCTCAGAAAAAGGAGCGCTTGATATATTGTTTTTTCTGTCCAGTAGTAACCAAGACTGGGAACTGCCACCAAGATGATCCAATACCTGCACATCCTAACAAAGGACTATTCCCACATACCAAAAATATACCCTTTGGTAAATATCTGTCAAGATATATAAAATTAATTTGGACCTCCTCTATACAATTATCAGTATTTCCCAATGGCTGAAGTAGAGGCCTCTCAGCAATATTCCAACCATGTTTCTGGTATGCACTTGGCTGTGCTTCTATTTTATATTTTGTGACATGGAAATTTTTCAGATTTAAATTTACCAGCTCCAACTATTATAATGTTTTTTTCTTTTTTTGTAAGCAACTATTGGAGCGATACAGTTTAATTCAATATTTACATATACAATAGGGAATTTCAGGTAACTGCTGGCACTTATAATTATTATGCCATTTATTATTATTTATTTCATGATGATGGGGTAATGGGCAATGTCACCATTACATAGGAACCATAGGTGGATGTTGCTACCTGCTTACTACAGCACTCTACTCCAAATCTCCAGCCAGTTGGGCTAATATATTTAAGGTTAAAATTCCTTCCATTCATATTACTAAAATCATCTTTATTAGAAACATTATAAGGTCTAAAGATCTATTATCCTTCTTCTTTGTGGGGTTCGGGTTGAGAAGGACAGCCTCACCTGCCCCACTCTCCTCTATTACCCTCTTACCATACCAAGATATTTCCTTATTCACTGTTTGAATGGTGCCTCCAAAGCTGGAGTCAGATCAGCCTCCTCGTTGGTTCCTCTTGCTCAAGAGCTATAAGATGCCGGGTTGGCAACTCTCTTACACTGTGAAGCATGGATCCAGGTAGGCTTCTCAGCAACCTTTACTGCAGTGGAGGTGGCTAGGAGCATCTGATATGATCTATAAAGGATCCTGAGTGTAGAAAATTACTTACTATTTACACACTCACCAGGCTTCATGTTTTGGCAGGTTGTGACCTGGGAGGAGAGAATGTTCTGTGGTATCCATAAAACCTGCTTGTTCAACAGTAGTAGTGTATCAAGGTTGTCCTCTGGACCTAAGATTAAATGTGGGCATTTCCTGAACAATATTTCACAATATATTATACATATTTTACATCTCTACTGGGTGAAAACTGTATGAAGTCAATCTGTATTGCCAGGAAGGTCCTTGTGAACGTGGGGTATGACATGACAAATAGGTGCGGAAACCGTTCTTCCTTAGTTCTTTTCCTAAACAAGTGAGACCCAACTGTTCTTTTACCTGCATAGGAGGAGAAGTCTGGAGCACACCAATATAATGCACCATACCTTCCCTGTCATTGTGAGTAAACCTGTGGGCTGCCTCTGCCAGGCTAGGTAATTGTGATTTTGGTGCCACTGGTCATCCCCTCTCATTTTTCCAAATGCCTTCTACAAGGAGATTTCCTGCTTAAAATAAGACTAATATATACATTAAAAGAAAAAAATCACATGTCATAGGTACAAAACCCTGCAGAGACCCAAACATTTTCATTTTCAGGAGTTTAAAATTCTTATTGCAGCTTGCTTTGCTGTTTCATCAGACTGGATCATTTCGACAATACATTTCTTTAGGCACAGCTTGATTTTCTTAAGCATTGGACTATGCCTGTGGAGTACAGTTGTGTTGCGTAAAGGTGCGTATCCACTTCACGAGAATGGAATGACTGCACGATTACGACATTGCAATTGTGCAATTGCAATTGTGCAATCGTTCTTCATCCTGTGCAGTGGATAATGTGCCCACACTGCCCACACTGAACGATATGTCATTCAATGCAGGCACCCTCCCTCACTCATCACTAAACATGCACAACCTGATAGATGTCAAAAACGACCAGTGGGAGCGCGCATCGCTGGTCATTTTTGACATTTTAATGCATGATTTATGAACGACTAATGAGCAATTGAACGATAATGATGTCGTAATCTTTCAATGGCTCATTTTAATTGTTTAGTGGATATGCACCCTAAGGTTTTAAATGTGGTAAATAATTAAATATAATATCCTTGACTCTGAATAGTCCTATGTTACCCACATTCAAACACATTAATATTACATACATCTAATATGTATGTAATACATATTTCAAAATCAGACTTTCCTCATTCCCTCTTCAACTCTTCCAGGCAAGCTTTTCACATTCCAGGATCCAATCATCTTCACTCTATACAACACATCTATACTTTTACATACTTTGGGGTCTATTTACTAAGCATTGTTAGGAAACCGAGTGAAAAGTGATAAGGTTGTGTTTGAAAAATGATAGTTGGGAGCTGATTGGCTGGCACCTTTTCACTTTTCACTCTGTCTCCCACCACTGCCTAGTAAATAGACCCCTTTGTCTTTCTTCATTTTTATATACTTTCTTCACCTCTTCCTCTTCGTATGTTTTTATTAGGAATAATCTATTTTATGTTTATCACTTATTTAATCTCTCCCCACCCCTTGTGACGGGAAGCAGTTGGGAAGCTGATGAACGGAATCCGGACCGCCGGCTTCCCGACTGTCTAATCCCGGCAAGGGCTTACCAATGCCGGAAGCCCGACACCCGGCTTACCGACAGCCTCGGGGGGGGTTAGGGTAGGGGGCTCCTGGGGGGGACTTAGGGTTAGGCACCCCCCAGGAGGTTAGGGTTAGGCTAGGGGATGGGGTGGTTAGGGTTAGGCACCCCCGGGGGGAGGTTAGGGTTAGGCACCCCCCCCGGGAGACTTAAGTTTAGGCAGCGGGGAATGGGTGGTTAGGTTTAGGCACTTAGAGGGGGAGGTTAGGGTTAGCCACCCCTAAGGGAGAGTTAGGGTTAGGGGGGGAGGTTAGGTTAGTTTATACTAACCTTAGTGCAGTCAGGATTTTCACCCATGTCGGGCTGCCGCTGTCGGGATTTGAGCTGCCAACCATGCGGCCGGCGGTAAATCATACCGAACCCTTTGTGACAATCCTGACACACACAAATAAAACAAACACACAAACACAAAATCATATAAAAAAAAAATATAATAAACTACTGGATGCAACATAAATCACAGAATATATTTCTGAACATCAACTAAGATATTAAAGACTGTCTACACAATATACTATATACTTTTAAGATCAGAGATATGAGTACTGTACTATGTGAGGTATTATGTCTGACACTGTTCAGTACCAGACCCTCCAACATGACCTGTTCCATTAGGTACAAAATGCTCTGCTCCTGGACTTCCCTCTTAATTTATGACTACAGACACCTGTGCTGTAACATCTGTCACATCAATTACCTAGTTCAACACAGGTGTCTGCAATCATAAAGAGATGGGAAGTCCAGGAGCAGAGTGTTTTGTCCCTAATGGAACAGGTCATGCTGGAGGGTAGGCAGTACATGTGTATGTCATTACACAGACAGACTACAATTCAAAGCAGCCTCTGCAGCTGCTGAAGAGGTCAAGAGCAGGTCACATGACCAGAGTCAGGTGGTCAGACATGTGGCAGTTGGTCAGGGAGACATCATAATCGTGCAATCGCTCAGTAATTGTGCACAAATCATGCACTTTTTTCGGAAACTACCAGCGATGCGCGCTCCTGCCGGTCATTTCCAACATCAATCATCGGGTGAACCAGCTGGTAAATCTGTCGATAACGATAACAACAGATTGTGCATGTTCACAGATGAGGGAGGGTGCCTACACTGAATGATCAATCGTTCAGTGTAGGCACAGCACAGACTGTGAAATGACTGCATGATTACAATGTCATAATCGTGCAGTCATTTTTAGGTCTGCTAGTGGATGTGTGCCATTACATAATATGTAGATGTACTTCTTTGTTTATATCTAATATAATAGTAAGGACTAGGGCTATTTGCTGTCATTCAAATGAAAATAAATAAAAACTTAAATTTAATTTTGAAGAATGTACATTGAAAGAGTTAGAGATCATCCTGCAAAAAGGTAGCGATAGTTACTTCAGTTCTGGGGAAATAAAACACTCATGTTATCATCATTTTTAGATCTGTAAATATTCAGAGAACCAGGCACTTCTTATATAAATGTCCCCAAGTTGCTATCGTTTTCATTTTTTTCCCCCTCCTCCACTTCATTTTAGATCTATAGATACCTCCCACATTCTTAACGCCTCCATAACGTCCATCTGATTTCTCAGAGTTCCATCTGTGTAAGCAGATATGCCTAGGTAGGTATATTTATAATTTGTTTTATGTTGCTGAGGTTTCTAGAATGTTATCAGCAGCAAATACAGATTAATCTAGTTTCAAATATGTCCAAATACAGCTTGACGATGATGATGATGATGATGATGATGATGATATTAGTATTAATAATCATCATTATATTTCTATGGGGTCTATTCATCATCACTTAATCTCTACAAAAGCAGCAATTATAGAAATTAGGTTATCCGGCTATTCATCAAGAAGGTAAACAGATAAAAAAATATATATATTTCTTCTACATACATTTAGAAAAACTGATCATGATTATTTAAAGTGGAAAAACGGAGAAAAAAAAAAGAAGCAGCAGCACTTTGCTTTATTATACTCCGTGGAGTCTTTTAATTAGTTTTCAACTATAGGTGCCTGTAAAATACAAAATACAGTTAACTAACATGAGGACATATGATAATAATAATAATATGAACCAAGATTTAAAGACAATATCATGTACTGATGTGCTAAGGGCAGGTGAGCATCGTGGGGGTGTACTCATTATCTCAGTGGCTACTGTCTGACAAACACAACTCTGTAATAGCAGAACTTAGTAGCCCATGGGGTCTCTTATATTGGAATCTTCTTTTAGGCGCTATACCACGATATCTAGAGCTATGTCCCTGTTTACCACATTAAAAGCACTGAATACGTTTTTTCTCCTTAGGAGGTTCATGCTCAAGAACAAGGTGCTGCACTGCATTTGTAACTTTAATGTTTCTAATAGGGATGTGCAGGCTCGGATAGGTTCGAGTTTGCACGTGGAGTTCGGATTTTTCCCTCCAAAAAAACGGAACTCAGAACGAGGCAAAACGTCATCTTACATGGACGAACATCATCATTCCTGGACAAAAGACCAGGAATGATGATGTTCGTCCATGTAAGATGACGTTTTGCCTCGTTCTGAGTTCCGTTTTTTTGGAGGGAAAAATCCGAACTCCACGTGCAAACTCGAACCTATCCGAGCCTGCACATCCCTAGTTTCTAATAGTTGAAAATGTTCCTGCTCACTTTGTTTATGCTGCTCCTCGTGTCTGTACCTGCTAATCACATATTGTGTGGCTCTTTCCATAATCTCTGCAACTGAGCTGAATTTTAAACTGGCACGTGGTGTGTGTGTGACATGTGGCATTGTGGATCTGCAAGTTCTGTAGTGTCTGTTTGGACAGCATCTGAATAAGTAACACATGAATTGAGTGCCAAGACACCAGTTTGGGAAGCTTTTAAAGTTGGTATAGATGTCACCTGGGTTACCCAGGTATCATCAATCACAGCCTGGTTGTCTAATACAGCCTCTTGATTCTGAACTAGAGCGTCACTTTTAGGTGAAATATGGGATAATGTACTTGTATTATGTAGCTGTGGGATTTCCCTGGAAACATCTTGTTGCCTATTATCTAATTCCCCTTTCCAAAGGTATACAATCTGTAAATGCTTTATCTTATCATTAGATTTAAGTACTTTCAATATCTGAGTTTCTAGGCGCTGCATGACTAGTGGATCAAAAAACCCTGCTTCAGGTAATGGATATTCAGCGCCTCTGGTAATGTCAATCCATTCACTTAAGTACTTAACACAGTTAACTCCCTATCTCTCTACCATGCAATAAACAGTTGAATTTTCTGGGTACTTGGAATTATCTGTAGTCATATCGCTCTATCAATTACAATAACTCAATTCACTTATACTGCCTCTACCGGCGGATCTGTATATAATATAACTCAACCCCTAATTACAGGCAGGGCCACTGCAAGGCTTCTAGGCGCCCTAGGCAAAACTTTTGCCTGCGCCCCCCCTGCCCCCCTCTCTTTGCACAGGTGGAGTGCCGGACACCCGTAAGGACAAAAGGTAAGTCTAACCCTTACCCCTCCCTCCCCGATGTCTAACCCTAACTCCCCCGCCCCAGTGCCTAAACCTAACCTTCCCCTCCCTGCACCCTAAACCTAGCCCTCCCCCTAGTGCCTAACCCTGCACCCTAACCCACCCCCTAATGCCCGATACTTACCTTCGGGATGCCGGCGGTCGGGAATCTGGTGCCAGGATCCTGACGCAGTTGGGATTTCGGCGCCAGTATTTCGGCCATCGGCGTCCTGCACTACATCTCGTTTTGTGTATATATACACATATAACTATATATACATATATATATATATATATATATACACACATATGTACACATATTTTATATATATATATATATATATATATACACACACACACATTATATATAATTATATATATAATAATAATAATAATATATATATATATATTATAATATATATATACACACACATTATATATATATATATATATATATATATACACACACACACATTACACATATATATATATATATATATATATATATATATATATATATATATATATATTAGAGATGAGCGGTTCGGATTCTGTGGAATCCGAACCGCTCCGAACATAGGGGATCCGAGTCCACCAGAACCCTGTTCGGGTGTTCCCCGCCTGACTCGGATCCCCGTTCGGGGCCGAACGGCGGCTGCCTGATGTCGGATTCTCGCTAGAGAATCCAACATCAGGAGGGCTCCTCGAGTGTAGGGCAGACCGCTATGATAGCGGTCTGCCCTACACAGAACAAACACACAGCCGCCAGCGGCAGCTGTGTGTTTGTTATAGCAGCCAATGAGAGTCACACAGACTCTCATTGGCTGCTGCATGGAGGGAGCCGGCTGGAGCTCACTCATGAGCTCCGTCTTCCGGCTCCCTTCTCGTCGCGTGGCAGCAGAGCGGACGGCGGCTGGAGCGGGGATACAGGAAAGTTGTTTTTTTTTATGTGTGTATGGGGGCCTGCATACTACAGGGGGCCTACTACTGGGGGGGGCATAGTACAGGGGGCCTGCTTTTGGGGGGGCATACTACTGGGGACCTGCTAATGGGGGGCATACTACTGGGGGGGGTCTGCTACTGGGGGGCCTGCTACTGGGGGGCATACTACTGGGGGGGCATACTACTGGGGGCCTGCTTATGGGGGCATACTACTGGGGGCTTACTACTGGGGAGACATACTACTGGGGGGCATACTACTGGGGGCCTGCTTATGGGGGCATACTACTGGGGGGGCATACTACAGGGGGCCTACTACTGGGGGGGCATACTACAGGGGCCTACTATTGGGGGGGCATACTACAGGGGGGCTGCTATTGGGGGGGCATACTACTGGGGGCCTGCTAATGGGGGGCATACTACAGGGGGGCCTGCTACTGGGGGGCCTGCTACTGGGGGGCATACTTCTGGGGGGGAATACTACTGGGGGCCTGCTTATGGGGGCATACTACTGGGGGGGGCATACTTCTGGGGGCCTGCTTATGGGGGCATACTACTGGGGGCCTGCTAATGGGGAGCATGCTACTGGGGGGCATACTACTGGGGGCCTGCTAATGAGGGGCATACCACTGGGGGGGCATACTACTGGGGGCCTGCTAATGGGGGGCATACTACTGGGGGCCTGCTAATGGGGGGCATACTCCTGGGGGGCATACTACTACTGAGGGCACTGCATAGGGGGCCCTACTACTAAGGGGACTGCATAGGGGTCACCACTACTAGGGTCATTGTGTAAGGGACACCACTGCTGGGGGCATTGTGTAAGGGACACTATTGCTGTGGGCATTGTATAAGTGGCACTACTACTGTGGGCATTGTATAAGGAGCATTACTACTGTGGGCTTTGTGTATAAGGGTCACTACTGTGGGCATTGTGTAAAAGGGTCACTACTGTGGGCATTGTGTAAAAGGGGCACTACTGTGGGCATTGTGTAAAAGGGGCACTACTGTGTGTCGTAACATAAATAAGAGACACTACTTTATGGTGTAATGTGAATCAGGGGCACTATGTGCGGTGTAATGTGAATAAGATTGTGCACTGTGACTCTTTGGGCCATAGCCCACTTTGTAAACAAGTACTGTGATTCTGCTGGCCGTACCCCACTGGGTGGGTGCACTACTTTTCATTTCTGTCACTGCTGCGTGGCAATGTGTCATAGATGTGCTTTAAATTGTGGTGTCTGTGCCACTGCACCGCTGCTTTGTCGCTTGGTAGCCAGTCAACTCACTGCAACCTTTGGCCAATAATGGTGAAAACAATATTATAAGCTGTGAGGTGGTGTAAATTGACTGGAAATTAATGTTATTGAGGTTAATAATACTCTAGGAAGAAAAAAAAGACCAATTTATGTGATTTTAGTTTTTGTTTGTCAATTTTTGGGAAAAAAATCCAAATCCAAAGCCAGTCACCGCAGTTTGGCAAATCCAAAGCCGGACAACGAATTAGAACCAAATCGAAATCCGGCAAAAATATTCCAGCGCACATACCTAATATATATATATATATATATACACTGCTCAAAAAAATACAGGGAACACTTAAACAACACAATGTAACTCCAAGTCATTCACACTTCTGTGAAATAAAACTTCCACTTAGGAAGCAACATTGATTGACAATCAATTTCACATGCTGTTGTGCAAATGGAATAGACAACAGGTGGAAATTATAGGCAATTAGCAAGACACCCCCAATAAAGGTGTGGTTCTGCAGGTGGTGACCACAGACCACTTCTCAGTTCCTATGCTTTTTGGCTGATGTTTTGGTCACTTTTGAATGCTGGCGGTGCTGTCACTCTAGTGGTAGCATGAGACGGAGTCTACAACCCACACAAGTGGCTCAGGTAGTGCAACTCATCCAGGATGGCACATCAATGGGAGCTGTGGCAAGAAGGTTTGCTGTGTCTGTCAGCGTAGTGTCCAGAGCATGGAGGCGCTACCAAGAGACAGGCCAGTACATCAGGAGACGTGGAGGAGGCCGTAGGAGGGCAACAACCCAGCAGCAGGACTGCTACCTCCGCCTTTGTGCAAGGAGGAACAGGAGGAGCACTGCCAGAGCCCTGCAAAATGACCTCCAGCAGGCCACAAATGTGCATGTGTCTGCTCAAACAGTCAGAAACAGACTCCATGAGTGTGGTATGAGGGCCCGACGTCCACAGGTGGGGGTTGTGCATTTGCCAGAGAACACCAAGATTGGCAGATTCGCCACTGGCACCCTGTGCTCTTCACAGATGAAAGCAGGTTCACACTGAGAACATGTGACAGACGTGACAGAGTCTGGAGACGTCAAGGAGAACGTTCTGCTGCCTGCAACATTCTCCATCATGACCTGTTTGGCAGTGGGTCAGTAATGGTGTGGGGTGGCATTTCTTTGGGGGGCCGCACAACCCTCCATGTGCTCGCTAGAGGTAGCCTGACTGCCATTAGGGCCCGAGATGAGATCCTCAGACCCCTTGTGAGACCATATGCTGGTGCGGTTGGCCCTAGGTTCCTCCTAATGCAAGACAATGCTAGACCTCATGTGGCTCGAGTGTGTCAGCTGTTCCTGCAAGATGAAGGCATTGATGCTATGGACTGGCCCACCCATTCCCCAGACCTGAATCCAATTGAGCACATCTGGGACGCCATGTCTTGCTCCATCCACTAACGCCACGTTGCACCACAGACTGTCCAGGAGTTGGCAGATGCTTTAGTCCAGGTCTGGGAGGAGATCCCTCAGGAGTCCATCTGCCACCTCATCAGGAGCATGCCCAGGCATTGTAGGGAGGTCATACAGGCACGTGGAGGCAACACACACTACTGAGCCTCAGTTTGACTTGTTTTAAGGACATTACATCAAAGTTGGAGCAGCCTGTAGTGTGTTTTTCCACTTTAATTTTGAGTGCGGCTCCAAAACCAGACCTCCATGGGTTAATAAATTTGATTTCCAATCATAATTTTTGTGTGATTTTGGTGTCAGCACATTCAGCTATGTAAAGAACAAAGTATTTAATAAGAATATTTCATTCATTCAGATCTAGGATGTGTTATTTTAGTCTTCCCTATATTTTTTTGAGCAGTGTATATACTGTACCTGCATTGCATCTGTGAGGCTCTGGAGGCTGGAAGCGGGCAGCGGAGGGGCTGGAGGCGGAGCAAAGGCTGAGTCGGCCATTTTTAAAACTGTACTAAGCAGTGGAATCCCGGGGAGGAGTGTCAGAGAGTGAAGGGCGGGCAGAGCGGCCGCCAGCTGCTAACACTCAGAATGCAGCAGCGGAATCCCGGATATTGTGGTTAGTTACTGAAGGGCAGGCTGAGTGGGAACTGGCCCGACATCCCGGCAGCACAAACCACCCCTGGCATCTAGCAGCATAGTGGGCCAGCCAGTGACGTCGTCGACGCCTGCGCCGGTCCCAGCTGCCGTAGCCTCTATTTTTCTTTGCCTTCTACGGGGTGGGAAGCGGTTGTAGATAGGCGCCCGCTGCTGGGAATCCACCTGGGTCTCTCGCCTGCAGGACTGGCTTCCAGGAGAGGGAAGACCAAGCCCTCTGTCAGAGACAGCTTCAGCTGTTTACAGAGTATAGATTGCTGGCGGTTGGGATACCGCTGGTCAGAATACCAACAGCAGCATCCCAACACCCATAGCTAAGTATGCTAGCACTAACCCTAACCCTCTCTCCATGGTGACTAAACTCTAACCCTCCCCCTAGTGCTAACCTTCGGGATGCCGACGGTCCAGATACTGGTGCCGGGATCCCGATGCTGTCAGGGTTTCGGTGCCGGTATTTAGACCGTCGGCATCCCGCACGCCGGGATGCCGGCTACATCACTTTTAGATTAACTAAGAGCAATTGTTTGCAAAGGTGGCCAACACGTATAAGCTAGGTACACATCTGAATGATGTAACAAGCGATGCGATGGCCGATACAATTTCACTTACAACCATACGATGCCAGAACATATGATTTAGAGTATACACACTATGCAATCTATGGAACTTGTTAGAGGATTGTGGCCCTGATTCAGAGCCGGACGCTCTGACAGAGCGCTCGCTCTGAATCAGGGCCGTCCTTCTGAATTTTAGAGTGGCCTCCTGGCCGCTCGCATAGCTGTGGGTGACCACACACAGCTACAGCGAGCGGCCAGGAAGATGGTCGCGGTGGTCAAGACCATCGCGACCATCGGGCTTGCGACAAGACCCTTGTGGTAGGGTCTCGTTGCCGCAAGCCCTGGAGTGCTTTTGGCTCTATCAGAGCCAAAAGCACTCCCACTGACATCACTTGTGATGTCAGTGGGGCTGGCCCCAGACGGTAGGCGTTCCCATGGGAACACCTCCGTCTGAGCAGCAACGCCCCCGGCACGCCCACCAAAGGGGGGTGCTGTCACTCACCATCGACAGCAGGCCCCCTTTGTAGCTTGGCCGTCGCTATCCGGGTCTCGCGCATGCGCACGATGGAGCCGGCTCCCTCGTGCGCATGCACACTGGGCCAACCACGACCCACTTGCGAGTGCTCAGCGCTCGCGAGCGGATCTGAATTAGGCCCTGTATCCAATTAATTGTTTCTCCTGTGCACTATCGGCCTGACTCAGAGCTGTGTGCTAACGTCTGTGTATGCAGCTGCTATGCAAAAATAAGCAAATGTTGCCTCTACCAGGAGATGTATTGATCCGCCCCCTGAGGCTATGCAAATCCAAACATCTGTTTACAAGGACGCATAATCGGTCGCAGTTTATTCAATTACCGCAGTTCTGAGTGTGCCTATGGGCATGCAGAATGGCTGCAGGAACGGAGATGCTTCAGCCATATCTCTTGTGTATGGGACGCAGGAGGTGACACCGACATGCCTGCATTATTTGCCACCACTCCACGAAACCTTCTGCAAACTCTCCCTGACTGTCAATCACAATGCTAAAAAACAGTCACTGCGAGAGACTATGGTAATGTACCTTGACACGTGCACTGTGTAACTCAGAGGCATGCGCAGATTAACGATTATCGCTTTATTGCGAAAATAGCAATGCGTAAAACTCTGAATCAGGCCCTATGTGCTTTCATGTGGACACACTACATGTTGTGCACTACATTGTACATCGCATCATCCCATCTGACGTGCAGCACAACAGATATGACAATGCAATGAATGATGTGTGTAAATGATAGATTGGGTGTACAAACTGTACAATGGTCGTGCAGCACATCAGATAGGACGATGCCATGAACGATGTGTGTAAACGATAGATATGGTGTACATACTATACAATGGTCGTGCAGCACATCAGATAGCATGTTGCGATGAACGATGTGTGTAAATGATAGATTGGGTGTACACACTGTATAATGGTCGTGTAGCACATCAGATGGGAAGCTGCGATGAACGATGTGTGTAAACGATAGATTGGGTGAACACACTGTACAATGGTCGTGTAGCACATCAGATGGGACGATGCGATGAACGATGTTTGTAAACGATACTTTGGGTGTACATACTGTACAATGGTCGAGTAGCACATCAGATAGAACGATGCGATGAACGATGTCTGTAAATGATAGATTGGGTGTACACACTGTACAATGGTCGTGCAGCACATCAGATAGGACGATGCCATGAACGATGTGTGTAAATGATACATAGGGTGTACATACTATACAATGGTCGTGCAGCACATCAGATAGCATGTTGCGATGAACGATGTGTGTAAATGATAGATTGGGTGTACACACTGTATAATGGTCGTGTAGCACATCAGATGGGACGATGCGATGAACGATGTGTGTAAACGATAGATTGGGTGAACACACTGTACAATGGTCGTGTAGCACATCAGATGGGACGATGCGATGAACGATGTTTGTAAACGATAGATTCGGTGTACATACTGTACAATGGTCGGGCAGCACATATCAGATGGGACGATGCGATGAACGATGTGTGTAAACGATAGATTGGGTGTACATACTGTACAATGGTCGAGTAGCACATCAGATAAAACTCTGAATCAGGCCCTATGTGCTTTCATGTGGACACACTACATGTTGTGCACTGCATTGCACATCGCATCATCCCACCTGACGTGCAGCACATCAGATATGACAATGCAATGAATGATGTGTGTAAATGATAGATTGGGTGTACACACTGTACAATGGTCATGCAGCACATCAGATAGGATGATGCCATGAACGATGTGTGTAAACGATAGATAGGGTGTACATACTATACAATGGTCGTGCAGCACATCAGATAGCATGTTGCGATGAACGATGTGTGTAAATGATAGATTGGGTATACACACTGTATAATGGTCGTGTAGCACATCAGATGGGACGATGCGATGAACGATGTGTGTAAACGATAGATTGGGTGAACACACTGTACAATGGTCGTGTAGCACATCAGATGGGACGATGCGATGAACGATGTTTGTAAACGATAGATGGGTGTACATACTATACAATGGTCGTGCAGCACATCAGATAGCATGTTGCGATGAACGATGTGTGTAAATGATAGATTGGGTGTACACACTGTATAATGGTCGTGTAGCACATCAGATGGGACGATGCGATGAACGATAGATTGGGTGTACATACTGTACAATGGTCGAGTAGCACATCAGATAGAACTATGCGATGAACGATGTCTGTAAATGATAGATTGGGTGTACACACTGTACAATGGTCGTGCAGCACATCAGATAGGACGATACCATGAACGATGTGTGTAAACGATAGATAGGGTGTACATACTATACAATGGTCGTGCAGCACATCAGATAGCATGTTGCGATGAACGATATGTGTAAATGATAGATTGGGTGTACACACTGTATAATGGTCGTGTAGCACATCATATGTTGCGATGAACGATGTGTGTAAACGATCGATTGGGTGTACATACTGTACAATGGTAGTGTAGCACATCAGATAGGACGATGCGATGAACAATGTATGTAAACAATAGATTGGGTGTACATTTTGTACATTGGTCGTGTAGCACATCAGATGGGAAGATGCGATGAACGATCTGTGTAAACGATAGATTGGGTGTACATACTGTACAATGGTTGTGTAGAACATCAGATGGGACGATGCGATGAACGATGTGTGTAAACGATAGATTGGGTGAACACACTGTACAATGGTCGTGTAGCACATCAGATGGGACGATGCGATGAACGATGTTTGTAAACGATAGATGGGTGTACATACTATACAATGGTCGTGCAGCACATCAGATAGCATGTTGCGATGAACGATGTGTGTAAATGATAGATTGGGTGTACATACTGTACAATGGTCGAGTAGCACATCAGATAGAACGATGCGATGAACGATGTCTGTAAATGATAGATTGGGTGTACACACTGTACAATGGTCGTGCAGCACATCAGATAGGACGATGCAATGAACGATGTGTGTAAACGATAGATAGGGTGTACATACTATACAATGGTCGTGCAGCACATCAGATAGCATGTTGCGATGAACGATGTGTGTAAATGATAGATACACACTGTATAATACTGTATAATGGTCGTGTAGCACATCATATGTTGCGATGAACGATGTGTGTAAACGATAGATTGGGTGTACATACTGTACAATGGTAGTGTAGCACATCAGATAGGACGATGCGATGAACAATGTATGTAAACAATAGATTGGGTGTACATATTGTACATTGGTCGTGTAGCACATCAGATGGGAAGATGCGATGAACGATCTGTGCAACTGTAAACGATAGATTGGGTGTACATACTGTACAATGGTTGTGTAGAACATCAGATGGGACGATGCGATGAACGATGTGTGTAAACGATAGATTGGGTGTACATACTGTACAATGGTCTTGCAGCACATCAGATGGGACGATGCGATGAACGATGTTTGTAAACGATAGATTGGGTGTATATACTGTACAATGGTGATGCAGCACGTCAGATAGGGTGATGCGATGAATGATGCGTGTAAACAATAGATTGGGTATACATACTATACAATTGTCATGCAGTACATCAGATAGAGCGATGCGATGAATGATGCGTGTAAACAATAGATTGGGTGTACATACTGTACAATGGTAGTGTAGCACATCAGATAGGACGATGCGATGAACAATGTATGTAAACAATAGATTGGGTGTACATATTGTACATTGGTCGTGTAGCACATCAGATGGGAAGATGCGATGAACGATCTCTGTAAACGATAGATTGGGTGTACATACTGTAAAATGGTTGTGTAGAACATCAGATGGGATGATGCGATGAACAATGTGTGTAAGCTATAGATTGGGTGTACAAACTGTACAATGGTCGTGCAGAACATCAGATGGGACGATGCAATGAACGATGATTGTAAACTATAGATTGGGTGTACATACTGTACAATGGTCGTGCAGCACGTCACATAGGGTGATGCGATGAATGATGCGTGTGAACAATAGATTGGGTGTACATACTGTACAATGGTAGTGTAGCACATCAGATAGGACGATGCGATGAACAATGTATGTAAACAATAGATTGGGTGTACATTTTGTACATTGGTCGTGTAGCACATCAGATGGGAAGATGCGATGAACGATCTGTGTAAACGATAGATTGGGTGTACATACTGTACAATGGTTGTGTAGAACATCAGATGGGACGATGCGATGAACGATGTGTGTAAACGATAGATTGGGTGTACATACTGTACAATGGTAGTGTAGCACATCAGATAGGACGATGCGATGAACAATGTATGTAAACAATAGATTGGGTGTACATATTGTACATTGGTCGTGTAGCACATTAGATGGGAAGATGCAATGAACGATCTGTGTAAACAATAGATTGGGTGTACATACTGTACAATGGTTGTGTAGAACATCAGATGGGACGATGCGATGAACGATGTGTGTAAACGATAGATTGGGTGAACACACTGTACAATGGTCGTGTAGCACATCAGATGGGACGATGCGATGAACGATGTTTGTAAATGATAGATGGGTGTACATACTATACAATGGTCGTGCAGCACATCAGATAGCATGTTGCGATGAACGATGTGTGTAAATGATAGATTGGGTGTACACACTGTATAATGGTCGTGTAGCACATCAGATGGGACGATGCGATGAACGATAGATTGGTGTACATACTGTACAATGGTCGAGTAGCACATCAGATAGAACGATGCGATGAACGATGTCTGTAAATGATAGATTGGGTGTACACACTGTACAATGGTCGTGCAGCACATCAGATAGGACGATGCCATGAACGATGTGTGTAAACGATAGATAGGGTGTACATACTATACAATGGTCGTGCAGCACATCAGATAGCATGTTACGATGAACGATGTGTGTAAATGATAGATTGGGTGTACACACTGTATAATGGTCGTGTAGCACATCATATGTTGCGATGAACGATGTGTGTAAACGATAGATTGGGTGTACATATTGTACATTGGTCGTGTAGCACATCAGATGGGAAGATGCGATGAACGATCTGTGCAACTGTAAACGATAGATTGGGTGTACATACTGTACAATGGTTGTGTAGAACATCAGATGGGACGATGCGATGAGCGATGTGTGTAAACGATAGATTGGGTGTACATACTGTACAATGGTCTTGCAGCACATCAGATGGGACGATGCAATGAACGATGTTTGTAAACGATAGATTGGGTGTACATACTGTACAATGGTCATGCAGCACGTCAGATAGGGTGATGCGATGAATGATGCGTGTAAACAATAGATTGGGTGTACATACTATACAATTGTCGTGCAGTACATCAGATAGAGCGATGCGATGAATGATGCGTGTAAACAATAGATTGGGTGTACATACTGTACAATGGTAGTGTAGCACATCAGATAGGACGATGCGATGAACAATGTATGTAAACAATAGATTGGGTGTACATATTGTACAATGGTTGTGTAGAACATCAGATGGGATGATGCGATGAACAATGTGTGTAAACTATAGATTGGGTGTACAAACTGTACAATGGTCGTGCAGAACATCAGATGGGACGATGCAATGAACGATGTTTGTAAACGATAGATTGGGTGTACATACTGTACAATGGTCATGCAGCACGTCAGATAGGGTGATGCGATGAATGATGCGTGTGAACAATAGATTGGGTGTACATACTGTACAATGGTAGTGTAGCACATCAGATAGGACGATGCGATGAACAATGTATGTAAACAATAGATTGGGTGTACATTTTGTACATTGGTCGTGTAGCACATCAGATAGGACGATGCGATGAACGATCTGTGTAAACGATAGATTGGGTGTACATACTGTACAATGGTTGTGTAGAACATCAGATGGGACGATGCGATGAACGATGTGTGTAAACGATAGATTGGGTGTACATACTATACAATGGTAGTGTAGCACATCAGATAGGACGATGCGATGAACAATGTATGTAAACAATAGATTGGGTGTACATATTGTACATTGGTCGTGTAGCACATCAGATGGGAAGATGCGATGAACGATCTGTGTAAACGATAGATTGGGTGTGCAAACTGTACAATGGTCGTGCAGAACATCAGATGGGACGATGCGATGAACGATGTTTGTAAACGATAGATTGGGTGTACATACTGTACAATGGTCATGCAGCACGTCAGATAGGGCGATGCGATGAATGATGTGTGTAAACGATAGATTGGGTGTACATACTATACAATGGTCGTGCAGCACATCAGATAGGACGTTGCGATGAACGATGTGTGTTAACGATAGATTACGTGAACATACTGTACAATGGTCATGTAGCACATCTGATAGGACGATGCGATGAACAATGTGTGGAAACATTATGTTCGGTATACATACTGTGCAATGGTCCTGCAGCACATCAGATAGGACGATGCAATATACAATGTGTGTAAACGATATATTGGGTGTACATACTGAAAAATGGTCGTGCAGCACATCAGATAGGACGATGCGATGAACGATGTATGTAAACGATAGATTGGGTGTACATACTGTAAAATGGTCATGCACCACATCAGATGGGACGATGCGATGAACGATGTGTGTAAACGATAGATTGGGTAGTACATACTGTACAATGGTCGTGCAGCACATCAGATAG
This sequence comes from Taudactylus pleione, assembly GCA_031769625.1. NCBI lineage: Eukaryota > Metazoa > Chordata > Amphibia > Anura > Myobatrachidae > Taudactylus > Taudactylus pleione. The sequence goes on from JAUIMM010000121.1 coordinate 6,139,063, forward strand.
GACGATGCAATACACAATGTCTGTAAACGATATACTGGGTGCACATACTGTACAATGGTCATGCAGCACATCAGAAAGGACAATGCGATGAATGATGTGTGTAAATGATAGAATGGGTGTACATACTGTAGAATGGTCGTGCAGCACATCAGATTGGACGATGCAATGAACAATGGCCCTCATTCAGAGCCGCTCGTAAGCAGCAGTACGCTCGTAGTGTTCCAATGTTGTGAAACCACGCATGCACCGGTGTTACACTGCGCATGTGCGTACGGCTGATTACAAGCTTTTTTTAAGTCGTTCGTCGAATAGCGAACAGGAAGTGACATGTCAAATGTGATTGACAGAACAGGCCGTTTTTGGGCGGTGACGGCGGTGGAGATGGGAAAACGCAGGCGTGGCGAGGCATTTTGTGGGCGTCCCTAAATTATCTCATGCGAACGGCAAATGTGATCGGAACAAGTCATACGTCACTGTCTGATCCACTTTCCGTTCAAACTGCTTGCACAGCTTGTGGTCTGGTATACTCTACCACAATGTCAATGGTCTCGTCCTCCTTCCCGTGCCTCTTCGATGTTTCTTCGATTTATCATTTCAGGCCAGAAAAGCAATCAACTTCGAATTGAAAACAAACTTGTAATGTGTCTAGCAACTAGTTTTTTTTTAGTACCACAAAACCGTACGCAGGTGAAGTACTCAGCTGCTAATTTCTGACTTAGACAATCAATTAGCGTACCAATTTTTCTATTTTTATTTGTTTGTTTTTTTTTGGTTTTATGTTATTGCCACACTATTGTCATCATGTTTGTGTTTTAGCAACATTTTTAATGGTGCCGGAAATTTCTTATCCATTTTGTTTGGGCAAAGTGTTCCTTTAAACTCCTAAATGGTTTTTAACCCTTTGTAATCTGTTTTTTTTTTTCTTTTTTTTTCTTTTTTTTGGGGGGGCCCGGGATTACCTAAAAACCATTTTGAGAATAATGTCACATTACAATGGAGCAGATTTTGAATTGTTTTTATTTTTTACACACATTTTTATATTTTCATGTGCATTTGCCAGTTTGCAGTTCTGGCTTACGTCAATAATTGTGCCAAAAATTGAAAACACAAAATTAGTGGCATTTTGCATAAATAAAATAACACACATTAAAAACAATTCACAAGAAAGGAGAGGGAAGTTTTGGCCCTCAAGGAATATGGGGTAAGCGCAGAAGGATTGTGGGAAAATTAGCCAGTGCTGTCATCGCTTTTTGCCCCGTTTGGCTGGGGTAGGGTGGGAGCCTGACCGGGTCCGGGATGTCCTTTGGCTGGCCTCTCCAGAGGCAGATGTTGGGGCCTCTGGAGTAGGCAGAGGGCTAGGCACATTTGGAGGGATGGCTGTTGTTGTGCCAGAGGTGGAGGATCCTGATGTTCCGGCAGGAAGGGAGGGCGGCTCCACCATGTGCTGGCGAACGAGCTGCTCCAGGGCATTGGCAATTCGGATGTTGGCCCTGGTATTTTCCGCCAGGGCCTGACCAATGGTCACGTTAGCCGCAGCATTTTGCTCCATGGCCTCCGCCACCCGTAGCAGACTGGCGTCCATCCTCAGCAGAATCTCCGTGTGGTGATCCGATTTAAAATTGAGATCCGTGAGGAGGGCCACTGCCTGCGAGGGGGATTGCCCTGGACTGGCTTCTGCAGGGTCCCCAGCCGGATCTACTGCTTCCTCCCCTGCAGAGCCAGCAGAAATTCTGCGGCCAAGGCTCCCCTCTAGAGCAGACTTATCCGCCTGTGTCTCTGTGCGAAAAATGAGAAAAGAGTAACATTAGAATCTACATATTGTCACAAACACATTTCAGAGTTGGTAACATAACAACATTTACCTGGGACAACATGAGGAGCCGCAAAGTCTGGCATGTCCGTATCCATGTTGGACACACCAAACACCTCCTCATACTGCACACACCCCTGTGCCAGCTCTTCCAAGTAATTCAGCTCAAATGACACAGGGGTGGGACTCCCACCTGTCCCCCTTGCATGCCTAGCCCTCTCTGCCAGTTTTTGTTTCAGCTGATATTTATAATCGGTCCATCTGTGGGTGAAAAAGTTGGCATTATTCCTGCAGTATTTGGCCCTGTAACCACTTTTTAAAAAAATTTAGTTTTTACGTACCGGCGTTTAACATCCCGGGGTAGACGTTGAAACTCACCCACCCTATTGACAGCACAGGCTATCTCCTCCCACATTTTCCACTTCTGGCTTGCACCCATATTCCGATCTGCCTGTGGCAGGATGTCAACACACATTTGTACCAAAACCTCCATCTCCTTTCTTGTGAATTGTGGCTGCCTTTTTTGGGGGGATTCTTTTGTTGGCCTACTCGGCCCAGCAGCCTCTTCCATGGCATCCTCAACACCTTTTTTCAAAAACATTGTTTTAATTTAGATGTTCAATTTTCTCTAAATTCTGGTTTTAAATAATCATTTAAGCCAAAAGAGTCAAATACTTACCGGGCGCCTCTTGGCCATTGTTTTGCTGCTCTGTAGCCATTTTGAGCACAGCAACTTGAACTACAGCAGACCGTTTTGGATTTTACGTGACGTATTTATACATGCGTCCGTATTATTCGTCCGCATCATTGATTGTGCGCTCCTATGATCCGTCCTTAATTTGAGCGGGAAAATAAAGACTATTTATGGCTTTTGGCGACTCGAGTCGAGGTGGCGGGTGATGATTGTTGGAGGTTTCGTGTGTAGTAGTGGATTGTTGGCGGGATTAGTGGATTGAGGCGGGTTTTTGGAGTAGGAGTTGGTTCTTGTTTATTTTTCCTTCTTTTCCGTTCGCTTTTTTTCATTGCGGTTATTTTCTTTGTCGGTTATTTTTTGAGTAAGTAATTTTTAAAACTCCTTTAAAAAATAAGGGATCTACAAACCAAATGTTCTTATTTTTTTTTATTTTTTTACTTTTTTACAGTTATTTTGGCTGGGCCCCATTGAAGTTTTTGGACTGTGACTTATTAGTCGAATTTCTGTAAGTTTATCTTTTTTCCTGATTTTCCAAATTTGATGTGTTGGTCTTCGCATATATTTTGTACATTACTGTTTTATTTCTAAGTTTAACAATCATGTATTATCACTAAATATAGCGTAATGTTTAGCCAAATATATTTCCTTTGTTTATCCCTTAAAAATGCGAACTATTTAGCGCACTAATGTTTCCTTATTCCCCATATAAAAATGCGAACTATTTAGCGCACTAATGTTTCCTTATTCCCCATGTAAAAATGCGAACTATTTAGGGCACTAATGTTTCCTTATTCCCCATGTAAAAATGCGAACTATTTAGCGCACTAATGTTTCCTTATTCCCCATGTAAAAATGCGAACTATTTAGTGCACTAATGTTTCCTTATTCCCCATGTAAAAATGCAAACTATTTAGCGCACTAATGTTTCCTTATTCCCCATGTAAAAATGCAAACTATTTAGCGCACTAATGTTTCCTTATTCCCCATGTAAAAATGCGAACTATTTAGAGCACTAATGTTTCCTTATTCCCGATGTAAAAATGCGAACTATTTAGCGCACTAATGTTTCCTTATTCCCCATGTAATAATGCAAACTATTTAGCGCACTAATGTTTCCTTATTCCCCATGTAAAAATGCGAACTATTTAGCGCACTAATGTTTCCTTATTCCCCATGTAAAAATGCAAACTATTTAGTGCACTAATGTTTCCTTATTCCCCATGTAAAAATGCAAACTATTTAGCGCAAGAATGATTTTTATATTATAAATTTGGGCATTCTTGTTTGTCCACTCAATGTAGGGTGCATTTTCCAAATAATGTGTGCTCCACCCTATCTTTGAACGCATTTTGCCAATTTAAAAAAAATCAAATCTGGCCCCCCAAAATTCAAAAACGAATTTCTAATTTTGAAATGTAGGTTGTTGCACTCATGACAATACCCCGGAATGTAAGCATCTTTGGATTTTGAGGCAAAGATAAGTATTTTTTTGAAAGATCATTTTCAACAAACACTAACTACCTGGCTTACCATTTCAGGTTGATGTTGGTCGTCTTACTTTGGCCCTGCTTCCGGAACCCGACCAACCTCAACCTCGTCCCAGGCGTAGGCATCATAGGCGTGCAAGGCCCAAGATATAGAACACGTGTCACCCTTTTTGGAATGCCCGATGATGAGGTTTTAAGACGATACCGTCTTCCTCCACAAATCATCATAGACACTCTCTCATTAATAGAGAGTGATCTGGAGCGGCAAATTGACAGTCCTACAGCAATACCACCACTTACGCAATTAATGGTGGTGTTACATTTCTGTGCCTCAGGATCCTTTCAAACCACGGTGGGAATAGTGGCCAGAATCTCCCAATCCTCCTTTTCAAGGATCCTGAGGGCAGTGATGGAGGCCCTTTTCAAGCACCTCCATCATTTTATTAACATGCCATTGGATATGGGTTCCCTTAGTGTGGCGAAGGCCAATTTTTACCAAATAGCTGGCTTCCCACACATCATAGGGGTTGTGGATGGTACTCACATACCACTTCAGCCTCCAGCACGGCTGGAGGCAATTTTTAGGAACCGCAAGCACTATCCGTCACTGAATGTAATGGTGGTGTGATGCCTCCCTCCAGATCCTGTCCCTGAATGCAAAATTACCCGGGAGTGCACATGACTCATTCGTCATCCGGCAATCAGGGATTTGGCATAAATTAGACAACCTACAAGCTGGTGATGCGTGGCTTCTGGGTAAGTGGAGCCCTTTAGTTGAAACCAATGCAAAGCTTGATACACAGTGATCCTGATTGTTGTATTTGTTTTTTCACAGGAGACAGTGGCTAACCTTGCACGCCCTGATTGCTCACTCCTTATTTGGCTCCCACACCAGGGCCACAAAGTGAGTATAATTCCACACTTACAGCCACCAGGCAGGTGGTGGAGCGCAGTATCGGCCTTTTAAAAGGCCGATTCAGATGCCTCCACCGCTCTGGTGGCGAACTCATGTATTTGCCGGCTATGGTTTCGAAAATTGTGGTCCTGTGTGGGATATTTCACAACATCGCCATAAGGAGTGGTGTCCCAATGCAGCCAGAGGATGCCTTACCTGAGGATGACCCCCCAGAGGTTGGTCGGAGGTCAGTATGTGGGGGGGCCATACGCGATGATGTAGTGGCCAGATTTTTCAGGTAATTATTGACAAACATTTACTTAATTGTCCCAATGTCTACATGTACGATTGTAATGTGCCTTTTTAATCTTGTTTTTCTTTTTTTTTCTTGTCTTCCTTTACAAACCATGTAAAAACGATGCCTACTACCTGATCCACTAAATTGTCTACATGTGGCCACATTGGAACTAACTTGTGGAAAAATTATTTCATCGCCTCATTTGTGGATTCATGTTGGCCTGCTACTTATTTCAACAGTTCTTGAGTGTTGTTTTTTTTTGTTGAGTTTGGTGTAGGTTGTTTTTTGTAGTGTGTTTTCACTATGTGAATTGCTTGTCACAATTCACTTTCTGTTTGTGGTTGCTGTGTATTAAAGTTTTCTTTTCCGTTAAAAAGACTGTTTATTTACACATTACAAGCACGTGTAACCTGGCTCAAAAAATGACACCTTTCATAATGCCGAATCCTGTAATGTGTGAAATGGTTAAGTCTTTGAACATGCTTTGTGGCTTCGAAAAAACAACAAAGGTATTAGGGTGAATCAATAGTTTGTTAAAAATTGGCCTAAGCAGGTTTCAGTTTCTATTTACATTACCCACCACAAGAAAAACAACAAACTGGTGTTTTTTCGACAAACCTATTGGTATGGTGAGGTGTTTAATGTGGCAGCTTACATACTTTCTAGCGCTTTGTACAATCTAATTTACCTTACTTTAAAGAACATGACCAAATAGTGGACTTATGGAAGGTTAAACAATGTAATATTTTCAGTCAAGAAATGAGACTCGTTAACATACAACGCTATTTTAATTTGGAAATAATACAAAACAGAATAACAACCAAAAAAAAAATCAGCTCCGAAGGAGCGCCGCCATGTGGTCCAGGACCACTAGCATGGCAATGACGTGGCCACACAAGGCGGCCAAGCCCTCCTGCATACCATGCATCCGCCTCTGGTCCTCTGTTGGTATAAAAAAAAAAGGGGATCCTTAATGAAATGACACCTTACATTATAAGTTTAATAAACAAACTAAACAAATAAATCTAGTTGCAAACAAGATCCAGTTTTGCGGAAAAAAAACAAGTACTGGCAAATGCTAAGATGGTATCAATACTAAATTATAAATTAACACACAAAAAGGCGACCCAAAAAGAACGAAGTACCCTTATTAGGGTAAACCAAAAAACCCCAAGAATGAGTGTTTTCACATGTGTGATATGTATCAGTGGAAAATATCCAAGACATTGTATATCCAATTCAAAATGTATTTTTTAAACAAAAGAAAGGGAAACATACCGGTCATTGGGCTTGATGGTCTTGGAGGCCCTCCATCCTCCTCCTCCTCGGGGGTGGGCCAGTGCTGGTGGGTTGAGGGAGGGGAGATGGCGGAAACGGTTGACGGGGCGGAAAATCGAGGGGGTGGTGGAGGGGAGGGTAAAGAAAAGAGAGGGGGTGGTGGAGGGGAGGGGGAAGAAAAGAGAGGGGGGGTGGAGGGGAGGGGGAATTTTGGGGGTGGTGCAAATTGGGAGAGGGAGGGGACTCAGCTATTGGCCGGGCAGGGGTGGAGGGGGAATTGGGGGAAGGTTGGGGAGATGGGCTGGGACTTGTCGTCGGCGTCAGGGGCCGAGCCCGGCGACAAAGTCTGCGGCGAGGCTGGCTTCTGCGTTCAGCCCCTAAATGATTAATGAAAAATGTTTTGGTTTTTTTTTTGGAGGGGGGGGTGGAACACAAATTTACAACACAAAAAAAATACAAACATTCAAAAAAAGGAAAATATGCACACACAGACATGTCAAAAAACAACAAACAGGGCTATACTGAAAACATGCACTCACAGACATGTCAAAAAACAACAAACAGGGCTATACTGAAAACAAACATACACACGCAGATAGGGCCGCAATAAACAAACAGGGCTATACTGAAAACAAACATGCACACGCAGATAGGGCCGCAATAAACAAACAGGGCTATACTGGAAACAAGCACACGCAGATAGGGCCGAAAACAAATCATAAAAAAAAAAAAAAAACCACTTACTTGCAGCGATCCGCAGCCGAAAACATGCCAGCAAGCAGGGGGTGCGGCACCGCAGATCCGACCACCTGCGCTCTAATTGCCCGATATTACGGCGTGAGCCGAAGGAGCGCAGGTGGTGGCGAACCTCCGCATAGGCCAATCGCTTGGCCTGGTTGGTGATGGGGGGAGGCTGGCTGGTGATCCTCCGGTCCATGACCTCGGTGAGGACCAACAGCTCCAATGTGGTAAATGTGGAGGCTCTCATGATGGCAATGATTTTTTTAACAACAAACAGTTTTAATAAAGGCCAGAGAAAACTTTTGATTGGCTAATGTATTTTGTAAATTAACAGGAACCATTGTATTGGTTATTGTAGGAGTCATGTGTCCTACAGGCTCCAAAATATAATGTGAGTTATGATAGGCTTCATGCAGTGACATGCGTAAGCTAATTTAAATAAAGAAATTAAAATCGGAAAATAGGACTATCCTAAACACAGGAAAACAATAGGATAATTGGTTACAACATGTATTTTTGATAAAGTAAACCGTTGGTGAAACCGTACGTATTCTGCAGGAAAAATGACACACACGGACAAGAATAAAGTTTATTGAAAATGAAAAAAAAAAGGATTGCAAACATGTGAAGAGCAATTAAGCTAATTAATATATTGATTGGCATGATACGATTAAAGTATGTATGCAGAATGAACGAGCAGGTAATCGAAATCTGACAGGCCCACTTCCGGTTTGGACTTGTGCGAGCGTTCCCTGCAACCAAATTTGGAGATGGACGGTCGCAATTTTGCTCATTCGTTAGCTATAGGAGGGGTTGGGAGACTTTGGGGCGGAAGATTAGCTATGAGCGAACTTACGAGCGAGCGCTTGAATTTACATTTTCTCGCTCGTTCATCAAACGAGCGATCAGCCACTTGCGTACGGCTCTGAATCAGGCCCAATGTGTGTAAACGATAGATTGGGTGTACATACTATACAATGGTCATGCAGCACATCAGATAGGATGTTGCGATGAACGATGTGTGTTAACGATAGATTACGTGCATATACTGTACAATGGTCGTGAAGCACATCAGATAGGACGATTCGATGAACAATGTATGTAAACAATAGATTGGGTGTACATATTGTACATTGGTCGTGTAGCACATCAGATGGGAAAATGCTGTGAACGATATGTGTAAACGATAGATTGGGTGTACATACTCTACAATGGTCGTGTAGAACATCAGATGGGACGATGCGATGAACGATGTTTGTAAACGATAGATTGGGTGTACATACTGTACAATGGTCGTGCAGCACATCAGATAGGGCGATTCGATGAATGATGCGAATAAACAATAGACTGGGTGTACATACTATACAATGGTCATGCAGTACATCAGATAGGACGATGCGATGAACGATATGTGTAAACGATAGATTGAGTGTACATACTGTAAAATGGTCGTGCAGCACATCAGATAGGACGATGCGATGAACGATGTGTGTAAATGATAGATTGGGTGTACACACTGTACAATGTTCATGCAGCACATCAGATGGGACGATGCGATGAACGATGCATGTAAATGATAGATTGGGTGTACATACTGTAAAATGGTCGTGCAGCACATCAGATAGGACGATGCCATGAACGATGTGTGTAAATGATAGATTGGGTGTACATACTATACAATGGTCATATAGCACATCTGTTAGGACGATGCGATGAACAATGTGTGTAAACGATATATTGGGTATACATACTGTACAATGGTCGTGCAGCACATCAGATAGGACGATGCGATGAACGATGTGTGTAAACGATATATTGGGTGCACATACTGTAAAATGGTCATGCAGCACATCAGATGGGACGATGCGATGAATGATGTATGTAAATGATAGATTGGGTGTACACACTATACAATGGTCATGCAGCACATCAGATGGGACGATGCGATGAACGATGTGTGTAAACGATAGATTGGATGTACATACTGTACAATGGTCGTGCAGCACATCAGATAGGACGATGCGATGAACGATGTATGTAAATGATAGATTGGGTGTACATACTGTACAAAGGTCGTGCAGCACATCAGATAGAACGATGTGTGTAAGCGATAGATTGGGTGTGTACATACTGTAAAATGGTCGTGCAGCACATCAGATAGGACGATGTAATGAACAATGTATGTAAACGATAGATTGGGTATACATACTGTAAAATGGTCATGCACCACATCAGATGGGACGATGCGATGAACGATGTGTGTAAACGATAGATTGGGTAGTACGTACTGTACAATGGTCGTGCAGCACATCAGATAGGACGATGCAATACACAATGTCTGTAAACGATATACTGGGTGCACATACTGTACAATGGTCATGCAGCACATCAGATAGGACAATGCGATGAACGATGTGTGTAAACGATAGATCAGGTGTACATACTGTAGAATGTTCATGCAGCACATCAGATGGGACGATGCAATGAACAATGGGCCTGATTCAGAGCCGGACGCTCTGATCAGAGCGCTCGCTCTGAATCAGGGCCCTCCTCCATTAAAATGCAGCGTCCTCCTGGACGCTCGTATAGCTGTGGGTCACCACCCACAGCATATACAAGCATCCAAAAAGATGGTCGCGATGGTCTTGACCATCGCGACCATCGGACTTGCGAGGGAAACCCTGCGGTCGGGTTTCCCGTGGGAACGCCTCCGTCTGGCAGGCACGTCCCCGGCACGCCCACCAAAGGGGGCGTGCTGTCAATCAACATCGACAGCACGCCCCCTTTGGTGCGAGACCCGGAGCGATGGGAAGCCCTTCGCTCACCGGGTCTCGCGCATGTGCACGGCGGAGCTCCCTCCGTCGTGCGCATGTGCAGTGGGGAAGATCGACCCCACTTGCGAGCGTACTGCCGCTCGCGAGTGGGTCTGAATGACCCCCAATGTGTGTAAACGATAGATTGGGTGTACATACTATACAATGGTCATGCAGCACATCAGATAGGATGTTGCGATGAACGATGTGTGTTAACAATAGATTACGTGCACATACTGTACAATGGTCGTGTAGCACATCTGTTAGGACGATGCGATGAACGATGTGTGTAAACGATAGATTGGGTGTACATAATATACAATGGTCATGTAGCACATCTGTTAGGATGATGCGATGAACGATGTGTGTAAACGATATATTGGGTATACATACTGTACAATGGTCGTGCAGCACATCAGATAGGACGATTCGATGAACGATGTGTGTAAACGATAGATTGGGTGTACATACTATACAATGGACATGCAGCACATCAGATGGGACGATACGTTGAACGATGTGCGTACATTTTATATTTGGTGTACATACTGTAAAATGGTCGGGCAGCACATCAGATAGGACGATGCGATGAACGATGTGTGTAAATGATAGATTGGGTGTACACACTGTACAATGGTCATGCAGCACATCAGATGGGACGATGCGATGAACGATGCGTGTAAACGATAGATTGGATGTACATACTGTACAATGGTCGTGCAGCACATCAGATAGGACGATGCGATGAACGATGTATGTAAGCGATAGATTGGGTGTACATACTGTACAATGGTCGTGCAGCACATCAGATAGGACGATGCGATGAACGATGCACGTAAATGATAGATTGGGTGTACATACTGTACAATGGTCGTGCAGCACATCAGATAGGACGATGCGATGAACGATGTATGTAAGCGATAGATTGGGTGTACATACTGTACAATGGTCGTGCAGCACATCAGATAGGACGATGCGATGAACGATGTGTGTAAACGATAGATCAGGTGTACATACTGTAGAATGGTCGTGCAGCGCATCAGATGGGATGATGCAATGAACAATGTGTGTAAACGATAGATTGGGTGTACATACTATACAATGGTCATGTAGCACATCTGTTAGGATGATGCGATGAACATTGTGTGTAAACGATAGATTGGGTGTACATAATATACAATGGTCATGTAGCACATCTGTTAGGATGATGCGATGAACAATGTGTGTAAACGATATATTGGGTATACATACTGTACAATGGTCGTGCAGCACATCAGATAGGACAATGCAATATACAATGTGTGTAAACGATATATTGGGTGCACATACTGTACAATGGTCATGCAGCACATCAGATAGGACGATGCGATGAACGATGTGTGCAAACGATAGATTGGGTGTACATACTATCCAATGGTCATGCAGCACATCAGATGGGACGATGCGATGAACGATGTGCGTACATTTTATATTTGGTGTACATACTGTAAAATGGTCGGGCAGCACATCAGATAGGACGATGCGAAGAACGATGTGTGTAAACGATAGATTAGATGTACATACTGTACAATGGTTGTGCAGCACATCAGATGGGACGATGCGATGAACGATGTGTGCAAACGATAGATTGGGTGTACATACTGTAAAATGATCGTGCAGCACATCAGATGGGACGATGCAATGAACTGTGTGTAAACGATAGATTGGGTGTACATACTGTAAAATGATCGTGCAGCACATCAGATGGGACGATGCGATGAACGATGTGTGTAAACGATAGATTGGGTGTACATACTATACAATGGTTGTGTAGCACATCTGATAGGACGATTCGATGAACGATGTGTGTAAACGATCGATTGGGTGTACATACTGTACAATGGTCATGAAGCACATCAGATAGGACGATGCGATGAACGATGTGTGTAAATGATAGATCGGGTGTACATACTGTAAAATGATCGTGCAGCACATCAGATAGGACGTTGCGATGAATGATGTGTGTTAACGATAGATTACGTGCACATACTGTACAATGGTCATGTAGCACATCTGATAGGACGATGTGATGAACGATGTGGGTAAACGATAGAATGGGTGTACTGACTGTACAATGGTCGTGCAGCACATCAGATGGGACGATGCGATGAACGATGTGCGTACATTTTATATTTGGTGTACATACTGTACAATGGTTGTGCAGCACATCAGATAGGACGATGCAATACACGATGTCTGTAAACGATATACTGGGTGCACATACTGTACAATCGTCATGCAGCACATCAGATAGGACGATGCGATGAACGATGTGTGTAAACGATACATCGGGTGTACTGACTGTACAATGGTCGTGCAGCACATCAGATGGGACGATGCGATGAACGATGTGCGTACATTTTATATTTGGTGTACATACTGTAAACTGGTGGGGCAGCACATCAGATGGGACGATGCAATGAACGATGTGTGTAAACGATAGATTAGGTGTACATACTGTAAAATGGTGGTGCAGCACATCAGATAGGACGATGCGATGTGTGTAAATGATAGATTGGGTGTACACACTGTACAATGGTCATGCAGCACATCAGATAGGACGATGCGATGAACGATGTATGTAAATGATAGATTGGGTGTACATACTATACAATGGTCGTGCAGCACATCAGATAGGACGATGCGATGACCGATGTGTGTAAGTGATAGATTGGGTGTACATACTGTAAAATGGTCGTGCAGCACATCAGATAGGACGATGCGATGAACGATGTATGTAAACGATAGATTGGATGTACATACTGTACAATGGTCGGGCAGCACATCAGATGGGATGATGCGATGAACGATGTGTGTAAGCGATAGATTGGGTGTACATACTGTAAAATGGTCGTGCAGCACATCAGATAGGACGATGCGATGAACGATGTATGTAAGCGATAGATTGGGTGTACATAATGTAAAATGGTTGTGTAGCACATCAGATAGGAAGATGCGATGAACGATGAATGTAAACGATAGATTGGATGTACACACTGTACAATGGTCGTGCAGCACATCAGATAGGACGATGCGATGAACGATGTATGTAAATGATAGATTGGGTGTACATACTGTAAAATGATCGTGCAGCACATCAGATGGGACGATGCGATGAACGATGTGTGTAAATGATATATTGGGTGTACATACTGAACAATGGTCATGCAGCACATCAGATGGAACGATGCGATGAATGATGTGTGTAAATGATAGATTGGGTGTACATACTATACAACGGTCGTAGAGCAGATCAGATAGTACGTTGCGATGAACGATGTGTGTTAACGATAGATTGCGTGCACATACTGTAAAATGGTCGTGTAGCACATCTGATAGGACGAGGCAATGAACGATGTGTGTAAACTATATATTGGGTGTACATACTGTACAATGGTCGTGCAGCACATCTGATAGGAGGTTTCGATGAACGATGTGTGTTAACCATAGATTACGTACACAAACTGTACAATGTTCATGTAGCACATCTGATAGGACGATGCGATGAACGATGTATGTAAACAATATATTCGGTATACATACTGTACAATGGTCGTGCAGCACATCAGATAGGACGATGCGATGAACGATGTGTGTAAACGACATATTGGGTAGTACATACGGTATAATGGTCGTGCAGCACATAAGATAGGACGATGCAATACACGATGTCTGTAAACAATATACTGGGTGCACATACTGTACAATGGTCATGCAGCACATCAGATAGGATGTTGCGATGAACGATGTGTGTTAATAATAGATTACGTGCACATAGTGTACAATGGTCATGTAGCATATCTGTTAGGACGATGCGATGAACGATGTGTGTAAACGATATATTGGGTATAAATACTGTACAATGGTCGTGCAGCACATCAGATAGGACAATGCAATATACAATGTGTGTAAACGATATATTGGGTGCACATACTGTAAAAAGGTCGTGTAGCACATCAGAAAGGACGATTCGATGAACGATGTGTGTAAACGATAGATTGGGTGTACATACTGTACAATGGTCATGCAGCACTTCAGATAGGACGATGCGATGAACGATGCACGTAAATGATAGATTGGGTGTACATACTGTACAATGGTCGTGCAGCACATCAGATAGGACGATGCGATGAACGATGTATGTAAGCGATAGATTGGGTGTACATACTGTACAATGGTCGTGCAGCACATCAGATAGGACGATGCGATGAACGATGTGTGTAAACGATAGATCAGGTGTACATACTGTAGAATGGTCGTGCAGCACATCAGATGGGATGATGCAATGAACAATGTGTGTAAACGATAGATTGGGTGTACATACTATACAATGGTCATGTAGCACATCTGTTAGGATGATGCGATGAACATTGTGTGTAAACGATAGATTGGGTGTACATAATATACAATGGTCATGTAGCACATCTGTTAGGATGATGCGATGAACAATGTGTGTAAATGATATATTGGGTATACATACTGTACAATGGTCGTGCAGCACATCAGATAGGACAATGCAATATACAATGTGTGTAAACGATATATTGGGTGCACATACTGTACAATGGTCATGCAGCACATCAGATAGGACGATGCGATGAACGATGTGTGCAAACGATAGATTGGGTGTACATACTATCCAATGGTCATGCAGCACATCAGATGGGACGATGCGATGAACGATGTGCGTACATTTTATATTTGGTGTACATACTGTAAAATGGTCGGGCAGCACATCAGATAGGACGATGCGATGAACGATGTGTGTAAACGATAGATTAGATGTACATACTGTACAATGGTTGTGCAGCACATCAGATGGGACGATGCGATGAACGATGTGTGCAAACGATAGATTGGGTGTACATACTGTAAAATGATCGTGCAGCACATCAGATGGGACGATGCGATGAACGATGTGTGTAAACGATAGATTGGGTGTACATACTATACAATGGTCGTGTAGCACATCTGATAGGACGATGCGATGAACGATGTATGTAAACGATAGATTGGGTGTACATACTGTAAAATGGTCATGCACCACATCAGATGGGATGTTGCGATGAACGATGTGTGTAAACAATATATTCGGTATTGTGACACAGTCAGATTAGGGGTTCCCTCTCCTGGGTAGAAGGACTCCTTTCTTACACACACGCACAGCAGCAGGGAAGCAGCACACCAGTCTGGATGCAAGTACAAGCTGGTCCACGCCAGTCTTTATTGTACAATGTCAGAAACAACATAAAGAAAACATAAACATAAAGCCTAGCCCTGTCGGGGCACTAACTTCACAGGTATTTCCCTCACTACCAGAACCTGGCAGGGCCTAATGCCCTCACCAGCAACCAAGGCACAGCACAACACTTACAGTTAGGTTTTCAAGTGTCTCTGAGCAAACTCCCTGTCTGCTCTCCCAGGTGAGACCATCAGCCCTCAACACACTAGGCTTATATTGGCCACTCTCAGGTGGAAACCCTAACAAGCCTGTTACCAGGCTAAGAGAACCAAAACCTGGAGTGGCCGTGGGTGGAGCCCTCCCTCTCCTCTCACCCACAACCCCCAGGTCCCAAACCGGCATTTCAAAAAGCCGAGACTCAAGCCTGCTACACTGCAGACTTTCTCCTGGAGGTTTAAAACACATAAGACAGGAATCTGGGACAAATGTACCTGCCACAGACCAATTTACCAATGATCCTATCACAGTATACATACTGTACAATGGTCGTGCAGCACATCAGATGGGACGATGCAATGAACAATGTGTGTAACTACAGATTGGGTGTACATACTATACAATGGTCATGCAGCACATCAGATAGGATGTTGCGATGAACGATGTGTGTTAATGATAGATTACGTGCACATAGTGTACAATGGTCTTGTAGCACATCTGTTAGGACTATGCGATGAACGATGTGTGTAAATGATATAGTGGGTATACATACTGTACAATGGTATTGCAGCACATCAGATAGGACAATGCAATATACAATGTGTGTAAACGATATATTGGGTGCACATACTATAAAATGGTCATGCAGCACATCAGAAAAGACGATTCGATGAACGATGTGTGTAAACGATCGATTGGGTGTACATACTGTACAATGGTCATGAAGCACATCAGATAGGACGATGCGATGAACGATGTGTGTAAATGATAGATCGGGTGTACATACTGTACAATGGTCGTGCAGCACATCAGATAGGACGTTGCGATGAATGATGTGTGTTAACGATAGATTACGTGCACATACTGTACAATGGTCATGTAGCACATCTGATAGGACGATGTGATGAACGATGTGGGTAAACGATAGAATGGGTAGTACATACTGTACAATGGTTGTGCAGCACATCAGATAGGACGATGCAATACACGATGTCTGTAAACGATATACTGGGTGCACATACTGTACAATGGTCATGCAGCACATCAGATAGGACGATGCGATGAACGATGTATGTAAATGATAGATTGGGTGTACATACTATACAATGGTCGTGCAGCACATCAGATAGGACGATGCGATGACCGATGTGTGTAAGTGATAGATTGGGTGTACATACTGTAAAATGGTCGTGCAGCACATCAGATAGGACGATGCGATGAACGATGTATGTAAACGATAGATTGGATGTACATACTGTACAATGGTCGGGCAGCACATCAGATGGGATGATGCGATGAACGATGTGTGTAAACGATAGATTGGATGTACATACTGTACCATGGTCGTGCAGCACATCAGATAGGACGATGCGATGAACGATGTGTGTAAGCGATAGATTGGGTGTACATACTGTAAAATGGTCGTGCAGCACATCAGATAGGACGATGCGATGAACGATGTATGTAAGCGATAGATTGGGTGTACATAATGTAAAATGGTTGTGTAGCACATCAGATAGGAAGATGCGATGAACGATGAATGTAAACGATAGATTGGATGTACACACTGTACAATGGTCGTGCAGCACATCAGATAGGACGATGCGATGAACGATGTATGTAAATGATAGATTGGGTGTACATACTGTAAAATGATCGTGCAGCACATCAGATGGGACGATGCGATGAACGATGTGTGTAAATGATATATTGGGTGTACATACTGAACAATGGTCATGCAGCACATCAGATGGAACGATGCGATGAATGATGTGTGTAAATGATAGATTGGGTGTACATACTATACAACGGTCGTAGAGCAGATCAGATAGTACGTTGCGATGAACGATGTGTGTTAACGATAGATTGCGTGCACATACTGTAAAATGGTCGTGTAGCACATCTGATAGGACGAGGCAATGAACGATGTGTGTAAACTATATATTGGGTGTACATACTGTACAATGGTCGTGCAGCACATCAGATAGGACGTTTCGATGAACGATGTGTGTTAACCATAGATTACGTACACAAACTGTACAATGTTCATGTAGCACATCTGATAGGACGATGCGATGAACGATGTATGTAAACAATATATTCGGTATACATACTGTACAATGGTCATGCAGCACATCAGATAGGACGATGCGATGAACGATGTGTGTAAACGACATATTGGGTAGTACATACGGTATAATGGTCGTGCAGCACATAAGATAGGACGATGCAATACACGATGTCTGTAAACAATATACTGGGTGCACATACTGTACAATGGTCATGCAGCACATCAGATAGGATGTTGCGATGAACGATGTGTGTTAATAATAGATTACGTGCACATAGTGTACAATGGTCATGTAGCATATCTGTTAGGACGATGCGATGAACGATGTGTGTAAACGATATATTGGGTATACATACTGTACAATGGTCGTGCAGCACATCAGATAGGACAATGCAATATACAATGTGTGTAAACGATATATTGGGTGCACATACTGTAAAAAGGTCGTGTAGCACATCAGAAAGGACGATTCGATGAACGATGTGTGTAAACGATAGATTGGGTGTACATACTGTACCATGGTCGTGCAGCACATCAGATGGGACGATGCGATGAACGATGTGTGTAAACGATAGATTGGGTGTACATACTATACAATGGTCGTGTAGCACATCAGATAGGACGTTTCGATGAACGATGTGTGCTAACGATAGATTGCGTGCACATACTGTAAAATAGTCGTGTAGCATATCAAATAGGACGATGCAATGAATGATGTCTGTAAGTGATAGATTGGGTGTACACACTGTACAATGGTCATGCTGCACATCAGATGGGACGATGCGATGAACGATGTGCGTACATTTTATATTTGGTGTACATACTGTAAACTGGTGGGGCAGCACATCAGACAGGACGATGCAATGAACGATGTGTGTAAACGATAGATTAGGTGTACATACTATACAATGGTCGTGTAGCACATCAGATAGGACGTTTCGATGAACGATGTGTGTTAACGATAGATTGCGTGCACATACTGTAAAATAGTCATGTAGCATATCAAATAGGACGATGCGATGAATGATGTCTGTACGTGATAGATTGGGTGTACACACTGTACAATGGTCATGCAGCACATCAGATGGGACGATGCGATGAACGATGTGTGTAAACGATAGATTGGATGTACATACTGTACAATGGTCGTGCAGCACATCAGATAGGACGATGCGATGAACGATGTGTGTAAGTGATAGATTGGGTGTACATACAGTAAAATGGTCGTGCAGCACATCAGATAGGACGATGCGATGAACGATGTGTGTAAATGATAGATTGGGTGTACACACTGTACAATGGTCATGCAGCACATCAGATGGGACGATGCGATGAACGATGTGTGTAAGTGACAGATTGGGTGTACATACTGTAAAATGGTCGTGCAGCACATCAGATAAGACGATGCGATGAACGATGTATGTAAATGACAGATTGGGTGTACACACTGTACAATGGTCATGCAGCACATCAGATGGGACGATGCGATGAACGATGTGTGTAAATGATAGATTGGATGTACACACTGTACAATGGTCGTGCAGCACATCAGATGGGACGATGCGATGAACGATGTATGTAAACGATAGATTGGATGTACATACTGTAGAATGGTCGGGCAGCACATCAGATGGGACGATGCGATGAACGATGTGTGTAAACGATAGATTGGATGTACATACTGTACCATGGTCGTGCAGCACATCAGATAGGACGATGCGATGAACGATGTATGCAAATGATAGATTGGGTGTACATACTATACAATGGTCGTGCAGCACATCAGTTAGAACGATGCGATGAACGATGTGTGTAAGCGATAGATTGGGTGTACATACTGTAAAATGGTCGTGCAGCACATCAGATAGGACGATGCGATGAACGATGTGTGTAAATGATAGATTGGGCGTACACACTGTACAATGATCATACAGCACATCAGATGGGACGATGCGAAGAACGATGTGTGTAAACGATAGATTGGATGTACATAATGTACAATGGTCGTGCAGCACATCAGATAGGACGATGCGATGAATGTAAATGATAGATTGGGTGTACATACCGTACAATGGTCGTGCAGCACATCAGATAGGACGATGCGATGAACGATGTATGTAAGCGATAGATTGGGTATACATACTGTAAACTCTTTTTGTAGCACATCAGATAGGACGATGCGATGAACGATGTATGTAAACGATAGATTGGATGTACACACTGTACAATGGTCGTGCAGCACATCAGATATGACGATGCGATGAACGATGTATGTAAATGATAGATTGGGTGTACATACTGTAAAATGATCGTGCAGCACATCAGATGGGACGATGCGATGAACGATGTGTGTAAATGATATATTGGGTGTACATACTGTACAATGGTCGTGCAGCACATCAGATGGGACGATGCGATGAATGATGTGTGTAAATGATAGATTGGGTGTACATACTATACAATGGTCGTAGAGCAGATCAGATAGTACGTTGCGATGAACGATGTGTGTTAACGATAGATTGCGTGCACATACTGTACAATGGTCGTGTAGCACATCTGATAGGACGAGGCAATGAACGATGTGTGTAAACTATATATTGGGTGTACATACTGTACAATGGTCGTGCAGCACATCAGATAGGACGTTTCGATGAACGATGTGTGTTAACCATTGATTACGTACACAAACTGTACAATGTTCATGTAGCACATGTGATAGGACGATGCGATGAACGATGTATGTAAAAAATATATTCGGTATACATACTTTACAATGGTCGTGCAGCACATCAGATAGGACGATGCGATGAACGTTGTATGTAAACGATAGATTTGGTGTACATACTGTAAAATGGTCATGCGCCACATCAGATGGGACGATGCAATGAGCGATGTGTGTAAACGACATATTGGGTAGTACATACTGTACAATGGTCGTGCAGCACATCAGATAGGACGATGCAATACACGATGTCTGTAAACAATATACTGGGTGCACATACTGTACAATGGTCATGCAGCACATCAGATAGGATGTTGCGATGAACGATGTGTGTTAATGATAGATTACGTGCACATAGTGTACAATGGTCATGTAGCATATCTGTTAGGACGATGCGATGAACGATGTGTGTAAACGATATATTGGGTATACATACTGTACAATGGTCGTGCAGCACATCAGATAGGACAATGCAATATACAATGTGTGTAAACGATATATTGGGTGCACATACTGTAAAAAGGTCGTGTAGCACATCAGAAAGGACGATTCGATGAACGATGTGTGTAAACGATAGATTGGGTGTACATACTGTACAATGGTCATGCAGCACATCAGATAGGACGATGCGATGAACGATGTGTGTAAACGATAGATCGGGTGTACATACTGTACAATGGTCGTGCAGCACATCAGATGGGACGATGCAATGAACGATGTGTGTAAACGATAGATTGGGTGTACATACTATACAATGGTCGTGTAGAACATCAGATAGGACGTTTCGATGAACGATGTGTGCAAACGATAGATTGCGTGCACATACTGTAAAAAAGTGTGTAGCATATCAAATAGGACGATGCGATGAATGATGTCTGTAAGTGATAGGTTGGGTGTACACACTGTACAATGGTCATGCTGCACATCAGATGGGACGATGCGATGAACGATGTGTGTACATTTTATATTTGGTGTACATACTGTAAACTGGTGGGGCAGCACATCAGATAGGACGATGCGATGAACGATGTGTGTAAACGATAGATTGGGTGTACATACTGTACAATGGTCGTGCAGCACATCAGATAGGAGGATGCGATGAACGATGTGTATAAACGATAGATTGGGTGTACATACTATACAATGGTCGTGTAGCACATCAGATAGGATGTTTCGATGAACGATGTGTGCTAACGATAGATTGCGTGCACATACTGTAAAATAGTCGTGTAGCA
The DNA here is from genome assembly GCA_031769625.1 of Taudactylus pleione. Lineage (NCBI taxonomy): Eukaryota > Metazoa > Chordata > Amphibia > Anura > Myobatrachidae > Taudactylus > Taudactylus pleione. Next base: position 6,160,544 of record JAUIMM010000121.1, read on the forward strand.
TATCAAATAGGACGATGCAATGAATGATGTCTGTAAGTGATAGATTGGGTGTACACACTGTACAATGGTCATGCTGCACATCAGATGGGACGATGCGATGAACGATGTGCGTACATTTTATATTTGGTGTACATACTGTAAACTGGTGGGGCAGCACATCAGAGAGGACGATGCGATGAACGATGTGTGTAAACGATAGATTGGATGTACATACTGTACAATGGTCGTGCAGCACATCAGATAGGACGATGCGATGAACGATGTGTGTAAATGATAGATTGGGTGTACATACTACACAATGGTCGTGCAGCACATCAGATAGGACGATGCGATGAAAGATGTGTGTAAGTGATAGATTGGGTGTACATACTGTAAAATGGTCGTGCAGCACATCAGATAGGACGATGCGATGAACGATGTGTGTAAATGATAGATTGGGTGTACACACTGTACAATGGTCATGCAGCACATCAGATGGAACGTTGCGATGAACGATGTGTGTAAACGATAGATCGGGTGTACATACTATACAATGGTCGTGTAGCACATCAGATAGGAAGTTTCGATGAATGATGTGTGTTAACGATAGATTGCGTGCACATACTGTAAAATAGTCGTGTAGCATATCAAATAGGACGATGCGATGAATGATGTCTGTAAGTGATAGATTGGGTGTACACACTGTACAATGGTCATGCAGCACATCAGATGGGACGATGCGATGAACGATGTGTGTAAACGATAGATTGGATGTACATACTGTACAATGGTCGTGCAGTACATCAGATAGGACGATGCGATGAACGATGTGTGTAAGTGATAGATTGGGTGTACATACTGTAAAATGGTCGTGCAGCACATCAGATAGGACGATGCGATGAACGATGTGTATAAATGATAGATTGGGTGTACACACTGTACAATAGTCATGCAGCACATCAGATAGGACGATGCGATGAACGATGTATGTAAATGATAGATTTGGTGTACATACTATACAATGGTCGTGCAGCACATCAGATAGGACGATGCGATGACCGATGTGTGTAAGTGATAGATTGGGTGTACATACTGTAAAATGGTCGTGCAGCACATCAGATAGGACGATGCAATATACAATGTGTGTAAACGATATATTGGGTGCACATACTGTAAAAAGGTCGTGTAGCACATCAGAAAGGACGATTCGATGAACGATGTGTGTAAACGATAGATTGGGTGTACATACTGTACAAAGGTCATGCAGCACTTCAGATAGGACGATGCGATGAACGATGTGTGTAAACGATAGATCGGGTGTACATACTGTACAATGGTCATGCAGCACATCAGATGGGACGATGCAATGAACGATGTGTGTAAACGATAGATTGGGTGTACATACTATACAATGGTCGTGTAGCACATCAGAGAGGACGTTTCGATGAACGATGTGTGCTAACGATAGATAGCGTGCACATACTGTAAAATAGTCGTGTAGCATATCAAATAGGACGATGCGATGAATGATGTCTGTAAGAGATAGGTTGGGTGTACACACTGTACAATGGTCATGCTGCACATCAGATGGGACGATGCGATGAACGATGTGCGTACATTTTATAATTGGTCTACATACTGTAAACTGGTGGGGCAGCACATCAGATAGGACGATGCATTGAACGATGTGTGTAAACGATAGATTAGGTGTACATACTGTACAATGGTCGTGCAGCACATCAGATGGGACGATGCGATGAACGATGTGTGTAAACGATAGATTGGGTGTACATACTATACAAAGGTCGTGTAGCACATCAGATAGGACGTTTCGATGAACGATGTGTGCTAACGATAGATTGCGTGCACATACTGTAAAATAGTCGTGTAGCATATCAAATAGGACGATGCAATGAATGATGTCTGTAAGTGATAGATTGGTTGTACACACTGTACAATGGTCATGCTGCACATCAGATGGGACGATGCGATGAACGATGTGCGTACATTTTATATTTGGTGTACATACTGTAAACTGGTGGGGCAGCACATCAGACAGGACGATGCAATGAACGATGTGTGTAAACGATAGATTAGGTGTACATACTATACAATGGTCGTGTAGCACATCAGATAGGACGTTTCGATGAACGATGTGTGTTAACGATAGATTGCGTGCACATACTGTAAAATAGTCATGTAGCATATCAAATAGGACGATGCGATGAATGATGTCTGTACGTGATAGATTGGGTGTACACACTGTACAATGGTCATGCAGCACATCAGATGGGACGATGCGATGAACGATGTGTGTAAACGATAGATTGGATGTACATACTGTACAATGGTCGTGCAGCACATCAGATAGGACGATGCGATGAACGATGTGTGTAAGTGATAGATTGGGTGTACATACTGTAAAATGGTCGTGCAGCACATCAGATAGGACGATGCGATGAACGATGTGTGTAAATGATAGATTGGGTGTACACACTGTACAATGGTCATGCAGCACATCAGATGGGACGATGCGATGAACGATGTGTGTAAGTGACAGATTGGGTGTACATACTGTAAAATGGTCGTGCAGCACATCAGATAAGACGATGCGATGAACGATGTATGTAAATGACAGATTGGGTGTACACACTGTACAATGGTCATGCAGCACATCAGATGGGACGATGCGATGAACGATGTGTGTAAATGATAGATTGGGTGTACACACTGTACAATGGTCGTGCAGCACATCAGATGGGACGATGCGATGAACGATGTATGTAAACGATAGATTGGATGTACATACTGTAGAATGGTCGGGCAGCACATCAGATGGGACGATGCGATGAACGATGTGTGTAAACGATAGATTGGATGTACATACTGTACCATGGTCGTGCAGCACATCAGATAGGACGATGCGATGAACGATGTATGCAAATGATAGATTGGGTGTACATACTGTACAATGGTCGTGCAGCACATCAGTTAGAACGATGCGATGAACGATGTGTGTAAGCGATAGATTGGGTGTACATACTGTAAAATGGTCGTGCAGCACATCAGATAGGACGATGCGATGAACGATGTGTGTAAATGATAGATTGGGCGTACACACTGTACAATGATCATACAGCACATCAGATGGGACGATGCGAAGAACGATGTGTGTAAACGATAGATTGGATGTACATAATGTACAATGGTCGTGCAGCACATCAGATAGGACGATGCGATGAACGATGAATGTAAATGATAGATTGGGTGTACATACTGTACAATGGTCGTGCAGCACATCAGATAGGACGATGCGATGAACGATGTATGTAAGCGATAGATTGGGTATACATACTGTAAACTCTTTTTGTAGCACATCATATAGGACGATGCGATGAACGATGTATGTAAACGATAGATTGGATGTACACACTGTACAATGGTCATGCAGCACATCAGATATGACGATGCGATGAACGATGTATGTAAATGATAGATTGGGTGTAAATACTGTAAAATGATCGTGCAGCACATCAGATGGGACGATGCGATGAACGATGTGTGTAAATGACATATTGGGTGTACATACTGTACAATGGTCGTGCAGCACATCAGATGGGACGATGCGATGAATGATGTGTGTAAATGATAGATTGGGTGTACATACTATACAATGGTCGTAGAGCAGATCAGATAGTACGTTGCGATGAACGATGTGTGTTAACGATAGATTGCGTGCACATACTGTACAATGGTCGTGTAGCACATCTGATAGGACGAGGCAATGAACGATGTGTGTAAACTATATATTGGGTGTACATACTGTACAATGGTCGTGCAGCACATCAGATAGGACGTTTCGATGAACGATGAGTGTTAACCATAGATTACGTACACAAACTGTACAATGTTCATGTAGCACATCTGATAGGACGATGCGATGAACGATGTATGTAAACAATATATTCGGTATACATACTTTACAATGGTCGTGCAGCACATCAGATAGGACGATACGATGAACGATGTATGTAAACGATAGATTGGGTGTACATACTGTAAAATGGTCATGCGCCACATCAGATGGGACGATGCAATGAACGATGTGTGTAAACGACATATTGGGTAGTACATACTGTACAATGGTCGTGCAGCACATCAGATAGGACGATGCAATACACGATGTCTGTAAACAATAAACTGGGTGCACATACTGTACAATGCTCATGCAGCACATCAGATAGGATGTTGCGATGAACGATGTGTGTTAATGATAGATTACGTGCACATAGTGTACATTGGTCATGTAGCATATCTGTTAGGACGATGTGATGAACGATGTGTGTAAACGATATATTGGGTATACATACTGTACAATGGTCGTGCAGCACATCAGATAGGACAATGCAATATACAATGTGTGTAAACGATATATTGGGTGCACATACTGTAAAAAGGTCGAGTAGCACATCAGAAAGGACGATTCGATGAACGATGTGTGTAAACGATAGATTGGGTGTACATACTGTACAATGGTCATGCAGCACATCAGATAGGACGATGCGATAAACGATGTGTGTAAACGATAGATCGGGTGTACATACTGTACAATGGTCGTGCAGCACATCAGATGGGACGATGCAATGAACGATGTGTGTAAACGATAGATTGGGTGTACATACTATACAATGGTCGTGTAGAACATCAGATAGGACGTTTCGATGAACGATGTGTGCAAACGATAGATTGCGTGCACATACTGTAAAAAAGTGTGTAGCATATCAAATAGGACGATGCGATGAATGATGTCTGTAAGTGATAGGTTGGGTGTACACACTGTACAATGGTCATGCTGCACATCAGATGGGACGATGCGATGAACGATGTGCGTACATTTTATATTTGGTGTACATACTGTAAACTGGTGGGGCAGCACATCAGATAGGACGATGCGATGAACGATGTGTGTAAACGATAGATTAGGTGTACATACTGTACAATGGTCGTGCAGCACATCAGATAGGAGGATGCGATGAACGATGTGTATAAACGATAGATTGGGTGTACATACTATACAATGGTCGTGTAGCACATCAGATAGGATGTTTCGATGAACGATGTGTGCTCATGCAGCACATCAGATGGGACGATGCGATGAACGATGTGTGTAAACGATAGATTGGATGTACATACTTTACAATGGTCGTGCAGCACATCAGTTAGGACGATGCGATGAACGATATGTGTAAGCGATAGATTAGGTGTACATACTGTAAAATGGTCGTGCAGCACATCAGATAGGACGATTCGATGACCGATGTGTGTAAACGATAGATTGGGTGTACATTCTGTACAATGGTCATGCAGCACATCAGATAGGACGATGCGATGAACGATGTGTGGAAAACGATAGATTGGGTAGTACATACTGTACAATGGTCGAGCAGCACATCAGATAGGACGATGCAATACACGATGTCTGTAAACGATATACTGGGTGCACATACTGTACAATGGTCATGCAGCACATCAGATAGGACAATGCGATGAACGATGTGTGTAAACGATAGATCAGGTGTACATACTGTAGAATAGTCGTGCAGCACATCAGATAGGACGATGCGATGAACGATGTGTGTAAACGACAGATCGGGTGTTCATACTGTACAATGGTCGTGCAGCACATCAGATAGGATGTAGCGATGAACGATGTGTGTTAACGATAGATTACGTGCACATACTGTACAATGGCCGTGTAGCACATCTGTTAGGATGATGCGATGAACAATGTGTGTAAACGATATATTGGGTATACATACTGTACAATGGTCGTGCAGCACATCAGATAGGACAATGCAATATACAATGTGTGTAAACGATATATTGGGTGCACATACTGTAAAATGGTCATGCAGCACATCAGATAGGACGATTCGATGACCGATGTGTGTAAACGATAGATTGGGTGTACATTCTGTACAATGGACATGCAGCACATCAGATACGACGATGCGATGAACGATGTGTGTAAACGATAGATCGGGTGTACAGACTGTACAATGGTCGTGCAGCACATAAGATGAGACGATGCAATGAACGATGTGTGTAAACGATAGATTGGGTGTACATACTATACAATGGTCATGCAGCACATCAGATGGGACAATGCGATGAACGATGTGCGTACAGTTTATATTTGGTGTACATACTGTAAAATGGTCGGGCAGCACATCAGATAGGACGATGCTATGAACGATGGGTGTATACGATAGATTGGGTGTACATACTGTACAATGGTCGTGCAGCACATCAAATGGGACAATGCGATGAACGATGTGTGTAAACGATAGATTGTGTGTACATACTATACAATGGTCGTGCAGCACATCAGATAGGACGTTTCGATGAACGATGTGTGTTAACGATAGATTGCGTGCACATACTGTAAAATAGTAGTGTAGCACATCAAATAGGAGTTTGCGATGAACGATGTATGTAAATGATAGATTGGGTGTACATACTGTACAATGGTCATGCAGCACATCAGATGGGACGATGCGATGAACGATGTGTGTAAACGATAGATTGGATGTACATACTGTACAATGGTCGTGCAGCACATCAGATAGGACGATGCGATGAACGATGTGTGTAAATGATAGATTGGGTGTACATACTATACAATGGTCGTGCAGCACATCAGATAGGACGATGCGATGAACGATGTGTGTAAACGATAGATTGGATGTACATACTGTACAATGGTCGTGCAGCACATCAGATAGGACGATGCGATGAACGGTGCATGTAAGCGATAGATTGGGTGTGCATACTGTAAAATGATCGTGCATCACATCAGATGGGACGATGCGATGAACGATGTGTGTAAATGATATATTGGGTGTACATACTGTACAATGGTCGTGCAGCATATCAGATGGGACGATGCGATGAACGATGTGTGTAAACGATAGATTGGGTGTACATACTGTACAATGGTCGTGTAGCACATCAGATGGGACGATGCAATGAACTATGTGTGTAAGCGATAGATTGGGTGTACATACTGTACAATGGTCGGGCAGCACATCAGATAGGACGATGCGATGAATGATATGTGTAAACGATAGATTGGGTGTACATACTGTAAAATGATCGTGCAGAACATCAGATGGGACGATGCGATGAACGATGTGTGTAAACGATAGATTGGATGTACATACTGTACAATGATCGTGCAGCACATCAGATAGGACGATGCGATGAACGATGTATGTAAATGATAGATTGGGTGTACATACTGTAAAATGATCGTGCAGCACATCAGATGGGACGATGCGATGAACGATGTGTGTAAATTATATATTGGGTGTACACACTGTACAATGGTCATGTACCACATCAGATGAGTCGATGCGATGAACGATGTGTGTAAACGATAGATTGGATGTACATACTGTACAATGGTCGTGCAGCACATCAGATAGGACGATGCAATACACGATGTCTGTAAACGATATACTGGGTGCACATACTGTACAATGGTAATGCAGCACATGAGATAGGACAATGCGATGAACGATGTGTGTAAACGATAGATCAGGTGTACATATTGTAGAATGGTCGTGCAGCACATCAGATGGGACGATGCAATGATGTGTGTAAACGATAGATTGGGTGTACATACTGTAAAATGGTCGTGCAGCACATCAGATAGGACGATGCGGTGAACGATGTATGTAAACGATAGATTGGGTGTACATACTGTAAAATGGTCATGCAGCACATCAGATAGGACAATGCAATGAACGATGTGTGTAAACGATAGATCGGGTGTACATACTGTACAATGGTCATGCAGCACATCAGATGGGACGATGCAATGAACGATGTGTGTAAATGATAGATTGGCTGTACATACTGTACAATGGTCATGCAGCACATCAGATGGGACGATGCGATGAACGATGTGCGTACAATTTATATTTGGTGTACATACTGTACAATGGTCAGGCAGCAGATCAGATAGGACGATGCGGTGAACGATGTGTGGAAACGATAGATTGGGTGTACATACTGTACAATGTTCGGGCAGCACATCAGATGGGACGATGCGATGAACGATGTGTGTAAACGATAGATTGGGTGGGTGTACATACTGTACAATGTTCGTGCAGCACATCAGATGGGACGATGCGATGAACGATGTGTGTAAACGATAGATTGGGTGTACATACTATACAATGGTCGTGCAGCACATCAGATAGGATGTTTAGATGAACGATGTGTGTTAACGATAGATTGCGTGCACATACTGTAAAATGGTCATGCAGCAGATCAGATAGGACGATGCGATGAACGATGTGTGTAAACGATAGATTGGCTGTACATACTGTACAATGGTCATGCAGCACGTCAGATGGGACGATGCGATGAACCATGTATGTAAACGATAGATTGGCTGTACATACTGTACAATGGTCATGCAGCACATCAGATGGGACGATGCGATGAACGATGTGTGTAAATGATAGATTGGGTGTACATACTATACAATGGTCGTGCAGCACATCAGATGGGATGATGCGATGAACGATAAGTGTAAATGATAGATTGGGTATACATACTGTACAATGGTCGTGCAGCACATGAGATAGGACGATGCACTGAACGATGTGTGTAAACGATAGATTGGGTGTACATACTTATACAATGGTCGTGCAGACACATCAGATGGGATGATGCGATGAACGATAAGTGTAAATGATAGATTGGGTGTACATACTGTAAAATGGTCGTGCAGCACATCAGATAGGACGATGCGATGAACGATGTATGTAAATGATAGATTGGGTGTGCATACTGTAAAATGATCGTGCATCACATCAGATGGGACGATGCGATGAACGATGTGTGTAAATGATATATTGGGTGTACATACTGTACAATGGTCGTGCAGCATATCAGATGGGACGATGCGATGAACGATGTGTGTAAACGATAGATTGGGTGTACATACTGTACAATGGTCGTGTAGCACATCAGATGGGACGATGCGATGAACTATGTGTGTAAGCGATAGATTGGGTGTACATACTGTACAATGGTCGGGCAGCACATCAGATAGGACGATGCGATGAATGATATGTGTAAACGATAGATTGGGTGTACATACTGTACAATGGTCGTGCAGAACATCAGATGGGACGATGCGATGAACGATGTGTGTAAACGATAGATTGGGTGTACATACTGTACAATGGTCGTGTAGCACATCAGATGGGACGATGCGATGAACTATGTGTGTAAGCGATAGATTGGGTGTACATACTGTACAATGGTCGGGCAGCACATCAGATAGGACGATGCGATGAATGATATGTGTAAACGATAGATTGGGTGTACATACTGTACAATGGTCGTGCAGAACATCAGATGGGACGATGCGATGAACGATGTGTGTAAACGATAGATTGGGTGTACATACTGTACAATGGTCGTGTAGCACATCAGATGGGACGATGCGATGAACGATGTGTGTAAGCAATAGATTGGGTGCACATACTATACAATGGTCGTGCAGCACATCAGATAGGACGTTTCGATGAACGATGTGTGTTAACGATAGATTGCGTGCACATACTGTAAAATAGTCGTGTAGGACATCAAATAGGACGTTGCGATGAACGATGTATGTTAATGATAGATTGGGTGTACATACTGTAAAATGGTCATGCAGCACATCAGATAGGACTATGCAATGAACGATGTGTGTAAATGATAGATTGGGTGTACACACTGTACAATGGTCATGCAGCACATCAGATAGGACGATGCGATGAACGATGTGTGTAAACGATAGATTGGATGTACATACTGTACAATGATCGAGCAGCACATCAGATAGGACGATGCGATGAACGATGTATGTAAATGATAGATTGGGTGTACATACTGTAAAATGATCGTGCAGCACATCAAATGGGACGATGCGATGAACGATGTGTGTAAATTATATATTGGGTGTACACACTGTACAATGGTCATGTACCACATCAGATGAGTCGATGCGATGAACGATGTGTGTAAACGATAGATTGGATGTACATACTGTACAATGGTCGTGCAGCACATCAGATAGGACGATGCAATACACGATGTCTGTAAACGATATACTGGGTGCACATACTGTACAATGGTAATGCAGCACATCAGATAGGACAATGCGATGAACGATGTGTGTAAACGATAGATCAGGTGTACATATTGTAGAATGGTCGTGCAGCACATCAGATGGGACGATGCAATGATGTGTGTAAACGATAGATTGGGTGTACATACTGTAAAATGGTCGTGCAGCACATCAGATAGGACGATGCGGTGAACGATGTATGTAAACGATAGATTGGGTGTACATACTGTAAAATGGTCATGCAGCACATCAGATAGGACAATGCAATGAACGATGTGTGTAAACGATAGATCGGGTGTACATACTGTACAATGGTCATGCAGCACATCAGATGGGACGATGCAATGAACGATGTGTGTAAATGATAGATTGGCTGTACATACTGTACAATGGTCATGCAGCACATCAGATGGGACGATGCGATGAACGATGTGCGTACAATTTATATTTGGTGTACATACTGTACAATGGTCAGGCAGCAGATCAGATAGGACGATGCGGTGAACGATGTGTGGAAACGATAGATTGGGTGTACATACTGTACAATGTTCGGGCAGCACATCAGATGGGACGATGCGATGAACGATGTGTGTAAACGATAGATTGGGTGGGTGTACATACTGTACAATGTTCGTGCAGCACATCAGATGGGACGATGCGATGAACGATGTGTGTAAACGATAGATTGGGTGTACATACTATACAATGGTCGTGCAGCACATCAGATAGGATGTTTAGATGAACGATGTGTGTTAACGATAGATTGCGTGCACATACTGTAAAATGGTCATGCAGCAGATCAGATAGGACGATGCGATGAACGATGTGTGTAAACGATAGATCGGGTGTACATACTGTACAATGGTCGTGCAGCACATCAGATGGGACGATGCAATGAACGATGTGTGTAAACGATAGATTGGCTGTACATACTGTACAATGGTCATGCAGCACGTCAGATGGGACGATGCGATGAACCATGTATGTAAACGATAGATTGGCTGTACATACTGTACAATGGTCATGCAGCACATCAGATGGGACGATGCGATGAACGATGTGTGTAAATGATAGATTGGGTGTACATACTATACAATGGTCGTGCAGCACATCAGATGGGATGATGCGATGAACGATAAGTGTAAATGATAGATTGGGTATACATTAGGGGTGAGCGGGTTCGGATTTCTGAAATCCGAACCCCCCCGAGCCCCCCCGATCCGAGTCCGATCCGAGTCAGGCTCGACTTTTCCCGCCTGACTCGGATCTGAAATCGAGGCAAAACGTCATCTTCCCGCCTTCCGAGTCTCGCGGGTTTTGGATCCTATATAAGGTACACACGTCGGCGCCATTTTCTCACTCGGCTGTGGACAGTGAAGAGGGAGGGTGGGAGTTAGGGCTGTGTAGTGTAGTGTAGTGTAGTGCTGCTGTTGTCCACTACTTCAAAGTCCATAGGGGCTGGCTGTGTTGTGCTGTGCTGCTGTTGTTAATAGGGGCTGTGTCCACTACTTCAAAGTCCATAGGGGCTGGCTGGACTGTGTTGTGCAGTCAGTTCTCCATAGGGGCTGTGTCCACTCCAAAGTCCTGTGCAGTGTCCCAGTCCTAAAGGAGTGCTGTAGTGTTGTCCAGGGGGTGCTCTGTCCATCAGGGGTGCTCCCCCCAAGTGCTAAAAAAATAATATATTTTCTGTGTTTGTGAATTGTGTGCGCAGTAGCCGCACGTGCATCAACAAAGTAGTGCCAAGCGTGCGCCTGTGTCATAAGTAAAGGGCCGGCTGGCTTGACCGTTAAGGGTGCTGTAACCCCCGAAAGTACACTCCAGTCCAAACCAAAAAAAAAATTATTTTCTGTGTTTGTGAATTGTGTGCGCAGTAGCCGCACGTGCATCAACAAAGTAGTGCCAAGCGTGCGCCTGTGTCATAAGTAAAGGGCCGGCTGGCTTGACCGTTAAGGGTGCTGTAACCCCCGAAAGTACACTCCAGTCCAAACCAAAAAAAAAATTATTTTCTGTGTTTGTGAATTGTGTGCGCAGTAGCCGCACGTGCATCAACAAAGTAGTGCCAAGCGTGCGCCTGTGTCATAAGTAAAGGGCCGGCTGGCTTGACCGTTAAGGGTGCTGTAACCCCCGAAAGTACACTCCAGTCCAAACCAAAAAAAATATTATTTTCTGTGTTTGTGAATTGTGTGCGCAGTAGTCGCACGTGCATCAACAAAGTAGTGCCAAGCGTGCGCCTGTGTCATAAGTAAAGGGCCGGCTGGCTTGACCGTTAAGGGTGCTGTAACCCCCGAAAGTACACTCCAGTCCAAACCAAAAAAAAAATTATTTTCTGTGTTTGTGAATTGTGTGCGCAGTAGCCGCACGTGCATCAACAAAGTAGTGCCAAGCGTGCGCCTGTGTCATAAGTAAAGGGCCGGCTGGCTTGACCGTTAAGGGTGCTGTAACCCCCGAAAGTACACTCCAGTCCAAACCAAAAAAAATATTATTTTCTGTGTTTGTGAATTGTGTGCGCAGTAGTCGCACGTGCATCAACAAAGTAGTGCCAAGCGTGCGCCTGTGTCATAAGTAAAGGGCCGGCTGGCTTGACCGTTAAAGGGTGCTGTAACCCCCAAGTACACTCCAGTCCAAACCAAAAAAAAAATTATTTTCTGTGTTTGTGAATTGTGTGCGCAGTAGCCGCACGTGCATCAACAAAGTAGTGCCAAGCGTGCGCCTGTGTCATAAGTAAAGGGCCGGCTGGCTTGACCGTTAAGGGTGCTGTAACCCCCGAAAGTACACTCCAGTCCAAACCAAAAAAAAAATTATTTTCTGTGTTTGTGAATTGTGTGCGCAGTAGCCGCACGTGCATCAACAAAGTAGTGCCAAGCGTGCGCCTGTGTCATAAGTAAAGGGCCGGCTGGCTTGACCGTTAAAGGGTGCTGTAACCCCCGAAAGTACACTCCAGTCCTAACCAAAAAAAAATTATTTTCTGTGTTTGTGAATTGTGTGCGCAGTAGCCGCACGTGCATCAACAAAGTAGTGCCAAGCGTGCGCCTGTGTCATAAGTAAAGGGCCGGCTGGCTTGACCGTTAAGGGTGCTGTAACCCCCGAAAGTACACTCCAGTCCAAACCAAAAAAAAAATTATTTTCTGTGTTTGTGAATTGTGTGCGCAGTAGCCGCACGTGCATCAACAAAGTAGTGCCAAGCGTGCGCCTGTGTCATAAGTAAAGGGCCGGCTGGCTTGACCGTTAAGGGTGCTGTAACCCCCGAAAGTACACTCCAGTCCAAACCAAAAAAAATATTATTTTCTGTGTTTGTGAATTGTGTGCGCAGTAGTCGCACGTGCATCAACAAAGTAGTGCCAAGCGTGCGCCTGTGTCATAAGTAAAGGGCCGGCTGGCTTGACCGTTAAGGGTGCTGTAACCCCCGAAAGTACACTCCAGTCCAAACCAAAAAAAAAATTATTTTCTGTGTTTGTGAATTGTGTGCGCAGTAGCCGCACGTGCATCAACAAAGTAGTGCCAAGCGTGCGCCTGTGTCATAAGTAAAGGGCCGGCTGGCTTGACCGTTAAAGGGTGCTGTAACCCCCGAAAGTACACTCCAGTCCAAACCAAAAAAAAATTATTTTCTGTGTTTGTGAATTGTGTGCGCAGTAGCCGCACGTGCATCAACAAAGTAGTGCCAAGCGTGCGCCTGTGTCATAAGTAAAGGGCCGGCTGGCTTGACCGTTAAAGGGTGCTGTAACCCCCAAAGTACACTCCAGTCCAAACCAAAAAAAAATTATTTTCTGTGTTTGTGAATTGTGTGCGCAGTAGCCGCACGTGCATCAACAAAGTAGTGCCAAGAGTGCGCCTGTGTCATAAGTAAAGGGCCGGCTGGCTTGACCGTTAAAGGGTGCTGTAACCCACAAAGTACACTCCAGTCCAAACCAAAAAAAAAATTATTTTCTGTGTTTAGCCGCACGTATATATCAAATCGATATAACATAAATGGAGGACCAAACTTTCTCCGATAAAAATAAAATAGAGAAAGATCAAGAACCACTTCCTCCTAGTGCTGAAGCTGCTGCCACTAGTCATGACATAGACGATAACATGCCATCAACGTCGTCTGCCAAGGCCGATGCCCAATGTCATAGTAGAGGGCACATACAATCCCAAATGGCAAAGTTCAGGAAAATGACCTTGAAAAAGACATTTAAATCAGCTGAAGAGAAACGTAAACTTGCCAATATGCCATTTACGACACGGAGTGGCAAGGAACGGCTAAGGTCGATCCCTAGTATGTTCATGACTAGTGGTTCAGCTTCACATGACGATGGAAGCACTCCTCCCACTAAAAAAATCAAAAGAGTTAAGCTGGCAAAAGCACAGCGAAGAACTGTGCTTTCTAAGAAGATATCACAAATCCCCAAGGAGAGTCCAAGTGTGGTGGTGGTTGCGATGCCTGACCTTCCCAGCACTGGACGGGAAGAGGTGGCTCTTTCCACCATTTGCACGCCCCCTGCAAGTGCTGAAAGGAGCACCCACAGTCCACTTGCTGATATGCAAATTGAAGATGTCACTGTTGAAGTACAACAGGATGAGGATACTGGTGTAGCTGGCGCTGAGGAGGAAGTTGGCGAGGAGGATTCTGATGGTGATGTGGTTTGTTTAAATCAGGCTCCGGGGGAGACAGTTGTTGTCCGTGGGATGAAAAAGCCCATCACGGTCATGCCTGGGCAGAAGACCAAACATTCCACCTCTTTGGTCTGGCAATATTTCTATCCAAATCCGGACAACAACTGTCTTGCCATATGTACCATATGTAAAGGTGAAATAAGTAGGGGTAGGGACGTCAACCACCTAGGAACATCCTCCCTTATACGGCACCTGCAGCGCGTTCATAAAAAGTTACTGTCAAGTTCAGAAACTTTGGCTCAGACCGTAAGCAGTCCAGGGACACCTAAATCCCGTTGTCCTGTTGTATCCAAGCGCCTGCAAACCACACCGTCAACTCCCTCCTCGTCAATTTCCTCCTTAGTCAGGATCGGAAGTAGTCCTGCAGGCCATATCACTGGCATGACTGACTCTCCTATCCGGGATTCCTCCGGAGGATCCTGCATTGCTACGCCTACTGCTGCCGCTGCTGCTGTTGCTGCTGCTGCTGGGAGTCGTTCATCATCCCAGAGAGGAAGTAGGAACACCACTACTTTTACTAAACAATTGACCCTCCAACAGTCCTTAGCGAGGAGGATGAAGTACGACAGCAGTCATCCTGAAGCAAAACGTATAACTGAGGCCTTGACTGCTATGTTGGTGTTAGACGTGCGTCCGGTATCCGCCATTAGTGCAGTGGGATTTAGACAATTGATGGAGGTAGTGTGTCCCCGGTTCCAAATCCCGTCTAGATTCCACTTCACTAGGCAGGCGATACCGAGACTGTACAGAAACGTCAGAAAAAGTGTCCTCAGTGTCCTGAAAAATGCCGTTGTACACAATGTCCACTTAACCACGGACATGTGGACAAGTGGAACAGGGCAGACTAAGGACTATATGACTGTGACAGCCCACTGGGTAGATGTATCACCTTACGCAGCAACAGCAGCAGCGTCACCAGTAGCAGCATCTCAGAAACGCCAGCTCGTTACAAGGCAGGCTACGCTGTGTATCACCGGTTTCAGTAAGAGGCACACCGCCGACAACCTCTTAGAGAAACTGAGGGAAATCATCGCCCAGTGGCTTACCCCACTTAGACTCTCCTGGGGATTTGTGATATCTGACAACGCCACCAATATTGTGCGGGCATTACATCTGGGCAAATTCCAGCACGTCCCATGTTTTGCTCACACAATAAACTTGGTGGTGCAGAATTTTCTGAAAAGCGACAGGGGCGTGCAGGAGACGCTTTGGGTGGCCCGAAAAATTTCTGGCCACTTTCGCCATTCAGCGACTGCGTGCCGAAGACTGGAGCGCCAGCAAACACTCTTGAACCTGCCCCGCCATCACCTGAAGCAAGAGGTTGTGACGCGGTGGAACTCAACCCTCTATATGCTTCAAAGGATGGAGGAGCAGCAAAAGGCCATACAAGCCTATACATCCACCTATGACATAGGCAAAGGAGGGGGTATGCACCTGACTCAAGCGCAGTGGAGAATGATTTCCGTGTTGTGCAAGGTTCTTCAGCCCTTCGAACTTGCCACACGTGAAGTCAGTTCAGACACTGCCAGCTTGAGTCAGGTCATTCCCCTCATCAGGCTTTTGCAGAAGCAGCTGGAGAAAGTGAAGGAGGAGCTAAGACGGAGCGATTCCGCTCGGCATGTGGGACTTGTGGATGAAGCCCTTCATTCGCTTTGCCAGGATTCCAGGGTGGTCAATCTGTTGAAATCAGACCACTACATTTTGGCCACCGTGCTCGATCCTAGGTTTAAAGCCTATGTGGTGTCTCTCTTTCCGGCCGACACAAGCCTGCAGAGGTGCAAAGACCTGCTGGTGAACACACTGTCAGCTGAAGCGGAACGTGACACGTCAACGGCTCCTTCTTCATTTTCTCCCGCAACTGGGGCTGCCAGGAAAAAACTTAGGTATCCTAAGCAACCCGCTGGCGGTGATGCAGGGCAGGCAGGACCAAGTTTGGACATCTGGTCCGGACTGAAGGACCTGGCAACAATTTCTGACATGTCTACTGTCACTGCATATGATACTGTCACCATTGACAGAATGGTGGAGGATTACATCGGTGACAGCATCCAAGTAGGCATGTCAGACAGTCCATACCTGTACTGGCAGGAAAAAGAGGCAATTTGGAGGCCCCTGTACAAACTGGCTCTATTTTACCTGAGTTGCCCCCCCTCCAGTGTGTACTCCGAAAGAGTGTTTAGTGCAGCCGGGAACCTTGTCAGCGAAAGGCGTAGGAGGTTGCTTCCACAGAATGTGGAGAAGATGATGTTCATCAAAATGAATTATCAGCTCTTCCAGGGAGACCAGCCTCCAGAACGTACAGAGGTGGTGGTGGATTCAAGTGGGGACGAGTTAATACTTTGTGAGGATGAGGATGTACACACTGAAGAGGGTGAGGAATCGGTGGATGAGGAGGATGAGGATGACATCTTGCCTCCGTAGAGCCAGTTTGTGCAGGGACACATTAATTGCCAGCTTGTTTTGTGGGGGCCCAAACGAACCAATCATTTCAGCCACAGTTGTGTGGCAGACCCTGGCGCTGAAATGATTGATTTGTTAAAGTGTGCATGTCCTGTTTATACAACATAAGGGTGGGTGGGAGGGCCCAAGGACAATTCCATCTTGCACCTCTTTTTTTCTTTGCATTATGTACAGTTTGGGGCCTAGTTTTTCTAACTGCCATCCTGTCTGCCACTGCAGTGTCACTCCTAGATGGGTCACGTGTTTGTGCCGCCCACTCGTGTCGCTTAGCATAGTCATCCAGCTACCTCGGTGCAACCTTTTGGACATAAAAACACTATTGTGAGGTGTGAGGTGTTCAGAATAGACTGGAAATGAGTGGAAATTAAGGTTATTGAGGTTAATAATAGCATAGGAGCAGAAAAACCTACAAATTCTGTGATTTTAGCTGTTTTTATGCTTTTTTTCAAAAAAAATACAGATCCAAAACACAAAACCCAGAACCCAAAACACGGAAGGGTGGTTTTGGCAAAACCAATCCAGATCCAAAACACGAAGAAAGATCCAGATCCAAAACCAAAACACAAAACACGAAAAGTGGCCGGTGCACACCCCTAGTATACATACTGTACAATGGTCGTGCAGCACATGAGATAGGACGATGCACTGAACGATGTGTGTAAACGATAGATTGGGTGTACATACTTATACAATGGTCGTGCAGACACATCTGCGATGAACGATAAGTGTAAATGATAGATTGGGTGTACATACTGTAAAATGGTCGTGTAGCACATCAGATAGGACGATGCGATGAACGATGTATGTAAACGATAGATTGGATGTACATACTATACAATGGTCGTGCAGCACATCAGATAGGACGATGCGATGAACGATGTATGTAAATGATAGATTGGGTGTGCATACTGTAAAATGATCGTGCATCACATCAGATGGGACGATGCGATGAACGATGTGTGTAAATGATATATTGGGTGTACATACTGTACAATGGTCGTGCAGCATATCAGATGGGACGATGCGATGAACGATGTGTGTAAACGATAGATTGGGTGTACATACTGTACAATGGTCGTGTAGCACATCAGATGGGACGATGCGATGAACTATGTGTGTAAGCGATAGATTGGGTGTACATACTGTACAATGGTCGGGCAGCACATCAGATAGGACGATGCGATGAATGATATGTGTAAACGATAGATTGGGTGTACATACTGTACAATGGTCGTGCAGAACATCAGATGGGACGATGCGATGAACGATGTGTGTAAACGATAGATTGGGTGTACATACTGTGTAGCACATCAGATGGGACGATGCGATGAACGATGTGTGTAAGCAATAGATTGGGTGTACATACTATACAATGGTCGTGCAGCACATCAGATAGGACGTTTCGATGAACGATGTGTGTTAACGATAGATTGCGTGCACATACTGTAAAATAGTCGTGTAGGACATCAAATAGGACATTGCGATGAACGATGTATGTAAATGATAGATTGGGTGTACATACTGTAAAATGATCGTGCAGCACATCAAATGGGACGATGCGATGAACGATGTGTGTAAATTATATATTGGGTGTACACACTGTACAATGGTCATGTACCACATCAGATGAGTCGATGCGATGAACGATGTGTGTAAATGATAGATTGGATGTACATACTGTACAATGGTCGTGCAGCACATCAGATAGGACGATGCAATACACGATGTCTGTAAACGATATACTGGGTGCACATACTGTTCAATGGTAATGCAGCACATCAGATAGGACAATGCGATGAACGATGTGTGTAAACGATAGATCAGGTGTACATATTGTAGAATGGTCGTGCAGCACATCAGATGGGACGATGCAATGATGTGTGTAAACGATAGATTGGGTGTACATACTGTAAAATGGTCGTGCAGCACATCAGATAGGACGATGCGGTGAACGATGTATGTAAACGATAGATTGGGTGTACATACTGTAAAATGGTCATGCAGCACATCTGATAGGACGATGCAATGAACGATGTGTGTAAACGATAGATCGGGTGTACATACTGTACAATGGTCATGCAGCACATCAGATGGGACGATGCAATGAACGATGTGTGTAAACGATAGATTGGCTGTACATACTGTACAATGGTCATGCAGCACATCAGATGGGACGATGCGATGAACGATGTGCGTACAGTTTATATTTGGTGTACATACTGTACAATGGTCGGGCAGCAGATTAGATAGGACGATGCGGTGAACGATGTGTGGAAACGATAGATTGGGTGTACATACTGTACAATGTTCGTGCAGCACATCAGATGGGACGATGCGATGAACGGTGTGTAAACGATAGATTGGGTGGGTGTACATACTGTACAATGGTCATGCAGCACATCAGATGGGACGATGCGATGAACGATGTGCGTACATTTTATATTTGGTGTACATACTGTACAATGGTCGGGCAGCAGATCAGATAGGACGATGCGATGAACGATGTGTGGAAACGATAGATTGGGTGTACATACTGTACAATGTTCGTGCAGCACATCAGATGGGACGATGCGATGAACGATGTGTGTAAACGATAGATTGGGTGTACATACTATACAATGGTCGTGCAGCACATCAGATAGGATGTTTAGATGAACGATGTGTGTTAACGATAGATTGCGTGCACATACTGTAAAATGGTCATGCAGCAGATCAGATAGGACGATGCGATGAACGATGTGTGTAAACGATAGATCGGGTGTACATACTGTACAATGGTCGTGCAGCACATCAGATGGGACGATGCAATGAACGATGTGTGTAAACGATAGATTGGCTGTACATACTGTACAATGGTCATGCAGCACGTCAGATGGGACGATGCGATGAACCATGTATGTAAACGATAGATTGGCTGTACATACTGTACAATGGTCATGCAGCACATCAGATGGGACGATGCGATGAACGATGTGTGTAAATGATAGATTGGGTGTACATACTATACAATGGTCGTGCAGACACATCAGATGGGATGATGCGATGAACGATAAGTGTAAATGATAGATTGGGTATACATACTGTACATTGGTCGTGCAGACTGGTAGAAACTTGTAACATTGCATGATATATTGTATAGTGTGTACCCACCTTATGATCTGTCAACCATCTAGCATATGATCATGAGTTTCCATGTAGGAGAGCTTGGTCATTTTCAGCTATGTTGGCCTGCTTCAGCTCCATGTATGGGGCTCAAATGTGTGGAAGACCCAGGACCAGCCCTAGCCAAATTAGTGCCCTAGGCAAGATATTGGCCGGTGCCCCCCCCCCATGTGGAATCCTGAATAGGGTTGTGTAATTACAGATGGGGACATGGTATCGCTGTGCTGTGCTCCCCTTCCCCCATTGTGCTGTGGTCCCATCCCATGCAGCCTCGTTCCTCCCTTATTTCTCTCCAGCCCCAGCCCACATCTTCTTACTTGCGGAAAAACATTTATAATAAAACACTTTTTTCTTCAACTCTATGCTTCTTCTGTCTTCTCCAAGGCACGCCTTTTCAGGTTCTTGATGTTCCTATCTCGGTGTCAGGCTCCTCTTCAGCACTCCTCACCCAGCACTCC
Source organism: Taudactylus pleione (assembly GCA_031769625.1). Lineage (NCBI taxonomy): Eukaryota > Metazoa > Chordata > Amphibia > Anura > Myobatrachidae > Taudactylus > Taudactylus pleione. Next base: position 6,181,451 of record JAUIMM010000121.1, read on the forward strand.
AACTCCCGCACAGCATATTAGGACACTTCACCCAACACCCTTCTCCCAGCACAGCATATCAGGACCCCTCACCCAGTGCCCCACTCCCAGCACAGCATGTCACCACCCCTCACCCAGCGCCCCACTCCCAGCACAGCATGTCACCACCCCTCACCCAGCGCCCCACTCCCAGCACAGCATGTCACCACCCATCACCCAGCGCCCCACTCCCAGCACAGCATGTCACCACCCATCACCTATCTCCCATCACAGCATGTCAGCACCCCTCACACAGCGCCCCACTCCCAGCACAGCATGTCAGCACCCAGCACCTACAGTATCTCCCAACACAGCATGTCAGCACCCCTCACACAGCACTCCTCTCCTCAGCACAGCATGTCACCACCCCTCACACAGCACTCCTCTCCCAGCATAGCATGTCAGCACCCAGCACCTACAGTATCTCCCATCACAGCATGTCAGCACCCCTGACACAGCACTCCTCTCCCAGCACAGCATGTCAGCACCCAGCACCTACAGTATCTTCCATCACAGCATGTCAGCACCCCTCACACAGCACTCCTCTCCCAGCACAGCATGTCACCACCCACCACCTATCTCCCATCACAGCATGTCAGCACCCAGCACCTACAGTATCTCCCATCACAGCATGTCAGCACTCCTCAGCACCCCTCACACAGCACTCCTCTCCCAGCACAGCTTGTCAGCATCCCTCACACAGCACTCCTCTCCCAGCACAGCATGTCAGCACCCCTCACACAGCACTCCTCTCCCAGCACAGCATGTCAGCACCCAGCACCTACAGTATCTCCCATCACAGCATGTCAGCACCCCTCACACAGCACTCCTCTCCCACCACAGCATGTCAGCACCCAGCACCTACAGTATCTCCCATCACAGCATGTCAGCACCCCTCACACAGCACTCCTCTCCCAGCACAGAACCCCTTAACCAGAAGCACAGATCACAGCAGTAGCTGAGCCAGCAACACCCATCACCCCTCACCCGGCCAGCACACATAGTAGCCCTCACACCATTCATCTCAGCGCCCTCACATACATGCTGACTTGACTTAGTCAAAACTACATTTTTAGAAAACTCACTCTGCCAGGCTGACTGTGAAGCAGCTGCATCCATAGTCCGCCCCTGCAGTTGCCAGTCAATGCAGCTTTCTGGTCCTGGACTCCGCAAAGGCCCATGGGAGGAGGAGCTGTTGCGGCTGGGCATGCATAACAGTCCTCCAGTGGCCATTTTACTTTGTGCCCACTCTCTGCTCCCCGTTACCTCTGCCGCTTGCCCGTCTGCTGCATGCTGAACTGCCCAATCAGAGCTGAGCTCCTGATGCTGAATAGACCCCATAGCCACTAAATAAAAATTATAACCAGCAGAAATAGAGCTATTGATATTCTAAATATATATTAGTTGTATTAACTTTAGCTGATCTGCAGCGATACACAACTGGCAGGACTAAATTGCAGTACTTTGTGCAAACCAACTGAAGCTGGATTACCAGTAAGAGCAATGGACCACAGACACCCATTATAAGTTTGTGAAAGTAAAACATTTTCACAGAGATCAATAGGTGTTAGGAAGTACTAGCCAGAGAGCAAAAATAGATAGTGGATGCTAGACCATACTTCGGGATTGACGAGACCCAGTACTGAGGCGCGGAGTCTAACATGCCAGCGGTATTTACCAGGGACCCCCGCAAGGAGGTTTAGACTTCATCTGACAAGCAGGTCGCTGCCCTCAGACTAGGTTCCCTAATACAGGTGCTGGTGCTCTCTGGATAGAGTGGAGTACAATGCAGACGTACCACGTAGTTGACAAGCCGGGTCAGAACCAAACAGACGAGATGGTACCAGGGAGCAAACATAAACAGGTCACGTAGGATAGCCAAAATCCATGGGCGTTTCTAGAGAGTCTCCGACACGGACTCCCTCCTCTCTGTCCGGCGTCCGGCAGCGCACTGAGCTGTGCGCGGCCAGCGCCGGAGTTATAGACTCTGGGCACTAGACGGCGGCCATTTTCCCTGAACTGTGCATGCGCAAACAACGGACGGCCACGGCAGGTATTTTCCAGATGTTTTTAGAGCGCCGGACCCCCTGCTCCGACGTGGGACTCTGGAGAGGTAAATAATATTATGGGTGCAGAGTGTGCGGTGTGGGGCCCATGTGCCCCACACATCCTGCACCCATTATAGATACGCCCCTGCCAAAGTCAAAACCAGAATACAAGCGCAGTAGCAGGGAGGAGAAAAATCAGGTCACAACCGAAGCCAAGGTCAGGAACGAGCAGCAGTAATTACTGTAAATGCTAGAGTATGATTTGGGAGCCTATACTCTGGCACCTGCCTAGTGCCAAGAGACTCCCTTTATAGGGAGGAGTTCAATTCGGGCCAGGGTTACCTACACTTGCAGCCGCATGGGGATGACAAGAGGAGGAGCCGAGATCAGAACACTAGCAAAAGATGCATCCCCGCCCAATGCCCTACGCCGACCAGACCGCAGCGCTGCCGGACCCGGTAAGTGGGCGCCGGGTTTGGGCTCGCTGTGACAATCACTATGTAACAAATTAAATTTTTTCGTTTGTCCTTGTGTTTGAAGTGTTATTTTCTAATTGCCTATGTCCCAAGAGTATAGAAAATGGCAATTATTATTCCCCACAAACCATGCTTTTGAGACCTGATGAGAGATACTTTGAAATGTTCTTATTTTCCAGGACATTTCTGATACTTCAGTGCGGTTGCAAAGCAGGGACCGAAGAGCAGTCCAACTCTGCCAGAGGGGAGCCCAATAACACTGACTATACCTCCAAATGCTGCTTGGTAAACTCAGCTGGGTGTGTATCAAAGAGCATTCAGCCGCATCCCTACCAAGTTTCCCTGCTTTCTTTGCCTTTAGGACAGCAGCTGTGGCAAACACAGGACTTCTAGAGGGGGGTTTCCAAATGCTAGATTTTAGAGTGAGTATGGCCAGTCCATGAATAGAGTATTATTAGCATTTAACCAGCTTTAATATGCGTCATACAAAGTGTATTGTGTCATAATTCCAGCATATACAGGACCAGAGATCATAGTAAGCCATTATATGCGGCAGTAGGGCCATCCTGCCTGAGCTGAATATTTTTATTTCAGATGTGGGTACCATTCCAAAGCATTGGAGCAAGTTAATGAGTCTGGGGGAGCAGTAGAAGAACCCAGCACTACCCTGGGCATATATGTACATACTGGTCTCTAGATGTGCACCCCTAACAATGCATGTTTTCAAGATCTCCTAGTTGGTGCACAGGTGTATTTATTATTGGCTGACAAATGTTAAAAGATCCACAGGTGGTGCTAATTATTTCATTTGTGGTCCTGAGAAGAACATGCAGTACTAGTAAAATTCTATTATATTACTATTTATATTGTGGTCATGGTGTGGGCTGGGGAAGGGGGGTTTCAAGGCAACCGGAAACCCCCCCTGCGTTTGCCTATGAGCAGGGACACCAAGACGCACTACAACAGATGACACTGGCCACAACGGACAAAGTTATGTGCGGGGACAAATAATGTCGGGTGGCAGCCACTGGTGGACTCCGGGAAGGTGCTACACATTATGAAACAATATGTTAGAGCTCTAGATAAGGATTCGGCAGCCTTCAAGTACCTTCAAGACTTCTCCCCTAAGCTGTCTAAGGCAAAGGTCAAAGCCGGTGTTTTAGTTGGACCACAGATTAAGAAGATCCTGCAGTGCAAAGAATTCCCAAAGATGCTTACTCAGAATGAGAAAGCTGCTTGGACCAGCTTTAGTGCAGTGGTTCGGGGCTTCCTGGACAATCACAAGGCCGAAAACTATATGGAGTTGGTTGAGACTTTGTGAAGAACTTCGGCACAATGGGGTGCAGGATGTCCCCCAAAGTCCATTTTCTTGATGTTCATCTTGAGAAATTCAAGGAGAACATGGGAGCGTGCTCGGTGGAGCAAGGCGAGCGCTTCCACCAGGGTTAACTGGAGTTTGAACGCAGCTATAATGCAAACATGATGGGGGGGCTACATCTGTGGATTGATTTGTGAAAGTGATATACTGTACTGTATAATCAAAGCTACTCACTTCTAATTCTTTTGTGGTCATGTTTGTACAACTTAATATGTTAATTTTCATACATACATTGATTCTTTCTCACATTGTGTAAAAGAAAATGCAAATATGCCCTTTTCTCATCTGAAATAGGTAAATTTCAAAGTATAAAATGTCCTGGTCACAAAAGCAGTGCTTGAGTGGACTAAATACCACTTTCTGTACTTTTCAGACATAAGCAATTAAGAAACAGCACTTACTGCCCAAGTACAAAAACATTTGTTACAATGTGTAATCAGTAATACTTCTTCTGGTACTCCAAATCAATTGTATGAATTGCAGCTGTATTTAATACTCTTGCAATACTTTTTTGTGCTAGTCCTATTCCTACTCCTCTGATTAAACCACAGAACAGAATTAAATCAAATTAGCTCTATTTTTAGATTATAAATTTAACACTACTAGAAGATCGCTAGCATGACATCATGTAAACTCTCAGTGAACACTTGACCGGGTTACTTGAGATATTATGCTCACAAGCAATTGTTTGAACCTATTAATCTGCATATGGTGTATTCATAGAGATTTTTACTTTATAATTGATATTATTTATGCATTTCTCTGGGGTTTTTTTCTTACATCTAACAAAACTTCCGAAAAAAATGCCCATAGTTGATCAGTAGATGGCGCCATTTCTGCATACTTTATAATCTTTGTGTACTATGCTTTCTGTGCACTTCTATAGGTCAACATACTGATTTGGACTTTCTTTCTGACATCATGCTTTAAAGTTTTTTTATCAATTGAATGCTAACTTAAGGCCCCCATACATCAGCAATCGATTGTGGCAATTCTGCAATTTGCAATCGATTGTGTATAAAAATCTGCAATGTATGGGCTTCACAGATCGCAGATTGCAACCAAAAAGTGATTGGAATTGTTAAATCAGATTGTCCAACATGTTGGATTTCACAGATGGATTGGGGCTGAAGATTGCCAGTGTATGGCCATGATCAGCAGAATTGCAGACCGTTACCAGTAAAATGATAGGCCTTTCAAGATTGCCCGATCTGTGTTTTCTGCAATCGATCTGCAAATCACTGAAAAAGCTCTGTAATGTATGGGCACATTTTGCTCGATTGGGAAATCCTAAGATCGGGCAATAAATCTTCAAATTGTTCAATTGTGGTTTTCATATTGCTGATCAGTGGCGTAAATTCATCCCAGGTGCCCGGAGGCAAGATAAATGTTGGTGCCCCCCCCAAACTAAAATGTACCCCCCCATCACCTATGCCAGCCCCAGCTGCCACCGCCCCCCTTATGCAGTTCCTTTTATATAATGCCCCCAGTAGTGGTCCCCCTATGCAGTGCCCGCCTATGTAGTGCTCCCCAGTAATGGTCCCCCTATGCAGTACCTCCAGTAGTGAGCCCCCTGTAGTTGCCCCCAGTAGTGAGCCCCCAGTAGTGAGCCCCTTGTAGTTGCCCCCAGTAGTGAGCCCCCAGTAGTGAGCCCCCAGTAGTGAGCCCCTTGTAGTTGCCCCAGTAGTGAGCCCCCAGTAGTGAGCCCCTTGTAGTTGCCCCAGTAGTGAGGCCCCTGTAGTTGCCCCCAGTAGTTGTCCCCAGTAGTGAGACCCCAGTAGTTGTCCCCAGTAGTGAGACCCCAGTAGTTGTCCCCAGTAGTGAGACCCCTGTAGTTGCCCCCAGTAGTGAGCACCCTGTAGTTGCCCCCAGTAGTGAGCACCCTGTAGTTGCCCCCAGTAGTGAACCCCTGTAGTTGCCCCCAGTAGTGAACCCCTGTAGTTGCCCCCAGTAGTGAGGCCCCTGTAGTTGCCCCCAGTAGTGAGGCCCCTGTAGTTGCCCCCAGTAGTGAGCACCCTGTAGTTGCCCCCAGTAGTGATGGCCCCCACCGTGCGCGCACACACAAAAAAAAAAAACAAACAAACACTTACCTTTATCCCCGCTCCAGTGCTGCTGCCATCCATCGCCGGCGTCCACTCCTCGGCACTATGGGACTGACGTCATTTCGTCACTCCCATAGTGCACTGCGGGACCCGGAAGACGGAGCTCACTCCTGAGCTCCGTCCCCGGCGTCCGCTCCTCGGCACTATGTGAGTGACGTTATGACTCACTGCGGGACCCGGAAGACGGAGGGAGCTCCGTCCTCCGGCTGCCGCCGGGGGTTTGAATAGGAGCTGGGCGCCCGCTGGTAACACACTCAGCGGGCGCTCGGCAAATGGAGGGTGCAGGTCGTGCGACCGCACCCCTTGCACCCTCCGTAGTTACGCCAATGGAGGTGGAGCGCCGATCAGCGGCACTCCTTCTCCATGCAGCTCCCGGGGACAATGGAGCCAGGTGCCCCCTTCAGTGCTGACGCCCGGTGGCAAATGACTCCATTGTCTCCAGGAGTTTCGCCACTGTTGCTGATGTATGGGGGCCTTTACTCAGAGATGGCACTACAAGGACCAGCACTACCTGTCAGCTACTGATCCCATAACTACCACACAAATAGTAACACACAAAATACAAGTTGCACAGTCATTTTATAAGTAACACTCTAAAACCCACCAGTGTGCTGCTGTCAACCAGTAACAAAACCCATTAAAAAAAAATCCTTCCATAGCTAAATAAAATGCAAAAGTCTTCTGGCCTGATACAGAGATGCTGATGAGTGAATATCAGTGATCTGTGCATGTGTATGAGTCTCACTGTACATTCATTACTGATGGCGGTCTCAGTGTGATTGACAGTCAGGGAGCGTTTGTGGGAGTAGCAACCCAAACACAGGTGAGTCGCGACTATCGGGGGCATGTGTCAGACTGCAATAGCAATCCCATATGTAGTATACATGGTTCTGGTGCCACAGTTCCCACGGTCATTCTGCGCGACCATAGGGTTACTAAGATGGTCGATTATCGACCGATGTGTGTCTGATAGTTGCGTCGCAATACGCAAGCAGCAGACTTGAGAAGCAGTCAGTGGGTGACTCAATACAAAGCTATGTGGCTGCGACATTTGCTTATTTGTGGAAGCGCACTGCACACGGGATCTCAGCTGAGAAGCCATTTGCGTCCACCTCTGAATCAGGACTTGTTATTGTATACTATAAGTTACCAAGGGATTTGGTTGTTAACTATCAGCCTCAAAAGAAGGATGAACAATGTTCATGAGTGTATCTATAATGGGTGCAGGGTGTACAGTGCACACGGCCCACACCCATACATTATCCTTACCTCTCCAGAGTCCGGCACTGCAAAGATCACTGGGAGATTGGCACAGCCACCATTTTCCCAGAGATTTGCACATGTGCAGTAGAGAAATCACCAGGGACATGATGGTAGCTCCATGTTCCTGGAGACTTGCACATCTGCAAGAGGGTGGGGGAGGGGTGGTTGGATGCTGCACATGGGCCCCTCTTCTCTTAAACTGCCCCTTTCTGCTTATATTATTCATAAAAGCATAACAACATCATACCTGCCAACGATTTTTTTCTAGTAACCCCGGGAGAAGTCCGGGGAGGAGAAGCAGCTGGGTGGCAATGGGGGCGCGACACAACGGTCTGCATCATAAAGCCCCACCCCCTTGTGGTAAATTGCTGCGAATTGCGCAGATTTAAATAAGGGGCAGAGCAAAATGAAGCTATTCTAGCAGAATCTTTACATTAAGCCCCATCCCCTACACGGGGACCTGCGGAAATTCTCCCCATTCTGCCCACTTCACTAGGAAGTGGGGAGGAATGCAGGATAAATGCCTACTCTACCGGGGGTGCGGGGGCTTACCCGAAATATCGGGTGCCTCCCTCGACTTCCGGGAGAGTAGGCATGTATGCACAACATACATACAGTAAGTCTAAAGGGATTACAAGACAACAACTGGAAAGAGAGATAAAAACTAAAAAAACAGAATTACACTGAAAGAAACATATTTACAAAAGAAAATATGAGCAAACCAGAAAAATAGGAGATTGTTCAGTAATAAACATGAGTTACTGTAACCCTGTTTTCCTTTGCTGTCAAGCTCCAATTATAAATTTTACCTGAGACCAGTGACGGCTCCAGAGGTGGGGCTGCAGCGCTGTCCAAATTTCAAATAGGGTAACCACACCTATTGCCATTTCATACACTGCCACACACAGATGGCTGGGACTCACTGGCAGTTGGTGCGATTCCCCTATTTGAATTATGGATTGTGCTGCCTGAGACGATAATATCTTTTCTAGATTCCTCCCTGGATATATTTCTATTTTACTAACACGGCCTGTTGCGATCATGCACGTTATCTGATCCCAAAACGCGGTATTGTGCAAACTGTATGTTGTATCAATGTATATTCTGTATGGGGAATCGGTATGAAATTCCCGGGAGCGCCTGGCAGACCAAAGCAGAGTTCCCGGCAGCAGAAGCCCGACAGCGCTGGAAATCCCGATCGTCGATAGGTAAGTATTGACTAACCTAACCTAACCCCCTAACCCTCCTTAGGGGTGCCTAACCCTAACCTCCCCCCCAAGTGCCTAGCCCTAATCCCCCCTCTAAGTGCCTAACCCTAACCCCCCTTCCCCGCTGCCTAAACCTAAGTCCCCCGGGGGGGTGCCTAACCCTAAGCCCCCCCCGGGCAGGGCTGGACTGGCCATCAGGCACTTCTGGCAAATGCCAGAAGGGCCGATGGCTAAATGGGCCGGCTTGGCTGAGCGCAGGCTTACCGGGCAGTACACCCTCCCGCTCAGAGACAGCAAGGAATTTTCACTAATGCGCGGCCACGTCATTGCGCAATGACGTCATGACGCAATTGCGTCATAACGCGGCCAGCGTCCAAGCCCCTTGGCAATGGGGGCATTGTTAATCTGGGTGGGAGGGTGAGCGGCGCACTATATAGACAGTCTGCTGGCCTGGAGGTGGAACCGCACAAGCCGCTTTTCATTCAGAGGAGCCGCACTTCCGGGTTATAGGTGCCGGTAATGAAATGGTAGATTAAACCCGGGCATCAGAAACAGAAGTGCAGCAGCGTCACAGAGGACTGCATACGCTGACTGTTTAAAACCTTCTCTTCATACTCCAAAACTACATCAGGTATCTCTCTCTGCCATCTCCACCATTAGTTTCCTTCTGTCTCTCATCTCACTATATTCCTCCTCCTCCTCTTACTCTCTTCCATCTCCCCTGATTTCTTCTCTCTTTTCTGTTTCCCCTATTCTCCTCTCATCTCCCCCTATACCTAAACTGCTGTCTGCCCTTATTCATCCTGTCTCCCCTATTCCTCCTGTATCCTGTCTTTCCCTATTCCTACCTTCTATATCCCATCTCCCCCCTATTTCTCCTCCTCTCCCTCAGCTCCCCCTATTTCTCCTATGTCTCTCCCAGCTCCCCCTATATCTCCTATGTCTCTCCCAGCTCCCCTTATTTCTCCTATGTCTCTCCCAGCTCCCCCTATTTCTCCTATGTCTCTCCCAGCTCCCCCTATTTCTCCTATGTCTCTCCCATCTCCCCTTATTTCTCCTATGTCTCTCCCAGCTCCCCCTATTTCTCCTATGTCTCTCCCAGCTCCCCCTATTTCTCCTATGTCTCTCCCATCTTCCCCCTATTTTTCCTCCTCTCTCTCAGCTCCCCCTATTTCTCCTATGTCTCTCCCAGCTCCCCCTATTTCTCCTATGTCTCTCCCAGCTCCCTTTATTTCTCCTGTCTCTCCCATCTTCCCCCTATTTTTCCTCCTCTCTCTCAGCTCCCCCTATTTCTCCTATGTCTCTCCCAGCTCCCCCTATATCTCCTATGTCTCTCTCAGCTCCCCCTATTTCTCCTATGTCTCTCCCAGCTCCCCCTATTTCTCCTATGTCTCTCCCAGCTCCCTTTATTTCTCCTGTCTCTCCCATCTTCCCCCTATTTTTCCTCCTCTCTCTCAGCTCCCCCTATTTCTCCTATGTCTCTCCCAGCTCCCCCTATATCTCCTATGTCTCTCTCAGCTCCCCCTATTTCTCCTATGTCTCTCCCAGCTCCCCCTATTTCTCCTATGTCTCTCCCAGCTCCCCTTATTTCTCCTATGACTCTCTCCCAGCTCCCCCTATTTCTCCTATGTCTCTCCCAGCTCCCCCTATGTCTGTCCCAGCTTCCCAAATTTCTTCTCTCTCTCGGCTCTCCCTGTTCCTTCACTCTCTCTCTTGGCTCTCTCTCGCTCTCGACTCTCTCTAGCTCTCTGGCCTCTCTCTTGCTCTCTCTCGGGGCTCTCTCTCTAGCTCTCTCTGGCCTCTCTCTTGCTCTCTCTCGGGGCTCTCTCTCTTGCTCTCTCTCGGGGCTCTCCCTGTTCCTTCTCTCTCTCTCTCTGGGCTCTCCCTATTCCTTCTCTCTCTTTGGGCTCTTCCTATTCCCTCTCTCTCTCTCCCTATCCCCCCTCTCTCTCCCTATCCCCCCCTCTCTCCCTATTCCGTCTCTCTCTCTCCCTATTCCGTCTCTCTCTCCCCTATTCCGTTTCTCTCTCTCTCCCTATTCCGTCTCTCTCTCTCTCCCTATTTCGTCTCTCTCTCTCCCTATTCCATCTCTCTCTCCTTCCCTATTCCGTCTCTCTCTCCCTATTCCGTCTCTCTCTCTCTCCCTATTCCGTCTCTCTCTCTCTCTCCCTATTCCGTCTCTCTCTCTCTCCCTATTCCGTCTCTCTCTCTATTCCATCTCTCTCTCTATTCCGTCTCTCTATTCCATGTCTCTCTGTCTCTCTCCCTATTCTCTCTATCCCTATTCTCTCTCTCTGTGTGTCTCTCTGTCTCTCTCTCTGTGTGTGTCTCTCTCTGTGTCTCTGTGTGTGTGTGTGTGTGTGTGTGTGTCTCTCTGTTGTCTCTCTCTATCCCTCTCTGTGTCTGTCTCTCTCTTTCTGTGCGTGTGTCTCTGTGTCTCTCTCTGTGGCTGTCTCTCTGTGGTTGGCTGTCTCTCTCTGTCTCTCTCTCTCTCTCTCTGGGCTCCCTCTCTCTCTGGGCTCTCTTTCTCCTATGTTGGATCCCATTTTTCTTTTTCTCTCTCCCTCAGCTCCCCGAATTTCTCCCGGCTCCCTCCTTTCCTCCTCTCTTTCCTGTCTTCCCTTTTATTGTGTGTGACCTACACCAGTGAAGTGCCAGCTTTACCTAAGGCTGTGTACACACTTATAGATATCTGTCCAATCTGTCTGGTGGGAAGAAAAATCTGGTCTATTTTCCAGCATCTGGGAGCAAATTTCTATTGTTATTTGCTCCCATACATTCCCAGATTTTCCTTCCCACCAAATGGATTGGACAGATATATCTATAGGTGTGTACACAGCTTAACAGAACCAACACAATACCAAATGTTTGACTATGGCACATGTTTGAATCCCCTGCAGGATGTGCTCTGTTGTTTGTGTACTTGTATGTTCTAATATGAATAATATATGTGTAGGAGAGTAGACTAAGAAATGGGAGGGGTTAGGAATAGTAAGGGGAGGGGTCTATGCCAGGAGCATGATGATGACGCGAGGTGGGCCTGTGTGCTCTTAAAATGCCAGGGCCTATTTTAAGTCCCAGTCCGGCCCTGCCCCCGGGGGTGCCTAACCCTAACCCTCCCAGGGGGGGGGTGTCTAACCCTAAGTCCCCCCCGGGTGCCCTAAACCTAACCCTCCCACCTGCGGCTGTCCGCTCGCGGCGCACGGCATCCCTTTGATCGAAATGCCGGGTGCCTGTCTCCCGGCATCGGGGAAATGACAGGCGTCTAGATATAGATTGCCGGCATTTCACCCTTGCCAGGATATGACAGTCGGGAAGTCGGCTGCCGGTATTAAGGCAGCCGGCTTCCCGATTGTATACCCTGTATGGAACAGTGCTCAAAGTGGGAATTTAGAGGTGGGGGTATGGAGATTGAATCTCCCCCCCCTTTGGGCCCCTGCTTCCATATCACCCCATTGTACTTCTCACCCCTCCCCCACACACACTTCTCCCTGCCTGCTCCCCTCTCTCACACCCAGCCCTTCTAACTTAATGATGCCCTCTCTTTCATCCCCTACAATACTAACTGCCTGCCTCCCTCTGTCTGCCCCTCTCTCGCACCCTCCCCTCTCTAATTCCCTCTGACCTGCGGTACTGGAATGGAGCCACCGGGAGCCTCGGTTCTTCGTTGCTGCTGGCGCCGATGCATGCCAATGAGAAGCTGCCATTTAGCAGTTTGGCTGGCAGCCGCGAGCCTCGTGATTGGCTCGGGGCAGCAGAATCGCTGGCATGTAGCCGGGACAAAGTACCGGGTACCGGCTGCACTAGAAGCACCACGCACTGGGCGGCTGCCAGCCAATCACGAGGCTCACAGCCGCCCAGTGCGTGGTGCTTCTAGTGCAGCCGGGACCCGGTACTTTGTCCCGGCTACATGCCAGCGCTTCTGCTGCCCCGATCGAGATGTGTCCCCTGCGGGACACATCTCTACACATTGCCGCCGCTGTTCCAGCACTGGGATGCCATACTAGATTCCAGCGTTGGTACATTCTCCTCTGCATCTAAAATGAAGTGGGGCCGGGAAGCGGCGGTATATTATACCACCCCACTTCGACCACTGGTATAGAATATATGCTATTTTCAAACTGTATATGAATTGCAAGTATGTAATTAGCAGTTCCAACAGAATGTGTGTACTCTTCACAGTAGGGAGAATGTGTATGAGTCAGGAAGAAATCTCAACTTGTGCTGTGTCCAGAGTCTAGGGGGGGATATTTACTAAAGTGTGGGTTTTTAGTAGTGGATATTTTGCCCATAGCAACCAATCAGATCTACTAAACATTGAACATGCACCTTCTAGAAGATAATAGCTAGAATCTAATTGGTTGCTATGGGCAAGATCTCCACATCTAAAAACTCTCACTTTAGTAAATGTACCCCTTTGAGTCTGGCAGGGGGGAGCAAATCTTGTGAAGTCAACTGGCTTACATTCCTCAGAGAGAACAGGTTGTATGATGTTGCAGACCACTGAATCCCAACTATTTCCTGCCAGATGGGTAATGCAAGTACCATATCACAATGACAAGAATTATATTATATATCTTATAGGCTCTGCTAAATTGACACCTGTTTTGAGTAGGAAACAAAGAGAAGCTGGGTGACCATAAAAAGCAATGCCACCTAGCTTTCAATGTTCATTTCCAGGGAGAAGCCTTTAGGCTGAGATGTACCAAGCGAACTTTCCTGTGATCTCCTGCACAGCAGAGATATTGGCCTCGTTGCAAGTGATCTGATTCTTCCTTTTATTTTTTAAACTATTTTGCATGTTAATCTACATGTCAGTGGATCCCAAACTCGGTCCTCAAGTCACCCCAACAGTCCAGGTTTTAAGGATATCCATACTTAAGCACATGTGACTTTACTTAGTACCTCAGTCAGTTTGATTATACCATCTATACACAAGCATGGATATCCTTAAAACCTGGACTGTTGGGGTGCCTTGAGGACCGAGTTTTGGAACCACTGCTGTATGTCATTTTATTAATCATTTTTTGTAACTAAGCCTTGGAAACATTTTTTGGATTAAACACATTTAATCTAGCATAATCTCTGTGATTCTTATTGAACCTGTGAGGCCCATGCTAGATACCTATGTGTAATTGAATGTGAACTATTAATAATTTTCTGGGAAACGCAAAGAACCTGTATCCTCTTTTGTGGTGGCAGTGACATTTGTGTGACTTACTGGTAAGTGACTTAAGTGTGCACCGTCACAATCAGCTGGTCCAGGTTGCTGTATCTGAGAGCCAGCCAGGTTTGTGACAAGGGCTAACTGTACATTTATTTTAATCTATGTATAAGATCCAATTCTCACTCTATTTGTGGCAGTGTAGAGTGACCAAACTCCCACTGCTGGGTTCTTTCAGGGGAAGTAAAATGAATAAATAAGTATAAATTATTACAAACATGCGGTACTTTGAACAATGAAATGATTTATTGCTATCAAGAATAAAGCTAAATTTAAAAATAAGAAAACATTAACAAATTAATATTAGAGGATAATTATACAAAGGCAAAATATATGTATAATATGATATGTTTCTCAACTGCATTCACCTTCACAGTTTGTACCTGTCTGGCCACTATATTCAGGGGAACCCCAATCTGTGCAACTGGCAACCTGGTGAGGCATCTATAAAGGAAGGTTCTGGCACATGTTCCATCAATGTCCATGGTAGAGTCCAACCAGGGTGTAGCCACAGTTCCTTCTTATACATCTCAAATATACATACTGTACAAATATTTATTCACAACTTTACTTTTACTGCCTATTTATAGTACCCATATATTATACAGTGCTGTAATGAGAATATTTGTCATTCACATCAGTCTCTGTACCACAGTCTAAATCATACATGCCTACTCTCCCGGGAATCGCGGGAGGCTCCCGATTTTTCGGGTAACCCCCCGCGATCCCGGAAGAGTAGGCATATCTCCCGCATCCCGCCCACTTCCTAGTGAAGTGGGTAGGATGTGGAGATTTTACCTGAAATTATCGGGTCCGTCGGGAAGGGGCGGGGCTAAATTAGGCAAATCGCGTCATTTAGCCACGCCCCCTCCTCACGGACCCGCAAATCACGGGGGTTTCCTGTAAAGGGGCGGGGCCTAATGTTGTCTATCGTCTGGCCCCGCCCCCCGAAGAGGAGAGCAGCAGGTCCCCTCCTGCTGCTCCCGGAAAGTTGCCCAGGAATGTAGGTAAGTATGGTCTAAATCCTGTAACACACAGATAGGGCGTGCCGTGTGGGTCAGGGTATTGAACTCATGACCCCAGTGCTGTAAGACATCAATGCTAAACACTATTCTACCACATTGTTCTCATTACATTTGTCCATGATTATGATTGGCAGATGGAAACAGGGCTAGATTAACAATGCAGCAGATGGTATTATAGTTCCAGGCCTCCACATAAAATCAGGCCCATCATGTAACAGCATGATGAGGATCAACAACCCGGCTGGCCATCTGGTCACACATAAATCACAAGTTTTAAAATTGTATTTCTGTTTTCCTCACAATTTATGGGGTCTATTTACTAAGCAGTGTTAGGAGACAGAGTGAAAAGTGATAAGGTACCAGCCAATCAGCTCCCAACTGTCATTTTTCAAACACAGCCTGTGAGATGACAGTTTGGAGCTGATTGGCTGGCACCTTATCACTTTTCACTCTGTCTCCTAACACTGCTTAGTAAATAGACCCCTATGTAATCTTTCTACTTTTACTTATTTAGGAGACATCGTGGCTGTAAGTGTATGCAGGGCTGTAACTAAGAGTGTGAGAGTGGTGCTGTCACACATGCCTCTGGGGGCGGCACTGCTGCTGCCCTGCAGCCTGTAGCACTGCTGCAGAGCTGCCCACAGCACCCTGCAGCCTGTGGAGCTGTCAGAAGCGCCCTTAGGATGCTCTACTTCCTAGAGCCATCAGCCCCACTTTCAAGGGTGACATCATGATGTCATGGGTTTGGGGGTGGCATAGAGCCCTGTTCTTCCTCTAAGTGTAGGGGATGTACGTGCCCACATAGGACAGGTCACACCCACACAGCACTGGTCCTCCGCTTCTCACAATAGGTCCCTGGTCATATTCAGTCCCAGGTCCTTGTGGCCCCTAATCCTGCCCTAGATAGAAATGTGATACTTCCATGTAGTTATGTAATCTATCATACCCTATATGAGGTGTCATAATGTACAAATATTTATTTACTTCTAAGTATTATTATTATAAATAATACAATTATTAAAACACTAACGAATTAATGTTTTGTACTGTCAGTCAAAATGTGTGATTGCATATGCATTAATTTGAGACGAAAATCAATCTCATGGCTCCTTATGTAACACAGGACTGACCTACATTTAGTAGAAATTGTCTGACAGTCAGTAAAAATGTCATCTGTCATTAAGAAAAACAATTTACATCAGCCTAGATTGTAAGCTCCTAGGAGCAGGGTCCTCCTCCCTACTGTTCTCACAACCCTCTTCTCTAGCACTTCAATGAGAGCCTTCAGCTTTCCAGCTGTATTGTGTACTGAGAATTGTGGTGCTAATTGTTACTTGTGCTCTGTCTGTTTTTGTGACTGAAATGTAATGTTCTGTTTGCCCTGTACTGTCCTACTGTTGATGTACGTATGGCGCTGCGGATAACTTGTGGCGCCTTATAAATAAAATGTAATAATAATAATAATTAGTAAAGGTATTAAAAAGTAGACCCCCTCCCAACACTAATACTACACTACACTATTCTATCATTTTAAGGTTGTGCATACAATGAGTGATCCCACTTTTAATGTACATGACACTAGCATGTCAGTAAAAATGCTAGCCGTCCGTGCATTCTTATACAATGATCAAGGTGGGAAGGAATTTCATCTCAGAGCAGTTCAGTTATTTGATGGTAGATGTAATATTACATACTTCCTAATAGACCTGATTTTGATGGGATTGCATAGAATCTTTGACTCACAAAAGGGTGGGGCCCTGATAGAAAGAGGGTGTGGTCCTGATAGAAAGAGGGTGTGGTCCTGATAGAAAGAGGGTGTGGCCCTGATAGAAAGAGGGTGTGGTTGGGCAGATCTGAGCATGGTTTGAACGTATAATGGAAAAAGCTTATTTTTTTACTTATTTTACTTTGGTCCTTATTGTATCATAATTACTGACATATCCTGCTGCCATGTAGTCTCATATCGCTATAACAGAGAAGCAGAAATTCTCTCTCTCTATACACATATATACAGATTTTTTTCTTTACATATATAATGATTAATTGCAGGCTGTGGGGTAAACTGTGTCTGCGTTGGCCCATGCACTCCAGAGGCCAGATCTTGGAGGCACCAGCCCCAGCGTTTGCTCAAAAGAGCAGAGCAGGACCCTCCAAAGCAGATGAACAGATATCACCTCCCCCCTCTCCCTGTAAATATTGCCATGATACCTGGTGATTGCGTATAACACTCCTGGTGGCAAGTGCCCATTTCCCTGAAAATCTGGGAACACAGGATATTTGGCATGAGTCATTTTTAATTTACAGCTGTTGAAGTCAGTACTCTTCTATTAAAGACTTATTTTCCTTTAGACATGAACGCATAATAGATTTTTCACACACAGAATCCCGGGCTGTCTCCCCGCAACAGGAGTAGGATCCATCGCTATATTCTTTCGAGTGATTCATATAGATTTCAAAAGCCATACAAATGTCATCAGCAGTCAGTGAATCCACTTGGCGGCATTGTTTTGTTTCCTCAGCCTCAACAGCACCACTGTGCGTCAACCTATGTCTATAGCCCAGTATGTTTGCAACATAGAGGATTAACGTTCCAGGACGAGACCCTTGGTCTAGGTATTCCTTTTCTTTCCAGAAGAGTGGACACAAATAAATGACATTATTTGATTTGGGATGGATGTAGGCAAACATTGACTTTGCTCTAGGTCTGTTGTCACTTTTAAAAGTCATATCCTGGAGCTTTCTGATGAGCTCTTTTACTAGTTTAGTAGTGATCAGAGGCAAGCCCACCACGGATTGCACTACATCTGAGACGACTGGCCTATCTAGCAGAAGGTCTTTCCTGAGCGCGTCAATGAGGATATTCAGGGCTGTATGTTTTGCCTTTTCCACCAGATTCTTCTGATCTTTACTCATACAGGGCAGAAAAGAAAATCTAAACAATGAGGAAAACATTTATTTGAACTTATAGCTATTGCAAAGGTATAGAAAAAGCAACATATAATAAATATTAAACATATAATAGAACTATACATTCCTGTGCACACTTTATCTATGTATAATTAGCTAGGAAAGATATGCTCATCTGTGGCACATTCTGGATATGCTAGGAAAGATATGCTCATCTGTGGCACATCCCCCCCCCCACTCAGAGAAGTAGGCAAATCTCCTGGCTGGCGCCACCCCCCTGCAGTGGCATTGTGAAGAGGGGGTGGGGCCACAATGACATAACCACGCGGTCACGCCCCGCCCCCAATGTCATCATCACCCGGTCACGCCCCCCGCTGTATACAGACATTCAGCTCCCTCCAATCCCTAGCCACCGTCTATGCTCATCGGTTTGTGGTTACATGAGAGACCAAATATTGAATAAGTAAAACATTAATGTGACTTTCTATTCACTGATCAGCTGTTCATTTAATGGAGCTCATGTGCAACAGTGATTGGCACCAGGCAGGCGATTCATGTTACGCAAGAGGATGTCGGTCTGTATCTGACAGTATACATGTTAGTCTGTGTTATATCACTCGGTATTATAAAGAAAAGAGCACCCCATGCTATGAAATACAAGGATATGAGAAGTCAGTTCAGGTTTCTATGACCTGTATAAAAGTATTTATACCTGTAGCCTTGGGCTTTTCTGTGCTCACAGATCACATCCCAGAGCAGTCTGGTTTGCAGTCATTTTCTAAATCATAGAGATTAATGTGAACATACCTGCTGCACAGGAATAATGTAGTTATTTGTACTCGGGTAAATAGTTACATGGGCGTTCCTGGCATGGTCTCTGAGTTACTATCTGTCCAGCCAGTCTCCAGGGACTAGGTCATGACATTACTATGGGGGGAGCTAATAAAAGGTATTTTGTTCTGAGTCAGATTTCGGGGATAAATTCTAAGTTGAAGCTTGGACCCCCCCCACCCGGCCCAGCATGAGCCAAGTGTAATTCTGTGTAGGTTTTTCCTTTTTATTTTGAAATTGCACCATACACTTGTCTATGTAATCTGTAACCCTTTTAATCTATATAATTTCTGTGACTAAGTATTGTACATCCTTTAGTAAATAAAGCGTCCCTTGATTAGTCTAACTTCACATATGCTCCAGCACCCAGTCTTTGAAGAAGCTATTAGATGGATAAGGCTAAGCTATAACTATTATTGATTGCTAGAAGCAGGAGACCAACTATCTGAGTGCTAGTTTGTGTCGCAGAGAATGTGCGATTGTGATAGGGTTTGGGGACCTGTGGCCCCTTTGTACTTTCCTTGGATGATGGCAGTAAAGAAAATTATATGGTATACTGTATATCGGGCAGAGTGATAGAATAATCAGGGGGAGTATTATATTAGGCTCAGCCCTCATTACTAGAACTTGGGGATCTCTGTGATCAGAGTCCAGATCCTAGTGTAGTACCAGTCAGGGTGATACAGCTATTAGCTCTGACCTAGCTAGAGTCAAACTGGGATACCTCAGGGGCAGAACTATGGGAGACAATGGAGGCGCCTGCCGCCTGGCTCCAGCTCTGAAGGGGCACCTCCTCCATTGTCCACAACATATTAACCCCACTGAGGTCTGTAACTATGTACCCGGAGTGTACCGTCACGGCCGCCCAATACATGACACCCCTTCCCGGACTGACCACCATACACTAGTGGAGAGCTCCATGTCAGACCACCAGCTGCTGCTTCGTCTATTTATAGCCTGTCTGTAATGTAGCATGCATGCGCATTGCTACATTACAGTGTCAGCGGCTGTGATGGGGGGGGGGGGGGGGTGAACTTACGCCACTGTGATACCTATTGGGGTCCCTAACAGAAAGTTGTAATAAAGTTGCATATTCCACATAATATACATTTATATACAAACACTTCCATATCCATTGTTTACGTCTTTAAAAATCATATTGGAATCATCCTCTGCATTAATCCAAATTGAGATGTCAATGGAGTAATGCAAATAGACAGCTTCAATACTAAGGATTTTATAACTGGATTGTGCTGCAGCATCATCATTACACCAGCCACCCGGCACCTTCAATGGTTATACCCGAGACCACCAATGGTCCACAAAACAAATAATCTATGACCAGAAAGTTATTAGTTTTGCGGACACTTGGGGTCTTCGAATACCTTCTAGGTCCATTTTTTTACGTTAATGGTGTTAGCAGGTGTTTGCCTCCCTTTACATTGTTTTGGCTTTTACTGTACCCCTTATTTTTCATTAATATATCATTGTATAGAAAGTTGATTAATCTTGGTGAGATATTGAATTGGCACTGGATTCAAGGAAGATAGTAGTAAACAATGTTTTTAACAAGAGATGTATATAGACTTTGGAGCTCAGCCATAGGTTTCCAATAAACAGACATGTAATACCTCATATCAGATTCCTCACACACTGAGTCCCTGGTCTTCTCCCCGCAGCAGTTGTAAGAACCATTTATATAGTCTCCTTTGTGATTCATCCAGACTTCAAACGCGGCACAGATGTCATCAGCCGCTGGGGGATACAGTCTGTATTTCAGAATTCTGTTCTCAATCCAAAAAGTGTCAGAAGTACAGTACTTCCAAATATTTGCGGCCACTAAGATTAATGCCCCAGGCCACGATGAGAGTCCCAGGAACTCCTCTTTTTTCCAAAAAGCTTGGCATAAGCTGACAACAATATTATTTGGACCAGGATATACATCGGCAATGGCATCGCCATTCTCTGGGTTATCGTCTTTCAAAAGTGTGGTATCCTGCAAGGTAGCTGCTATGTTTTCTACCAGCTCTGTGCTGAGTAATATACAGTCTTCAAACCCCTGAATATTCTCATATTCCACTCCTGGCTCCAACAGCAGCCGGTCCTTCTTATTCAGAGCATCATTCAGGATGTTCAAAGTCCTTACACGAGCTTCCACTGCCTTTCCATCCTCCTCCATTGTCATAGAGCCTAGCACTTCACCTAATCGTACACTGGGCTCTGACAGCCTCTAAAGCAACAAATAACTAAAGATATTTCACTTTCCATTCACACACATGTACAGTTTTGTTTCATTTCCCACAATAGGCGTGTCTGTTCTGACTTTACATTGTGCTGCATAAGTGAACAGAACACATTTATTGGAAAGCAATACTTGCAGGGCAGGGTTATGCACATTTCCCACAAATGACATTAACTCCTGATAGTATATGTAACTCATGGGTGAAATGCTCGTAAGCTCACTTACAAGCACCATATTCAGATTTTCTCTTTAGAAGTGTATTTGTCTTGTGTGTGACCCAGCAAACCACGGCT
This sequence comes from Taudactylus pleione, assembly GCA_031769625.1. Classification (NCBI taxonomy): domain Eukaryota; kingdom Metazoa; phylum Chordata; class Amphibia; order Anura; family Myobatrachidae; genus Taudactylus; species Taudactylus pleione. The sequence continues at coordinate 6,202,466 of JAUIMM010000121.1, forward strand.
TTATCCACATGAACAATACTCCAGGCATCCTTCAGTATGTTTATTCAGGATCCAGGAGTGGGCAATAAGGGCAAGTATTGATAAAGAGCGACAGATTAATAGTTTATACATGCATAATTTACAAAATATATATGTATGTGAATCTTGCCCTATACATTGATAACTGCAGGTCTACACTAATCTCACAACGTAGGATGCTAAAATGAATTGCCTGATAATGAATAGTTCTTTAAACAATGCAATTACATGCGGCTGAGCCCAGGCTACTTAATAGCTCCTATACCAAATATTCTGGCACTATCAATGATAATGACAATATAACACACACACTCATATCGACTTAGGAGTGAATTATTCGATGCCTGTTCCCTAAATACAGGGTAAGGTTGCACTATGATGATGTGATTGTGATAATGAATACACCTATATCCTTCATTCTAAACCTGTCACAAAATAAGTTACTTTGATTCAATGGACAGATGGATGTTGATATTGACAAACATTTAGGGTTATTATATCAATCTATTAAATTGAAGCAATGTTGTTAATGCAGTGGCTAAGCTTCCTGTAATACAGTAGTGATAGGGTCTTGTTAAGTTATATATTGCATTCTTGAAAATAGCTAATGAAGTTTGGGACATCCACAAAATGGCTGCTACCACTGTGTGACTGACACGTGTAATAATGAAATATCTGCCACCAATGACAGTACTTTTGTTATAATGATTAGTAAGAGAGTTATATAATGCATAGAAATAATGAGTCTTAGATTGATGTACATTCATAATTTATTTGGTTCCTTATAAATTAAAATAACATGTGGAGGTGATGCTCTCTCTGACATTTTTCCTCCAATCATTAAAATAGTCACAGTATCAATGGAAAGAGCCATCATAAAACATCCGCTTCTCGGCGCTTACGGAACCTGAGAAAATCGCCTTACTTAGGATTATCATTAATCTTTAAGGATACACTACCACTTACATCATTGTTTTTACCAACATGCCCCGTCCTCCTGGCCTGAGTAAACAATTCCATAGGTGCTAGTGCAGATTTAAAAGACATATATTCATTCACTGTTAGAAGACTCATTTTACTAATTGAGTTTAATAAACAAAAATAATTAAATTAATTTTAGACTATGTCCTAAAATCTACCCTTCCCTTCAAATTCAACATTCCTTATGCTCATACTAAGATCACGTCTTTGGAAGGTCTCTGAATATATGCCAGAGGTTTTGGCTTATGAACCCTTTCTGAGCACCATAGCAGGTTGCGCCATACCTCTGAGATCAGCAATAAAGTCCACACATAAGGCCCAAATGCAGCCAACACTCACATGAAACAGAAGGAATGTGAAATGCATGGAAAGGTATTCTATCTTAGAAACACAGATCTTTTCAATATTTCATATTTTGTAATAAATACAATTAGAAAAATGTTCCAGTTAATAATGCACACGCCATACTCGCACTAATGTTTCATAATAAACCCTTTAAATAAGTACACAAGCATATTTTGTGTTCTCTCTCTAGAACATATAACAGGCAGTAGAACAGGACATCTTGCTGTGTGGTAAATGTACACATCAGATGTCTATTTGTGAACATGGTTAATATAGAGATATAAATATATAGTTAGAAGACTGCCGCACTTGCAGCAGAAGCACTGGGTTGTGATTATATAGCTTCTCTGTGAATAATAGTCATCAAAGGGACTCGTGCATAAATTTTACTTAATAGACTGCAAACATTTAAATTGATACCCAAATTCCTATTGGTGTAATTAGTGGCACGTTCTGGTCTCAGTGAGGCTCTTTTCATTAGGAGCCATAATAAGTTAGAGATTTTGGCCCTCATTCAGAGCCGTACGCTCTGAGCAGAGCGCACGCTCTGAATGAGGGCCGGTCTCCATGAAAATGGAGCATCCTCCTGGACGCTCGTATAGCTGTGGGTAACCACCCACAGGCTATACGAGCGTGCATTTTGATGGCCGCGATGGTCGTGACCATCGCGACCATCGAAACTGCGAGCCGGAGCCTGCGGTTGAGGTTTTCAACCGCAAGCTCCGGAGTGATTTTGGCTCTATCAGAGCCAAAATCACTCCCACTGACATCACTAGTGATGTCAGTGGGCCGGCTTTTGACGGGAGGCGTTCCCGTGGGAACGCCCCCGTCAGGGAGGCACGCCTACCAAAGGGGGCGTGCTGTCAATCAACATTGACAGCACGCCCCCTTTGATCGGACACAACGAGCGAAGGACTTTCCTTCGCTCGTCGCGTCTGGCGCATGCGCACGACGGAGCTCCCTCCGTCGTGCGCATGCTCAGTCCAGAACATCGACCCACTTGCGAGCGGACAGCCGCTCGCGAGTGGGTCTGAATCAGGCCCTTTATCTCCAACTTACAGCTGAATTTGTTTTTTATTAAGTTGAGAACATTATGGAATATCACTCGAATAAGAAAGTATAAATTTACAAAACTATCTAGAAAATAAGTATGTAAGATTATTTTTTATTTCTTTTAGGAATACGATGTAATTAAGACTCCTAAATAAGTTAATCTTTATAACATTTTGGATATATAAAAATTGGTTTTACAATTAGGCAGACTCGGTAATAATATTGATTTGTGCCTGTGTCTCATCCACGTTACTCAGTTTACCGATGACTCACTGTGTTCCAGGCAGTTATACGAGCCAAAGCATAAGAAGCCTTTCCTCAAATTCTAGCACCAAACAGTAAAGCTGCAACTGCTGTTGCTGAACTACAAATGCCATAATACCCTGCTATCTTAAGGTATGTTGAGACTTGTAGTCTAAACAGCAGGTACCATGCCGCAGGTTATCTAAGCTAGATCTACTGAATAAAAATCACCTGAATCTCTTTTCATTAAGCAGCAGGAATGGAAATGATTAAATGTGCTTGATAGAATTCCGCCACATAGAACATAAGGCCCCCTGTTTACCGCTGATACAACATATAAACCCTTTTTGAAACTGGACTTTTTAAATTGCACCTGTCACCAACAGACAGCAGAGACAGCCGCCCTTTGGGCTGAACTAATGTCTGTATTGTCATGAATATCTGTTTGGCCAATACTGTAGCTGCTCCCACTGTAGGCGACAGACAAACTTTAAACCTAACTTATTCCCAACAATATTTGCCTTTCTGCGATACACTAATGTGAAACCCAGGCATACAACACTGTCCAAATAACATCTCCGCTTTGAAAAGGCAAAACAAGTGCTGCTGCTGCTGTAACTCTGTCGAAACTCTGCTTGAAGTCCCTGTGTCTGTGATGGGGGGGGGTGGAAGGTCCCGTGCTGCGCTAGCACAAGTTGCAGGTGGTCTGTTTGGCACTGCGACTCTGCTCCTGAATTCAGATATTACAGTATATTTAGTGTAAACTTATGGTCTAAAACAGTTTGAATAAAAACAATGCATATTAGTGAATCAATGTACAACATACAAGGTACAAGTAGGCTAATAAACCATATTCCTAAATAAAACCAAATGAACATAAAATAAATAAAAATTGAATCTCTTTATTTTACACTTACCTGTGTGCACAGTGTTGCGCTAGGTGCAATGCAAAATCCTAAGCGTGTCGGTCAGAGCACTAAAGAAAAAATAGGCACCTTGTATATTGTGAGATTTCATCCACTGGAGGCTGAGCCATTATAAGTATAGTATACTAAATGGAAGCAAATCAGTTCTTGGATATTTAAATGTGTAACATAAATGAAAATTAGGTAACACAGGTTGGCAATAAATAACTGGAACGTGATACACAATGTGTAATAGCGATATAGGTTTTAGTCTAAATATAAAACACAGGAACAGACCCATGCTCTGCATGGGTGCAGATTATATTCAGATTTCTGTGTACTCACCGCTTGTTGCCGTCTATACTCTTCCTCACTAGCGGACAGAGCTTGTGCCAGAGCCAAGTCCTCTTCTTCCTGAGTGCTAGGAAACAAAATACTAAATAGCAGCAGAAAGACATTATCCACCATTAGTATTATATATGTGAAATCAGAAGCTAGATAATGTTTATTTGAACCCCACTGTAATACATTGATGGGTGTTATACACAGTATACCTCTGCCGAACGCGGCTTACTTGGTTACAGGGGGGACCTCTGCTGGCAGGCTTCAGTAACAATATTGGAGAGTGGAAGTATAGTAGGGATCTGATGTACAAGTAGAAAATTAGACTTATGTCTTACCTGTTAAGTCTTTTTCTTCGACTCCATAGGGGTCACAGGGACAACTCTGGGTTTAGCCTGGAGAGGAGAGTTTGGGCATCAAACGGTTAAATACAAATACCCACAAAGCCCAGGCTCCTCTCCTCTATGCCCCACCCCCAGATAGAGGCCCTTCAGTTTTTAGTTAGCAAGCACAAGGTATGAGCGAGGCAGAGGAGAAGGAAGTCCGGAATACATACAGAACCACCCATACCATGGCGAGTACAGCCAGACCAGTCACCAAGGAAACACCCCCAGCAGATCGGTGCGTCAGTGTGGGTGCCCTGTGCCCCCTATGGAGTCGAAGAAAAAAAAACTTCAGGTAAGACATAAGTCTAATTTTCTTCTTACTCCACTAGGGGGCACAGGGACAATGCTGGGACGTCCCAAAGCAGTCCCCTATGGGCGGGGACGCTCCTGAGCTGCAGTGAGCACAGAACGCCTGAAGGCGGCGTCTGAGGACGCAATAGTGTCAAAGCATAAAACTTGATGAAGGTATGAGCAGACAACCATGTGGAAGCCCTACAGAGCTGTTCGGCAGAAGCCCCACAGCATGTTGCCCAAGAAGACCCAACTGACCGTGTGCAATATGTCGTCACCACGGCAGGGGCAGGACGGTTCACCAGGGAGTAAGCATGGCAAATGGAGAGGCAGAGCCACCTGGCCAAGGTTTGCTTAGAAGCCAGCCAGCCCTGCTTAAAAACATCATACAACACAAAAAGAGAGTCTGACTTACGTATCTCCTTGGTCCGTCTGACATTAATCCGGAGAGCCCTTACCATATCCAGCGAAGCTTCTGGTGGAGAAGAATTTGTAGGCTGGAATGCCGGAACAACAATCTCTTGATTAATGTGGAAACGGGATACCACTTTAGGAAGGTAGCCCAGGTGCATCCATAGCACAGCCCTGTCAGAATGAAAAAAACAAAAATGGGGAGCGACAAGAAAGAGAGCTCAAATCAGACACCCGCCGGGCAGATGCGATGGCCGGTAGAAAAACAGTCATCCACGTAAGTCAGCACAAATCCACTGACTGTAATGGCTCAAAGGGAGCTGCCTTTAAAGCACAGAGAACCAAAGAAAGGTTCCAAGGAGCCACGAATGGTGGCTGAATGTGCAGAATTCCTTGAAAAAAGGTATGCACCACCGTCAGCAGAGCAATCTGCCTTTGGAAGAGGATCGACAAAGAGGATACCTGGACCTTCAAGAACGAGGCTTTCTAGCCTGTAGCATGGTCCTAACAACTTTTCTAGAGAATCCCTTTGCTCTTAGGATGGATGATTCAAGAACCATTCCATCAAAGAGAGTCTGGCCAGGTCCGGATGGAAATATGGACTCCGAGACAGCAGATCCGCGTGCAGCATCCACCAGAAGAGCGTTCGGATCCCTGATGCGGAAGCAATACCAAGGAAGTTGATGGTTGTAGGGAGATGCCATCAGGTCGATGTCCGGTAGGCCCCAGCGACGGACCAATAGCTGGAAGACGTCTGGATGCAGCGCCCACTCGCCTGCATGGACGTCCTGTCAACTTAGGAAGTCCGCTTCCCAATTTTGGATACCCCGGATGAATGCGGTGAACAGTGCCGGAAGATGACGCTCTGACCAACGAAGAATTCGGTTGACTTCCTGCATGGCTCCCAGACTTTGAGTGCCGCCCTGATGGTTTATGTAGGCCACCACTGTGTCATTGTCCGACTGAACCTTCACCGGACGTCCCCGAAGAAGGTGTTGTGCCTGACACAGGGCTCTGTATGTTGATAGACAGCCGACTCTCTTGACACGTCCTTGAAATGTTAGGTGACAAGTGACCACACCCCACCCTCGAAGACTGGCATCGTGGTGAGAAGGACCTAGTCCTGGATCCAAAATAGGCGTCCCTTGTCCAGATGTGAGAGCTGGAGCCACCACAGCAGGGAGAGACGTACCTCCTGAGGAAGAAGTAGAGTCTGAGCCTTGAGGTTCGGGTGAGACTTGATCCATCGTTTCAGAATAATAACCTGGAGAGGCCGGGAGTGGAACTGGCAGTACTCCACCATATCGAATGTTGAGACCAACGACCCCAGAACCTGCATGCACGAGTGACTGAGAACGCTCAATGCCAACTCAACGGTGACTGAGAAAATTAAGTATTTTGGTCTGTAAAGTCAAAATCTTTTCCGGAGGGATGAATACTCGCTGAGCTCTTGAATCCAACAGTGCTCCTAGGTGGAGCATTTCCTGGGACGGTAACAGCGTGGACTTCTTCCAATTGATTATCCATGCGTGAGATTGTAGGAGCTCTACCGTCAGATGGATGTGTTCTTTGAGAATTGTTGGAGATTGTGCCTGTAGCAGCAAGTCGTCCAGGTATGGTAAAATTGTGACACCCCATCAGTGCAGATGTGCAGCCATCACTGCCATGACTGTGAACACACGAGGGGCTGTGGACAGACCAAAGGGCAACACTTGAAACTGGTAGTGACTGGTTTGGTTAGCAAACCTGAGAAATTGGTGGTAATTGGCTCGTATAGGGATATGCAAATATACATCCTGTATATCAAACAATGCCCCCGGCTCCAATGCTAAAATGATGGCCCGAAGGGACTCCATTCAGAATCTGGGAATCCAAAGAAACTTGTTTAGATGTTTCAAGTTGAGGATGGGTCGAAAGGAGCTGTCCGGCCTCTGAACTAGAAATAGATTGGCATAAAAGCCTACCCCTCTCTGGGATGGGGGAACTGGAATGATGACCCCTGAGGCCAAGAGAGAGCGAGCCGATGTCTCGAGAGCTTCTGTTTTGTCTGGCTGTGTTGGCAGGCCAATGGAAAAGAACCGGGAAGGTGAATGCTGACGAAATGTGAGAGCGTAGCCTTGAGACACGACGCCTCTGACCCAAGCTTCTGTTGTGGTCTGCATCCACATAGCCGAAAAACAAAGAAGACAGCCTCCCACTCCGAGGTCCCCCGAAAGGAGGCCCGCCCCATCATGCGGCAGGATTGTCTGCTGGCTTGGCAGCTGGACGTCTAGTGGACCATGGTTGCTTACCTTTGAGTTTGGAGCTTTTAGAAGCGGAAGCTGGTTTCTGAGATAGGGCTGATCTCTGGCCTTGCCTTGAGGACGAAAGGAACGAGATGTAGAAGTTCTGGATCTCGGGGTGGTAACCGATGGGAGAAAGCAGATCTAGAAGCTGCTAGCGTAGTCACTATCTTGCCAGTTCCGGACCAAATAAAACGTCACCAGAATAAGGGAGGACTTCCAGGGCCTTCTTAGATTCCGTGTCCGCCTTCCAGGTACGCAGCCAGAGTGCTCTTCTTGACGCAACTGCTGAAGCAGAAATTTTAGAAGTTAAAACCCCCAAATCTATGGCTGCTTAGGAGAGATAAGAAGCTGCCTCTTTCATGTAACCATTGAAACTAAATCACGTCGGTGTACACCCGAGGTAAGACCTTCCTCCAAAGCGTCTGTCCAGCAGCAACAGATGCTGTGTTAGGAATAGGTAGGAGGGATGATCTATTCAGCCGAGTGATGTGGGCATCCACCGGGGAAGGAGACTCCCACTTAGCCCTATCCTCTTCAAGGAGAGTGTAAAAGGTAGCAATACGTTTGGAAACTTGAAAGCGCCTGCTAGGGTGAGTCCACGCCCCCGCTTAGGGTCTTCTAGCTGTACTGACGACGGAAATTCCGTCACTGTCTTCTTTGTCTTTTAAAGACAGATGCCTTGGATCTGGGAGGTTGCTCAGATTCCTCCACCAGAAGGATAGCTTTAACAGCTCTAATAAGAGCCTCTACGTCTACTGGAGACATTGCTTCCTCAGGTACAGAAGACGTCTCCACATCGAATGCAATAGAAGCACTAGCCTCGCCATCAGAAGAGACTTCTGACTCCGAAACTCCGCCAGATACTGGAGTGGGGCTTTCGCGTGGGGCAGGCATACGCCTAGGAGCTCAATCCTTATCCAACATCTGTTGAAAGGATGTGGATACCTGAGCCAACCCCTGTACTGACTGTGCAAAAGTTTGCATCCAGGGTGGCATCTCAACAGGGACAGGCGGTACTGGGTGTGACATACGGTCTACAAATTGCGACATAACCTGAGTCAGACGTGGCCCCCAGGCCACTTCTGGAGTAGAATCCATGGGCGCAACCACCTGTTGCAGAGCTCCAAAGAAACTAACACACAGGCCGTCATGTTCTAGATCCTGAGGAGACAGAATAAGAAGATATTTCTTGCATGTCTGCAATGCAGATGCACCTGTCTCTTTGGTAGTTTTATTTATGGACATTTTAGAAGTCGCAGAAGTACCACCACACACCTTAAGAAGAGTATGTGAAGCAACAAAGGGGTCCTCAAGTAGTGTCAGTATAATATAACAGCAATATGGGTATATATTAATATACTGTACTCATCCCTGTAAGGGATGCTCCCCCAGTGACCAGTAACAGCAGCACAGGCACACAATAAAGGGTACTCTTACCTTCATGCACACAGACCTCTTAATGCAGAATAGTGGGCTAAATAGCTCAACAATCCAGCTAAAAAGCAGGAAGGAGCAGAATAAAGCACAGCTCCAGGGAGCAGGCTATAAAGGAGAATATAGCCCAAAACTTATCACTCTAGTGCTGAGGCAGGCATGCAGTAAAATGGCCACCCAGCGTCTAGGAGAGGAGGATAGAAATGAGCAGGCACCTGGAGCTTACTGGCTGCAAGGGAGAAGCGCGCTCAAAGGGTGGGAGAGGGGCGAACAGAGAACCGTCCACCTCCCTCTTTCTGGCAAAACCCCCCAGGAATATGGCCGCTGCTGCTTTATTAAACAGCCCCTGAATCATAGTATGCATCCCTGGTTGTCTAGGTTAGAGCATGGTGAATCGGGAGCCCCCACCTACCAGCACTGACTGAGGTCTCCTGCTCCGGCGATGAAATCCACAAATTAACTGGCTGAGTGCCAGCTGCGGCTCCGATGTAGAGGTGACCGTGGCCAAAGTCAATGGCCCAGTCGTCGGTGCTGTGGCCACCGGCACTGGGGTGGTGGAGTAGCAGTGGGGGCGTCCTATAGGATACCATCGACTGCACATTCAGAAGTAAACTAATTATAAATAAATTAAATAAAAGTGAAATAAAATCGTAGGGGACCACCTAAAGTAGCCCCCTAAAACCTGGTGACCAGCTCCTGCCTAGCACCAAACTCAAAACTGATGGGCCCCTGCCTGGGGGCAGGGTATAGAGGAGAGGAGCCTGGGCTTTGTGGGTATTTGTATTTAACCAATTGGTGCCCAGACTCTCCTCTTCAGGTTATACCCAGCGTTGTCCCTGTGCCCCCCTATTGGAGGAAGAAGAAATTACAGACGATTTCCAGTCAGCTGCAGCCATCGCAACAAAAAACAGCAGCCATTATTCTTTAAACCCTTTTCTTTATTGCGGTTTTGCAATTATAAGACAAAAATAAAACACACACATTTGTTCCATGTTAAAATTCCAAAAAGCCAATGATGTTACAAAGTAAAGCATCCCCATCCTCCCATCAGTAGCCATAAACGCCTCAACTATAACTCAGTTGCCATCAGCTCCCATTAAGGGATTTTAATGAATGTTCGATTTTATTTGGACATGTTATTAAGCTTTGTAAGAATAATGGCATCACTGTAGCCACCTGTTATGCGAAGAAATCCACAGAAGTATGCAGCATGATAGATACATTTCTTATGCTCTAGCACAGGCAGAGCCGAATTTCGACCTCATGGGGCCCTAGGCAAGATACCGGTTTTGGGGCCCCTCTCAGCACAGCCCCCTCTCTCCTCTCAGTGCAGACCTCCCTCACCTCCCAGCACAGACCCCCCCCCTCACCTCTCAGCACAGACCCCCCCTCACCTCTCAGCACAGACCCCCCTCACCTCTCAGCACAGACCCCCCTCACCTCTATGCACAGACCCCCCCTCACCTCTCAGCAGACCCCCCCTCACCTCTCAGCACATAACCCCCCTCACCTCTCAGAACAGACCCCCCCCTTCCCAAAGATACCACCTCCACTGACAACACAGACTCCTCTGCCCTCAAAGCATAGACCACTTTAGCAGAGACCCCCCCTTCCTTTCTCTTTCTCAACACTGATCCCCTCCCCTCGCAGCTCGACTCCTTCCCATTCCCTCACAGCACCTTTCAATTCCCCCCCCCCTCCCCGCCAAACTTACCTGCCGGGGACATTTGTACTAGCGCCGCTGACCTCCATGGCTCCTCGAGTGGCTGTTCCTTTGCCTTGGTCAGTGTAAATTGCGGTGTGACGTGATGACGTCACATCGCATCACGGAGCAGTGCCTCCTGATAGCGCAGGCAGAGGGGATAGACAGCAGTAACATGTGACCCTCCGGCGCTCTATACCCTGCCTATTGATAGAGCCGGCCTGGCCTGCAACAGAAAATTTTGGTCCCCTTACACTGATATTTCTGGGGCCCCCCCTCAACCCACAAATCCCTCCTGCATCTATATCAAAGTAGTGTGTATATATGTATATATGTATATATATATATATATATATATACATACACACACACTCACATATAAACATAATATACACATATATTATATATATACACATACTCACATATAAACATATATACACACATATATTATATAGATATATATATATATATATATATATATATATATATATATCTATATATACACACACACACATATATATATATATATACACAGTATATATACATCCTGTCATTTGTGTCACACTCACCCCCACAAAAGCTGCTGGAACAGTGGAGGTGCAGAGTTGTGCCTGTGTGCTGTGCGTGGGCCCGGCGTACAGTAGGTCGGCTCCATTTCCTCCCTCCTTCCCTGCTGCAGCTGCTCCTCGGAGGATCACGTGGCACATCACGCAGCGTCAGACCAGGGACAGAGGCAAGAGGGTCAGAGGGAAAGGGCCGCGCAGCGTCATGCACATTGACGTCATGACGCGAGCGGCACTGGCAGCGCTCAGCACTACGGACACGGTAACGGGGCCACCTTATTTTACTTTTGGGGGGGAGGTGGTGCCAGGCGCGGCCGCCAGGGTGGGGGTGGGGGGAGCACGGTCACTCTATACATCTTAGCCACGGGCCCCTTGGGTCCCGCCGGGCCCTAAGCGGCCGCCTAGGATGGGCAGTGGTAAATCCGGCCCTGAGCACAGGGGTGTTCAACATGCGGCCCTCCAGCTGTTGTGGAACTACACATCCCAGCATGCCCTGCCACAATTTTGCTATTAGGTAATGCTAAAACTGTGGCAGAGCATGCTGGGATGTGAAGTTCCAGTACAGCTGTGGGGCTGCATATTGAGCACCCCTGCTCTAGAAGGTATACAGACAGAAGTGAGGCCCAACAAACAGGGAACACCAAGGACTCATAAAGCAAAACCATATAAATAATCGCACCTGGTTCAGCCATTATTCTACCTGTAAGTTACATCCATACTCTCATTACATTACATATCAATACTGAAGATTTCCAGCAGAGGGCCTTATAAATATACAGATATGTCCTCATACACCTAACCCCAATAAACCATGCGGCGCGAGACACTGGTGCAAGTGAGCGAAAAATGCTTCTTAATCGCAAACGGATGCGACAAGCTGCTTCACGAGACTGCACTGATTTATTTGGTAAGCGACACTTTTATATCTGTGTGCGACTGAGTCTGTATACGAAGCACCATGGAACTTAGCGTGGAAAAAAGCTGCGGCCGCTGCATTGTAAATATTCGTGTACAGATTCAGACTCAGTTGGTCAGGGATGGGACTGGCGTTCACCTTAAACTGCCTATCACTGTACCTGTGCTGTTGGGTCACATTCTGTGCTGACTCCGCGATTGACATCTCCAGAGCCCTCTGAAGAGCTTCCTCCTCCGTCTGAGAAAACAGCATAGAGTCAAAAATAGCAGAAACAGTGATGCGGTAATGACTGGTTCTTATGGAAAAATGGACCTAGACTACTAGGGTAAGTTATACTGCAGCTATTCCTATGGAGATTTAAGTGTATGAATACAATATTACAGTATCAAACAGCTATCAACCAATTCCAGTTTATCATAATTCAAACTGCTTCTCTAATAAATGATACATATACAAACTGTATAAGCTGAAAAGAGCTACAATATCAGAAAGAGTAAAGGCAGTTTTCTCTTCCATTCAGTACGCTTTTTAATGTTCCCTGGTAAAGCTGTCACTTTGTGGAAAACGCTGATCAATGAGACTGTACCCACCTCTCCATGGGCTCTCCTGACAAATTTGGTGTGGGGTTTATAGATGGACGTCCTCCCTACTGCTGACGTTAAGAATTACTATGGCATATAACTAGCTAGGTGTGTAAATACAGCTGAGTGACCAGCCTCTGAGATGTGTCTTATTGTGTTGTGTCGATATGTGGTTACTTGTATTGCTATATTACACTCCAATTCTGCAGGGACCTTAGATATAGGCCCGTATTCAATTAGAAGCGAAAAGTCCATTGCCGGACTTTTCACCGTCATTGCTGGTTTTGGGTGTGAAAAAGTATCACGCTCGTCCCCGCTTATCCCCGTATTCATTCCAAATCAGCGAAAACGGGACCCACTTCTGGCCTTAATTGGGACTGCAATCTCAGACACACTTCTGGTCATGTGAGAAGTCCTCAGATGGCCAGAACACATGAAACTATCCACAAAAGGCAGTGAGATGTTAACCTTTTCTTTTAGGTTAGATTGAAAATCTTAAGGGATATTGGTCACAAAACGCTCCTTAATACATCTATTTGATGGTCTTATTGATAGGGTATTAGGAAAAGGACACTTACTAATCCATTCTGCAAAGCAGCTGCTGCAGGGGGCTGTACACTGGGGACACTTACTCTGAAAGAGACAGACCAAAGTAACATATAACAGTATACAGTGCCTTTCATGTCCTAGGACATTGTTAGAATAATAAATGTTTGGGCTGCACTAAAACTGTAGAATCATCAAATTTTGACATTTGACAAAGGAATCTGTATTTGCAGTACACACTGTGTGATATAGGAGCTAATCATCCCCATCAGTGTCAGATACAGTTGCAGGGATGAAATCACAGGCTGCAGTGACCACACTCTCTTCTCACATACGCATTCTCACATGACTAGTATGCTCATTTAACTTGCATTTTACTTGTTACCTTGACTGTCTGGCGCTGCAAACCTTTTGGTGCCTCTCCTTTAATACCCCAATATTTCTACCACATTTTATAAATAGTCACATTAGGAGCATTAGATTTAAAGGGTCAAGAAGCCAAAGTGAAGGTGCTGTGCTATACAGTACATAACAACTGCGGTTTCCCATTACCTGTTCCGCTGGGGTTGTGCTGTTGGTTTGGCAGCTGTGTAGCTGGAGGAGGCAGGGGCTTTGGAAGAGGAGGCCTGAGATCGGAGCAATGCTGCGTGTCTGCAAAGTAACATCTCACAATGAGGAACTATTAACCACTTAACTGGCAAATATTTTTTCCAAAAACCGCTCAGGAATAGTCAGTATAGTACAGAAAACGGACATTTTAGGACATGATAAAATTATGATATTAGGAGCTCACCCTGTCCTGGAGATGGGGACACTCTCGCCTTTGCAATCGTGATCAAGGGGGTGCCTGTGTTTGAGGCAGAAGTTTCCATGGCAGTCGTCACATATCACCTTCATGAGCTCTTTCTGCCGACAGCCCGGTTTCCCACACTTGTTAGTGAATATCTTAATAATAAACACAGAGACCCATTAGCATGAAGACAGGCAATAACTGGTGGGGACTCATGGCCGTCACTTGTGTAATCCTCACCTTGCGCTTCTGCTGAGCTGGATCCGACTTGCAGTCACGGTCAATGTGTTCTCCAACTACGAAATCAGGAGTCTGTCCCCTTTTAACTGGGATTGGGGTGTTGCAAAGCGGACAGACTGGAACCTGCACATCCTGACAAAGAGAGAGAGAGAGCACTTTTGTGAGGGTAACACATAACTGCACTCTAAAGCTGGGTATACACTAAGATGAGTGATCAGCCATCTTATCTGATGATTGCTAAGTGCATACACACTTAACCAATTGTCAGCCAAATGTGTCGTGCCTGATGTCACAACAGAATGGGTATGTAATGCCGGCTGTCGGGATTCCTCCTGTCACAATACCGACAGCGGCATCCCGATGGTTGGTATCCCAGTATACTTACCCTCCCCCCTTCTCCCCCTAACCCTCCCTTCTTGTAGCCTAACCCTAACCCTTCCCCACCCTCCCCGTTAGTGCCTAAACTTGAGTTTCCCCCCTTCGTGCCTAAACCTAACCCTCTCCCCTTAGTGCCTGACCCTAACACTCCCCCCTAGGGATGCCTAACCCTAACCTCCCCCCCAAATAAAACTTAACGCTAACTCAGCTACCTTACCTAAACCTAACCCTGCCCCCTACACGGTTAAAACTAAGCAAGCCCCGGGCTTATCTTCGTTCGGGCACGCGTCCTCCTGGATTCTGGCGTCTGGATTAAGTTAGGCGTGGGTATTTCGATTCCAGTATCAGCATTGAGCCCGGCGGCCTCGAGGCTCATGACTACGTCCCGTCACATGTGCCCGCCGAGTTGTGAGGTCAGTCACCGGCGGCCTCTGCAGCAGGCAGTCAGCTGACCGCCTTTACACATGACATATGGCTGATACACACCTGCCAACTCAACTACAATATATCGGCCGTTCAACTGAACAGCCGATACATCGGCCAGTGTGAATTTAGCATAACAAAGGTCTATATATCAACTGAATTGGTTATTACCTTCTTGTAGGCTGAGCTGCACCCATGGAGAACATATGTAATGTGGTCTTTGCAGAAGATTTGCTCACATGCGTCACACTTTAGAGGTAGGAAATCTGTGGAGCACAAGCAATCCAGTGAAAATGTGACGCAGGCACTATTTAACCCTGTACCAAACAGCCTTAAATTACTGGCACCCAAAGTACAGACCAGAATCTGGTTCATATTAAACCCATTTGTTTCTGGGCTGACTGCTTTCACCATTATAATTACCAAGCTGCTTGCAAGTTGATTCTGAACAATGCTTCCCGAGGTCTGGAAACTCCATTATATCACCTTACAAGAATCAGGAAATAATTGCCTGAAGGTAAAAAAAAGGACACATTATCTACAGACAGAAACAATATTCAAGTCTCCATATTATTTTATAACATCCATTTGTTTGGCTACTAGTCAAATTCCAAATTGTTCTTCTATTTGCAGTTTAAATATACATGCATAAGCCTTGTCATATCATTATTAGGAGACTGAAGATTTAACACATAAGGTATATTCAATTAGCAGCAGGGTTTGACCCTTAGTTAGATGAGATGTCAGTAGCCACCAAGACAGACAGACTCACCTCCGGAGAGAGCACCATTGCCTGAGCTTTGATCCGAACGGGAAATCCACCTGGAGAGGATCAGCTATTGCAGAGGCCTGGAATGAAACTGAGCGTATTCCACCATGTCGAAGGTGGACACCATGGATCCCAGAACCTGCATCGCTGAGTGGATTGACACCCGGCGACTGTGGAGGCATCTGCGTACTCGTAGTTGTAATGTGGAGATCATGTCGGAAGTCAGAAAGATTCTCTGCTGTTGAGAATCCAGCAGGGCATCATCCTCTGTGAGGGATTCAGGGAGGACTTTTTCCAATTGATTAACCACTCGTGCTTGTAGAAAAGCAATTGTTAGTTGCCTATGGCTGTGGAGCACTTCTGTAGAACCCGCTAATAGCAGGAAGTCGTCCAGATATGGTAGCAGCCGGACACCCTGATTCCGCAGATGGGCCACATGATAGCCATAACTTTGGTAAATACCCGAGGAGCTGTGGATAGGCCAAAGGGTAGAGCCCGAAATTGGAAGTGTTCCTGTAGAATAGCAAACCGGAGAGAATGCTGGTGAGAGGGTGTTATAGGCACATGTTGGTACACGTCCTGAATATCCAGCGATACCATAAAATCCCCAGGTTCCTTTGCTAGTATGATGGAGCGTAGGGTTTCCATCCTGAACCTTGGCACCCTGAGGAATTTCTTCAGGGATTTGAGGTTGTGGATAGGCCGATGAGACACATTCGGCTTCTGAGCCAGAAAGAGAGTAGAATAATAACCAGTCCCTTGCTGAGATAGTGGGACTGGCACAATTACCCACGCCTGTAGCAAGGACTGTATGGCTTTCTGGATCTATAATGCCTTGTTCGGGTCAGAAGGAGGGCCTGTGTAGAAAAACTGGTGGGGAGGCCGTCGGAGAAATGAGAGAGCGTACCCATGAGAGACCACTTCTCTTACCCAAGCATCAGTGGTGGTTTGACAACAGCACTGGGCGAACTGAAGAAGTCTGCCTCCCACTCTGGGATCCCCCAGAGGGAGGCCCGCTCCATCAGGCTGAGGGCTTATCCTCTGGGTTAGCAGCAGCAGGGCGTCTTGTGCTCCAGGCCTGTTTCTTGGGTTTGGTGGCCTTGCTGACTGTCTAGGAAAGGACTGTCCTTTGGGCTTTCCTTGGGGACCTAAAGAAAGAAGTTCAAGGCTTTGAAGAAGTGGATGATGAAGGCAGAAACGCCGATTTCGATGCTGCCAACGTGTCAACAATCTTGTCCAGGTCTGGGCCAAACAAGATCTCCCACATTGTAGGGTAAGCCTTCCAGGCCTTTCTTAGAATCGGCATCGCCCTCCAAGAGCGCAGCCACAGGGTACGGAGAGCAGACACGGCCGCGGCTGAGACTCTGGAGGTCAGTAGACTGGCATCTAATGTAGCCTCTCCAATATATGCAGCCGCATCTCGAATGTGAACAACCAATGACACCTGATCCCCAGGAGCTTCTGAGGGAAAGGAGTCCTCAAGTGCTTCGGCCCAGCTCTCTATAGCTTTAGCTACCCATGAAATAGCCATGGGCGGACTGCAACAGCCCCTGAAAGAGAGTATATAGATTTCAGGCAAGTTTCCACTTTCCTATCTGGATTCTTTAAGGAAGAAATGGAAGGCATAGGTCACGTAGCACTTTTAATTAAACGTGTAACATGGGAATCCACTGCAGGGGATGATTCCCATTTTTTTTAACAATGAGCCTCAGGAAATGGGTAACATGAGGCCAAACGCCTTTGAGGTTGATACTGTCACAACTCTCGGATGGATTATGGATGTGACCCGTATTTAGGGAGTTGGCTAGACCTATGCCTGAGGCGCGGAGTCTAATGTGCCGGCGGTATTCACCAGGGACCCTCGCAAGAAGGTATGGACTTGGCTGCGTCCGACACACAGGTTGTGGCCCTCAGGATAGGTTCCCTTATACAGGTGCTTGTAAACTCAGGAAGCAGTGGAGGACACGTATTGCTTAGTCGACAGGCCGGGTCAGAACCAAACGGACTAGACGGTACCAGGGAGCAGGCATAAACAGGTCACAGGGGATAGCCGAGGTCAAAACCAGATGTCAGATGTAGTACCAAGGGTCAGGCGAAATCATGGTCACAAAACGAAGCCAAGGTCAGAAACAGGTAATGGAACAACACAGAAATGCTGGAGTATGGTAAGTGAGCCTATACTCTGGCACCTATGTGCTGCCAGAGAATCCCTCTTATAGGGAGGACTTGAAATCTCGCGCCTAACGCTAATCGCGTTTGGCGTTCCTGCCCCTTTAAATCTTGGACAGGACAGCGCGCGTGCTCCTAGGAGAGCCGCGGCCGCCTGTTACAGCCGCTGGGGGGAGCCGGAAGCGTCGGCAGCGGGTGCCCTGGACTCCTCGCCCGCTGCTTAACAGACCAGTGTCGCCTGACCCGGTAAGTGCAGCCCGGAGTTCGGCGCACTTTGACATTACCCCCTCCTCTAGGGGTGGGCACCGAACAAATGGCTTGCCAGGGAACTTTTGATGGAATTTCTGAAGAAGTCGGGGAGCATTGATATCCGAGACCTTAATCCACCAGCGGTCTTCTGGACCATATAGTTTCCAGACTACTAAGAATTGGACTATGCCACGGGACATCCTGGAGTTTAAAATCTGCTTCACCTCGTAATCCTCCTGATGATCTACTGGAATAACTGATGGAGGATCACAGGATTTCGAAAATCTATTCAGAACCAGTGGTTTCAAAAGGGAGACGTGAAAAACATTCGGAACCTTAAGAGTGCCAGGAAGTTTTAAACAATAAGCCATTAGGGTTTGGCGCGCATGCCCCT
Source organism: Taudactylus pleione (assembly GCA_031769625.1). NCBI lineage: Eukaryota > Metazoa > Chordata > Amphibia > Anura > Myobatrachidae > Taudactylus > Taudactylus pleione. Next base: position 6,220,880 of record JAUIMM010000121.1, read on the forward strand.
TTAAATCTTGGATAGGACGGCGCGCGCGCTCCTAGGAGAGCCGTGGCTGCCTGTTACAGCCGCTGGGGGGAGCCGGAAGCATCGGCGGCGGGCGCCCTGGACTCCTCACCCGCTGCCTAACAGACCAGTGTCGCCAGACCCGGTAAGTGCACCCCGGAGTCCGGCGCACTGTGACAGATACCTCTTGCCAGGCGACTGCCAGGCTGCAGCCATATGTTCAACTAGTTGATCCGAGAAACGGAATTCTGCAGAAGTCACCTTCATTCGTTTAAACAGAGGGTGCTTGGATTGAGGGGCTGGCTCGTCATCCTCTATTACTAAGACGGCTCTGACAGCTCGCACCAAAGCAGGAACATAAATTTTAGGCCGAGTCTCCACCTCCTGCAGAGGGGAGTCGGGGTTAAAGACATCAGCAACCTCTCCGTCGTCAGATGACATCTAAGACTCTGAGAGCTGTGTGGATTGTGAGGACAACACAGTACGCTTAGCAGGCTTTAGGGGTTTCTCACCCTGCAACATGGTCTGAAGGGCAGCAGAGGAAGCTGGCAGGCTCTGCACTGAAGTAGAAAGAACGTCTACCAATGGTGGAGGCACAGGAGGAGTCTGCATAGCCGGAATCTGTTGTGGTAATTTCTGTGAGGGAATAACAGTCTGCTGCGGTAACCCATAGGGGGAAAAACACCCGGGAACCGCTAAGCGGCACGCGATGGAGGCCAGAACCTGAGAAAAGGCAGCCCAAGGGGGCTCCTGTACAGGTGCCATGGGGTTTGAAGTGCAGGGTGGATTATAACACCTCACACATAATCCATCCTGAACCAAATCCTCCTCGCTTAAACCTGCAGCACAGCAGAATGGGTGGAGAAGTGTGCTCGTTACCCTTGTCCCTATCAGACATAGCTGCAGAGCAATATAACACACAATATGGCACTGGGTATAATGCAACCACGAGTATGTAGGATGCCAGTAGATAAACATACCAGTAGGTGAGCATCATACTTGTCCTGTCTGATGCTTGGGTAAGCTGCAGGAGCCCACTGCCTAAATATGGCACAGTGCATTGCACAACTGTATGTGACAAACCTCACAAATATGTTTAGTTCTATAGATGTGAAGTATAGGAACCACCCTAACTACACCTGTATTAGGGCACAATGAGAGAAAAGGTATAGATATATGCTGACAGTAGAAAATATACACAAACAGGCAGCGCTAGCATAAGTCACATAGAATGCAGAAATATAACTGCAAATTGGCACTGCAATCGACTACACAGACTCAGTGTCTGGTAGGCTATAGCGCTACATACGCTGACTCCAGGGAGAGGTATGTAGGTGTACCGGACCTCCCGTTACCTCGAGAGAGTTGCGACTATGCCACTGATAGAAAATGGCTGCTGGAGACCTCAGATGGGGCGTGGTCGGAGGAGAACAGCTCAGAGAAGCAAGACCTCCGAGGAATGGCGCCCTGAGCAGAGGGGCCGATTTAACAAGGAAGCTGACAACCCCTAGCCGATTGTTTAACCACCGGGATGCTGGTTCCCGGACCATATGTACCCTGGTGGTCTAGTGGATCACACTCAGCACATCCGGTCTGTCTGAGACCGGAGGTATGACTGCTAAAGCGCGGGTCACCTCAAGCGATGATCCATCTTACATGTCTCCTAGCGTCCGGCTTGCAGTCTGTGTCCGTACACGGGGTTGGCTAACATGGACCCCGGGATGCCCGCCAACATCACCAGCCTGAACTGGCGTTGCGGCGCCGGAGGGGTTATGGAGCAGCAGCGCAGACGTCTTATGGACAGTCTGCTGCTGCTCGCACTTAGTAGAAAAAGAGTAAAAGAACAAATCATAAAATAAAAAGCTTTTAGGGCTGCCTGAGCAGCCCCCCGCGTAATGGTGACCTGACTCCGGCCGGGCACCAACGAAATGGAGGTGCCTCTGGCTAGAGGTCAGGGTATAGAGAGAGTGGACCAGTGCATTCTGGGAGCTGAAAGCTTTAACTGTGTGGTGCCCAGATTCTTCATCCACCCCCTACACCCCAAGGTCTCCCTGTGGAGCCTATGGACCCTGAAGAAAAGGCTATTTTATTGAATATCTTTTCCCCGCGCCGTGGGGATTTTGGCCGGCAATTAGTCGTGGGGTAAACACCGCAGCTAAATGTATACCTACCTAAGTTCAGATTTATTGTCAAAGAAAAAATTAGAATGCTTAGATCAATATACAGAGAGAACTCTACATTCGGAATTAAATCTCCTGACTTCTTTCAGCCATTATTTTGATCTGCACAAACAATTATTTGCAGAAGATGAATTCATGAACAATACTGGCAGTTTCCATGGCTCTGTTTATGGGCAACAAATAGAAAATACAAAGTTACTGCACTTTTGATGAGTAAATGATTGCAGCCAACATGTAGATACTGTTATTTCATTCGATTCAATGGGGACAGAGAGCTAAGCACGCTGTATTCTTGCACATACTGTACTGACATCTTGGAAGTATGATGATTGCTTAATATTACTGAAACAAATACTCTTATGGCATCAACTCAGCTTGTAAGTGCTGAACACCATGTGAGATTCCTTTTTTCATATTGTCAACAGTAAAGCAACATCAATTCTTCTATGAAGACTACTTCTGGCCAGACTTCTCCTAACAGTAGATGGGTGTACCCAAGTCCCACTGGGTTCTGCCAGTTCTGAGCTGATGGCACTGCTGGACATCTTCCAATTTCAAAGGGAAGCATGATGTGTCTTTCATCTGATGCACTAAGCTTCCTTGGACAACCACTGCGTCTACGGTCCTCAACGTTGCCCTCTTCTTTGTGCTTCTTCAAAAAAGCTTGAACAGCACATCTTGAAACCCCAGTTTGCTTTGAAATCTTTGCCGGGGAGAGACCTTGCTGATGCAGTATAACTACTTTGTGTCTTTCTGCTGTGCTCAGTCTTGCCATGGTGTATGACCTGTGACATGAAACAGTCTTCCACAACCTCACCTTTGTAGCAGAGTTGGTCTGTTCCTCACCCAGTTTTAAACCTCCTACACAGCTGTTTCTGTTTCAGGTAATGACTGTGGGCCTAATTCAGAGCCGGACGCTATTTGCGAACGGTCGTTCAGAAAAAGGGGCCGGCTATTTAAATTGAGCGCTCGCTCTTTGCGGTCTGTTGACGCCTCTATGTCTGAGCGAGCGAACTAAACATGCGCTCGCTATTTTGTAAAGATGCCCCCTGGCCATTCGCATCATACGTCATATCCGCTATTTATTATATTAATCGAGTACATCGAAAGGCGTCTGAACTGCTCGCAGTGCTTGTGGTTTTACTTCCCGCAATCACTGCGAGCAGTTCAGGCTAAAAGACAACCAAGTGATGTGGTCGATGACGCTGCTTTGTTAATTATGCACACCCATTAAATGCCCGTTTTGACCGTTTGGCACGCTTGCGTTCGGATCTCCACTCCCCGTTTTCAAGCACCTTCCCCTGTTGCCACCCAGAAACGCCTCATTCTGTCACTCAAATTAGCAGGCACTCGCTGTCTTGCGAGCGTACGATTTCCGACCGCAATGACTGGTTGGCGCATGCGCAGATGTGCGAACATCGCTCGGAGCGAGCGGCCGCTTACGAGCGGCTCTGAATCAGGCCCTGTGTTTCAACCTACATATGAAAATGATGATCATTATCACCAGTTTGGTAAGATTGGTTAATCATACACCCAGGGCCGGATTAAGGCCCACATGGGCCTGGAGCTGAAAATGTTCAAGGGCCTATACTGAGAAGTGTAAGAACTGTGATCGGTGCTATGTGGGTGTGGTCAAAGTCACCTTGGTGTGTACACCCCCTACACTATGAGACACAATGTCTCCCTAACTACATAGAAATAGAAAAATTGCATAATTGTTTTTAGAGGGAAAACTGGAAAAACTATTTATGGCCAGTTAGGCAGCTGGTAATCATGCTGTCATGTTGATGGGCCTATTTTTATGTGGAGGCCTTGAGCTGTAGCTCCATCCGCCCCATTGTTAATCTGGCCCGACTATAATCCTACAAAATCCCAACGCTATGCTGGTTATTGTGAAGCTCATACATAGATGTGTCTGAACCTGTAATTGGACTGCTGTAGTCGTCTTTGTTTGGTCACAGCGTGTGGAAGATCTTCGTAATTTTCGTCATGGCGGATGAGAAAGACGTGTCTGTGATATTACGTCAGAGATGTGTGATTGAATTTTATATTTTTTTTGGAAAAAGCGGAAATGAAACTCATTAAATGTTACGGCAAGAATACGGTGGAGAAACAATTTGCCATGTTGCAGTATTTCGGTGTTGGAAGCACTTTAAAGAGGGTAATACACGAGTGAATGACAAAGCGCTTTCTGGGAGACCATCCACCGCAGTTAGATGTCAACATTGCCAAAGCTGCGTAGATGTTGCAAAATGACAGAAGGCTAACTTTATGGTTCACTTGGCATCTCAAACGGGTTCAGCATATTGTGACAAAGGAACTGAAAATGCATTGCGTGTGTGCCAGGTGGGTACCCAGAAGTGTAGCAGAAGAGCAGATCCGTCGACGAATTGAATTGTGCAAGAACACCGCTTGAATGTCAGAGAGGATACCAGATTTCCTAATGTGACATGTGATGAATCGTGGATTCGTCATTACGATCCAGAAACCAAACAACAGTCCAGTGTATGGAAAAGCACAAATTTGCCTCTGCCCAAAAAATTCTGCAATTCCTTCAGCGTGTAAAGTCATGATTCTACTGTTCTTTGATGTGCACGGTATGATCCTACAGCACTGGGTTCTCCGTGGACAGACAATTAATGGTGACTACTATGCAAACATCCTGACAACCTATTTGCATGGATCCATGAGGAAGAAAAGACCACATTAGCTAAAGAAACAGTGGTTTTTGCTCCAAGACAATGCCCGGCTAAATGTTGCTGATGTTGCATTGGTAGCACGGACTGAAATTAACGGCACTGGAACACCCTCCATATAGCCAAGGATTAGCACCCTATGATTTCTGAGCATTCCCAACCCTGAAAAAACAACTGCACAGAAAGAAGTCTCAACAGATGGTGAAGTGAAAAATGCGGCAGCTGCAACACTAAGGGGCATTTTCAATTAGGTGCGAAAAGTCGAAAACTTTTCGCCTGGCAAGATTTTCGCCATCAACGCTGGTTTTCTATGCAGAAAAGTATCAAAAGCGCTTCCCCGCTAATCCCCGTATTCAATTAGAAATCAGCGAAAACGGCACCAGGCGAATTCGAAGCAAGCGAAAAGTACTGTCAAAAACGGGGAAAACAGCCTGTACCCCCCGAAAAGCTGCATTAACATAGGGGATCACTATAGGGATGTACTAGTACCCCTAATAAAGCTAATCTGGGTACTTAAGTTTTCTTAATTGCTTGCTATTAGCGTTTTTGCATAAGTGGTTAAGAATGGCATTAAGCAATATTTTTTCTTAAAAATAACTAGTTCCAGCAAATTTGGGGTACATGAAAATGGGTGCTACAATATTTTGAAGTTGCTAATGTGAAGTTTAAAAAAAAAACACGTAAAAAAATCCACCTGCTGCAAGCACCTGCAATCCCCAAAACACTTGCCCCATACTTGGGGATCCCCCTGGAGTCTATTTTGCTAGTTTTTAAGTTTGTCCCCCAACTTTGTTTTTTTTCGCCCACTTTTTCAAAGTCACTTTTTGTGGTGTTAAATTTTTTTTTCTTTTTTTATACAGTTCAGCTTTAGGGGACAGTCCCAAGGGAGCAGGGGGGGTTTCCCCACCTTTGCACCCCAAAACCTCAAATCTGCACTTTTTTTCGCCTGGTTTCACAGGCAAATCTTTTTCGCCTATGCCAATGCATTGACTTCCGCACTGGCGAAAAGTCACCACAATTGAATACGGGGATAAGTTTTCACCATGCAATATGACATCACTGGCAAAACTTTTTCGACGAAAATGGCTTTTCGCACCTAATTGAATATGCCCCTAAAAGTGATGTCACAAAACAGTCTACTGCATATCTTTGAATCGTTGTTTAAACACTGCAGAAAATGTATTGAATGTGAAGGGCGCTACTTTGAAAAAGAAACACACTTGCCTATTTATTGATGTAAAGTGTTGTATAGTAATTACTCAGTTTCAACATATGGAAAAATCAAGAAAAACGTAATGCTTTCAATAAATAATAAATGGCCACTTGACCACTAAGGAAGACATGCACACTAGTGAAACGTATAGCCGCACGTAATTACCTATCTCTGTTAACTCAGGGCCTGATTCAGAGCTGTACGCTATTTGCGAACGGTCGTTCAGAAAAAGGGGCCAGCTATTTAAATTGAGCGCTCGCTCTTTGCGGTCTGTTGACGCCTCTATGTCTGAGCGAGTGAACAAAATATGCGCTCGCTATTTTGTAAAGACGCCCCCTGGCCGCTCGCATCCTACGTCATCTCCGCTATTTATTTGATTAATCGAGTACATCGAAAGGCATCTGAACTGCTCACAGTGCTTGTGGTTAGATTTTCCTACCGCAAACATGCGAGCAGTTCAGGCTGAGAAACAACCAAGTGACGTGGTCGATGACGCTGCTTTGTTAATTATGCACACCCTTAAAACGCCCGTTTTGACCTTTTGGCACGCCTGCGTTCGGATCACCACTCCCCGTTTTCAAGCACCTTCCCGTTACCACCCACAAACGCCTCATTCTGTCACTCAAATTATCAGGCATTCGCTATTTTGCGAGCACACAAATTCCGACCGCAATGACCGGTTCGCGCATGCGTATTACAACCCATACGCATGCGCAGTTGTGCGAACATCGCTCGGAGCGAACGAGCGGCCTCTTACAAGCGGCTCTGAATCAGGCCCTCAGTCACCAGTCTAATTTGCATCCACTTTTTACCTTTAATCCATGCTTTTGTTTTCACTTGTTTTCTCCAAAAAGACAGTTTTATGAAAGTTGACAACACTACAGAGGATCATCATGCAGGTTTAACAGTTATAGTAATCTATAAAGATTACTGCAATTTACATATGTTCAACTGGTTTCTGGAATTGTCCAGCCTTAAGGTGGGTACACACCTGACAGATATATCTGCAGATGATGGTCATTCATACACACTGAACGGCCATCATCTGTGTCTGGCTGACGGTCCCAGTGACCAGGGGGCGTGTCCTGGCGGGCGGCTGCCGCTGTGTGTGTACGGGAGGTCTGCAGACCCCCCGTACACACTTGCCGGTGGACAGATAGATACGTCTGCAGACATATCTGTCCATCGTCTGTACAGCACAGCCAATGCGAAATGTCGGTGAACGCCGACGTTCACCAACATATCGCGGGTACACACTGGCCGATGGGCAGCAGATATATTGGCCAATCAATTGATCGGCCAATGTATCTGTCAGAGTGTACCCAGCATTAGGTTATGTGAAGTATATGGAAACCAATAGCTTTGACATCTAGTAAATAATAGCTTTCTGTGGTATACCAGGTGTCTGTAAAGTACATCTATTCTAGATAGAGGTTTCTCCTGCAGTGCTCATTTTCCATACCCATGCCTGGCATGTTATTTATGGGGGGAAATAAACCAATAGGCACTTTTTGGAATTGCTTTCAAGTGGTGGAGCCTTTTAAAGGCACATTTGACACAATATGAAAATGCCAATGTGTTTGTACCCTATCAGAATACAATTATATGCTTCCCATCTTACATTGCTTGAAATGAAAATTTATTTATCCCCAACATTATTCAAATTATAGATTCATAGATATATACATGTACAGCAAGTAGCTGTACATGTATTGTTTATTTAGATCAGGGATGGGGAACCTTCTGCCCGGGGGCCTTATAAGACCCTCGGAATAATTTGGTCTGGCTATCTGGGCTTTTTTCTCCTAGCCTAATTTGGCTAGCAGGGTGCCTAGAATGGCACTCTGCAGCCAGAATCTATGCAGCAGTGCCATCTCAAGCGTCCTTAGGATGCTTCAGACGGTCACACAGCTGACCTTACAGCTCCCCTGAGCATCCTCAGGATGCTCTGGGCATTGCTGTAATTACCAATGATTGTGGCCCCACCCCCTGAGTGACACCACGCTGAGGGGGCATGGCCTAAACCAGGCACGCAAATAATGTTATATATATCAAAATGGCCCTCGGCAGAAAAAAAAATGTTCCCCACCCCTGATTTAGATCATGCTCTAGCAAAATAAATTCAGATATATATTTAGATCATATTTTGGTCAACTTGCAGTATATGTATTTTTTTTATTAGATCATGTTCTGACAAAATAATGTGTATATGTACTAATTACATGACAGCTGACTTTTAGATCATGCCCATATATGCAGTTTTTATATAATGCAAATCCTCAATGGATGTACTGTGTAATTAATTTTAGATCATGCTCTGGATGGGTATCCATTTATGTGTCACAGACGGGATGTAGTCAGGAAGCCGGAATCAGCATGTTCTAGCTGAATACACCTGTACAGTAGCTGTATAATAATGGTTGGTGCAGGAGTACAGTAGCTGTATAATAATAGTTGGTGCGGGAGTACAGTAGCTGTATAATAATGGTTGGTGCGGGAGTACAGTAGCTGTATAATAATGGTTGGTGCGGGAGTACAGTAGCTGTATAATAATAGTTGGTGCGGGAGTACAGTAGCTGTATAATAATGGTTGGTGCAGGAGTACAGTAGCTGCATAATAATGGTTGGTGCGGGAGTACAGTAGCTGTATAATAATAGTTGGTGCGGGAGTACAGTAGCTGTATAATAATAGTTGGTGCAGGAGTACAGTAGCTGTATAATAATGGTTGGTGCAGGAGTACAGTAGCTGTATAATAATGGTTGGTGCGGGATGTAGTTTTAATCCCTGCTGTCACAGCATATATATTTTAGATCATATTTTGACAAAATGTCTATAGGCTATATATTATTTAGATAATACTTCAGATTACTACACCATTACAGTAGCTGTGTGATTGGTGTTATATAAACATGACAGTATATGTATTTTGCCATCTTCTTTATCCCCTACATTTCCCGTAATGTTTTATTTAACAAATGACACTATAAATGTTTCTGACCTTTATGCAGTAAATATTACACCAGTCAAAACATACAGAGGCTACACATAAATATAGCAATTAATTATGGAAGTCAGTCTGGGTTACACTCCGTTAAATGTAACATAGGGGATACTACTGCTGGTGTGCAGTATGGACCTACCTGGCTATAACCCTACACGGCCTCCCCCTATACTGCGCTTTCCTACACCCAGAGCACATACTCTGCATACCAATCACCCCAGCTCCACCCGGAATACAGCCCGGTCATCATGGCTGATTACACCGGACTACACCGGACTACACCCGCATACACTCACCAGTCCCCAGCCTGCAACAACAGACACCCGGATATATCGTCACTTCCTGTCTGTTACCCCGGAGACCAGCAGCACGCTAACACATCAGCTTCTCTACAGGCTGTAGTGAACTGTCAATAAATAGAAGGCGGGACTTTCGGCCATGTTGGTACACCCACAGCTGTTTTTTTTTTGTTTACTGGCTGGAGTCCATGATGAGTTGTGCAACTTCCATGACTTGATCTGGCAATTTGTGTTTATTAAAGTTATAATTTACTGTATTTTAGGATAGCCACCTCCTTCTGTTGTTATAGGCTGACATTTATTTCATTGTAACTTTGTATTTATCTTGTTTATTTTAAGTTATTGGATAAACCAGTTTTGGACAGAAATTAGTAAAGTCTAGGATATTTTAATTAAATTACCTAAACTGACCTTTAGACAGCTTCTGGAATATTTCCTATATTCAACACTGACCAATTGCACAGTTCTAATATTGCATATTAGAAGTAGTCTTACCATGTATTGTAAAGGAATAGATAAGTATATAAGTGATCTAGGTCCGGCGCCGGACCATAAAAAGGGCTCTGTCGCAAGCGGCAAAAGCATGCCCACCCGAAAAGGGGGAGTGGCCATTAGAAAAAGGGACGTATTCTCTAATTTTTATCGCCGTGGCAAAGGCAACTCGCACCCTTTGCGGCTAATTGGATTGACCCTTAACAGGGCAGAGAGAGGCAGATGAAACAATTAGCTTCATTGTGTACCCACTTAATAGTGGGAATCATGAAGTCAAGCCCACATTTTTAGTTTGCCAGGCCTTCCTTATCAGGATACAATCATCTGACCCCCCTCTCCCTGAAGTATGGTTGCCACTTCATCCCTTAAATAAGGGACATATGAACTACACAGATTCTGTGGCTGGCTGACTTCAATTCTCCATTTCACCTGGTTTTAATTAGCCACAGAACTTGTGTAATTCAGATGTGTCCTAAATTAAAGGGATAATCTGGTAACCCTAAAGCCAGATGGCAGGCTTGAAAAGTAGGCAAATATGTTGAAAGTACCACAAAACAACATGGGGCGGCACCATCAGTATATGTGTAGGGGTTGTGTGTATTAATGCAATCTCTGGGTGGGGAGGATAAGGTTATTGTTATCTGGGGGGTATATTGATATTGTGGGGGTGTAATAATTATATGGGCGTATATTTTTGTTATCTGGGGTTTATTGAAGTTATTTTGGGGTATAGTAATGCTTTGTTGGAGCTGATGTGATAATGTATTTTTCATATAAATACATGCACACATTTACATTTGCACACACAAACACAAATATGACCATGACAGTTATGATGTTGACATCGTTGGAAAGTGGAAATTGAACATATTGGCATCTGCAGAATGTATCTCGTGCCATGTGGAGCAAAAAGGAGAGTTATGGTGAAACTAACCCTTGTTAACTTTCTTTCTTCGAAGTCCATAGGGTCCACAGAGAGACAATGGGGTGTAGGTGGTACTTGGTGGAAAGGACATCAACAGCAAAGCTTTTTTCTGTCCCAGGATGCTCCGGTCCTTCCCCCTATACCCCGCCCACTGCCTGAAAACAACTGTTTTGTTAACAAGCCCAAGGCAGGAGTAGGATATCAGAGAAGGAAGACTGGTACACTGAATAATCACACTCTCACACAGAGAAGGAAACAAGTGACCAAGAGAAGAAACCCATAGAAGCCATGTGCGTCAGGGCGGGTGCCATGTGGCCCTTTTGAACTTCGTAGAAAGAGAGTTAACAAGGGTAAATTTTACCATAAAACTCTCCTTTTCTTCTTCTTCAGGGTCCATAGGGCTCCAAAGTGAGACAATTGGGATGTCCCAAAGCAGTTGTTCAACGAAGGCTGCGTTGGGGTCCCTTGTCCTGGCCCATTACATTGGAAGCTTGTGGTTGTGTTGTGAGGCCATTTGTCCACCAGGAGCTGAAAGACTTCTGAATGTAGAGACCACTTTCCTGCATGCACTTTGTGACGGCTGAGGAAATCTGCTTCCCAATTGAGAATATCCGGGATGAACACTGCCCGTGTGGTGGTGTACTGCCCATGTGAGAATGACGGACACTTCTGCCATTGCTGACCGACTTCATGTGCCTCCCTGGTGATTGAGGTAGGCCACTCCCGTGGCGTTGTCGGAATGTACTTGTACTGGCCTGCCGTGAAGAATATCCTGAGCCAGAGTGAGGGCTCTGTAGATGGCTAGGAGTTCCATGACATTGATTGGTAAGATCGCCTCTGCTGGAGTCCAGCGTCCTTCGAAGGAGTGCCACCAGGATAGGGACAGACAAACCTCCGGAGAGAGGCCCATCATCTGGGTCATCTGGGATCTGAGCAGATGGGGCAGCCCATTCCACTTGGAGAGGATCAGGTGTTGTAGGGAACTGAGCAAACTCCGCCATATCAAATGTGGACACCATGGATCCCAAGGTCTGCATTGCAAAGTGAATTGACACTTGGCGACTGTGGAGTAATCTGCGCACTCGGTGCTGTAGTGCAGAGATTTTGTCTGCGGTCAGGAAAATTCTCTGATCCTGAGAGTCCAGGAAGGCTCCCAGGTGCACCATTGTTTGATAAGGGGTCAGGGAAGACTTCTCCAGTTGATCAGCCAGCCATGCATCTGTAGAAAGACAATGGTTACCTGTAGATGGCGGTGAAGAATCTTTGGAGAGCTTGCTAAGAGCAAGAGATTGTCCAAGTATGGGAGCAGTCTGATCCCCTGACAACTAAGATAGGCCGCCATAACTGCCATGATCTTGGTAAAGACCCGTGGAGCTGTAGAAAGCCCAAAAGGCAGTGCTTGAATTTGGTAATGTTGCTGTAGGACAGCAAGCCAGAGATATTAATAGAAAAGCTGAATAATTAAAACTAAATAATTTTAGTCTTCTTTCTGGATTCACTACCCACTATCCACTATCCACTACCATGGCCCTGGGAAATAAATATCATCATCTGATGAGAAAAAACTTTTGACCACCTTTCAGAGATGTATATGATGCCGAGATATCAAGGATTGGATCCATCATAGGGATTTAAACACAAAAAGTTCCTTAGAGAGATGGTTCTTAAACAACATAGATTTGACATAGTTTTTACATTTGAACAAATGTGTGATTCCCCCACATATTCTTGGCAATCCCCAGAGCCGACCCTAGCCAAATTAGCTCCCTAGGCAACATTTTGGTTGGTGCCCCCCCAGATCCTAAAAAAGGGTGCGGCTTCATGGAAGGGGCATGGTCTTGCTTGCTGTGGAACTTCCCCCATTGTGCTGTGCTCCTCCCAGCACAACTCTGCCAGCACCCCTCACCCAGCAGTGCCCATCACTCAGCACAGCACCCCTCTCTTAGCACAACACCCCTCTCCCAGCACAGATCACAGCACAGTACCCCTCACCCAGCACTCCTGTCCCAGCAGAGCACAGATCACGGCACCCCTCACCCAGCACAGCACTGCACCCATCACCCCTCTCTCAGCACAGCACCCTGGTGCTACGCCCCCGCAAACTGCCTTTGGCTGTTCCACTGCTGCCTGCTCACTGTTTGCTGCTACCGGTGCCCCAGCTCTGCCTACCCCAAACGTTTGCAGGCCCTAGGCGGGTTTGGGTACCCATAGGCATTTGCTTAGTTTGCCTATGCCTAGGGTCGGCTCTGGCAATCCCCTTCTAATGTCAGCCTGGTCCTCGTATTATACCATTTGTTGTCAATTTAATTTAAATACCTCCTATTCTCTGTTTCTCCCTCTGATGGAGAAACCCGACTTTCAACAGGGTGTAGTGTCCTATCCGTTTGTAGCTTGGTTATATCATGGCTTCAGAAATGTTAAACACCTCACTAATACCACACAGAAGTTCCCTTTAACATTTGAGCATGTCAAACTACGTTTTGATTTTAATTTCTGGCTTACTAAAAACTACACCTGTAAAGTGCTCTCTTGTCTATTGCCGCAGGTTTGGATCAATCCATTAGATAATGGGTGTTAAGTGCTCAGGAAGAGCTATTTCATAATTGTATAAAATTCTCAGATTGCCTTATTTTAGGGGATGTAATCATGTGACCGGCGGCCGCAAGGCTACCGGTCACAATCCCAACAGTGGAATGCCAGCTAGAGATTTATGATAGGAGTCGAAATGCCAATGCCTATCATAATCCCGACTCCAGAATATCGAGGACAACATCCCAAACGAAGGTAAGCCCGGGGCACCCTTAGCGTTAGCCCCGGGGTGGGAGGGGTAGGATTAGGGAGTATAGCGGGGTAAGGTTTGGGGGTGGTGGTGGGGGGGGGGGGGCTTGGGAAGAGAGATTAAGTTTAGGCACCCCTAGGGGGGAGTGTTAGGCACCCCCTGGAGGGTTAGATTTAGGGAGTGGTAAGGGGGGTTGGGTTAGGCACCCCCAGGGTGAGGTTAGAGTTAGGCACCACTAAGGGGGGGGGTTAGGGTACTTACCTACCTCTGTCGGGATCTTGATCCTGTCGGGCAACAACCGCCGGCATTTCAATCCCATTCCTTATTTTAGTGGTGTATATACTGCAGGGGCTGACTATATGGCAGAGACATTTTCCGAACATTACGGAAAATACCCTCAATTATTGTCATCGTACTCTCGGCCTGATTCTGAGATTTTCGGAAAGCCAATATTTACGCAGATTGAGCGATTGCCATTTCGCATGTGCTGCAGGCTGAAATACAACCAAGTGACGTGTACAATGACGATTCCATGCTAACTATGCACACCAATAAAACTCAGTTTTGACGCCCAGACACGCCTGCGTTCGCAGCACCACTCCCCCGTTCACAAGCACCTTCCCGTTACCATCCACAAACGGCACTGTCACTCAAAGTAGCGCTCAGTCTTTGTGCTACGTGTGCACGATTCCCAAATGCAGTGACTAGTTCGTGCACTGCAATGCATATGCATGCGCAGTCGGGCGACAATCGCCCATATTAAGCGAGAAAGAGTTTTTTTCTTTTTGTCCTTTATGCACAGTCAGAGTTTTGGACCTAGCTCCACCAAATTTGGCATGTTGGTGTAGTTTGATCACACAAGCGCTAAAAATGAGGACACTCTTAAATTACACAGGTTCCAGGGCTGACTCCAGTGGAAATTGGCAGTCTGACAAAAACCTGTGAGAAAGCTACAAAAGTTTCCTGTTCACCACAGCAAACTTGATCACTCATGCAAGTTCATATTAAATCCAGAGCCTCTGTGTTTGCATGAAAGGGCATAACCAGGGGCGTAGAGAGCTAGCCCGGGGAAGGGGCGTGGCCTAATCGAGGCCAGCATGGTCACGATCCCTTAGAGGGAAAAACCTTTATGCAGCGTTGCTGCACACTGGGGAGGGCGCTGTGAGCCCCCCAGTCCGGTGCAAATCCAGGTGCGGGGGGGCACGATCCATGTGATCACTCCCCCTTACAAGCAGAGGAGACTGCAGCAGCAAAGAGTCTCCATTTGCAGCCCAGCACACAGCAGCGGGTTCTGGGCTGCTGACAGGTAAGAGGGAGGGGCAGCGCCGGACCCTGCTGGGCCTCTCCAACGACCCCAGGTAATTAGTACCCGCCTCCCTTTTGCACTCCAGGGTGTAACTAGAACTTTGTGGGCCACAGAGCAAAATCTTAAAAGGGCCCCAACAGAGGTAAAAACATTCATGTTATAGCACACAGACCCCATTCAGATTATGCCACACAGAGCCCATTCAGGTTATACCACACAGTAGTATCCCTTATACACATTATGCCACACAGTAGTGCCCCTTATACATTGTGCCACACAATAATGCCCCTTATACTACATAGTAATGCCCCTTCAACATTATACCACACAGTAATGCCCTTTACAGATTATGCCACATAGTAGTAGTGCCTCATATAACACATTATTCCACACAATAGTAGTGCCCCTTACACATTCCCCCCCCCCAGCAACTCACCTCCCCATGTCCCTCGAGCAGCCTCTCATCTCTCCCTGTGTGCCATCAGCAGCCAGCAGGTGTGGATTTGGGGCTGGGCCGCCAGCTCGCACACCGGTAGACATGTACATATAGCGCCAGCGCAATTTGAATCTGGAGCTGGTTGCAAGTCAATCGGAGCTTGCGGACCGGCAGCCAATCAGGAGCCGCCACTGCTGATTGGCTGCCAGTCCGCGACCTCCGACTGCCTCGCGACCGGCAGCGGTGTCTCTCTATGACTGCCTGCAAGTGCACCAGCTGTAATCAGCTGGCGGGCTGGCACCAAATCAATATTGCTGACACCAGTACCCCCCTCGACGGCCCTGACTGGACGGGCCAGCTTGTGTGCGTGACTAAGTTCAGGGAGAGTGGCAGGCCACAGAGGCAGCCAGGGCACCATAGCAGCTGCACCCCTTGCATCCACGGTAGTTCCGCCACTGTTTGCAAGCATTTTAGCAAACAGTGGGGTCCTTTTCAGGACCAATGGAATGGGGTTATAGACAAGGACAAGATAAAGGCTGCAGGTGTACTTCAGGGTCCAGTCTTCAACCTGGGTATCCCAGCAAGTTTTAAATATGGGAGAGTTTCATTGACACCTTTGCCTCCAAAAACAAAGCCCAGATTAAGAAAGGTTTTCAATCCACATTGTGGTATGAAACGAGACTTTTTCCGAATGACCCACCAGATGCTGTTTTGTGGTTATTTACACTTTACAATACCACACATGGACCCCCCCACACACACACACACACACTACTTCTTCCAGTCCTTCACTCTCTTACTGTTTACCTATTATTTATTTTTGTCTTTATCAAAGTTAAATTGTTTGAATATTTGCTTTGATTCAATATTGCCCCTATTGTTAAATATGCAATATTGTACCAATTTTATTGTCATGTACAGATGTGTCCTCATTTTTGCTGCAGTCGCACCAAACAGCCCCTCCTGGCATTCCTGGTCCCGTGAAACTCTGCTAGCACCCAGCATCTTTTTTTTGTTGCTGAAAATGCAATGCTACTAGGACGCACCAGGAGACTGTGCGGATTAATTTGATATGCAACACTTGTATATGTGTGCGCAACTGAATCTGTAAACAGAATTTGGCGTGGAAAAAAGCTGGGGCCGCTGCATCCTTGCACTTCGCATGCTGATTAAAAGACACATGTCAAATTAATCAGTGCAGTCTCCTCGTGCGTCCTAGTCACACGCTAGGCATATCGAGGCTAGATGAGCAAGGACACATCTGTATGTGTATTTCAAAAGGATAATGCATAATGCACCATGTCATCGGTCCCAAGTTGTCTAGAATTGGTTTGAAGAGCAATCTGGAGAGTTCGGATGAATGGTGTGTCCACCACGTTCGCCGGTCATGAACCCAAAAGAACATTTATGGGACTTGGTGAAAAGGTCCATTCGCAACCAAAATCCTGCACCTACAAATATCAGGGAGCTGTGGTAATCTATCCAGACGGCATAGGTCAACAGCTCTCAAGAGGTCAGAGTTAAAAAGAATATTGAGCTCATGTAACTTACACCATGTTATAGATAAATAAAATCAATCATGTCCATAGACAGTATCATTGCTATATGCTTCTCATATTACCATCTTAGTTTTATCTTAATGCAGAAAAGCATAATATATAGCAAATCTCATTATTAACCCATTTATCTGTGTATTTTCTTACCAATAAAAAAGGCTGCATTAAGTGTTCTTGCACTACATGCCCCTATCTTTTTGAGATGGACATTCTCTTTGACTGCTGCTTTCTAATAGCGCATTGTATTGTCTACATCAGTGGTTCTCAAACTCGGCCCTCAGGACCCCACACAGGTCATGTTTTCCAGATCACCCAGCCGGTGCACAGGTGTATTCATTACTCACTGATAAATTTTAATAGATCCACAGGTGGTTATAATTATTTCGCTTTTGATTCTGTGAAGAGACCTGGAAAACATGCACTGTGTGGGGTCCTGAGGACCGAGTTTGAGAACCTGTGGTCTACATTATGTTTCCCTTGTAGCGTTTCCTTTTATTATGGTTTCTATGGGGATGGGGGTGTGCACACTAGTGATGCTCTGGCCTGGTCAGGTGCTGTACCAGCCTTAATGACGTCATGCAAATTGTGCGGTCTGCCGGTGGGAGATCCAGTTTCCGGCAATTGGTGCCCATATGGTGAATATGGCTTTTATAAAGGTAAGATGTTACACTGTATTTGTTATCCCGATGAAAGTGCTGCTATATTAAAGACTACTGAAACATTCACATACAGTACATGCCGCTGTCAGTGCCAAGAGTGCCACACCATTTGGGACTATATATATATATATATATATATATATTTATTGTGATATGATCGGGGTAGGGGTCCCTCTCCTGGGGTAGATGGACACCTCCTTACACATAGCAACTAGGAAACAGCATTAGTCAAGGGTTTTCGTGCAAGCTGGTCGTTTTTATTGTGTGACACCAATAATCAAACAAACAAAACATAAATATACACCCTAGCCCCTCTGGGCACTAACTAGACAGGTAACTCTCTCTCTACATGTGGCAGGGCCTACTGCCTTACCACAAACATCTTTTTTTTGTTGCTGAAAATGCAATGCTACTAGGACGCACCAGGAGACTGTGCGGATTAATTTGATATGCAACACTTGTATATGCGTATGCAACTGAATCTGTAAACAGAACTTGGCATGGAAAAAAGCTGTGTCACAGTGTCTCAGAACAAAACCTCAGTGTCTGTGCTCCCCAGGGTGTGTGAGACACTGCATCAAAACTCTTACACAGCTATCTTGAGCCATTTCCAGGTGTAAACCCTAATTAGCCTGGTCTCAGGCTGAAAGGCCTAACACCTGAAACGGCCCTGTGAATGGAGCCCTCCCTGCTCTCTCACATCCACACCCCCAGGACTCATTCTCCAGCTTTTACCAAAAGCCGACCCTCAGATCTGTTTGTAAAACAGACTTTTCCTGGCGGTTAAAATACATTACAGGAATCTGGGACACATATACACGCCATCCCTAACTTCTCTAGTGCTCCTATTACAAATATATATATATATATATATATATATATATACACACACATATATATACACATATATATACATATACACAGTCAGGTGCATAAATATTGGGACATTGACAGAATTTTCATATTTTGGCCTCTGTTCACCACAACAATGGCTTTGAAATGAGACAAACAAGATGTGCTTTAACTGCAGACTTTCAGATTTAATTTGAAGGTAATTACATCCAAATCAGGTGAACGGTGTAGGAATTACAATGGTTTCTATATGTGCCTCCCACTTTTTAAGGGGCCAAAAGTAATGGAACAAACTAAACAATCCTAAATCTAACTTTCACTTTTTAATACTTTGTTGCAATTCCTTTGCAGGCAATTACAGCCTGAAGTCTGGAACGCATAGGCATCACCAGACGCTGGGTTTCATCCCTGGTGATGCTCTGCCAGGCCTCTACTGCAAATGTCTTCAGTTCCTGCTTGTTCTTGGGGCATTTTCCCTTCAGTTTTGTCTTCATCAAGTGAACTGCATGCTCAATCGGATTCAGTTCAGGGGATTGACTTGGCCATTGCATAATATTCCACTTTTTAGCCTTAAAAAACTCTTTGGTTGCTTTTGCAGTATGCTTCGGGTCATTGTCCATCTGCACTGTGAAGCGCCGTCCAATGAGTTCTGAAGCATTTGACTAAATATGAGCATATAATATTGCCTGAAACACTTCAGAATTAATTCTGCTGCTTTTGCCAGCAGTCACATCATCAATAAATACAAGGGAACCAGATCCATTGGCAGCCATACATGCCCACGCCATGACACTACCACCACCATGGTTCACTGATGAGGTGGTATGTTTTGGATCATGAGCAGTTCCTTTCCTTCTCGATACTCTTCTCTTCCCATCACTCTGGTACAAGTTGATCTTTGTCTCATCTGTCCATAGGATGTTGTTCCAGAACTGTAATGGCTTTTTTAGATGTTGTTTGGCAAACTCTAATCTGGTCTTCCTGTTTTTGTGGCTCACCAATGGTTTACATCTTGTGGTGAACCCTCTATATTCCCTCTTGTGAAGTCTTCTCTTGATTGTTGACTTTGACACATATACACCTACCTCCTGGAGAGTGTTCTTGATTTGGCCAACTGTTGTGAAGGGGTTTTTCTTCACTAGGGAAATAATTCTTCTGTCATCCACCACAGTTGTTTTCCATGGTCTTCCGGGTCTTTTGGTGTTGCTGACCTCTCCGGTGCGTTCTTTCTTTTTAAGAATGTTCCAAACAGTTGATTTGGCCACACCTAATGTTTTTGCTATCTCTCTGATGGGTTTGTTTTGATTTTTCAGCCTAATGATGGCTTGCTTCACTGATAGTGACAGCTCTTTGGATCTCATATTGAGAGTCGACAGCAACTGATTCCAAAAGCAAATGTCACACCTTAAAAACTGGGAGGCACAAATAGAAACCGTTGTAATTCCTACACCGTTCACCTGATTTAGATGTAACTACCCTCAAATTAAATTTATGCACCTGACTGTATGTATATGTATGTATGTGTATATATACAGTCAGGTGCATAAATATTGGGACATTGACAGAATTTTCATATTTTGGCCTCTATTCACCACCACAATGGCTTTGAAATGAAACAAACAAGATGTGCTTTAACTGCAGACTTTCAGATTTAATTTGAGGGTAGTTACATCTAAATCAGGTGAACGGTGTAGGAATTACAACGGTTTCTATATGTGCCTCCCAGTTTTTAAGGGGCCAAAAGTAATGGGACTATCAACTCAAAAGCTATTTCATGGACAGGTGTGGGCTAGTCCCTCATTATTTCATTATCAATTAAGCAGGTAAAAGGTCTGGAGTTGATTCTAGGTGTGACATTTGCATTTGGAATCAGTTGCTGTCGACTCTCAATATGAGATCCAAAGAGCTGTCACTATCAGTGAAGCAAGCCATCATTAGGCTGAAAAATCAAATCAAACCCATCAGAGAGATAGCAAAAACATTAGGTGTGGCCAAATCAACTGTTTGGAACATTCTTAAAAAGAAAGAACGCACCGGAGAGGTCAGCAACACCAAAAGACCCGGAAGACCACGGAAAACAACTGTGGTGGATGACAGAAGAATTATTTCCCTGGTGAAGAAAAACCCCTTCACAACAGTTGTCCAAATCAAGGACACTCTCCAGGAGGTAGCTGTATATGTGTCAAAGTCAACAATCAAGAGAAGACTTCACAAGAGTGAATATAGAGGGTTCACCACAAGATGTAAACCATTGGTGAGCCACAAAAACAGGAAGACCAGATTAGAGTTTGCCAAACAACATCTAAAAAAGCCATTACAGTTCTGGAACAACATCCTATGGACAGATGAGACAAAGATCAACTTGTACCAGAGTGATGGGAAGAGAAGAGTATGTAGTAGGAACGGAACTGCTCATGATCCAAAACATACCACCTCATCAGTGAAGCATGGTGATGGTAGTGTCATGGCGTGGGCATGTATGGCTGTCAATGGAACTGGTTCCCTTGTATTTATTGATGATGTGACTGCTGACAAAAGCAGCAGAATGAATTCTGAAGTGTTTCGGGCAATATTATATGCTCATATTCAGTCAAATGCTTCAGAACTCATTGGACGGCGCTTCACAGTGCAGATGGACAATGACCCGAAGCATACTGCAAAAGCAACCAAAGAGTTTTTTTAAGGCTAAAACGTGGAATGTTATGCAATGGCCAAGTCAATCCCCTGGCCTGAATCCTATTGAGCATGCATTTCACTTGATGAAGACAAAACTGAAGGGAAAATGCCCCAAGAACAAGCAGGAACTGAAGACATTTGCAGTAGAGGCCTGGCAGAGCATCACCAGGGATGAAACCCGGCGTCTGGTGATGTCTATACGTTCCAGACTTCAGGCTGTAATTGCCTGCAAAGGATTTGCAACAAAGTATTAAAAAGTGAAAGTTAGATTTAGGATTGTTTAGTTTGTCCCATTACTTTTGGCCCCTTAAAAAGTGGGAGGCACATATAGAAACTGTTGTAATTCCTACACCGTTCACCTGATTTGGATGTAATTACCCTCAAATTAAATCTGAAAGTCTGCAGTTAAAGCAAATCTTGTTTGTTTCATGTCAAAGCCATTGTGGTGGTGAATAGAGGCCAAAATATGAAAATTCTGTCAGTGTCCCAATATTTATGCACCTGACTGTATATATAATGTATATATGTTATTGCCTACAGATGTGTCCACATACACCTATCCTCAAAATTGTACCAAATACCCCTTGTGATGTGCCCCAGACTTTGCTACATAGCTGCACCAAAACATTAAGCCTAGATACCTAGGATACTATAAGCGAACTAAGACACAAAATTTAAGAAAAACTAGCAAAATGAAGGAAAAATCAGCAAAATTGAACAAAAAGCAGCAAAAGTGAGGAAAAAGTATACAATCTAGGTTAAACAGGTAAAAGACAGGCCTGATACGAGTGAACCTTGCCATGCATCATTACGCTTAAATGTTACTTTTTTTGACCCAAAGGAATTTGTATAAAGTAATCCTAAGTGGGATGTAGTCAGCATCCCAACGGTCAGGATGCTGGCTGTCGGAATCCCGGCTATAGACTCTCAACCGCTGACATCCTGACGGTGAGGATTAGGGTTAAGTTTAGGGTTAGGCACTAAGGGAAGGCTTAGGGTTAGGCTACGGGAGGGGAGGGCTGTGAGAAAGGTGGGTTCGAGGTAGGTGGAGGGTTAGGGTGACTAACCAAATTCTGTTGGTATTCTGACTGTCTGGATGCCGCTGTCTGTATTCTGACAGTCGGCACCTGACCGTCAGGATCTCGTACACAACCCTCTTAAGTACATACCTAGTAGACAATTTACGAAGTCACAAAACTGAGGGAAAATAGCACAATGAAGGACAAATATAGTAAAATTGAGGAAAAAGTAGCACAATGAAGGAAAAAATAGTAGAGTTGAGGAAACAGTACGCAGCACAGGAATCGTGCCAGGTATCTCATGCCACATGGCGCAAAATGGATATTTGTAGGAGGACACATTGTATTCCATACTTTGCCGAAGAGCTTTCTACAACCCATTTGATTGTCACATCACATAAAATAATAGCTTCTGGTCTTATTTTCTTCAGGATTGGTGGTTCAGAGAACTGACAACAGATTTGTGGCTGGAAGTAGCATCAGATATGTCACTGCTAGAAAATTATACTAGTGCAGATTCAGAAATCTTCATCCACAGGAGGTTTCTGCTGAAGCCATTGCTGTCCCTGTCTCAGTCCCAGGTCCCTGAGTAACATACTAAATATGAACCGTCCTAGATCCATAAGTAGATGCATTAATAAAGAAAGTTCTCAAGTCTTCGTCCTGGTGTGGCTAGTGTGTCTTTCTCCTTCTCTCATGTAGGTGATGTGGAGTCCTTGGCTGATGTGTCGCTAAGAGAAAAACGCTAAACAGTTGAGAATGGAAGTCTTGTCCACCTTCAATTATATCTCCTGCAGCGCCAGCTGTAACCGCTGTATTAGATTAAGTACATAAAAGGTTGTAGATGCTATAAAAAGCCCTGCAGCTTTGCTGTTTCTATTTTCTGAGCAACTTTTCCCCACAACTATTCACTTATAAAGTACAACGGATGTGCACAAATGCTTATCCAAGTTATCTTTTACACTACGGGACTGATTCAGAGTTCACACAACGTTTTTGCAGATCGAGCTTTAGCACTGCACATGCTCCGTGGCAGAGCGTCTGCAACTATCGCCAGTTCAGAGTTATACGCCTCTCAGTGGCATCGTTACTTGTGGCTGAATGGCTGGCTATGTGTACTGAGGACTTGTGTGGTATACTGAGTTAAGTCCAATTTTGAACAGATCTCTTGCACCATTTGCTGGTGCAAATACGCCCCGACAGTAATGACCAATACTTTGACAAGTGGATGGATGGGGACATAGAGACGTGCAACTCAAAGATCCACATTTATTTCTGCACACAGAATGCAGTTGCACAATCAGAACATTTGAGGTTGACAATTAATTTCTCTCTTAATTTACAGAGGTAGCGGAAATGTTTATGGCTGACCAATGTAACAGCAATGCATGCAAACAAAGTAGCTGCTTTTAAACCAGGGATGATTTTCATGATCCTTTTGTTTTTCCAAACCAATTGTGTACAACCCACGAACTTTGAATTCATTTGTAGAGAAACATATACGATTTAAATAAAGTATATTATTAAATGTAAAGTGAACAATAGATTTAGAGGTGTTATTTGGGTTACTACATGAGAATCTTGGGTACAACTGTTGAAGACATAGAGTTGATCCTATTTGCCTAGATCCACATGCATGATCTGCAAAATGCTCATGCACTAATGGAACAAACAAATAAGATTCAGAATGGATCTAGACAGCAAGATCACATATCCCAGTCATATTCGGGGATGGACATTCGTAGTTCACTAGTGCCCCTGGTTGTGACAATTTGCATTAGATTTGGGGAATTTTAACAGTGCCCGGTGTTTGCTTGCAGACAGAGGGCCTGATTCAGAGCCTCGCTCTGAATCAGGGCGTCTTTTTTTTTTTTATGGAGCGGCCTCCCGGCCGCTCGCATTTCTGTGGGTTACCACCCACAGCTAATGCGAGCAGCCATGATGATGGTCGCGATGGTCTACCATCGGGCTTGCGACAAGACCCTTGTGGTAGGGTCTTGTGGCCGCAAGCCCCAGAGAGCTTTCAGCTCAAGCAGAGCCGAAAGCTCTCCCACTGACATCACTTGTGATGTCAGTGGAGCCGCCCCCAGACGGTAGGCGTTCTCATGAAAACGCCTCTGTCTGGGCAGCCACCCCCCCGACCCGCCCACCAAAGGGAGCGTGCTATCACTCAACATCGACAGCACGCCCCCTTTGGTGCGAGACCAGGAGCGACGGAGTGCCCGTCGCTATCCGGGTCTCGCGCATGCGCACGACGGAGCCGGCTCAGTCGTGCGCATGTGCTCTGGGCCACCATCGACCCGGTTGCGAGCACTCAGCGCTTGCGACCGGGTCTGAATCAGGCCCAGAGACCTTATTACCAATCATTAATCTTAAACGGAGAGTGATTTACAGCTCTATAATTCACTAGTCTGATCCTCTATAGGACACAACCATCCAACCTGACAAAGCCACAACCATGCAAAGGGTAAACATCCAATTTCCCTGCAGTAATAGCAACATCATCCAGGATGTTCATGTTGACAGTGGTAACCCACCTACTAAAAATGAGGGAAACATAAAAAGAGGATTTTTGGTCACTTACCGTTGAATCTGGACACTGGACCATGGAATTGCAGGTTGGGGCTGAAGCTGGCACTTAAACTATACTGTAGCGTTAACACTAAGCTCCTCCCCACTGCAACCCCATCATGCCAGTACTTCTTTAGAAGAGTCCGGAGAGGAGTAGCAGTAACCCAGTGAAACTGTTAAAACCATAAAACAAACCAGAAGGGAAAAGCCGGTGAAGAACCAAAACTTTGGATGATTGAGCGTGAGGGAGGGAATGCAGTGCCCCACAGCCTGCTTAAGAGAACAGGATTCAACAGTAAGTGACCAAAAATCCTTTCTGGCAGCAAAGCTAGGGGACACTGGATTATGGGACTTTTTACAGCTGCCCCCAGGGGAGGGATCGCTCAGGTGCCTGAGCTGTACACCAAAAATGGGTGCCACCGGAGGCAAAAACCTGAAACAGGTAAAAATGTGTGGACAGAGGACCAGGTAGCTGCACGACAGACCTGTTCTGCCGAAATCCCAAGTTGTGCTGCCCAGGAAGTCGCCACTGCCCTTGAGGAATGCACTGACACCCAACCCGGTGCCCATCTCCCCGCACTAGAATAAGCTTAAATGATGACCGAGCGGAACCAACGCGCAGTAGTCCACGTTTATGTGCATTGTAAAGTACAAACAGATTACAAATAAAACATAAATAGCTACCTAAACCAAGGTCTGCGTAGCAGCCCATCCAAAATGTGCCCTACTCAGTTAGATACCTAAAGAAGACTGGCATGATGGGGTTGCAGGAAGAGGAGCTCAGTTTTAATGCTACAATATAGTTCAAGTGCCAGCTCCAGCCCCAACCTGCAATCCCATGGTCCAGTCTTCCCCAGCCTTGCTGCCAGAGAAATATACGGATAAAATTTATGGAGTTGATCCAGTAGAACTACTTTTATGTCAGTGAGTATTCTTTAGATAAACCTGATGTGGATCTGATGGTTTCTCAGATGGTTTAGTGAAGTGATAGTAATTCTTCATCACTGCATTTTGGCACATCTAATGGCTTAGGGATTTGCGGGTCTATGTACTAAGCCTTGGAGAGAGAATAAAGTGGATGAAGATAAAGTACCAACCAAATAAGCTCCCCATTGTAATTTTTCAAACAAAAACAGCCTGTAAAGTGACAGGAGCTGATTGGTTGGTACTTTATCTCTCTCCAAGGCTTAGTACATAGACCCCTTAGTGTTCAAACATTAAATATCATTCCCAAATTTACTGCTGATGACATTAATGGTATGGCTGTAGAAACAAGCATTCTAAAAGGCAATCTTTTTTATTATTTTTTTAAATGTCATTTAGCCCGTGGTTATTATGCCTCCTAGCAGTTATCCTTGCAGATCTACGGCAGTGTATAAAGTACATATTTAATCAGTAACATAAGGCAGAGCAAAGATTCCATTGTCATAAAAACCTGCTCCCTTTGACTTGTTATCCTCAGCTGCTATACAGCCCACACTTTATTACAACACAACTTATTATGTAATAAGACAATAAAGAGAGGAGGGAACTGGTCATCACAATCTTGTCTAACATTACAGATAATCTCTTTAATTAGAATTATACAATGGTACAAAATATGCAATATACATTTCTATACAAAACATTGCAGAACGATGTGACTATTCAGACTAGTTAGTGGTACACAACAGTTATAGCAATGGGTATCCAGCAGCGATAATGACCCCATGTAAATAGTAAAGAGCAGTCTTATGTATTATTTCAACAAGCCTTGTTAGTCACTTCATTCTTATTATGTTCAGAAAAAAAAAAAGTTGCCGTCACGTTAGTTGTATATACAGTGTTACAGAGACACCTGTACAATGTGTATCTCCATTCCATCACGCTGTGTATTCTATTCATCTTCACGGCATCACAAAAAAAGTCATAATCCAGTGCAAATCCAGGTTAGTCCGCGGCCCACGCATACATACGCAAGACAACCCAATTTATATGTATCTATAAATATTTACATGTATTGAAGCGAATATTTAGCCAGATGCACATAGACAGTTCATAAACATGTTTCCTCTCCAAGCATTTCCTGGTCAACAAGAAATCATGAGGTGGGGAGAGGTCTATATGTAGACCATTTCTTCAGAAGATGGCTAAACTTTACACCTGCAGGAAAAAAAAAGTTAAGTGCTGAGTTCTAAGGAAACACAATCTGAGAGATACAAATCATAACAGAGGGCCTGATTCAGAGCCGGACGCTATTTGCGCTCGCTCGTTTAGAAAAAGGGGCCGGCTATTTCAATTGAGCGCTCGCTCTTTGCGGTCTGTTGACGCCTCTATGTCTGAGCGAGCGAACGAAACATGCGCTCGCTATTTTGTAAAGACGCCTCCTGGCCGCTCGCATCATACGTCATCTCCGCTATTTATTAGATTAATCGAGTACATTGAAAGGCGTCTGAACTGCTCGCAGTGCTTGTGGTTGGATTTTCCTACCGCAATCATGCGAGCAGTTCAGGCTAACAGACAACCAAGTGACGTGGCCGATGACGCTGCTTTGTTAATTATGCACACCCTTAAAACGCCCGTTTTGAACGTTTGCCACGTCTGGGTTCGGATCTCCACTCCCCGTTTTCAAGCACCTTCCCCTGTTACCACCCACAAACGCCTCATCCTGTCACTCAAATTAGTAGGCACTCGCAATTTTGTGAACACACGTTTTCCGACCGCACTGACTGGTTGGCGCATGTGCATTACGATCCATACGCATGCGCAGATGTGCGAACATCGCTCGAAGTGAACGAGCGGCCGCTTACAAGCGGTTCTGAATCAGGCCCAGAGGACACATGTTACCTTCTGTGTCTGGGGTGGAAGTTCATCTTCAGAGCCCTCCTCTGGCACAGTTTCTGGGTGCCTGGTGGTCTGTGCATCTTCACTCCACCCACCCATAGGTTGCCTTGCTAAATTAGAAGCGGCTCTTTGCACAGATCCAAAATCTAGGAAGGATAATATTCATAATTCTAAATAAAAGAAGACTTTACAAATGAAGAGAGAGCAGGAAAAATGTAATCACCAAAGATGGATTAACTGTAATGTACACATTTCATGGAGCCTGGCACAAAAACTGCTGGTACAAATCTCAAATTCCATTGTATGGTTCTACTTGTGCGCTTAGAACTGATCATTCTAAGCTACAACCTGGAGCCTCCTTCACTAGCTCAAATAGCTCTTGGTACCAAACAAAACAAATATAGGACATTCCAGGTGCCTGTGGGTGCTGGTTTCACTGCTGGTGCAATTTTATTTCTATAGCCCAGCTAAAAACAAGAGTGGTGGTCCAGGGTCCAAGCAAGGTGGTCCTTGTTTTTCCTAGATTAATTTACCTGGCGTCTAAGACCTGCCATTAAATGAAGATGTCATATACAGTAGGACAACTTTAATGTTAGTAACCCATACATATTTTGCTGCTGAACCGGAGCTTCCTCAGTGCATGAATGAGTTTGGACTCATTGTTGGAACCTCATGCTGCAACACCAAATGTAGTGCCACAGTACCTTCTTAAATATACAAACTACCTAGCAGAGTTTTGCAGTTATGACTGAGATGGATTAACTGTAATAGATACCTTAAAATACATACTGACACAGGGAACGTAATTCACTCCAAGCTCCTTTAATCTCCAAATGAGCATGTGTGAAGACCATTTGATATAAAAACATAGGCTCATAAAGCATATAATACTGAAAAAGATACACCAATGACACCTTCATATCATCATTATCTGAAATGGATCTGAAGGCTTCCAGCATAGGATACATCAACAACAACCGGATCAACACAGATATGAGACACAAGAGCTCATTCAGAGTCGGTCGTGAGCGCTAAGCGCTCACAACTGACTCGATGTTGCCCCACAGCGCATGCGCACGACGGAGCCGGCTCCGTCGTGCGCATGCTCGAGACCCGGCTAACGATGGGTACTCCGTCGTTAGGGGTCTCGTAGCAGACGGGGCGAGCTGTCGATGTTGAGTGACAGCTCGCCCCGTTTGCTGGTTGGGCCAGGGGCATGCCCGGCCAAACGGAGGCGTTCCAGTCGGAACGCTTGCCGTTGGGGGCGGCCCCACTGACATCATTGCTGATATCAGTGGGGAACTTCCTGATCGAACAGAGCAGGAAGCTCCCTGGGGCTTACGATTGCCCAGACCCTACCCTAGGGTCTGGTCGTAAGCCCCGAAGGTCGCGATGGTCTTGACCATCGCGACCATCACCCATGTCGGTCGTTAGAGCTGTGGGTGTTAACCCACAGCTTAACGATCGACAAGGAGGCGGCCGTTCAGGATGCAAGCGGCCGCTTGCATCTAACGACCGCCTCTGAATGAGGCCCACAGTCCCAGAAGAATAAACTATCTGTATATCACCTTATACACTGATAAACTGAAGATGCAATCAAAACTACACTACAAACTCGTAGACAGCAACAATTATGACCTCAGTAGCAGCTGCTACAAAGAGGCATGGTTGAGGAACATACTGTAACATGGTTAAAGAAGAACTGCACCAAAAGAAAAGTTGGCATATCTCTTTCTCATGGAGTGGGTGGAGGTCGCTTTGGAAAGGGAGAGTAAATTGCCCTTTTCTTTGATATCTGGGAGAGTTACACAGATTCCCTTCCAGACCATACGAGACATTGGCTCATGAGTTGCCTTCATAACACAACCTGGTATGAACTTCAGATTATTGCTGGAGACCCCCGATTAGACTTTCTTAGGATAATCTATTGTTGGGGGTATGTTTTTTAAAGATTTTTTTGTTTCTCTCCCCTTTTTTTCTCTGGACCCATCCCAGGTCTATGATAAGTGGGAGGGAGCTCCCTAGGTCAGACACAGTACTTGTTAAGATCTGTATTGAACACTTTGTTTATTCATACTGTATTTGTTCTCTGTTGGTTTCTATAAGCTGATTAGCCACAATGATAAATCATTAGCTATGTTTTTTTTTCCAGTTTCCTTTCTATTGCTTAATTGGTTTCTGCTTTCTTTTCTGAATGTCCAGTGCCTTAAAAAAGAGAAATGAAAAAAGGAGAACTGCTCGGATACCACATTCTACAAAGAACAAGCAAAATGATGACACAGAGATTCAAGGATAATGAGAAATCCTTGATGTAAGCGTGTAAGAGTAGAAGACTCGTACAGAAAATTCCAATTATAAAAGTCAACCCAAAGACAAGATTATTAAATATGGAAAAGACACAAAATAGTTTATCACGCAATAAAACGCAGGCATCTACAAACAGGAGAATGAGAGTAGAGTAAAGAATACATAGGAACTCAACTAAGAAACTAAACGTGACAAACTTTAAGGCAAAAAGATACAGAGAGCTGCCTAGGACAGAGCTTCCTGAAATCAAGTGATACGGATTAGACGAGAGACAAGGATAGCAAATCGGGTCAAGCCAACGACACAAAAAAAAAGTCTAAATATATCAAAAGGATAAAGGAATATTAACTCACTAAGCAATAAAGTTATAACTTTCATGAGAAATAATGTATATGTGATCATAAGCAAATAAGAAGTTCAATACGTAGGAAGAACAAGTAGGTCCTAGGATATTAAAAGCAAGGATACAACAACACATAAACAACTTACAGAACAATAAGACACTGACAAAACACTTCAGAAGTACCAGAACAACCAAGTTCATGACGTACAACAATCAAGGGGAAATTAAAAAACTTTTATCAGGACTAGAAACAACATGGATCTGCAGACTAAAGCGCTAATCCCCAATGGACTATGGGCCTGATTCGGACCCATTCGCTAGGCTGCATTCGCACGTAGCCTGCCGATGTTTGCAATCTGCACATGCGTAAAAGACGCAGTGCGCGTCCGCAAACTAGTCCATGCGATCGCGAAGCGTTCGCACCATGTACATAGACGTCCCGCTAGAATGAGTGACAGAACGAGCCGTTTGTGGGTGGTGACAAGGGGTGGTCGATGGAAACGGGGGTGTGGTGGTGCAAACACAGGCATG
Organism: Taudactylus pleione; assembly: GCA_031769625.1. Taxonomy (NCBI): domain Eukaryota; kingdom Metazoa; phylum Chordata; class Amphibia; order Anura; family Myobatrachidae; genus Taudactylus; species Taudactylus pleione. The sequence goes on from JAUIMM010000121.1 coordinate 6,251,542, forward strand.
TCTGTGCATCTTAATGCCGTTTCAGGGGCGTGCATGACTAAGACGCAGCGTCAGCGTACACGTCACATGGCTGAATTACACACAGCAGCACTCGCAGTGCTTGCGGTATGGTATGGTCAGCCACAAGTCCTGCGTATGGGTCCGATGTTACCGACTGTTTCACACACTTCCTGGAGATGACGTTTCTAACTAAGGGAAAGTGGGCGTCTTGTGACAGGCTGGTGGGCGTCTAAATACATACCGCGATCGCACGGGAAGACATAGTGGGCATGCTAATGTCTTGCTAGCGATCTTGGGATTTGCATACGGCTGCATGCGAACGCATCCTACTGAAACGGGTCTGAATCAGGCCCTAAATTTTGAAATAGGTCTCAGGAGCTTCTACTATCTATAGGCCAGAACAACTGTAAGAGAAAGTGAGACATGAATAATGAAGGGAGATCCATCACCACCCATCCTAATAACTGCAAAAGCACATCAGCAAAGTAGCTTTACAATAAATAGATAAATTAAAATCTGAGCATTTGTCCCAATATGCAAATGTTTCTTTTATGGTTTAATTCTCCATCCGCCATTTATTTATGTCACTGAAAGTGATGTCACTGCTACATTACAAAAAAGAGTTTCCATATTTTTTTTCTTTTACTTAGAAACACCGTGTAGGAGTTTGTGTTTGTGTGAGCTATGCATTTCTGTTATGTGTGCGCAGATAAAACTTATGCCTGTTTCCATCTGCAGATTTGTTCACATCTTACTATTACGATTTCCTAGTCTTAGAGGTGGATCAGACGTGGGAAAATGCGGGCAAGCTTAGGTCGAGTACAGTAATGGTGTGTTCTCATAAGTGCAATCAACACAGGCCCATGTGCTAGTCAGGAGGCATATCATGATGATCAACCATTCATTTGACTGGCTTATTGTGTCTGGGCCCATCCCACTAACTTTTACATTTACTACTAACACCATCTAGTAATATCTCTACGCTTTTGTTACTCTTAATGAAAGCCAAGCAAATATGCTACTGTATTTTCCTGGCATAAACTTAAAGCATGTACCACCCTTGCAAAGATTGAAACTTTTTTTCATGCATGTGTTTTTCTTATGTAAATGTAATATGTAAAACTAGTAAAATGGACCTGGTATATGCAGGGCAACATCAGCCCACCTCCTCTGCAATACTTATCTGTGCTGGCACTGGGTACTCCTCTGCTGGTCTATCCTTTCCACCACAACATGCCCATCTCAGAACATGTCATTCTACATTATTATATATGGACTCTACACGAGCCCTTTTCTGTCTTAACAAAGGCTGGGTGTATGCATTATGTCTAATGGACACAGGTAGCACAAGCCTGTATTAGATGAAATGACTAAGCAAGAGACAGAAGGGTCTAAAAAATTGAGTAGGTGTAATAAATAAGCCCTTGGCTTTGTTATCAGATAGGCCACGTGCAAAACTAGCGCAGATAGTTGAACTTTTTTTTTAATCTCTATTAACGTCTTGAAAAATTCACATCTGCAATAAGTAGGCAAAAGTCACAAACTTGCATGGGGTGATGTTTATATTTTAGGTATAAAAGGACTGTAAAAGGGTCAGTGATGAAATACAGCTCGTAGGAGTCAGTGCCTAATAATAATAATAATAATAATAACAAACGTAAATCAGGAGAAAAGTATGTAATATACAAAACTGTAAGGGATGTGCCCAACAGCTCTCCCACAGCCACAGGCTCACTTCTCCCCCCAGCTAGTGCGAAAGAGATTGTGGGGAGCAGAGCGACAGATGAAAGAGGAGGGGGGCGGGCACAGATTAGAGACAGATTGGGGGGGAGGCATAGAGATGAGAGACAATGAAATGGGAGGGGGGGGGCTGGGTGTGGTGGGGGACAGAGGTGGAAGGGTAGGGAAAGACACCTGTTAGCGGTCAGAGCTAGTGCCCCCTGCGCATTCTCTGCATACCCCCTTAACTGCGACAACCCTCTGCATTGATGGGACTTACAGGAAAGACACAGGGGAGCAATACCATTTGTTCAATGTAGGGATTTCATTGGATGGTCAACACAATATTTAAGTGCCAAGGAGAGACTAGATTGCCAAATGGTGGACAAAGCAGTATTGCCGGATGCATGTGATAGCATGGCAAAAGAACCCCTACTATAGAAGAAGTCATCAGACAGATCTTTGGAAGAGGTCTTCCTGAGGATTAACATCATAGCTTGAATTAGTTTTCGTTCAGGAAAAACCCATTCCCTTTACCTTTGTTAATGCAAAGACACGAAAAGTAGTGGATTTTGAAAATGTAAGGGAATGGAAAACTACTAAGGAAGCTGAACCGCTAGGAGAAACTGTAAGGCTGCAAAATGGAGCTTTTATCATGTCAACCAAATACAGTTTTACAGACATTCCTTCTTGCAGTGTGACCAGCAATACACAGAGATTTGTAGTATATTATTAATGCCAATAATATTTCTGTTTTGTATACATATATGGCATTAATACTGCCACACAGCTGGTACCATGTACAAGAAGGGTAGAACCAAGTGCGACATATTTCTTTTCTGTTATGTAAAAAATTGCCCTTTGCATCTATGAAGAATCCTCACAACAATGGATTTAATACTTGAATTAGTGAGAATAAATATACTAATCTCGATTTAAAGTAGGAAACATAATTTGAAGACTTTGGCCCTAATGTAGAGTTGAACAACCTGCATATATTTGACAATAATAGTGTACGCTTTTCACGATGCACCCGCCCCTATATGTACACTTGTTTGCTGCTAATTATCATAAGTGTACCAGAGTATCAAATGGTAAGCCTCGAAACAGGCGTATTTACACCTAAGTCCAAGTCTGCATAGCCCTCACTGAACTTTGCATGCGTGAGAACGTTCTATTGTAGCCCAGTTAGACGTCTTCAGCCACAATACGCTACATCCTTCCTGGGCACAGCACAGAAATTGGGAGAATAGCAACAGAACCTCTGTGGCTTTGGACCTGGAACAACAACTTACCCCCGAAGAAGGCCTATGGTTGAGAGAAGGCCTATTGTTTTGTTAATCCTGCAATATTGAGAACAGAAATTGGTCTTTTGGGGGGGGGATTTTGGGAAGCAGGATTTTATAACCGTTTCATTTAATGATGATGACGACAACTTTTTTATGCAGTGGTCTTTAAATAGGTCAGAAGGTAGTCTACCATTGGGTAGCGTTGGATAAAATGATGCTCACAGTGATTTTATGCCAATGTCTATAAAATGTGAAGTATATTCTTTCTTAACACTCTTTTGTTGTGATGCTATGCGTGAGCCTCACATATTTGTAATCTTCTTTTTGTGAAATTTATATTTTTTTTATAAAATCAACTACTGTATTTCTGTAGCGACTCTGCAGATATTTTTTTTGAAGTTTAGATCCAAAAAACATCTTCACTTGGAAGAGACATCAATTGACCATGTCATCAGTCAAAGTGTAAGGCGCGTTTCACTGATGTTGTGGATGGTCAGTTATTTTCACAAGAAGTCATTGGTGGTTTTTAAAGAATAGTATTACCATTGAGATGGTACTGTCCGATCTTGTGTCCATGGGGTCATTGGATAATCTGATGTCTTTTAGTGAGATTACAATGTGTTTTGATAATCTCATCGCTGCAGCATTCTCTATGGTGCGGTGGACCCTTTTATTTTAAAGTTATCTGAAAGAGGTGCATAACTGCTAATCTATGGAGGTTGTCAGTTTTGGTCTTACTCCACTACATGAAAACACATGTGGTGGTATGTGAGACTATATGGATATATATTTGCTTTTATTAAATATACAGTATACAGGGTGTATGTGGTTGTGTGTAGGCATTTGAAGGGACATTAGCAACTAATGTACATGGCATTTCTTTTAAACAGACAATCATAGGGGCTGATTCAGACATGCAGGCATGTCAGCCACAATTACACTCGCACTATATACACGGGACTAAGGGCCTTATTCAGAGATTTTTGCAAAGCCAATATTTACGCAGATTGTTTGCAAGTGTGCATGTGCAAAAGCCATACCGAGCATGCACAGCGATTACATTGTGATTACGCTCGTACAGAGGTACCCGTGATAATGAAGGAGGGGGATGGTTAGAAAAACGCTGAACATTTTAACGCCATCTACTGGGCGTGCATAAATTAGCAATTGCGTTCTCCTTCACAGCATGAGAACTCTCTGCATGTCAGGAGAGCTGCAGTGTTTGCGGCTGTTTAGACATGACTTACATGCTGCATGAGTGCCCAATGTGTATTATGTTACCAATGTTTACGCTGTTGCACATCGTCAAAAGGATATGAGAAGGCAGCAGTGGGCATCCCTATACTTGGCTGTGCTTTGGAAGGCATTAGCATATTTTAGTAACTACGATTGCATTGGTATAGATCAAGGAATCAGGCCCTAAATGTGGCTATTCACCCATACGCAAAGTTGCACGCAACTACGGTATTCTGCCACACCGTGCTTATGAATCTGCTTGTTCAAATAGATGTCATCATTATTAGCATGCACTTGCTCTATATTTGGTGACAGATCTTGGTGTACACTCCACTCAGCACAGCCTACAACCCTGTGTACACATGCTCACTTAATTTAGGCTTTGTGCAAACACGCAGTTATGCACAAGTGTAGTTGCGACTGAGGGCGGTATTCAATTAGTTTTGCGTCCACGATAAAGTTTCACCTGCCCAACTTTCCGTCTACATCACGTGTTTTGGACGCGGAAACTTATCGTGCGCGCCCCCGCTATTCGCCCTATTCAATTCCAAACCACGCGAAAACGGCAAGCTGCGATGTCGGAACAATGCTGTCAGAAATGGGGAAATCAGCCTGAACCCCCCAAAAAGATGCACTAATATTGGGGATCAATGTAGATGTGCCCGAATAGCCCTAATAAAGCTATTTGGGGTACTTAACTTGTTTCAATAGCTTCTTATTAGCGTCTTTGCACAAGTGGTGAAGAATGGCATAAAGCAGTATTTATTGGTGAAAATAAGTATTCCAGGTAAATTTGGGGTACCTGAAATTGGGGGCTAGCATATTTTAATGTCTCTCAAGTGAAGTTTTAATAAAAGTGAAATTCCTCCCTCATAAAAGCACCTGCAATCCCAAAAACACTTGTCCCCTTCTCAGAGCACCCCAGAACCCTATTTCGCTTGTTTCTGAAGTTGTCCCTCCATTTTGTGCTTTTTCACCCCCAAAATGAAAGTACTTTTTTGGGGTGTTCCTACGATTTTTTTCCAGGAATATTTTGACACAGTTGTCCTTTGGGGGGGCTGTCCCAAGGGTTCTGAGTGGTTTCCCCACCTTTGCACCCTAAAAATACAAATGTTGCACTACTTTTCTCCTGTTATTCAGAGGCGAATCTTTTTTGCCTATTACATTACATTGACTTTCCGCATAAGCGAAACCCGTCTGGAATTGAATACGGAGATAAGTTTCCGCCACACGAAAAGCCGCCTATCCGCGATAATTTTCCGCGGATCTCGTCTTTTCGCTTCTAATTGAATACAGCCCTGAGAAGCGTAAGACTCTGAATCGTCTGTAGATGTGTATGCTCAGCTACTGATCACACTGTGCTACAAAGAATCTGAATTGGCTCAGTAATGTTTTTTCAGGAAAGGAGAGTCTGCTTCTGCATTGATCTGTCATTGTTTCCCCCTGCCCATATTCTAAGCACCATCCTCATCAGTACAATGTACTATAGAAAAGGGGGCAGTATGCAAGTATCCTCTAACTACGGTTGGTCACATGGCCCAGCTCATCCCTCCCATTCCAGGAATGAGGGCTCATTCCTCACATCAGTCAAATTCTATTTCATTGCTAGGAATGTAGATTCTACTTTTACAGCAATGAAAGGGATTTAGGACAATGGGCCTGATTCATTATGGATCGCTATTGCGATCGCAGCTCTGTAATCGCACGCAGTCTCATTGTGAAAATATGCTAATGATTGCAATTGCAATGCCATCGCAGCCAAACATAAAGACTTCCACTTTACCTTGCACACATCCGTAATACTTAGCAAGTCTGCAAAAGCATCGGTAACATCGAGTACCATCGCAGCCTCACACACACTTGCACAAGGTCAAAAATTGCTAACCTCAGTGCACGCAGTGAACGCCCAAGCTACGTATGGCATCGCAGTGGCTAAGTTATGCACGCCCCTGTGACTTCGTACACAGTGGTTAAGGCTCCGGTGGCCTACTTGAAACAGATATTCTGAGCTAAAACTAGTGTTGCTCAGAACATTGATGCTGCGACCAATATGCGACTGATGCCTTTGTACGCAATTGGTAGACATGAGACGCCGGTAGTGGGTGTCCCCATACATATCTCAGTTGCTGCGACATTTGCATATTTTCTCACAAACGCTGCGTGATTCGAGCTGCAACAGAATTTGTCTACCTCTGGATCAGGCTCACTGTCCCTAGTCTTGTGCCACCTGATGATTGGACAAACAACTGACTAGTAAGAGGATGGGTCTGTTACTGAATAATAATAGGATTTTGGTACTTACCAGTAAAATCTCTTTCTCCGATTCCACAGGGGACACTGGAGGCTAAGACACTGGGGTATAGACAGGTGGATGAGAGGAGCTGGCACTTTAAATTTATAAGTGTGAATGACTCCTCCCCCTCTATCCCCCAGAAGCCCCAGTTAGATAATTGGAGCCCGAGAATATGGAAACAGAATGAAAAAAAGAAACAAAGTAGGAGAAGGAGTCAAACACAACGGCAGAGCCGAAGAAAAAACACAGAACAACATTCAAGATGTGTAAAACATAACACAAGGCAGGTAAAGCAGTGCTGGGAGGGCGTCCAGTGTCTCCTGAGGAATTGGAGAAAGAGATTTTACTGGTAAATACCAAAATCCTATTTTCTCCTTCATCCACTAGGGGACACTGGAGGCTAAGACACTGGGGACATCCCAAAGTTTTCTCCCCAGGCAGGAGAGCTCTGAGAAACCTGTAAAACCCTGCAACCAAAACTAGACTCAGAGGCCGCAAAGGTATCAAACCGATAAAACTGAACTAAGGTATGGACTGTGGACCAAGTGGCCGCACGCTCAACTGGGAAGCAGAGGCGCCCTGACGAGAAGCCCAGGAGGCTCCCACTGAGCGAGTGGAATGGGAAGAAATAGAGGACGGCGGAACCCGGCCACCATAGGTATAGGCCTGTCGAATTACCAGACAAATCCATCTGGCTAAAGACTGCCTAGAAGCCAGCCAACCACGTTTGGAAGCATCATAAAGAACAAACAAGGTATCCGAGTTCCGCAAGGCAGCGGTTTGGGCCACGTAAATACTAAGACAACAACATCTAGGGTGATAGAAGACAGAGAAGTATCTGACAACACTGGAACCAGAATAGGCTGATTGATGTGAAAAGCAGAAACCACCTTTGGCAAGAAGGATGCCTTAGTACGGAGTTCCGCATGATCATCGTGAAAAATCAGGTAAGGAGGTCGACTAGAAAGAGCCCCTAATTCAGAAACCCTCCTAATCGAAGCCAAAGCCAAAAGGAGGTCAGTCTTCCAAGTGAAAAGCCGAAGATCTACGTCTTCCAAAAGGTTCGAACAGTGAAGATTGGAGAAAGTTCAGCACCAAGTTAAGATCCCATGGTGCTGTAGGTGGTATAAAAGGACCCCTTGTAAAAAGGTCTGAACCTGTGGGATCAAGGCAAGACGGCACTGAAAAAAGACCGACAATGCAGATATCTGAACCTTCAAAGAAATAAAGCGCAAACCCGCATCCAAACCTGAATGGAGGAAAAGAATGAGACAGGAGATCGGAAAGTCAGTAGTGTGAAACCTCTGTTCCTCACACCAGGCCACATAAGCATGCCAGATATGGTTATATTGAGACGAAGTGATCAGCTTACAAGCCAGGAGCATAGTAGGTATTACACAGTCCGGAACACCACTTTATCTTAAGAGAGCGGACTCAACAGCCACGCCATTGAAAGCAGCCACTCTAAGTCTGGGTAAAAGCAAGGACCTTGAAGTAGAAGATCTGGTCGAAGAGGCAACGGCCAAGGATCCCTGACGAGGAGCTGCTGAAGATCCGAGGACCAAGCCCTCTGTGGCCAGTTCGGAGCCATTAGGCTTCCCTCTTGAACCGCTTTTGAGAACACGTGGAAGCAGAGCATAAGGAGGGAAGATGTACACAAGGTTGTAACTCCAAGGAACCGTCAGAGCATCTATTGCCTCCGCATCCGGGACTCGAGTCCTGGAACAATATCGTGGTACCTGATGATTGTGTCTGGATGCCATGAGATCTATTTCTGGCATTCCCTATTTCCATACTAGCTGTCAGAAAACATCCAGGTGAAGAGCCCATTCTCCGGGATGAATGTCCTGGCGACTGAGTTAGTCAGCCTCCCAATTGTCCACTCCCAGAATGAACACTGCTGAGATCGCCACCACGTGGCTTTCTGGCCATCGAAGGATGCGGGTTACCTTGCGCATGGCCATGCGACTGCGCATCCCGCCTTCACGGTTTATGTATGGGACAGCTGTCGCATTGTCTAATTGGACACGAATCGACTGACCTGCTAGCAGAGAAACCGCTTCCAGAAGGGCCTTGAAAATCGCCCGGAGTTCCAAAACGTTGATCGGTAGACTTGACTCCTATCAAGACCAATGGCCCTGGAAGTGATGGTTCAGAACCATTGCTCCCCAACCCCTGAGGCTGGCATCCGTTGTCAGAATGATACAGTTCCAAAAGCCGAACCGGCGTCCTGCAGTTAGGTGATCGAGCTGAATCCACCAGAGAAGGGAGATTCATGTCAGAGGTGACAGTCGTACCAGGCGGTGCACATGAAGATGTGATCCGGACCACTGGGCCAGGAGATTCAATTGAAAAGGACGAGAATTAAATCTGTCGAACTGAAGAGCCTCGAAAGCTGCCACCATCTTTCCTAAGAGACGAATGCAAAGATGAATGGACATCCGCTTCAGGTTGAGAACCAGGAGGACAAGCTGACGAATAACCTGAGCCTTGTCCACCGGAAGGAAGATCCTTAAAGCCTCCGTATCCAACATCATTCCCAGAAATTGGAGGCGTTGAGATGGAATCAGACTGGACCTCTGAAAGTTGATTATCCATCCGTGATGGATAAGGACCCGGTGTGTTAAAGCTACATGTTCGTTGAGAATCTGAACAGATGGAGCTTTGATGAGATCATCTAGGTAAGGAACAATAGTACCCCCCCAATGATCCAAGATGAGCGATCACCACCGACAGAATCTTGGTAAAGATTCGAGGCGCTGACGTCAGACCGAAGGGTAGAGCTTGAAACTAAAAATGTTTCTCCCTTACAGCAAATCGAAGAAAAGCCTGATGTGGCTTCCAAATTGGGATATGAAGATAAGCATCTTTGATGTCCATGGATGCTAGGAACTCCCCCTGTTTCAAACCTGCAATCAAGTGAAGAGACTCCATCTTGAGTTGGTAAAACGCCAGATAAAGATTTAACGATTTCAGATTCAAAATAGGCCTGACAGAGCAGTCTGTTTTCGGAACTACAAAGAGATTGGAATAGAAAGCCAGACAACGCTGTTGGACTGGAACAGGTATCAGACCCTCGGAATCCACGAGCTTCTGTATTGCTTGCAAAAGTATTTTCCGTTTCTGTTAGGAGACGGGAAGAACTGTGGTGAAAAACCGATAAGGTGGGAGACACCAGGTTGCGAATGCAAACCTATGAACTGGTTTGAAACCAGACATCCTTGAATCGCAAAAGGCGAGCCCCCACTCTGGAGTCTCCCATTTGGGCCTGGAGCCCGTCATGTCGAAGGTTTTTCGTCTGGTTTGGTAGCAGGATTACGGGTCGAACTAGACTGTCGACCTCTGCCTCCACGGGTAGCTGATGAGGACCACGGGAACATTCCCGAAAGGAATGAGGGGCCCGAAATGAACAAAAGGAAGGACCAGCCAGAGCACGACACGGAGCTGGAGCATTGGATGGCAGAAAAGTAGACTTATCTCCTGTAGCCTGGGAAATCCATTTGTCCAATTCAGGTCCAAAAAGGATATCCCCCATAAAAGGGAGGCCCTCCACAGCTCTTTTAGAGTCCGCATCGGCTTGCCAAGACCTTAACTAGAGAGCTCTTCGAGCCGCTATTGCTGACGCAGAGAATCTGGAACCAACATTACCAATGTCCTTAGACGCTTCTCTCAGGTACACAGCAGATTCACGAATGTGTTCGGCCAAAACGATAAGTTCAGATCTTGACACTCCTGATTCAAGTAAACTGACCAATTCCTCTGCCCATCTTTCCACAGCTTTGTTGACCCAAGAGCCAACCAAAGCCGATCTAAGCAACACCCCTGCTGCCGAGTATATGGATTTTAAGGAGATTTCCAGTTTCCAGTCGGAACTGTCCTTAATGGTTGTCGCTGCAAGTACAGGAAAAGTGTTTTTCTTAGAAAGTTGTGAGACTGACGAGTCTACTGGAGGAGGAGCTTCCCATTTTTCCGTGACCGATTTTGGAAACGGGTAATTGGACAAAAAATATTTGGGCATCTGAAATTTCTTGTCAAGATGCTTCCAGGCTGTAGACAACTGCGTATTTAATTCCTGTGAAAAAGGAAAGAAAATAGTAGACCTTTGTTTTGTTCCAAATAATGATGCATCAGAAGATTCTGTGTACTCCTCGTCTGGAATCTTCAATATATGTTGGGCCGTCAGGATAAGGACTTCCACTCCCTGGACACCCGAATCAGAGGACTGTTGGTGAAGGTCGTCACTGTCTGACAAAGCTTCCAACTCACCTTCCTCCTCTTCCTGTGAAAGAGGCTCTGCGTCAGAGTCATCCGACTGGATGACCGCTGGGAGAAGCCACTTTTTGTTAGATGGTCGAGCAGCCGCATCGACCCTAGAAGAGGAAGCAGAAGAACCCATGCATTGAGCCTAGCCATCCACAGAACGGGCCAGGTCTCTTGCCAAACTTGGCTCTCTCTCTGCGGAATTCAAAACAGTTCTTAGCCGCTTCTCTATCTCTGCATGCAGCAGCCAGTTCCGTGGAGAGATCAGCCATAACACCTGCCCAGGTAGATATCCAAGGTGGCGTAGGGGCTGATAGGCATGCAATAACTGGTCCTGACATACAGGACTCACATAAAGCTGCACCATCAGTGTGCCTGAGGCAGCTTGGCATTACATTTAGAGCAAATAAACACCTTCTGTGATGTTTTTGCAGTTGTCCCTCTACCTGTCATGATGCAGTCAGACACACAGACAGACAGAAAAGAGGACACTCAGACAAGGAGAGGAGAGGAGCCACGGGGCACAGAGGGAGAGGAGTCACTGTATCCCACCCCAATGGAAATTCCCTTAGTTGCTCAGCAGCCAAGAAAACACCCCAGTGTACTCACAACCTCTTAATAGGGAGAGTGCTGGAATGTTATAGCCACAGCCTTGTTGCTATGGAAGATACTACAGAAGGCTGCTGTCTGCCCTTGGAAAGCGCCTGTCTCTGTAAAATGGCGCTGAAAAAGGAAGCAGAGGGCTGTACTGGTCTTACCCCCTTCTGGGGAGAACCAATGAATGCACTGCCTCTGTCTCTGTCACTTCTGCCAAGGCACGCAAGTTAAGCTCTGCCCCCGCATTGGCGGTCCCCGCTGACCCATTTCAGCCTGCAAGGCTTCCCCCAAGGACAGCGGCGCTGGCCGCTAATTCTGTGAGCTAAGCGCTTCCACGATCAGCGCTGCTCACAGTCTCCCCTTTCTCATCCTCTACCTTATATGCGCTGCTCCGGAGGAGACTCCGTAACACTGTGCCTGCTTCAGCCATGCAAGGATTTCAGGCACACTACAGGAGGGGGGGAAGGGAGCACTGCAGTTTTAAATGAACTCAGTCCCCTGCTAAACAAGGGAAGAGCATAACTTACCTGATGCCAGCATCAAGACTGCGGTAAAGAGGGAAACATGGAGACAACCTCTATACTAGGCTGCGTCATGTCCCTTCCCTGACAATGTCAGGATAATTGGGACCAGGACACTCACTCTTACTTAGTGGCGGTGGGTCCCCTGATGCCTCCATGTCGCAGGCTGACAGGTGCAGCTAACTGTCAGTCTGTCCTCAATGCTTTGTGAGCTATAAAAATAAAATAAAGGCAAATTACTCAGTTCTGGGCTGAGCTCAACCCCAAGTGACCGGCTCTCTTGGGCACAATTCTAAAACTGGGGCTTGTGGGGAATAGAGGGGGAGGAGTCACTCACACTTATAAATTTAAAGTGCCAGCTCCTCTCATCCACCAGTCTATAGTCTCCAGTGTCCCCTGGTGGATGAAGGAGAAAAGAATATTTGTCAAGCCTCCAGTTGCCACAGGATATACACACTGTCCGTACAAGCACTGGGCTTATAGGAGAAAAGATACTGTGTTGCACAAGCTTCACATGAAAGGAAAATGTGATTTTATGAACAGATTTGCAGTTTCCACAAAACATACCAGTGCTGGCACTGAACCTATGGGCACTGATTGGGGGCATCTTATCTTCTCGGAGCAGCGCAGCTGGGGAGGGGCAGCTGGTAGAGGAAGGTATGTTGGGTGTAGTGTTGATCAGCACATCTCCTTGGACACTCTCTCCACTCTCATCACTCTCCTGCCTGTGCCATACGTGCCGGCCAGGTGCCATTCGGTTGTGCTGTTGATGTAACTGCGCAAGAGATGAGAAACTGCCTGAGTGGAATTACATTTAATGTTTATTGTATTGTATCTTGAGCAATCAATCTTCAGCATTCTATACCAGAAATGAGCAAACTACAAATCAGACAGGGTCATATTCCCAAACTGAAGCAAAGGCGACTGGCGTCAAAAATATGCAAGATACAATGGGGGAAGGAATAAACTTTAAAATACAAAGAGTGAAATGTAAAATTGCAAGAGAGTAATAAAGAATTAAGCAAATGACAGAGGGCCTGATTCAGAGCCGGACGCTATTTGCGCTCGCTCGTTCAGAAAAAGGGGCCGGCTATTTAAATTGAGCGCTCGCTCTTTGCGGTCTGTTGACGCCTCTATGTCTGAGCGAGCGAGCGAACGAAACATGCGCTCGCTATTTTGTAAAGACGCCCCCTGGCCGCTCGCATCATACGTCATCTCCGCTATTTATTAATTAATCGAATACATCGAAAGGCGTCTGAACTGCTCGCAGTGCTTATGGTTGGATTTTCCTACCGCAATCATGTGAACAGTTCAGGCTAAGAGACAACCAAGTGACGTGGCCGATGACGCTGCTTTGTTAATTATGCACACCCTTAAAACGCCCGTTTTGAACGTTTGGCACGCCTGCGTTCGGATCTCCACTCCCCGTTTTCAAGCACCTTCCCCTGTTACCACCCACAAACGCCTCATCCTGTCACTCAAATTAGCAGGCACTCGCAATTTTGCGAACACACGATTTCCGACCGCACTGACTGGTTGGCGCATGCGCATTACGACCCATACGCATGCGCAGATGTGCGAACATCGCTCGGAGCGAACGAGCGGCCGCTTACGAGCGGCTCTGAATCAGGCCCACAGTCCCTAGGACAGAGCAGAGACATGGAGTTTGTGTCTTGATACTTACTTCATGTATGTACACGGCATGTAGGCTCATCTCCATTGAGGCGTATTCAGACAGAGGGCCACTGGTCATAGGACCATCCCACAAACTGCTACCGAAACTGCTATTCCTGAATTCAATACTACATCTTGTGACCAAATCACAGAAAAACAAAAAAACTGATTATGTTACTTGATCATTTTAATAATGAAATTAATACATATAATAAAGCAAAAACAAACAACAAAGGGACTTATGCAGAGTTGAATGCAAGTCAGTTTTGGGGATCTATCGTGCACGTTTAGACAAGTAATTCAGAGTTGTATTCACTCAGTCGCATCTCTACCTGCGGTTGAAGGGGCAGAACGTATCGTTAATGGGGCATATACACCTAAGAGAATTTAGCAAGATTTGTGTCTATAAAATTGTGGAGTATGGGGAGATGTGTGTCAGGAGTAATTACGTCTGATATGTGTTCAACTTTGCATTTTCCCTAAAATGTCCAATATACTATCGAACAAAAACAAAAGCCAACACATATTGCATCAATGTTACTAAAATGCTTCACTTTAATAGATCATCATTAGTTACTTTAAAACCTGTTAATTAATTTGGTCATACGCACTGCAATCCTGCTGCTCATCCAGAACGCTAAGCAACAGACTCATTATCCGGGCGTGGATTGAAAAATCTACACTATTTAGATAGCCAGTCAAAAGATTAGACAGGCAATAGGTCGACCCGGTCAAAATGGTCGACAGGGTCAAATGGTCAAAAGGCTGAAACACAAATGGTCGACACATTTTTCTTTTGTTCTTTTAACCGTAATCCTCACCCTAACCCTCCTCCTGGTACCTAACCCTCCCCCTGGTGTCTAACCCTCTCCCTAGTGCCTAGCCTTAACCGTTCCCTACCGCAGCTTAACCCTTACCCTCCCTCAAATTCCTAAACCTCATCCTACCCCTAACAATTATGAAAAACCATGTGTCGACCTTTTATAATACGGCCATTTGACTATGTCGTACATTTGACCCTGCCGCCCTTAGTCCATGTCAACTAATCGACGTAATCTTCCATCCCTGTACCAATTATCCAATTTGGCTACTTATGCTGGTGAAGATTCAACCATTCGGTGATCAGGAGGAGTGGTTGTATGACTTCCAATGTCTGGTGCCTACAAGTGTAGTAGGAAGATAACTATACCTATAGTCATCCTCCCACTGCATTTTCCAACATGCTATCAATTTTGATGGGATCATTAACAGGCACCGTGAACATTTTGAAAGAATTGCCACCTCAATTATAGGCAAAGCATTATACAGTGAAGATCAAGGGAATGGAATTCCCACATGTGGTTGGGTGTGGTATGGTTACTAGAATCCGCAGTAGGAAACAAAACTAGGAACTATTTTTTTTAAAATGTAAAGTCCAGACAGACAACCTTCCCCTACCCAAATACCAGACTCTGGGATCTATGTACTAAGCATTACAGAGAGAAGAAGTGGACCAAGATAAAGTACCAATAAATTAGCTCGTCACTTTACAGGTTGTGTTTTAAAAATGAGTTGGGAGCTGAATGGTTGGTACTTTATATCTCTTGAAAGCTTAGTACATAGACCCCTATGCTCCTTAAGCATAATATTTACCATTAATGTTATATGCTCAAGAACTACACCTATCCCACAGTTCTTAAACTTCTGCTGTAGTGGTTGGACATGACCGTTTGTGCAATTGAAACTTAAGTTACGAATCACACACATTGGCACAAGCATAGTTTTCAATTGACCAATGACTAATACTATACAATTCTGGTATCTATTTGCCTTACTCCGGTTTCCTCACCCGCTCTGATTTGGTGCCATGTGACAGGCCTGTTGTGGTGACAGAGAGCGGAGAGCAGAAGCTACTTCAGACACGGCAGAGACATGTGGAGAGCAGAGAGCATCAGTGTGTGGAGGGATCCCTCCTGGAGACATCGCAGAGAACATGTTTACCGCCAGACTGTGGGGCTGAAACACAGAAACATGGTGCACAATAGACTCTCGAAGGCCTTTGTATGACACAGATAGCAAAAAGGGGATTTCTGTCCTTACCTGTTAAATTCTTTTCTCTGAAGTCCATGGGGGACACTGGGAACCATGGGTATAGAGTGGAGCAGGGGAGCATGGGCACCAATCCGTTAACCTGTTTTACCCAGCAGGGGTCACTGACCCGGTCACCAGTGCTCTGAACAGGGGCGGTGTTGTGGCAGCGGGGGTGTCAATGGCACTGACCCGCTGCCGGCTCAGTATAAATCAAAATAAAAGAAAATATAACTGCAGTACCAGCCACTAAAAACGTGGCCACTCTTAAGGCACCAAACTAAAACTGTCTCTCCGGCTGAGGGGCCGGGGTATAGGGGAGAGGGAGCCTGTCCTGCTGGGTAAAAAAGATTAACTAGTTGGTGTCCAGGCTCCCCTGCTCCACTCTATACCCATGGCTCCCAGTGTCCCCCATGGCTGTAAGAAGAAAAATATATTACACAATAGTGGTGGATCAGTTACCACAGGATGACTGGGCTATAACTTCTCTAAAAGTGGGTAAATGCAAGTGACCTAACAGGAACAACATTGTATGTGTATTGGTTGCTATAAGTCCATAGAAAATAATAAAAAATATAAATAATCCATTATTAATAGTGGTTCTCTACCATACAGATGTGTCATCATACACGGTTGCTCAAGTCGCGGCAAATAGCCCCTCTTGGCGCTGCAAGTCCTGTGCGACACTGCTTGTGCCGAGCATCTTTTTCAGCTGACAATGCGTCTCAGTCGCAATGCGATGTAAATAAGACACACCAGGAAACTGCACTGAGTAATTTGGATGAGCAAAATTGTCTGAATCTGTATACTAAGTGCTACGATGCAGCGACCGCAGTTTTTTCCACGCCATGTTCCGTTGTGCTTCATTTAAAGACTCAACCGCACTCAGATATGCAAGTATTGATATGAAATTAATCAGTGCAGTCTCCTGGTGTGGATTGGTCACATTGCGTTGCTACTAAGAAACATTTTCAGGCAAAGAAAAACGCATAAAAAGATGCTCGGCACAAGCAGTCGCACGGGACCTGGCGGCTCACTTATGCCAGGGGTCTCACGTCATATGGCGTATTGAGGCTAGATGTATGTCACAAAGTTACAAAAATTACATTATACGTAAATCTGTCCACCAAAACTTCTCTTGCTCAAAACTCAGCACACTACATTTGAACATATTATTTTCAGGTCTCTCCAAGGTCAGTTTTATGGTTGAGGGCATTTAGGACTTAAGCTGGGTTCACACTATACAATATATTGGCTGATCTTGCGATAAATCATAACGACCATCGTATAGTGTGTACCCCAAAATCCACCCAATTCATCAGATGGGACGATGCCACAAATGATGCGGTGTTGTTACATTAAGCATGTAACCATATATTGTGCAGTTGTACAGCGTATGGTGCAGGGTGTATGGCCATGCAGTATATCGTTATATAGCATCACCGCAACGCTGGCTCGGAATATCTCTGAGTTGTGTACCCAGCTTACCTCAGTAGGATTTAAACAGCAGGGTGGGCGTGCCAGATTAGAACAATGAAGATACATATCAGGAGATGCTCATAACAGGTTATAGGGATTTTGCTGATAAAAATAATAATAATAATAATAATAATACCAGAAACACATTGTACATTCCCGTCACATAGGCGAGTGTCCAATTTGGCAACACATACTAGTGTGGAATAATCCAAATGTGCCCAGTCAGCATTTGACCAAGCAGCCAGATTCCCTTCAGCATCACAGTGTCCTGTTAGTGCAGTTGGAAGGTGACCACACAGACAGGCCAATAAAAGTCACCTGTGTTCATCTTTTTTTTATTTACAAGCACACCCAAAAATGATCCAATTGGATATTGGACATAAGCGGCTTTTGGGATCACATACACTGTATTATCAGGTTAGATATGCTTCACCTGATCTGATATTTAGTCCAGGCGAGTGGACACTGTTTTCAGCACTGGTGGGAACTCCATGTACAAGAGAAGTTCCAGTGAGCAGATTTACATATCATTAGTTTTGGATGGGTCCATAAGATAGTATCTTCTGAGGGATTGCAAATATGAATTAATGCTGCTACATACATTGCAGATAATTGTTGTCATGGTGAAGACCGCTAGTAATGAACTATTTATGTATCTATTTTTTAACCAGCTCTAGAGATCAAGAGCCAAATGTAATAGCGTGAGAGCTTACAAAATGTGAGAGATTAGCAGTAATATTACATTGGTCGAGTTGTTTTTACAAAATGGGAAAACACCTGGATAAGAGTTTAAATCGTGAGCGTTTTTTGAGTCTGACAAACATACGAGTTTGCATGTTCTCAGACTCTATTACATTGGCCGAGTTTAAAAAGTGTCAGAGTTTAAGCTCACGTTTTCTAAACGCTCACCCTACATTTGGCCCGATAACTGTTTTCATTTCCTCTAAGTGTTTTCTTGTATGCGACAAATTCTGGTGTCACTTGTTCCTAAAGACTATATAGATTGCATTCTCAGCACTTTTTAAATGTTGCCCTGTTGTCAGAAATTGAGCTTGAACAAAGTAGACCGACAAAAAGAGAGGACGTTCATACCTCACAATCAGACTGCAGGGATAGCCCGGAGCAGTGCAGTGGATTTGCCAGCCCAATAGGGTTTTTGGGGGTTGTTCCACCACTGTCTTTCTGAACTCGCTCCCGTAGATGACTCAGGAAAGCTGAGCACTCTCTAGGGGGCTGCCACCGAGGGTTAGTTATAGCGAAATGCATAAGTGAAAGCTCAGTCTTCCCATCCTCCGCCTGCTGGTAAACCGAAGCCTCCGTCTTGCCGGCTGACATCCACTGTAACAGAAGTATGAATGTATAATGACTAATTAGACATCCACAAGGCAATTGTTATCATCCCAGTACAAATTTGAAGTCTGACCCAATTTAGTAAGGCTGAAAAGGTGTAATTTATATTACCCAAATGTAATGAAACTGAACAAATATATAATTATTTATGACACCTTTACAGACATAGGGGGAGATGTACTAAGCCTTGGAGAGAGATAAAGTGAAGAGAGAAAGTACCAATCAGCCCCTAACTGTCATTTTACAGGCTGTGGGGTTTATGTATCAAGCAATGAAAAGCGTGGAAAAGTGGACCAGTGGAGAAGTTGCCCATAGCAACCAATCAGCTCCTACCTATTATTTTATAGACTGTACTTGATAAATGCTACTTCAAAGGTGATTTGTTACTATAGGCAACTTCTCCACTGGACCACGTCTCTACACTTTTCACTGCTTGTTAAATAGACCCCTGTGTTTGAAAAATGACAAGTCCATAAGGAGATAGTAGCTAAAAATATACATAAATTATGGTGTGCATGCTATAAATGAACATGTATGTGACAATAAAACAATTTGAGAAACTACTCTAGATTACTCTCACCCTAAAGACCTATGGTAAATGTATGCATTTAATACTGTATGTACAGTTAAATTCGGTTAGGAAATTACCGCAGGATTGCCGTGCTGTCGGACATCCATTTGTGCAAATGAACAGGTGTCTCCAACACCCACCACCTCTACTGTGAAGTTTCTAAAAAAGTCTATGATCTCCAGTGACTTTGGCCGGAGTCGGAATATTAGAACGAGGGGTGTCAGAAGCGGACTGAGGAGTTCCTCTAGAATAAAAACCTACAAGAAGAGCAATAAGTTAACTGTTGGTCAACTGTCCAGTGTGACAAATAGGCAGAACATAGATGCAGAATACAGAGACCCAACCTAGGTCTATAGTGTCACCATGAAAGTGAGAGTGCTAGGAGCGCGTGAAACCATTATACAATACATCTCTACGTTTGCTACAGCATAAAGGGAGGGGAGTTTGTTACATAAGAACCACACTTCCTCTTATACTCATTATGCAATACTTAACTACTAGAATAAAGTACAACAATCACATTTTTAGGAGTTAGATTTTATCATACTTCTTGGTTTATACACTGAAGTGCCAAAAGTCCTGGGATAGGTGCCTATTATCATGTAGGACCCCTCTATCCCGGCGAAGTGCAGCAACTCGATGTGGCATGAATTCCACAAGTGGTTGGAAGACCTCTGGAGAGATGATGACCCATGCCATCTGAATAGCTTCTCACAGCTCCCTGATACTTGAAAGTGCAGGATTTTGGTTGCACATGTACCTCTCCTCCATGTCCAATAAATGCTTGATTGAATTCATATCGGGCGAATGTGGTGGTGACACCATTCGTGGGAACTCTCCAGACCAATTCTGGACAATTTGGGACCGATGACATTATCCAGCTGGTATATTCCATTGTTGTGGGGTTACATGAAGTCCATGAAGAGCTGCAAATGGTCATAAAGCCATGCAACATAGCGGTTACCGGTCAATGTGCCTGATTCAGCAGCGTACGCAATAGCGATTACAGAAGCAGTCGAGCGATTGTTTGCCATTGCGCATGCATACAAGCCACTCTGCGTGCGTGAGCAGTAATCGCATTTCGATTACAGATGCACAAAGGAATCCATGGCAAAGTGACAGGCTGTCAGCGTTTGGGGGATGGTGCCGTTTCATGGGCGTGCATACATTAGCCACTGCGATTGCATACGCAGCTTGAGTACTCACTGCGTGCGATGAGTCTTGCAGTTTCTGCGGCTGGTCAGACCTGCCGTTAATGCTTCTTGACGGGCCGATGTGCGTCAATGGTATCGAGGTATACGCAGAAAAGCGATGTTGGATGGATATGAGAAAGCAGCAGTGGGCATCCCTCTGCCGGCTGTGCTTTGGCAGGCATTAGCATATGTTTGCAGCTGCGTTCCGCACGAAGTCGCAGCTGCGATAGCAATTGCGAAAGCTGCTGAATCATGCCCAATGATGTGTTCAGGCGGATTAGCGTACCCAACCCATATCACGTGAACACAAAATGATGGAACCACCACCAGCCTGCACCGTGACTTGTTGACAACTGGGGTCCATGGTGTCATGGGGTCTGTGCCACACCCGAACCCTACCATCAGCCTGAAGCAACTGGAACTGTGAATCATCGGACCACACCACATGTTGCCAGTCCTCCAGGGTCCAAGTAGTGATGTCACGTGCTCAGATGAAGCGCTGTATCCGGTGTCGTAGTGTTAACAGGGGCACTCTGGAGGGTCTTCTGCTCTCATATCCCATGGAAGCTAAAGAACTCTGCACTGACCTGCTGAATATGCGCCTGGTACCTCCTGCATTGAATGTGGATGTGAATTGAGCCAGTGTCACTTGTCTGTTACCACAAACAATTCTGGCCAGACGCCACTGGTCACAATCATTAAGCACCCATGGTCGGTCACTGCGCTGTCCAGGGTGGGTGGTAATGCCTTCCATGATGTATTCCTGGTACACACGTGACATAGTAGATTGAGGAATGTTGAATGTCCACACAGCTTCGGAAATGGAATGTCCCATTCGTCTAACACCCACTATAGTGCACCATTCGAACTGTGATACTTCACGTCACCTTGCCATCAGCAGCCTAGCCGGTGTTCAAACTGACTCACGAGATGTCAGATTACAACTGATGCAGGTCTGGGCATTTCCAAAACGGCACAGTACATTTGAGCAGCCTAGGCGGTGTTCAAACTGACTCAAGGGATGTCAGATTACAACTGATGCAGGTCTGAGCATTTCCAAACAGCACAGTACATTGACGACACCTACCATTACCTTTACATACTGCTATCCCATGACTTTTGGCACTTCAGTGTATCTGGGAAATTATTACTGAGAGGCTGTAGTGCCTCCTTACGGCCTGCAGGAGTGTTGTCTGCAGAGAAGCCAAACTTCTGCAAACAGGTGACTACTACTATATAACGTAACAGCTGTATAAATTGGACACATAACCCACAGGTAGGATAACACTCACGGCTTTGTACTGGAAAAGTTGAGAAAACTCCCCGCGGGTCTCTGCCCGGTGAGCGCTGCGCTGCCAGTGGTCAGGCATGTAGTGAATATGAGCCAGAATCACCCTTAGTAGCTGCTCTGGACAGAACACCAGGTGCTGATCCGGGATAAATGATCTAAAAAACAAAAACATCAACTATTATTAGGTTTCCCCCATTATCTAAAACAGATATCCTGTGTCAAAATATCAACAGAAGGAAACTAATTGTGTTTTATTCTAGAGAGATCTTCCTGCCAAATAAAATATCCCCTTTACCTACAAAATAATGTTATTGGAGTCAGCAGCATGCAGAACCTCTGTAAGGCCTGCAGAACGTCCTGCATTATTTTTGCACATCAATCATCTAAAAAGTCTACTGACAGATGCAGCACAAATGAACAGTTTAGTAAATTATTTAACCATATGGATTACGCAAACTAGCGACCTCTTTATTGTATGCTATAAAAGTACATTTTAAACAAAATGTACCATTAAAGTCAATGAAGACACTTCTGCTCAGGTACTGTATCTACCATGTGATAAATTTAAAGAGCACTTGCTCACACACAGTGTAGGCGTCCAATATTGGGCTTAGTTAATATACCTGTGAGAGCAGCCTACCAATGTACAGCGACCCAGTTCCTCATGAACAGTAATCATGAAGTCACTTAGTGATGTCACCGGCATGAAGCATTCTCATAAATATAAGTACAGCCCACAAAACTGTGCGTAGGGGCCTTTTAATAACAAGTACCAGTCATAGTTCACACTGACCTGCAGACAGTCACTACAACCCCTAAGAGTGTGACTGCACTCAGCACGTGTTCCACTGCAAGAACATCTTCATCATACACAGTGAGCGCTATCAGCACCGCCAATATAGAGCCAGCCAGGAATCCAAAGTGTTTGGCAGCCACAGCCAAGAGTGGGGAGAGGAAGCAGTTCATGTACTTGCTGGCTGGCTTGTATGCTCGGCTCAGTCTTGCCTGTAGCTGATGATCCAGCTCATTAAAATGACGAAGATAGCAGCGACCGTATAGGGACCAGCATCGGGCTCCAAGACTACCAGGCTCCCGGCGCAGCACCTCTGTGTAGCTGAAGAAGGCATAGAGGATCTGCCAGACAAGTACAAGAGGACAGAGCACCAGGTTGGCAAGTCCAATCCAAAGGATGCGTTGAGACAGCTTGTCAGCCAGCTCTAGGCGCACGCCAGCTCTCTTGTACTCCGGTTTTAAACTCCACTCATTCTGGAAAAGACATCCAGGGCCCCAGAAAAAGATCAGCTGAAAGTTGTACTTGAGGCCACGGGTATAGAAGACTGTGTTGCCCAGCAGAGGGAGCCTGTGTTGAAGTGGAAGCAGGTTCTTATTAATCATGGCCACCATGTAGTTTTTGAAGCGCAGGATTCTGTGAGACACATCTAACTCCGACAATTCCTTCTTATGGATGCAGATCTGATGTTCCTTCTGGATTTGGACAATTCTGCTCTGGACCTCCTCCCAAGTGTAATAGGGGAGATCTGCCTATAGGATGGAGACCAGAGAATAGGGGAAGTTACTGTAAGTATGGCATGCTAGACTGTCTAGAACAGGCCTAGGTAACCTCTGGCTTTTGTAGAACTACAAATCCTTGTCCCAGCATGCCCTGGATGCATGTTGGGATTTTTCACTTCCACAACAGCTGGGGCTCCTGTTGCATACCTCTAATATACCATGTAGGCAGCAAAGACACAGCCTCTATTCTGGAGACAGGGACATTAACTTTGAGGTTTTTTTTATTTTTAGTTCTCTGTCTTCATCAGCTAACCTTTCACCCAGGGAAATCCATACAGCAATTACCAGTTTAAGGCTGTTATTAGTTCTAGATGACTCTTGACAGCACAAACAGTAAATAGTGAATACGGGATAGTAACCAATCAGATGTCAGCTTTCTAAACTGTACTTAAAACTGAAAGCTATAATCTAAAAGGAAATATAAGTCGGATCCTAGCGCAAGGCAAAATCTGTGTCAGCCCAATCCTGATCTCCAAATAACCTTTCCAATAAGGTAGCAATATTAAATAATACAAAATGGGTGATCAGATCAAAGGCGATACAGGAAAAACAGAAAGCTAATGGTAAATGATGATAAATTCAAACCACCATGCTGTCAGTCAAATTCTTCCTCATATGGGATAAACTCCAAATGGACAGGATATGAAAAATAAACAAAAAGAAAAAAACAAATGTGAAGCACAATAACAATTATGGGTAAAAAACTCAAATAATTGTAAGTCCCGTGTAGAAATGGAGTTGTGTGTCAGCTGGAGATGATAAAACAAGGGATAGAACCTCGCCACCAATCTGTGGTAGACTGAACGTACCAAAGACTCACATAGAAAGTGGGTAGGAAAATTATATAAAGGTATCTTTCACCATAAACCAAATGGTATCGCAAATACTGGATGGGCGTACCCCAACTCACGTGTTCAGGAGGTGGGGATCCACATGTAGCAGTATCTTTAAACTTCTTAGTTTTTTAATCCAAAAGATTTCCACAGGATAAATCAAATGAAGAATACTTTATTTAAATAAAATGGGGACAATAGAGCAGGATCTTGAATGACCAAACAGAGTCCAAAAATTGTCCATGCAAGGTAGGGCAGCAATTAGTCCAATCACAGGTAACAAGGTCCGGACTTAATACAAGTGGAACTCACTGCATACCTCCAAGCATAGCAGTCCTGGTCTGTATAAATATTCTTAAAGCCCACTGGTCTCAGCACCAACGCCGTTTCGATCTCTAAAGGATCTTTGTCAAGGTGTAATGAGACAGTGGGATAGTGAGGCTATTTATACTTCCTGACAGGAAGTGATGTAAAAAAATGGAATAACAAGAAACACAATGAGCAACAATGGTGTGTCCAATTTACCTAATTCATATGCACATATCAAAAACAGTCCCTTAATACAGCCACTATAACAGTATATCGATGTACTGGGGTACAAACACCAGGATTTAACATAAACAACACGTGGACCGGATATCCTGCGTTCCACGTGCGTTCCAGGGATCCCGGAAGTAACTGGAATCAGCTTAATCCTCAGTACGCAGACCGGAAGTCCTGCATGTACGAGGGAAACAATAGGTATGGATTAAAAACAGGATTTTGGTACTTACCGATAAATCCCTTTCTCCGATTCCACAGGGGACACTGGAGTTCAAGACAATGGGGTATAGACGGTGGTAGAGTAGAGCCTGGCACTTTAAATAATTTAGAAGTGTGACTGGCTCCTCCCCCTCTATGCCCCATCAGCCCCAGTTTAAGAACTGAGCCCGAGAGGAGACGGAGGACAACAGGAAAACGAGGAGAAGGAGAAGACCACAGAACGGAACAATACCGACTGAAGGAGAACAGAGGAAACCACTGCAGGGAACACATGCAGTCACACAACTATATAAAGACCCACAACAGGCAGGTACGCCGCGCCGGGCGGGCGTCCAGTGTCCCCTGTGGAATCGGAGAAAGGGATTTATCGGTAAGTACCAAAATCCTGTTTTCTCCTTCATCCACTAGGGGACACTGGAGTTCAAGACAATGGGGACGTCCCAAAGCCAACCTCCCGGGTGGGAAGCGCGGAGAACATGCCGACCCTTCGGCCAACCGAACAGGGACCGCATAGAACCGGAGGTTCAACGGAAGGCAAGAGCTGAGAATCAAGTGTCGTGAGCCAGGAGACAAACAGAACTCCGTGCGGAACAGACACAGAATACCACAACGTACAGTAGTCGAATGGAATAAGCGGCTAGCGAGAAAACACCCTCAGATGAGAAGCACCAGAACACTGTAAACTCAGCTGAAAACAGACCAAGCCAGACTGTTGGGAGCAGAGAACTCCTACCCGAATCCATAGGAGAAGGGCAGTAACCCGAGAAGAAACCTCGAGGAATCCGTACCAGATTCGGAAACAGGAAGCTGCCACATTTTGCAGATAGCAGAATACCAGCACTGCAGGACATAACTCATATAGATAGAAGTATAACGATACCAATCTACAAAAACAGAGAGTCCACAGACTCCTCACAAAGAGTATACAGGGAGGTAAAAGTCAAGGCCGCACAGTCGCCCTGAACCCTTCTGGAAGTCCAACTACTACAAAGTTGTTAACCAGCGGAAGGATGAGACCATAGAAATCTCCAAAGAGTGGAGATAACCCTGGGCATGAGGCGGCTTTGAGAGGATTGAGATTACAATACCTTTCAGAGGGTTAGACCGCAGTACAACCCATTCTGAGAACAGGAATAAACCAGCAACTGAAACCCTGACGCTAAAGAGAAAACAACGGACAACTTCCAACATGATGGAAGTGCATAGGTAGTAGTAACTGCTGGCCTGAACATAGCATGAAAAAAACCAGGAAGATACCAGTCAGGTACCTGTCAGTATGATAAAAATATCAACAGCTACTGAACAGAAAACCCACCAGGTCCCCTGAGTGGAACATAGTGACTGTCACACTTCTATGTAAAGATGTGCAGTAGCCCAGAGATGTGCTTTGGTCCATAACGCCAACAGATTCTAGTAGAATTGGTTCTCAATGTTGTAACTATGCACCCACACTCCAGGAAAATTCTACAGTGTAGAGCCAACTGATTAAAAGAGCGGATGGCTGCTAGGAGGCAGTAAGGGAGAAGAACTCTATGTATGTCAGTTTACGTGAAATAGGAGCCTCTACCGAGGCATTAGTGGGTAAGCTCTCACCTGTGAGCGACCAGAAGCCCTCTGGCCGAAATGTAGAATGTCACTGACCTGTTCTATCGCAAAGCAACCCGCCACATTAGGAATAGAGAGTAGCTTCAGTGGACTAAGACCAATGCCCTACAGCACGTACTTCAGTCTGGAGATGTTCAGTAGAAAATACTGTGGAAACTAGCAAAATGTTAGTGGAGACAAGAAGGTCGTAAAACAGGACTCTATACCTGAGCCTGTTCCATTAGAGACGTGTATCTGTAGATTATACTTATACCCCAAAAACGGTCTGCTAGTTTAAGTATCCTTACATAAATATTTACAATGTGTATTATGCCCACCAATCTAATATAACCCAGGTCTGTCCCTGCCTAAATCGGTAGGTGGCCCTAGGCCTTCAAGATATGAATTGTACCTAAGGGCCCTTTAGACTCATTCTATTGAGATATGCGGCAATAATATGGAGTACCGGAATCGATACTGAGAAGGGTACCTGTACTTAGAAATAGAACTCGTTAGTTATCCCAAGCAAAGAAGGGAGATAGCAGTAGTGATAACCCCAGTAGGGTTAAACAGAAAACAGGTTTTTGTTTCCCAATTATTAGGAAATATACATACAAAGAATGGGCGTCTTACAAGTTTGCTACCAAGTGCATCACTAATGATAATAGGTCCCCCGAAACGGGGCGCCATAGATATAGACTCACATGAACCGAGCTATATAAGTATATATCCTTATATACATGTGACATGTCTAGGGTCCATACTAGAAGCAATGCCTTAGGGAATTGTGACTATCACTATGTAAGCTGCAGCACATGACTTTAGATTATAGAGCCACCATATAATATGTATCGATATAGCCTACAGCTTCTGGTAATCCCAGGCGGCTTCCCATGCGTGGTATTATAGGTAACCTAATGCTTGTGGAAGTATAGGCCTCCTACACATATACATGTATATACACACACAACCCAATCCCCCGGGAGAGATCGTGTTAAGCGGAGTTATTGTACCAACTACCGCATCAGGAGTCCAGCCTCCAATCGCAGCCTTCTATCAATATGCTAGGTATCAGACATAAAACTGATAAGAACAGATCCTACCCCTGCTCTTATGGTAAGGATAAGAAGCGATATCCATATATGCATACGCATACCTACATACAAATTTAGTAGGTGACGATAATATTGTAAAATTAGAACATGAGCAAAAATTAAAGCCATGGAAGGAACTGAGCCCAAGGACAAAATTCACTCCAGCATGTATATGTTCTACTGCAGGGCTAGTATAAAATACAATATACATATTATATATATACACACACACACATATATATATATATATATATATATACACATACATACACACACACATATATACATACCATACCCGTGGCTTACCCCCACGCAGGGGGACTGCTCATGTACCGCGTGTGGCCGTCACTCTGCTACTGCGCAGGGGCAGGATATGTTAGCTGCGTGCTGTCCCAGACTGGTTTCGATCCTGGGACCCTTCTGTTACAGGTGTACTCGCCTTAGCAGGTAAGCCATTTTAGCGCCAGATTAACCCATTTTTCGAAGTGGGAATCAAAAAGACTACCTCAGTGCTGTGAGGCAGTAATGCCACGTTACTAACCACTTCCTGTATGTGCTGCCGAAGGGAACACATGAGAAATAAATAGATGCACATACGCATACCTTCTAAGGTAAGCACAGAAAGCTGGTGAAAGGTTTTAAGACCAGCCTATAGTGTAGTATATGTGCTGCCACATATATGCATGGGAAGATACTGCCCCTCTTTAAGGCGAGCCCATGTGAGGCATAAGCCTGGGGATGGGACGCCAAAATGTGCTAACCCTGGGTGAAGGGTATGCTATAACCATAAGTTCTGGCAGCAGCACCAGAACAGTAGAGCTAGTACACCATGAGGCTATGATACTTCACAGGCTAAGATACCAAGCCATTAGATTAAGCTAGGCGCCCTTTGTTATAGAACGAAGGGAAGACTGCCAAGCGGCGCTGCATTGGCGGGACTGTCTCGTCAACCCCTCGCTTCTAGCTGTGATGCATCGACTGAACTGGCCTCTTTCAGAACCGCCTAACGTGGTGTTATGGTGCAAAAGGGAATTGGGCTAGTTCCCATATAGCTAGCAACCAGCTATCCACTGTAGCTAGCACTAAACTCCTGTCATACAAGGACAGGGCCTCCCCTACCTTTTGCGCTGAAGCACTCCCAGTGTGGTAGGCGTAAGAGACCCACGCTAAAGCACTCCCTGCTGCAGGTAGTGCACTGAGCTATACTGCTTGTGTGCAGGCAGTAAGTACAGTCCGTAAAAGGGAAGCAGGGGGCGCTGTTTGTTCATGAATACCGCGCTGTGCGTGTGCAAACTGCTACACTCCAGTCAGCACAGCGCTGCTAGCCCCCTTAATAGTATAAAGCGGTGATGCTGTCCTGCTGTGACAGGAGTGTGATGGTCATACAGCGCTGCATCGGGGAGCCGCATTGTGCTGGTATAATGTAAGGCTATTAGCCCTATGTTATAGCTAACAGGGAAGCCTGCTCAGCGCAGCCAGGAGCTGCGGGACGCGGCATCTCCTCCTGAGATTTAGATGAGGAGCGTTGCTAATTTTTAAGATCAGCCTAAGCAAAGACAGTGCTGCCTGCACCGGGAGAACATACAAACTCCACACAGCAAGAGCCGTGGAGAGATCCTAGCCCTGCGCTGATACTTATTTGTAGCTAGCACTATACTCCTACTTCTACTTTTGTGCTAGCAGCACTCCCAGCGTGGGAGGGGGAGGGAGTCGCATAGGATACCCACGCTAATTAACCCTGTTGCAGGAGTTAGGAGGCAGCCGCGCTCATTCAGGCGCTGGTCTGCACTGCACTGCATCTTTAACCAGCGGCAGGCAGTGGTGGCTGCCCCGCTGGTTGGGCTGTTGCGCGCCTGCAATTAGGGCCGCGAAGAGGGCGTGGCTTTGCCCCGAGTGCGGCCGCCATTTTAATACTGGGGGGGCTGCTGCTGCCTGCTCTAGACGCGGCAGGATGCCCTCTGAGGTCCCTTCATGGGGGGACTAATGCAGAGTATGTCTGCACAGCAGCGCTAACGGACCGGCAGACCGTGCTGCTCTCAGATGAGGGCTTAGAGCACGAGCCCGACTACAGATGGCGCGGCTATTATGCATGACGCGCCCTTCCCTAAAATCAGTGTGTGCGCGTGCACTGTAAGGCTCGCCTCTGCCCACTTACTAGGAAAAAGTGGGCTGGGCGTAATGTAGGGAAGACAACCTTCCTCCCGGCCCTTCTGAGCGGGGTACGGGAGTCATCAGCAGACACATTTATAAGGCTGGGCCCTTGTTCTCAATAAGGGAAGCCTCTATACGCGGGTACTCCTACACCAAGGATCACGCTGATTGTCAGCACTGCACTGCCTCATGTAGAGGGACGCGTCTGGCCTCCTGAAGCCGGCCATTACACTACCAATGGCAGATGGCAGGACCTCGCCTGTGCTGCACTATTTAGTGAGCAGCGGTGCGGCGTCTGTCATTTGTGTGATCTTACTCACACCGCCCAGCGTTTCTACTCCCATATAGAGAAGGGAGGAACAGGCGTCTCAGTGACAGTCACGGAATCACTGCCGCTTAACACGCACTTGCAGGGGCCCGCGCTCCATCCCCTCGTTAATAGGAGGGGGATGGCTAGGAATAAGCCAGAGACCCGGACGCTGACTGTCGAGTGCAGCGGCAGGTCTCGTCAGCAGCTCCGACACTACCACGTTCACTGGCAGGGGGAAGGAGCCGTATGTGACAGCCCTGAGCCCAGCGTTTTGGCCCACCACTCCAGCTAGTCAGGAGTAGTGGGATATACTTACGGACTGCTGCGGCCGGGTTGCTGGGCTGGGGGGCAAATGAGGAAACCCGGACACGAACCGGTTTCAGTTGTGGCGGGTCTTCATGGACCCCCTCAGGGTCACCGGACACAGACTGCAGTAGCCGTGTGGTGCCCTCCCGGCGGCTCCCACGTAGCAGGCAGACTGCCACAGTAAGCAGCCTGCCTGTCCTCAGCTTGTTAAATAAAAAAAAATAAAAAAATAAAAATTATATGAGAAAGGCTGGAGACAGCCTGATGTGCGACCGGCTCTCTCGGGCACATTCTAAAAACTGGGGCTGATGGGGCATAGAGGGGGAGGAGCCAGTCACACTTCTAAATTATTTAAAGTGCCAGGCTCTACTCTACCACCGTCTATACCCCATTGTCTTGAACTCCAGTGTCCCCTAGTGGATGAAGGAGAAAAATCCAATCCCACTGTCCAATCCCCAATCTACTATCCCACTGTCTCATTACACCTTGACAAAGATCCTTTAGAGATCGAAACGGCGTTGGTGCTGAGACCAGTGGGCTTTAAGAATATTTATACAGACCAGGACTGCTATGCTTGGAGGTATGCAGTGAGTTCCACTTGTATTAAGTCCGGACCTTGTTACCTGTGATTGGACTAATTGCTGCCCTACCTTGCATGGACAATTTTTGGACTCTGTTTGGTCATTCAAGATCCTGCTCTATTGTCCCCATTTTATTTAAATAAAGTATTCTTCATTTGATTTATCCTGTGGAAATCTTTTGGACTAAAAAACTAAGAAGTTTAAAGATACTGCTACATGTGGATCCCCACCTCCTGAACACGTGAGTTGGGGTACGCCCATCCAGTATTTGCGATACCATTTGGTTTATGGTGAAAGATACCTTTATATAATTTTCCTACCCACTTTCTATGTGAGTCTGTGGTACGTTCAGTCTCCCAAAGATTGGTGGCGAGGTTCTATCCCTTGTTTTATCATCTCCAGTTGACACACAACTCCATTTCTACACGGGACTTACAATTATTTTAGTTTTTTACCCATAATTGTTATTGTGCTTCACATTTGTTTTTTTCTTTTTATTTATTTTTCATATCCTGTCCATTTGGAGTTTATCCCATATGAGGAAGAATTTGACTGACAGCATGGTGGTTTGAATTTATCATCATTTACCATTAGCTTTCTGTTTTTCCTGTATCGCCTTTGATCTGATCACCAATTTTTTATTATTTATGAAAGCTATAATCTGTTTAGCTGCTGTCACAGCACATCTGTACAGAAGTGACCCGAGTCTGTCTATCTGGGGAATATGGAATATCACTACAAGTGACTTAGGGGCCCATTTATCAAAATGTATTTGATGTAAAATCCCCGGGGGTTTACCTCAAATACTAAGTATCCCCCGGATGTAGCCCCCTCCATTACCGCTGGCAGCCGCATCACTCATAGCTTTCTATGGGGGAAGCAATGCTGCCAAATTTACCAATATCCGGAATTCGATGCATTCCAGATATTGGCCCCCGCAGCTAATGCCATCTGAAGATGACGTTAGCCGCTGTAGCTATGGGCTACACCACGCACTATTAGCTGGCGGAGGGATCCGCCGGAACCCTCCCCGGCTATGGTAGATGTGCATGTGCAGTCCATGGGACTTTAGTCCCATCCCCTTTAGTGGACGGCCGCTCTCCGGAGACATGGCAGAGACGGGCTCCTTTCAGAGCCCGTATCCCTACATGTCCCGGATGATACATCCGGCCGAAGAGATCGCATTTTGCAATGCGATCAGGGGCGTTACTGGCATGCCCTGAACGCGTTGCAAAAGCGATCATTGATAAATGGTCCCCTTACAGTGAAATGTATATAGTAATCATGTCTGGTACACACCATAGGGATGCGCAGAGCTTGAATGTAAAAGTTGTAGATCTCCCAATAGCAGCAGACATTGTATATAAACTTTATGAGTCTGTGAATCCAGAAAACACCAGCGATGACCAGAAGAGAGGTAAGAAACCAGTTCTCCTGTATGCTGTGATGGGGCGAGAGGAAGGGACATATACATGTTATTTTTTGTCTAGGTTTCACACCACAATTTCCATACTTCTATTGTCCATTTGACGTAAGAGGGAATATTTACAGAACACAACCAAAGTAGATTCAATTTAGAGACCTGTAACCAACACAGTGAATGCAGCTTTATGTGAATGGAACCAATATTCATGAGAATTCACTTTAGATGATGAGGCTGCGTTCTCGCAAATACTGCTTCAGCCTACAAATCCCACCCGTTATGTGGGCGGTATAGACAGAATGTGAAGGAGCCTCTTACCGGTCTCTGCAGACACCAGGGGGCAGGAAGGCATCTGGCAGTGTCACTTTGTTATGCTCACTCTGACTATGGTTCACCATCTTGTTTGCAAACAGGATGTCATAATCCACACAGCTCACCAGGAACGTGGTGAAACTAACAACGAAGATGAATTGTCTGCACAACACACACAAAAGGAGTAATTAGAAGACTGAGAAGAATGTACAAAACATGACAACGGCAAATTAACAGCTCAGGCTCATTATATACACTCTTTTATATAACCTGTGCCTGTTAATTCATATGTGTCCATCTCTGATATATTTTCACTGTTCTGCTACACTAGAGGGCAGCCTGTGCTGTGCATGGTTAAAGAAATCCAGAAAACATAACCTGTTGGGGATACTTGAGGATTGCAGTGGCAACCCACTTCCTTTTGGTAGATTGCAATCTTATCTGCATGATGGGGCAATACAGCGAGGAAAAGAGAAAAAGGAACCTAAAACATTTCTGTAGGGTGTACAGCAAAATGACCAACATTTCAAACATAAGCTTTAATAGAAAACTTCAGGAAAATGGCAATAATTATAAACATAAAACTAGGATGCTGCCAATAGATAAATACATTCCTAACAGACAGAAACTCACAGCAGCTCAAAGATTTCTCCAATCAACATGCAGGTGAATCCGTTCTTCTGGTGCAAGTTGTACACCTGGAGCCTGGGTTAAGGAACGTTCTGCAGCAATGACCTGCACAGTAAAACTAGAGAACACTGTAGTTTACATGGGAAAGGAAGGTACTGAAGACTGCCCTAGGGTATAATTTGTACTGCATTGCTATAATATGATGACAGTTGTTGTCTGCAATTACTGCCAGATACCATATAGCATTTGAAGAATGAGGCTCCAATCCTCACAGGATAAAAGGAATTAAACCCTCTCTTGGTACAATTCCTATTACTATAAAGATATCCCACACAGTTATGCTATACATTTCAATTATTTATATTGTATTACGGTCCATCTGCTGAATAAAACCTCATACCAATGTGTCATGCATGGGATGCAGTTACCTTGCCGGCGGACGGGATGCCGGGTGTTGAAATCCCGGCATCGGAATCCCTAAATCCCGATTCTCAGTTTAGATATCGATGCCGGAATCCCGACGGCCGGCATCCCGAATGTGAGTATAGTGGGTCCCTGTTAGGCATTATCCGTGGGGGGGTGTTAGGTTTAGTCACAATGGGGGGGTTAGGCTCCTGGTGGAGGGAGGTTAGGGTTAGGCTACGGACAGGAGGGGTTAGGTTTAGGCACCACTGGGGCGGAATTAGTGTTAGGCTCTAAGGGGGGAGGGTTAGGTTCAGGCACCAAGGGGGGAGGGTTAGGTTTCAGCACTAAACGGAAGAGCGATGGTTAGGGTGCAGGGTGGTGAGGGTTGGGGTGCAAGAAAGGAGGGTTACTGTTAGAGGAAGAAAGGGGGGAGGGTTAGCATAGTTATGTACCCTTGTCGGGATACTGAGCATCGAGATGCCGCTGTCGGTATTTTGACAGCTGGCATCCCGACTACCGGTATTTCACCCAACCAGTCATGCATGCATCCACCAAGATAATCAGGCTTCATAGCACTTGGGTCTTTTAGTTGCTAAAAAATGCAAATAAATGAGTAAAGTCCCACGTCAAACGCAAGTGTGTTTGCAATGCGTTTGTTACTAATGATTTGAGCTCACAGGAGGTCACTTTAGGCTTTAGGTTTATTTGTGGTCTATAGAAGATGCAGTGCAGAATAACGCAGGGCAGAAAATGCCCAAATGCTACAAACAAATCAGTAGGAATGTGAGCATTAGAGACAATGGGCCTGATTCAGAGCAGCACCCATGTTTACATAGCTGTCCTTTTAGCGACGTCCCACTAAAACAGCCTGCCCTGAGCCTTCCCGACCCACGGGCCTCAGTGTCCCAGGGTTTGGGAAAAGTTGCGGTGACAGATCAGCGGCCGGTGAACAGCCCTGCCTACTTTCTAGCGAGAATACTAAGACGGTATGAGACATGAGGCTGAAAAATGATGGGTGTCCTGGGCAGTAACTGGGGGTGGCTAGTAGTGCATGCAAATATGGCCTGTTAAGTGGGTGTATAATGGGAGTCTCGCAGACTTGTCAGTGCAAGCGGCTGCGTTCTCAGACGCACAGTCACAGATATAGGAGGCCTTAGTCAGACGGAGAAAATATGAGATATGGTAAGAACTTACCTTTGTTATCTCTATTTCTACGAAGTCCATAGGGTTCCACAGGATACCTTGGGGTATAGGTGATGACGTCAGGCATCGGGCACCATAGAGTTACGTTTTCAGTCCTCCCAGGATGCACTAGGGTCCCCCTCCTATACCCCGCCCCCGAGCCAAGGCATCTCAGTTACGTACCAAGCCATAGGCCGGAGGAGGAGAAGGAAGAGAGAGAAAAAAGATCTGGACACACACAAGAATCACATTCTCACCAGAGGGAGACGGAAAAACCAGTGACCAGAGCAAAGCCCATCTGCAGCACAGGTGCGACAGGGCGGGAGTACTGTGGAACCCTATGGACTTAGAAATAGAGATGACAAAGGTAAGTTCTTACCATATCTCATATTTTCTACTTCAGGGTCCATAGGGTATCCACAGGATACCTTGGGGATGTCCCAAAGCAGTATCCTTTAAGGGTGGGGACGCTCCTGTGCTGAAAGGAGAATCCGCCGCCCGAAGGAAGCATCCTGAGAGGCAAAGGTGTCAAACGCGTAATACCTCACAAAGGTGTGGACAGAGGACCACGTGGCCGCCTTG
Source organism: Taudactylus pleione (assembly GCA_031769625.1). Taxonomy (NCBI): domain Eukaryota; kingdom Metazoa; phylum Chordata; class Amphibia; order Anura; family Myobatrachidae; genus Taudactylus; species Taudactylus pleione. The sequence continues at coordinate 6,286,809 of JAUIMM010000121.1, forward strand.
CAGATCTGGACTGCAGAGGCACCACGTCGAGCTGCCCACGAAGGACCCACAGACCTAGCGGAATGAGCCCTCACAGAAGGTGGAACCGACAGGCCTTCATGAAGATAAGCTTCTGAAATTGCCATACGGATCCAAGCTGCCAAAGTTTGCTTTGAAGCAGGCCAACCCTTTTTACGGAAGCCATAGAGGACAAACAAGGCGTCCGACTTCCTAAACGAAGAAGTGCGGTCAACATAAGTCCTTAAGGCCCGCACAACATCCAAAGTGGCCTCACCCACTGAAAGGCCAGGTGAGTTAAAAGCCGGCACAACGATTTCCTCGTTAATATGAAACCGGGAAACAACTTTGGGAAGAAAATCAGGACGAGTGCGCAGCACTGCCCTGTTCCCATGAAAAATCAAGAAAGGGGGTCTACAAGAGAGAGCCCCTAAATCAGAAACACGTCTGGCCGAAGCTATGGCCAGAAGGAAAACAGTCTTAGCTGTTAGCCATTTAAGATCCACTGAGCCCAGTGGCTCAAACGGCGGTCCCTGGAGAGCCCTCAGGACCACAGCCAAGTCCCAAGGCGCCACTGGTGGAACAAACGGCGGCTGAATTCATAGAACACTTTGCATAAAGGTGCGCACATCAGGCATTGTAGCAATCCTACGATGAAACCAGACAGACAAGGCAGAAACCTGCACCTTCAAAGAAGCCATGACGAAGCCCATGGTCTAGTCCCGCTTGCAGGAAGGCTAGCACTCTAGACAGACGGAACTCCCGAGGTGCATAACCTCTCGGTCGACACCACTGAAAGAACGTATGCCACACACGATGGTATATTCTTGCCGAAGACGGTTTCCGTGCTCATAGCATAGTTCGCACTACAGAACTGGAAAACCCCCTGGACCTTAACATGGCCGTCTCAACAGCCACGCCGTCAAAGACAGCAGAGTCAGGTCCGGGTGAAGACAAGGACCCTGTGACAGAAGGTCCGTCGTAGCGGCAACCGCAGAGCACTGTCCACGGACAGACCCTGAAGGTCTGAGAACCAGTGCCGTCTGGGCCATGCGGGAGCTATCAACAGGAGCGTCCCTCCTTCCTGTTTGAATTTCCGGATTACCTGAGGAAGAAGGGAAAACGGAGGAAACAGATAAGCAAACTGGAACGTCCACTGGACGGACAGAGCATCCACCAGAGACGCCTTTTCGTCTCTTGTGCGAGACCCGTACACCGGCAACTTGTTGTTGTGCCGTGACGCCATGAGGTCGATCTCTGGAAGACTCCACCTGTCCACCAGCAGTTGAAAGACGTCCTGGTGCAGAGACCATTCCCCCGGATGAACGTCCTGGCGACTGAGATAGTCGGCCTCTCAATTGAGGACTCCCGGGATGAATACTGCTGAAATGGCCGGGAGATTGCGCTCCGCCCAAACCAGGATTCGGGACACCTATACGAGAGCCGCCCGACTTCGGGTTCCTCCTTGCCGATTTATGTAGGCCACGGTGGTAGCGTTGTCCGACTGGACCTGCACTGGGTGACCCTGGAGAACCTGATGTGCCTGCTGGAGAGCATTGAACACTGCACGGAGCTCCAAGAGGTTTATCGGAAGCTCCGTTTCCGCCCGACCCGTGACTGCTCCCCAGACCCGAAGACTGGCGTCCGTTGTCAACAGGACCCAATTCGCCACCCAGAACGGACGACCCTTGTTGAGATGGGTCGTCTGCAACCACCAGGCTAGGGACAGGCGAACCTCAGGAGTGAGCACCATCGTCTGGACCGTAGACTCTGAGGTAGTCCATTCCATTTGGACAAAATCAGGTGCTGCAGAGGTCTGGAGTGAAACTGGGCATATTCCACCATGTCGAATACCGACACCATGGAGCCCAGTAACCTCATTGCCGAGTGCAGAGACACCCGGCGGTTCTGCAGACAACTGCGCACCCTCAACTGCAAGGCCGAGATGTTTTCCTCCGTCACAAAAATCCTTTGCTGTCCGGAGTCCAATAAGGCCCCGAGGTGCAGAATCCGCTGAGACGGGATTAGGGTGGACTTCTGCCAGTTTATCAACCAGCCGTGCCGTTGCAGTACCGCAATGGTCAGGTCCAAGTGGCGTAGAAGGAGCTCCGGAGATCCTGCCACCAAGAGAAGGTCGTCCAAGTATGGTAACATGCGGACTCCCTGCAGCCGCAGTGAAGCTGCCATGACCGCCATCACCTTGGTGAAAACACGTGGTGCTGTCGCCAGCCCAAACGGCAACGCACGGAACTGAAAGTGGTCATTGCGGATTGCGAACCTGAGGAACTGTTGATGGCGTAAAAAGAATAGGGACATGCAGGTAACCGTCCTGTATGTCCAACGACACCATGTAATCCCCAGGTTCCAGCGCCAGAATGATGGACCGTAGGGTCTCCATCCGAAACTTTGGCACCCGCACAGACTTGTTGAGAGCTTTGAGGTTGAGGATCGGACGATACGACCCATTGGGTTTCTGCACCAAAAAGAGATTGTAATAGAAACCCTGGGAGAATGGAACAGGCACTATAACTCCAGCCTGGAGCATAGTGTGCAAGACCTTCCGCAGTTCCAAGGCTTTGTTCCGGTATGATGGTAGACCCGTGGTGAAGAATCAAGACGGGGGTCTGTGCCGAAAGGAGAGGGCGTACCCGTGAGAAACCACCTCGAGAACCCAAGTGTCTGTCGTGGTGACTGACCAACACCGGGCGAACTGCAGCAGGCGGCCTCCCACTTTGGGATCCCCCAAAGGGAGGCCTGGACCGTCAGGCCGCAGGCTTGTCGTCTGGCTTAGGGGCCGGACGTCTGGTACTCCAGGCCTGCTTCCGGGGCTTGGCCGATTTTTTGGGGCCAGCCTGTCGGGGAAAGGACTGCGTCTTAGGCCTACCCTGGGCCCTATAAGGCCGAAAGGACGACGTACCTGACCTGGAAGGAACTGCAGCAGATGGAAGACATGCAGACTTGGCTGCCGCCAGTGTGGCTACAATTTTGTTCAGGTCCGGACCAAATAGGACTTCTCCATTAAAAGGCAAAGCTTTCAATCCCTTTTTGGAATCCGCGTCCGCCTTCCAAGATCGCAACCATAAGGTGCGACGAGCAGCTACAGCTGCCGAAGAAATCCGAGACGCCAGGGTACTGATATCCAAGGCCGCTTCGTTGATATAAGTGTCCGAATCCCGGAGATTGACGATCAACTCCGTCTGTTCCGCCGAACAGTCGGAATCGAAAGATGCCTCCAAAGTATCAGCCCAGCGCTCCATAGCTCTGGCAACCCAACAAATGGCCATAGCCGGCCTAGATGCCCCCCCCCGCCAGGGAATAAACGGACTTTAGGCAGATCTCCACCTTGCGGTCCGTAGCATCCTTCAGGGAAGACATGGAGGGCATGGGTAATGTGGCACTACGGACTAGGCGTGTCACATGAGAATCCACCTGTGGAGGGGATTCCCACTTAGAAAAATAATTATCCGCAAACGGATAAGCCACCGCCAAACGTCTCTGCGGCTGGTACCGTTTGCCAGGCTGTTTCCACGCTTCCTCTAAATGGTCCACCAACTGAGCCGAAAGAGGAAACACTGTGGCGTCACTCTTAATATCCTTAAAAAAGGCATATTTAGATATGGCACACCGGAGGATCCTCGTCCTCAATCACCAAAGCTGTGCGGGCTGCCCGAATAAGTCCAGGAATATATACCTTGGACCTAGCGTCCGACTCTTTAGTACGGAGAGGTTCCTGGTCCGAAAGATCCAGAATCTCCACCTCATCAGACGTCACATCGTCATCCTCATAAGGAGCAGACAGAGACGCCACCGGCCGCTTATGTGGCCGCAACACAGACTCCCCTTGTAACACATCCGACAAGTGCTGTACAGAACTAGTCAGCGAATTAACCCATGCAGGCTCCTGAGAGACCTGGGGAGGGGAAATAGGGAGACTGTGGGGTACCATCAATTGCCTCGGGAAACCCTGCATGGGTGACGACACCACTGACTGCTGGGACAATCCCATCTGTGAGAACGCAGGCTGCGGAGCTAACTGGCCCACCAGGGTTGTAAGCGCTTTGGCGAAACAAGCCCAGGGCGGCTTCTGTACCGGTGCCGTGACAGTAATTGGCCGTGCCAATGAATAACACTGCCGGCATAGCCCCTCCGCGCTACCCTCCCCCTCCGCTATAGGTACCTTACACGTAGTACACAGAAGCTGGAGAGGAAAGTCACTCTCAGACATAATGGTAAGTATGTGACCCCCCTCACCAATACTTGTTAGTATAGCGAGAGACCACCCTGCAAGCACCGCACCGCAAGGGCTTTAGCAGAAAGAACAGGGACAGTGATAAGGATGACAGTAATAAATTAAAAGTACAGGCAGCAGCGCTAGCACAGTCACATACAATGCACAGAAAATTAAATCCTGCACTATCAGCGCTGATCACTCAACTACGCAGACACAGAGTCTGGTAGGACACAGCGCTGCATACCCAGACCTGACCAAGAGGAGGAGAGGTATGTGGGGGGACCCAGACCACGATGCCTCCGTATTAGGCTTCCAGCAGCGTTCACCATGCGTTATAGAAGATGGCCACCGAGGAGCATAGAGGAGGCTGGCCTGAGGGAGGAGCGCTGCCACAGGGCCAGTCAGCGTGTGCAGAGAGGGCTGTGTGCAGCGGGGGAGGCGCCGGCTGTGAGACAGGGAAGGCTCGCTCCCCTGGCATGCATTTAACCCCTGGGACACCGCAGCGCTACCGCTCTGCCGCAGTCCGCTGTCCCAAGGGGGTAGTGGAAGCGCAGGTTAATACCTGGCTCCACGCTGCAGCCAGTCCCCAGGGAGCCCCCAGCCTGGGGACTTTGGACCATGTTCAGCAGGGTCCCACCGCGGGACCCCACTGCTTACCTCGTTGTCCCCCTTAGATCCGGCCATGGCCCAAACATCTGGGGTCACCGCTAGCTGTGACCCCAGATGCTTACCAGCATCCCCGGATCGGTACCGGCGTTCTGGTACCGGCGGGGGTGTAGGGAAGACAGCATGGACGTCAGTACTGACTGTCCATGCTCAACTTCCAGATGTGCAGCCACAGCTGCAATGAAGAAAACTTCAGGGGCTCTTCTTAGCCCCCCTCTAGCAGGTGCATCCGACCCTGGCCGGGCACCAAACGAAACTGAGATGCCTTGGCTCAGGGGCGGGGTATAGGAGGGGGACCCTAGTGCATCCTGGAAGGCTGAAAACTTTACTCTATGGTGCCCGATACGTGACGTCATCACCTATACCCCAAGGTATCCTGTGGATACCCTATGGACCCTGAAGTAGAAACTGCACTTGCCATAGGGCTGGTTCAAGTATTCGATGGTGGCGTTTAAGGACGCACCGATCTGTATTATAGTGTGCACGGGCGCTAAAAGTAGGCGTCTCAATCCTAAGGGTGTGCAATGCTGTTGCTATGGTGTTAAAAAGCCTGGCAACGGCACCGCATCTTGCACCCCTCGCAGCCCGTTCTGAGACCGAATTCGCACAATTTTGCTAGGAGCCCTATGTTCTCGCGATGACTCGCACCCGCAAGATCATCGCAAACAATTGGATTGACCCCCATGTCTGATTGCACTAACTGGATACAATTTATGAGGTCTCCAGATTTTACAGTGTATGACCTCCTGAAATAAGGTACAGTAATACACTTAGACACTATTGTGTCCAGCAGCCTCTCCTGCTTATAGTTCTGTACTTCTATCACAGCTGTCAAAGGATACACGAGAAAAGAAGATATCGAGGTTCTCTATGTGATTCCATGGAGCTGGGGAAAAGAAAAGTCAGATTGTCATATGTCACAGTAGAATAGAAAAATTACTAAACCACAGCAAAACCAATTCTGAGCATGCAATACCATCATCCTCATTTGCTTACTGGATGTGGATGATAGGAGTGCTTCCTCTGAACTTTACTTGTGGATTAATAACTTACGGCATTTACGCTTCACCACTCTGTGTATTCTTGTGCAAAATTCTACTTATTTCAACATAGCGAATACTGTGGACATTGGGATCAGTGATCCTGGTGCCTGCATGACTCAGCTGTCCCAGTGTATCAGCATGACCCACAGATTATACTGATGTGTGTATGCACGGAAATGGTGTAAAGGCACCAGGGCGAATGACCCTAAGGCCAGAGCTATTGTCAGTCTGAACGAGCCCATAAACTGTGAGTTACAAGTGTTGTATTTACTGGATACAAGATTTACGTATAATGGGCATCATATGAGCCTGCTGACTACAAATATGGAGGTAACTTCACTAAATAATCTATAAGAAATCTATAAGAAATATCATCATGTTTATTATAGAATTTTGCTGCTTAATGGGTGCATTTCTTTTGTCAGACTCTGCCTTAACATATTGTGCTATAATAACATATGACTGCTATCGTGTCAATAAATAAAGTCAACAAAATATAAAACCAAGACAAAAACAAGCACTAAAAAAGTTCAACATTTACAATATTGGCCCACCCAAGCAAATAATGGAGAAAAAAAAATAAAATAATAATAATATATTATGTATATATATATATATATATATATATATATATATACATATATATATATTTTTTTTTTTATAGAGAGCTTGTAGCACAGAGGGGCGATGGCGGATCTGAGAAGAGATAAGAATACTCACATTTACTTCCCTCGGGCACATGCACCAGCAGATCATCCTCCCCCAGTGGTGAGTCAGTATAAGAGGCCTCCAGCCTCTGGTACGGTGTGTCAAACACAGCCATCTCTTCTCCACAGCCTCACATCCAGATCTCAGCTTTCAAAGTGGAGGAGCCACTGGAACAGAGAGGACCGTGCAGAAACATATTTTATATATCATACCATTAGACTCTAATGATTACATAATCATGAGACATTACTGAATACTGAAGTTAATTATGTTTGATCCCTGTTTCATTGATGCAGATGTTGGAAATTTCTTTAAATCTTGGGCAAGAAAAAAAAACAAACAACGACAACTTTCAGTCATATTAGTTTATGTGAAAATATGTTTCTGTGATCAAACTGCTGAGTAAGCAAAAATTTTTCTGTAGGCTGCCTGTATATTAGTTAATGCAGTGCATTATACTAGCAATACACTACAAGCATTCTAATTTAATTAAACTTGCATGATATAACCCAATAGGGATGTAGTTGACATTCCATCACCAGAATCCAGACGGTAAGTATTAGGATTAGGTTTAGAGTTAGAGGTTAAGGACTAGGAGGAGGGTTAGGCTGCAGGAAAGGTGGGTTGGGGAATGGCTAAGGGTTAGGCTACTCACCTTTGGGTGTCGGGATTTTGACTGTCGGGATGCTGCCGTCAGTATTCTGACTCCCGGCATCCCGACTGCCAAGATCCTGTACCCAACCCACCCAAAATACCAACAATGCTGAAGTATTTTTTCACTAACAGCCAAGAAAACGATTCCCTCATTCCCCTTGTCCTCACCCTTCCCCATGTTCCTCCTTTATTACCCCAACTTTTTATACCTATTTTCACCTCCACAGTTCCTTTATCTATGTAGAATAAATGATAGTATCATGTGCAATATAGAATGTATTGCCTAATGATCATAATAGGAATGTAGAGAAGACAATGGCTGGGGAAACCTACAATAACACTGACCTGTCATTAATCTATTTTCTTCCATTTCAAAATAAAAGATTTTGCAGCAGGACAGTCATTACAATGACAACATAAACTCACACGGAACAATGATATTAGGATGCTGTTCAATTATTACAAGAAAATGTGTAATGAAAAAAAGACAGTGATAATATGATCAGGAAAGTGAAAATGTGTTATGGACCGTACAAACAGTCAGATCAGACAACGATCAGATATCATCGCCTGATCGGCTTACATGTGCTGGATGATTGTTATCGAACATCCAGCACATGCACCATTCCCCCAACTACTATAACGACACTGGATCAACGATCGACGGTCCCTATAGTAAACAGGCTATCCTGGTCGATATCGACCAGGTTGGCCTGCATGCACGGGTGATCGTCGATATTGATATCGACCATTCGTGCCCGTGCATCGTTTAATCGTTTGAGGGGGCAAACGATATATGATCAAACGATATAGTTATCGTTTAAATCTGACCGTGTGTGTGCACCATAACAGTACTAAAAGGAGAATACATGAACAATAGAAGAATTTAGATATATAAAACAGAACAGATAGGACCGAATCACATGTATACTTATAGACTGACTCCGAATTCAGACTCCTGATTCAGGTAGAAATCGCAAAATGATCAAGGTCACAGCGGTTTAACGAACCTTTACAAATTGTTCAGCTTCTCATTCTCTAAAAATCTTTAGTTCCCAGTGCACCTTTGAGTAATAAAACAATAGAAAAAAAATTAGATTCATTTAATTTAGCTCTTGAATAGGAGAGGTCACTCCACTCCATTAACAAAAACACCCATAAAAACCCAAACACAGAGGAGTAGAACGATATAGCAAAACTAAATTGAAAAGTAACAAAATGCAAATATGAATTTTATTTTTAATTAAGTAAGCACTATAAATGTCAAATTTTATTTAATCTTAGACATATTTGAATACTGCCACTCCATTAATGTCAAACAGAAAAAATCCAGCACATAACAAATCCAAGAAATAGATAGCAATCTGCAATTTATAGGGAAAAAAAATAACTATTTTCCAATAAACAACACCGGGCCTGCCTGATTCAGCAAGGAACGCAGTTGCTAATACGCACTCAATCGGCCGATTAATTCATACTGCGCATTGCACGTGCGCGAGCCAGAAGCTGCGGTCAGAACTGCATACGCAGAGGTTACGCCAACTTATGACAGAGTGATTGACAGGAAGTGCCGTTTGTGGGTGGTGACGGGGGGAGGGGGGGGGAATCGAGAAACGCAGGCGTGCCAGTGCGTTTGAGCGCTGTTACAGGGGCGGTGCATAAATTAGCAACAGCGACGGCATATGCGGCTTCAGGACTCATAGTGTGCGATGCAGTTAGCAATTTCTGAGTAAGGTCAGGGCTTGTACAAGTGTGCGTGTGGTACTCCATGTTACTGATGGTTTTGCAGTCTTGCTAAACATTACGGATGTGTGTAAGGTAAAGTGGGCGTCCTTATGTTGTGCTGCGGTGGCATAGCGTTCGCAATGAATTAGCATACTATCGCAGTGAGACTGCGTGCGGAATTGCAGTTGCATTCCTTGCTGAATCAGACCCTAGGATACAGGATTTAAGAATAAAGCCACAAAAGGTGTAAACTTGTACCCTTTAAAATCGAGAAAACCAGCATCCATCTGGATTTTGTAAATACCAGGTTAAAAAGTGCTTCCAGTCCTTAAAGCAGGAATGTCCGAGGATTATTTTACAGAGTAAATTAAAACTATAGGGATTTATCCTAAAACCACCACAACAGGTACCCCTAAAGGTTCTCGCCTATTTCTTACTAAGCTGGTGGCGGCTACCAAAAAGACATATCATCCCAATAGATAGCACCAGATCCACCCCCAATGGCATTATTGTTCCCAAAGTATAATTTCTATTCCGGATGGACTGGACAGAAGCATTCCTCCATAAAGAAAGATTAGTGGAGACATTTTTCACACATGGTTACCCTATGTACTTACATCATCGCTCACTATGAAAGACGCCCTGAGGAACTGTTTTCAACTGACGTCTTGGTACAATTTAGAAACTCTCAGTAATGGTGCCCCTCCCCTTCAGAACTCATGCAATCAGGTTAGCTATGGGGGGAAACGCCAATTGTTATTCCCTGTAAAGTTTTTCGCTGAAATATCTGCCTTCTGTTTCTTTACTATAAGTTTATAATGTTACTCTGTTTATGATGTCGACTATTTGTATGAGCTATTACATTACTTATGCTGGCCATACACGCTACAATTATCGGGACGATCCACCCGATATCGGCGGATCGCCGCGATAATTGTAGCGTGTGGGGGGGCGACCGAGGGTTAAATATTGCTCGGTCGGGCATGCTGGATGGTCCAGCATGCCCGTCCGATGCAATATTACCCGGTAAACTGTCGGTCGCATCGGGCAGTGTATGCCCAGCGTAGCCGACAGACAGACATTTCCTGTGTTCAGGAAATGTCTCCTCCCCCAGGGGCGGAGCGCGGATGTCGGGCTGATACACTATGAGATTTCTCTCACAGTGTATGCCGGCGACATCTGCGGCTGGCAGCCGGCCAGATAAAATGTCTGTCGGTCTGACAGACATTTTATCTGGCTGTGTATGCCCAGCACTAGCAATGGCCCTCATTCAGAGCCGTACGCTCTGAGCAGAGCGCACGCTCTGCATGAGGGCCGGGCTCCTTTTTCATGGAGCGTCCTCCTGGACGCTCGTATAGCTGTGGGTCACCACCCACAGGCTATACGAGCGTGCATTTTGATGGCCGCGATGGTCGTGACCATCGCGACCATCGAAATTGCGAGCCGGAGCCTGCGGTTGAGGTTTTCAACCGCAAGCTCCGGAGTGATTTTGGCTCTATCAGAGCCAAAATCACTCCCACTGACATCACTAGTGATGTCAGTGGGCCGGCTTCTGACGGGAGGCGTTCCCGTGGGAACGCCCCCGTCAGGGAGGCACGCCCCCGGCACGCCCACCAAAGGGGGCGTGCTGTCAATCAACATTGACAGCACGCCCCCTTTGATCGGACACAACGAGCGAAGGAAAGTCCTTCGCTCGTCGTGTCTGGCGCATGCGCACGACGGAGCTCCCTCCGTCGTGCGCATGCTCAGTGCAGACCATCGACCCACTTGCGAGCGTACAGCCGCTCGCGAGTGGGTCTGAATCAGGCCCAATGTCTTTATTTTTCTACCTTAACTCCTTGTCAATAACATTAGTTTTGTATCTCTTTGTCAATCTGTCAATAAACACACACACACATATAGTGTTCCCTCTAGCTCCGGCGGCAGGCAGGGCGCCGGAGCTAGAGAGGGCAATGTTGTGCGTGCGCCTTCGGCGCGCGCGTCCGAAAAGGGGGCGTGGTTACGAAAAGGGGGCGTGTCTATAAGACGCGTCCCCTTTTCGTCATACTTGGCTTGGGGGCGTGCCCGGCGCTTACGGACATGCCGGGCAGCCCCCAAGCGCTGCAGAAAGGGAGAATAGACGCCGGGCGCATGCGCCCGGTGTCTATTCTCCGGCGGTGACCGGGTCACCGCATGTTTGTCCACCCGCGGAACACTGCGTCCCGCGGGTGAGAACGGCTCCCGCAGGCTGTTAGGGCAGGGCGCTTTTTGCCCTCCTCCTGGAGGGCAGGGTGCTTTTTGCCCTCCAGAAGGAGGGCAGGGCGCCGCGCCCCGCTAAAACAGCCTAGCGGGAACACTACACATATATATATACATATATAATAACTAATAATAATTATTAGTATTAGTTATTATGTGAGTGCAGAGCCTCTGTGATATATATATGTGTGTTATATATATATGGAAAACAAAAAGGTGAGAACGAGCGCCTATATAGTGTAGTATTATATATATATATATATATATATATATATATATAATATATATATATATATATATATATATATATAATACTACACTATATAGGCGCTCGTTCTCACCTTTTTGTTTTCCATATATATATAACACACATATATACACACATATACACACACAATAGAGGGGTTTCTGTGTCCTCCCTTTGATAGATTTTGCTAAGCAGCTGGCGGGTAATTACATAGGGGCTGATTCTGAGTCGCATGCAGAGCAGCTGTAGTTGCGGACAGCAGCGGCAGCCTGATTTACTACCTGATGCTGATGCGAGTATTCGTTAAATTAATGCGGGGGAATGTGAGTGTGCACGCGGAAACCAGTGCCACCCACTGATTTTATGTCGGCAGCCACATAATTTGTATCGCCACTTGCACCAGCCCCGTGCTACGAAATCTGCCAGAAACAGCCTTTCCTTCCCCACAAGCATGAGTCAAAATCACACGGAGCTATTCATATACGCCCATGATCAGGGGCGTTTTAAGAGAGGAGAGGGTCAATGTACAGACTTAGATGCCCATTTATAATCGTATATTTGCGGCTTAATCCCCCAAAACACCAGTTTTCGGGGGTTAACCGCAAATATTAAGTTTCCACCAGATGTATCACAGAGGGGCCGCAGCAGATATCTCCAGTACCTGCTGTGATCTCTCCATTCCTGCCGGCAGCTGAATCCCCCATAGGTTTCTATGGGGGATGCGATGCTACCATATTTACCAATTTCTGGAAGACAAAGCATTCCAGAGATTGGCCACCGCAGCGGTAACCCATTGTAGCCTATGGGCTACACATCGCAAATTCAGGCGAAATGGGCCTTGTGCATGTACGGTCAGCGGGACTGCGCATGCCCATCCCCGGAAGCACATCGCAGGGATGGGCTCTTTTCGGAGAGCCTGTCCCTGCAGGTGCTCTATAATACATACCGACGACGTAATTGCATTCTGCAATGCGATCATGGGCGCTATAAATGCGATTAATGATCCATGGGCCCCTCAGTGTGGGCCCCCTCCTCTCTGGCAGCGCAGTAGATTCTGGCTTGGTGCCAGAATCTACTGCACATGCACGGGTCTCTGGTAAAATGGCATCTGCGCCTTATTCCCGGGGACAGCTCTACTGCGCATGCACAAGGCACCGGAGTAATGGCCGCAGCCATTTTCCCTGTGATTTTTGCTTCTCTGCAGCGCTGGACCAGCACTGCAGAGCAGCACTCTGGAAACTGCGGAGAGGGAAGTATAATTATATATGGGTGCAGGGTGTGCAGTGTGGGCCTCCCTACCTGGACCCAGAGGCCCATGTGTGCAAATCTCACGAATAGCAATCAACTCAGATATTGCTTTCAAGAGAAAAAATATCAGTGTGAAGGTAGTGGAAACAAGCTTCACTGGTCAGCCAGATGCCTTTAACAGAGGATTAACATGTCTGGATGGCCACAAAGTACCCTGGAACAGTTGGACGAAGGTACTGTGTGACCAGTATCCATGGTAGTGATAGAATGTAAATGTGCAAAGTCAGACATCGCTGAAATGTTTGGTGCCACATCACGCAGAATTGAATACCTAAAAAAACAGTGGGCTAATTACAAGGTCGCTGTGCAGAAATTAAATATAGGAGTATTAGAAGCATTGTTGGTGGTGCACTGGAATGGGCAGGGTCAGAAAAAACATTATTAGATATCAACGGACTGATTCAGAGTTGAACACATGCTGACCGCAGATGCATGTATTTTGTGTGCTCGGGAATCAGGGCCGTAGCTAGGGTGGTGCGCTCGCACAGAGGGGTTGTTCAGAGCCGGACGCTCTCTGAAAGAGCGCTCGCTCTGAATCAGGGTGTCCCTTTTTTTTTTTTTTTAAAGTCGGCCTCCTGGCCGATCGCATAGCTGTGGGTGACCACCCACAGCATATGCGAGCGGCCAGGTGATGGTCGCGATGGTCAAGACCATCGCGACCATCGGGCTTGCGACGAGACCCTTGTGGTAGGGTCTCGTGGCCGCAAGCCCCAGTGGACTTCCTGATCTAATAGAGCAGGAGGTCCACCTACTGACATCACAAGTAATGTCAGTAGGGCCGCCCACAAATGGCAGGCGTTCCTTGGTGTTACAAGGAACGCCTGCCGTTTGTGGGCGGCCCTACTGACATTACTGGTGTAATATTGGAGGTGTTGTGTGTACTGGGGCGCAATATGTGGGCATTGTGTGCACTGGGGGTAATATGTGGGCTTTGTGTGTACTGGGGGGCAATATGTGGGCATTGTGTGTACTGGGGGCAACATGTGGGCATTGTGTGTACTGGGGGGTAATATGAGGGTGCTAATGTGAATAAGGGGCAATAATTGTGGCATAATGTGAATTGGGGTACTATAGCGTGGCCATGCCCTTTTCCTACGAGACCACGCCCCTTTTTTGGCCCGCGCCCCTGTGGCATGCACTGTCCTTTTCTACGATGGGGAGGGGGGGGGGGGGGGCACCAAAGCGCCTGCCGGCCCAGGGCACCAAAATGTCTAGCTACGGCTCTGTCGGGAATATATGCAGATCTGTATTCAGATTTGCACACATCTATACAGCTGCACCACCCCTATCCATGTGCTTGTGAAAGGAGACATCATAAATATCAGAGCATATTTGCAGTCCTATACTTGGTGCAGGAGATCCATCTGCAATCAGACTGAACTTTCCATAGTCCACAATTCCGCCTACATGTCCATGACACATCCTCAGAACAATATGAGATATGGTAAGAACTTACCCTTGTTACCTCTATTTCTACGAAGTCCATAGGGTTCCACAGGATACCTTGGGGTATAGGCGATGGCGGCAGGCATCCAGGCACCACAGAGTTAAATTTTCAGCCTCCCAGGATGCACTGGGGTCCCTCTACTATACCCCGCCCCCGAGCCTCAGGCCACTCAGTTTCGTAACAAGCCATAGGCTGGAGCAGGAGCAAAAAAGAGAGAGAAGACAGTCTGGAACACACAAGAATCACATTCTCACCAGAAGGAGACGGAGAAACTGGTGACCAGATCAAAGCCCATCTGCAGTACAGGTGCGACAGGGCGGGAGTCCTATGGAACCCTATGGACTTCGTAGAAATAGAGATAACAAGGGTAAGTTCTTACCATATCTCATATTTTCTACTTCAGGGTCCATAGGGTATCCACAGGATACCTTGGGGATGTCCCAAAGCAGTATCCTTTAAGGGTGGGGACGCTCCTGTGCTGAAAGGAGAATCCGCCGCCCGAAGGAAGCATCCTGAGAGGCGAAGGTATCAAAAGCATAATACCTTACAAAAATATGGACAGATGACCACGTGGCTGCCAATCACCGCTGAGGCGCCACGTCGAGCTGCCCACGAAGGACCCACAGACCTAGTGGAAGAGCTTTAATAGAGGATGGAACAGGAAGACCTGTGAATCCATCCTGCCAAAGTTAGCGTAGTGGCAGGCCAACCCTTTTTATGGAAACCAGAAAGGACAAAACCGAGAGTCTGATTTCCTAAATGGACTGGTACGGTCAACTTAAATTCTTAGCGCCCGTACCACAGCCAAAGAGGCCTCACCAGCAGACAGGACTGGGGAAGTAAAGGCCGGTACTATAATTTCCTCATTGATGTGGAAACTAGACACCCCCGTAGGTAAAAAACCAGGGCAAGTGTGAGGTCTACATGACAGAGCCTCCCATTCTGAGATCCTACTGGCCAAATTAAGAGCCAGAAGGAATACAGTCCTAGCCATAAGCCATTTGAAATCCACAGAGCCCAGTGGATCAAATGGCGGTCCTCAGAGAGCCCTAAGGACCACAGCCAAATCCCAAGGAGCCACAGGTGGAACCAAGGGATGCTGAATATAATGTACACCCTGCACAAAGGTGCGGACATCAGGAAGAGTAGCAATCCTACACTGAAACCATACTAACAGGGCAGAAACCTGCACCTTCAGGTAAGCAAGGCGAAGACCGTAATCTAAGCCCACCTGTAGGAAAGCCAACCTCTGGATATCCGCAATATCCGAGGAGCCTAGCCTCTAGGGCGACACAACTGAAAGAAAGTATACCATACCTAATGGTAAATTCTTGCAGATAAAAGCTTCCGAGCTCTTAGCATGGACAGAGCCCCTGTTAACTATAGAGCTGGAAAAACTCCTAGACCTTAAGAGGGCAGTCTCCACCGCCACACCGTCAAGGACAGACAACCCAGGTCTGGGTATCAGCCAGGATCCTGAGACAACAGGTCCGGGCGTAGAGGCAACAGCTTCAGAGTGTTAACTGAGAGGCTCCAAAGATCTGAGTAATAGTGCCATCTGGCCCACGCTGGAGCTATCAGCAGGAGCGTGCCTCCTTCTTGCTAATACTGAAGGAAGAAGGGATAACGGAGGGACGAGGTACACAACTTGGAAGGTCCAGTGGACCTACCTACGTCTATCAGAAGAGTCTCATCTCTGAAAGGCTCCACTTGTTCACCAGAAGATTGAACACCTCCTGATAAAGAGGACATTTCCCTGAATGCACGTCTTGACGGCTGAGAAAGCCTGCTTTCCATCTGAGGATTCCTGAATGAACACTGCCGATGACGGCAGGGATATATCCTTCCACCCAAGCCAGAATTCGGGACACCACTGTTAGAGTCGCCTGACTTCGGGAACCTCCTAGGTGGTTTACATAAGCCATCATGATGGCGTTGTCAGACTGTACCTGCACGGTATTTCCGTGGAGGACCTATCCTGCATGCTGGAGAACCTTGAATACTGCTCAGAGTTCTCAGATGTTTATGGGAAGCGCAAAAACTACTGGTATCCACCTGCCCTGGAACAAGTGTGGACCCGTCACTGCTTCCCAGCCACGGATACTGGCGTCCGTCGTCAGAGGGACCCTGCCCGCAATCCCAAAGGGGGTGCCCCTTGTTTAGGTGAACTTTTCGCAGCCACCAGGCCAGAGAGAGACAAACCTCCGGGGAAAGCCTATTGACTTTATCCTATGGGGCAACCCATCCCATCCGGAGAGGATCAAGTTTTTCAGAGGTTTAGAGTGAAGCTGGGTACTCTCCACCATGTCGAACAACGACACCCTGGAGGAACCACATTGCCAAGTGAATAGACACTCGGCGACTCTGCAGGCAACTGCGTACCTTTGCCTGTAATGCAGAGATCTTTTCCTCAATCACAAAGATCCTCAGATGTTGGGATATGGAGTATCCTCTGTGAAGAATCAGAGAGGACCATTTCCAGTTTATCAGTCAGCCCTAACGTAGCAACACAGATATTGTCCATTGCATATGGCACTGAAGTATCTCTGGAGATCGTGGTAACAACAGGAGGTCGCCCGGATAGGGTAACAAGCGGACCCCCTGCATCTGCAGGTGGGCTGCCATAACTGCCATGACCCTGGTAAACCGTGAGGCGCGGAGGCTAGACCAAGGGGCAATGCCAGAAACTGGAAATGCTTATCGACCACTGCAAACCTGAGGAATACACTGGTGTACTAAGAAAATGAGGGATATTCAGGTAGTCACCCTGAATATATCCAACGACACCACAAAATTCCCAGGCTCCATTGAATGATGGAACGCAGGGTCCCCCTCCCGAACTGAGGAACCCTTAAGAATTTGTTGAAGGATTCGAGGTTGAGAATGTCCTGGTAAGACCCATTGGGTGTCTGTACCAGAAAGAGGATGGAGCAATACCTCGTTCCCCTTTGGGGCAACGGAATAGGTACTATAACTCCTGCCTGGAGCATAGAGTGTAACACCCTCAAAAATTACAGGGCCTTGTCCTGAATTGACAGAAGACCTGTAACGAAAAACCGTCTGGGAGGCTTTTACCGGGAGGAGAGGACATACCTTCAAGAAAATACTTCTCTTACCCCAGTGTCCGTGGTGGTCAGACACCAGCACTGGGCGAACTGGAGAAGCTGGCCTCCAACTCTGGGGTCTCCCGAGAGGAGGCCCGTCCCGTGAGGCTGAAGGCTTATAGTCCAACTTGGGAGTAGGACGTCTTGTACTCCAAGTCTGTTCTTATGGCTGAGCAGATTTCCTGGCTACTGACTGTCTTGGAAAGCTGTATTTTAGACTTACCCTGGCCTCACAGGGCCGAAAAGACAAAGCCCCAGACCCTGATGGGACTATAGCCGATGGCAGACACGCAGACGTAGCTGCTGCCTGCGGGGCCACAATTGCGTCCAGACGAGGGCCAAACAGCACTTGTCCCGTAAAAGGCAAAGCAATTCAAATGGAATCTGCGTCCGCTTTCCAAGAGCGCAACCACAGGGAGCGGCAAGCCGCTACTGCTGACGAGGAGATTCTGGAAAGGAGTAGGCTATATGTAAGACCGTCTCATTATGAACATGGCAAAGTCTCTGAGAATTTGCCACTATCCACCTGCTCTGCTGGAGAGTCAGTGTGCAGAGATCCAGTTACCTACTCAGCGCTCCATGGCTCTTGCCCCCCAGCACACGGCCATAGCCGGCCTGGAAGCCCCTCCAGCAAGGGAATATTGGATTTTAGATATATTTGCACCTTGCAATCTGGAACCTCCTTCAAAGAGGACCTGGAGGGCATGGGCAACGTAGCACTCCTCACTAGGCGTGTAACATGAGAATCTACCCGTAAAGGTAACTCCCATTCGGAAATGTAATTATCCGCAAAGGGGCATGCAAAAGGTCAACCGTTTTTGAGGCTGGAACCGCTTACCCGGATTTTCCACGCCTCCTCTAAATGATCCACTTGACCAGATAGAGGAATTACAGTGGCAACACCCTTATCCTTAAAGAAGGCATATTTGGATTTAGCCACGGGTAATATGTACTAACCAAAGCCGCACGGACTGCCCGTATAAGGCCAGGTATATAGACTTTAGACCCAGACTACGCCTCCTTTGCACTAAGGGGCTCGTGTCTGAAAAAGTCAATAATGTCACCGTCATCAGACGTCATGCCTTTACCTGTCTGAGACCCGAAAGGCCGTTTAGAAGGCCGAAATGGTGACTCCCCCTGTAAAACGTCCATCAGGTGCTATACCATTTGGGCAATAAATTCACCCACACAGGCTCCTGCGAGACCTGGGGGGGTGAAAAACAGGATACACTGGGGTACCATCAACTGATAACCCCTATGGGGAAACGCAGGGGGCGTTGCCCACAAGGGCTGTAAGCATCTTAGCCAGCCGAGGGCGGACCCTTTTTCTGCAGGCACAGTGACAGAAATGGGGCGTGATATAGAATACAACATGCCCTCCATAAACCCTCAGCGTCTACATATCCCTCCGCTAACTGCACATGATATCAGTACATTATAGCTGGAAGAGGATATCCTCGTTCACTTTCCGACATGAGGAGTGTGAACGGAGCGTATGTGACTTCCCACACAGAAAAACCAAGTTTACTGTGAGGTAATAAACACCCTGCAACACCGCACCGCAAGGGCTGTAGCAGAAGAAGAACAGGGATAGGAAAATGGCTGACAGTCAGAAATGAAAGTACAGGCAAACAGCGCTAGCATTTAAGTCACATACAATGCACAGATAACATCCTGCATTACAAGCACTGCGATCAACTACACAGACCAGAGCCTGGTAGGAAACAGTGCTGCATACACTGACCTTAATTGAAGGAGAGGTATGCGGGGGACCCGGACCGCAATGGCATCTGTATCAGCTTCCAGCAGCGTTTGCCATCCCCATGTAGTGAGAAAATGGCCACCGAGGAGCAGAGAGAAGGCAGGGCCCGGGGGAGGAGCGCTGACACAGCCCGCTCAGACCGCTGTGGAATGGCACTGAGACGCCGGCTGTTAGATAGGGAAGGCGTTCTCCCCTGGCCTGCTATTAACCCCTGCGACGCCGCGCTGTACCGCACATGCTGCGGTCCGCTGTCCCTGGTGGTCTAGTGGAAGGCGCAGGATGAGTACCTGGCCCCACGCGCAGCCGGTCCCCAGGGAGCCCCCTGCCTGGGGACCAAACAGGACTGTGTTACCGGCGGGACCCCGCCGCTTACCTTGTTCCCCGTGCATCCGGCCACAGTCCAGGTAGCCGGGGTCACCGCTAGCTGTGACCCCAGCTACCTACCAGCATCCCCGGATCGGTACCGGCGTTCTGGTACCGGCGGGGTTTAGGAGTGACAGCATGGACGTCAATACTGACTGTCCTATGCTGGAGCACTCTAGTTGTGCAGCCACAGCTGCAAATAAATATTCAGGGGCCTTAAAAAGACCCCCCTCTGTACGGTGCGACTGGTCCGCCCAGGCACCGACAAAAACTGAGTGGACTGAGGCTCGGGGGCGGGGTATAGGAGAGGGACCCCAGTGCATCCTGGGAGGCTGAAAATTTAACTCTGTGGTGCCTGGATGTCTGCCGCCATCGCCTATACCCCAAGGTATCCTGTGGATACCCTATGGACCCTGAAGTAGAAACTTAGCCTATACGCGAACGCCCTATTACTGCCCAGTTACACCCACTCAACCCCAAGTGTGGATGAATCACCCTTACTTGGTCAAAACTATGTATGCTCTGCTGCATGTGCTCTGCAAAAACTCACATGATCCATCTGTAAAACAGACTTGTAGGCAAATCTGAATCAGGCCCCACACCGCACCTATAGGCAAGCCGCATATCATTTTAATCAGCAGAAGCTGCTTGTGTGTCCTATTCGCACTGCGCTGTGATTAATACGCATTGGAAGGTAAAAAGTCGCACGAAAAGACGCTCTGCGCTACTGAGTCACACGGAGCTCCTGCGTTATGTGTAGCGCGACTTGTAGAGCACGGAAGATAGATGTTTGTGGACACATCAGTAGACTCATTTAAAAACAAGAAAAGATGATATTTTACCCTTTCAGGTGCCCCTTGCACCTTAGCATTGTGATATAGTTTGTATTAGTGGCCTGATGTCAGCTGACATGCCAGCTACCACTAGACCGCGATTACAAATAACCTCATCACTTTTGGTAGGGGGAGGGTCAGACCTTCATCATTTCTATTTGTAGACTTGAGCCCCAGTGCAACTGAACGTAATTCTGCTATGGTGCCTATGGGAAAGGGTGGCATAATACCTGAACCATGCTGAATACCTGAGTCAATTAACAGCACTTAGAAGTGAATCAAGCCTACAGAATCAAACTGCTATCTACTGTAGCTTAGACTTTAGAAATGACAAAAACACCACTTTTGTCTAGTAGATGCTCCCATATAAAGCAATTTCCTTCCTTCCCTATTAAACTCACCAAGAGCAGCCCCAGAATGGTCATCCACTGTCAGTATATGTATTTAAGCTCCAGTCCTTTCCCACATCTGAAAACATGCCAGGGCTGTATCTGGTGAAAATGAAACTTCTAATGGATGAGTCATACAGGCTGCACCCTGCCCAGGCCAACCACAAGTCAGTGTTTGTCACCTTATTTCACAGCTCTATCATCATACAGACATTAGTTATCACATAAATATTTACTGTTCTTACCATCCCATGCAATGATACATGTACAGTATAATATAGTGTATTCCATAGCTCTATCATAATACTGACATTCAGTTTTGTACCGGACAATAATTACCAAATACATACATAGATTTTTTTTTTATATATATCTATATACAATGCACAGATAACTATATCTATATATATATCCAAAGATGGCGGCACTCACAACTCACAGGACTTCAAACACGAAGACACTAGATCATGGCAATTCCAACGTTTCAGTTTTTATACCAGCTTTTCCTCAGGGACCATGTACATACAAAAACAACATACATATATAAATAACAAAACACTCACCCATGTGTTTTTTCTACAGCAAATGGGATACATGTATACGGAGTGAGTCTTCAGCTAGGCAAATTTTTTATATTTCTACTTGTGGATGAGTGCCGGTCTGGTGGATTACTACTATTTTGTTATATATATATATATATACACACACACACACACACACACACACACACACACAGAGACACTTCTGCATACCATAGAGCGGTGATTCCCAAACTTTCTTGAATAATGGCACTCTAGCATTTGTATCACGGCACCTCTAGGCCAAGAGTTTCTTATTGAGGAATTTTGCAAAAATTATTAAATTAAGTAATTTGTTCATATACGTCATCCTTCGGTTCAGTTATACTACTTTTCCACCAAAATCTCGGGTCCAGCCCGGGACACTAAACATGGGTTTCAAGCCGTGTCACAGCAGCTTGAATCCCAGTTCAACCGCAGGCTGGACCTTGGCTTACCCCTGCTGGCTCTTGGAGATTGCATAATTTCCAAGCGCCAGGAAATGCGGCTCTCCCTATGCTGTGAACGGGATCCGGGAAACCCGTTTCCACTGAGCCTTACCCGGGTCTTACACGAGTAAAACCCTGCTTGAGATCTGGGAAGAAATTCCGGGTCATACGACCCGGGATTTTTTTCTAGGAGCCTTTCCCAGTGAGTCACGATCAGGGTTGACACGGCAATAACCCGGGTTTTTTTTTTTTTGCGGCGGTGGAAAAAGGATATTATGTGGTAGTGACAGGGATGCACTTTTGATTGTCAGCCACCAGCTGGGTTTTGCCGATAACATGGACCATAAATAATTTGATTTGGTCCTGGACCACCAACCCGTGGCACCCCCACAAGTCCCCAGCTTGGGTACCACTGCCATAGAATAATGAATTAGTAATCATGGAGTTCGGAATCCTAAATTACTCCACTACCTTGGACAGCATCAGAATCAAGGGTATAATTTATCCATCCCATGGGATTAGGTTAGGACTTGAAACGTGATGGCTAACATTCAGGTGAAAAAATAAATTGTGTGTGTGTATTATATAGAAATGTATAATAAAAGCCCGAAACGTTGGAAATATACAAGGCTATGTGCTATATACTTTGCTGCTGTTGGGGAGTCCCAGGAGTGCAGCCCATTTCTGTTGGTATATTGTTATTCTTGGACTGGGGCACCCGGGCAGTTACTTCTACTTTTGGGAATGCCGATCTTATGTGTGTGTGTCCAATAACCCGTTTGGCGAGTCACAGACGCCAAGCGTCCTACCAGAGACTTTTTCCCAAAATATGTTTCTTCATATCACTGATGCAACAAAAGTACAATTCATGGGTACCCTGATATTAACACTGTAATTTCATGTAGCTTCTGTTTGCAACTTGGCCATTAATGTAAATAAAAAGGCAAAAGACAAGTCCAATATGAGCGACACATGATGTCTCATGTCACGTAATGTTATGCTTAATCTGGGACTTTAATTCATTTGCAAAAAAAGAGTACTAATATAGTATGCCTGGTACTCTGTAAGCAACTTTATATGTGGCTATGATGCAAATAAGATGCAAAATTCAGGAAAAAGTACGGGAATAACTATCTGTGGCAGAGCATCTAAGATGTGCCAAGCGTCTCGTGTCATATGGCATATAAACAATAGGAGAATGAGGACATACACACATATATATCTGAAAACACAGATATGCTTCTTTTCAATACAATAATCTAATTATGCACAAAACAATAACAGGTAAATAGCAGTGACTGTAATACACAGCTTTCTAACTAGACATTCATACTATGCCACAAAATGATCAAGCAAAAAAAATAAAAAAATTATATATATATATATATATATATATATATATATATATATATATATATATATATACACACACGGCTATTTTTCTGCACAAATAGGTTCAGGAACTGTAAAGAAAACTAGATCTTAGTAACTATATTACACTAAGCATAATATGCATCAGATTAGTGCTGTGGGCCTGAGCTGTGCTGTGAATACATTGTTACCAATATATGTCAGCACATCCCTCTGTATGCCTAGGCATCTTATATATGGGATGCATTTTCAAATTACATAAACAATATGTCAGTCAACATTAATGGCTGTCAGCAAACATTCCTGTCACTGTCAGTAAAAAGAAGATCCAGGCCAATCAGAGAGGGTCCATAATACCAGCCGTGGCCCTTTCTCTCACATTACCCGCTGGGTGTCCGCCTCTCACCCGCCTCCGTTGCCCGGGTACTGTGTCTACCACGCACGGCCGCTCCTCTACCACAATCACACAGAACTGCCTGCCATTTCACTCTATAGCATTGACATGACAGCCAGCCAATAAGACGATAGCCTTTGGGCTGCGGGCGTTTCAACGACCAATCACAGTCAGAGCACGCAACTCGCTGACCAATTGCGATAATGTGGGCGGGGTTCGTGTTTTATTTTGGGGTAAAGTGAAAGCAGAGCGCGATGTTTTTATCATGTTTATGTTGGATGGACGGAAGTGACGTCATACGCGGAACAGAGCCGATAGATCAGTGTCAGTGTGTGCCTGCCATGTGGGCAGCATGGAGGGGTGAGATCTTATCTATGTTCTATTATAGGTTACAGTATTCTACTGTTCATTCCCACGTAGGTAGCGGATAGATCCCCTTCAGTAGATGTACCCTAACTGTCATTCGCTGTACCCATGTGCATGATAGGCAGCCTGTGGTTCCACAGCTGCTGTGGAAATGAAAGGTTCCCGCATGCTTTTTGAAATGGTCTTTTGAAATAGAGATTGCTTGTGCATTCTGGAACTTCTAGTTCCACAGCAGCAGTAAAGCCACAGGTTGCACAAATCAGGTACAGATAATAGATTAATGTGGTCCTAGCTTATATACCATATGCTGGTCTGTAAATCTAGAAATGTCTTATTAATGTGAATAAAATATAACATTTCTATGTGTATATATAGTAGTAGCCTTGCAGCAACTAGGTTGACATTGTGAAAATGTTGACATTAGTCTTAGCGGTGGTGTTGGGCTTACCTTAAACAGTTTTGACATTCTGACCATGTCAACATGTTCACCGTTGACATTCTGACCATGATGAATGTCGACCTAGTATACCAAATCCGTAGCTGTAGTTTGCTTTTGTTTTTTTCCCCAAAATGATGTCTACCTTTTCTTTTGTATGTGATTATGTAATTCAGACTGGGCTATTTTAAGTAGGAAAGCAGGAGCAGAATATTATGACACTGTGAAATGGCTCATGTTGGCGGCATTGTTTTGGAAGCAAAATCTTATTCATTTAATAGCTCTAAAAATATAGTTTGTGTTTTGGTGAAAACTATGTTGATCAGGTAAAATTTATGTTAAAATACAGTAACGGTCTAGTTGGACTTCTGCCATAATAGCTTGATGTAATTCATTATATTCTCTTCTCAGGCCACCTGGAATGCAGGCATTCTGTCTGTTTGATCTGAGTCCAACAAGCACCTTGTTGTCAGACCTTTCACTGAATAATAACAGTAACACTAAGGAGGACTTCACAGAAGAAAAAGTGAGACACCCAGGTACATATGTAGATACTGATGAGGACAGCTGTAAGGAGACCTAGATGGTTGGTTATGATTCACCACTATTAGGCTGAGCACTAGAAAATATGAAATGACGACTCCTCCCAAGATGCTACCCCAGCTCCTGCAGCACCAGTTGCATTCTAGAGCATTGCATGGGGATTGCAAGTGTCAACAGGTGTAAATATGTGTTTTGTAATGCTAAAGATCACCTTGTAATCCAGTCTTATCTCAATGCATAAAGAGTGCAACAAATAATATAATAGGAGATTGCTCATAATGTAGTAAGTTCACGAACACAGAATAAGATATAGAAAAACATGCGCTTCAAAACAATAGTGTGCAATAAACCACTGTGGTGGTCCCCCACACCTCTGTGAAATCGGATGTAGAACAAAGTACTTGTGGTTATGTGCGCCCTCCAAGGTATTTTTATACGCTGAACAAAGATTTACCTATAGAGTATTCTGAAGTCTCACACTTCACTTATCAAGATGAGATGCCCTCCCTTTAAAGGGGCAGATATTCTTTAAAGGCTTGACAGTATATAATTTCAGCTCTCCTCTGCACATAAAAAGTAAAAGGGTGTGTGTGTATGTATGTATATATATATATGTATGTATGTATATATGTATGTGTGTGTATATATATATATATATATATATATATATATTATACATAATGTGTGTGTGTGTGTGTGTGGTACTGTTTTCAGATTAAAAACATATCCATTAAAATTCTACCATGTAACAAACAGAGCAGCGTAGCAGATTGAGAGGGATGTCAAATTACACACACCCAAGTTTGCATATAAAGTATTATCAGTCACCTCCCGGGTTTAGGGTACTGGAACACCACTGGTCATATGTGCAAAGCAATCCCTCCACTCCAAAGATATCACCTGGCTATCACTCAGTTTGTAATAACCACCATGCGTTTCTTCTCCCAAAGAGCCTTTTTCAAGGTGTATAGTTATGGTGGTACTACCTGCTTAATATACCCTTATGTGCACTCTAATTGGTTGCTGCGGGATTACCCCTAATTATCCCGTTCATCTCCTCATACATATAATAAAATACTTCTCTACATACCCTGTATGTCCAGACATCTAAGATTTCCACATATAAAATACCCTTGCCAGAAAATAAGATTTAGAGCTAGGTCTAAATCTAAATCTCCGACAAGGATATTTTATACAGTGGAATACAATGGAAAGCCTTGTACCACGGAGAGCCTCACAGGATGCAGAACCAATGAGGTTGTTTTTGTTGACATTTTTTTATTTCAAACAAAAAAGTAAAATTAAATAAACGTGGCAGGCAATACAGAAGAAATGTGGCATACAAATGATCTTACACCAGTACAAAGAATGCTGAAACTTATTAATCAAAACAGGATATACTCATAACCCCCTAACCTAGAGAAGGAGTATATAAGAACCCGATGGTTCAGATGGATAGACTGGTGGATGCCCTTATTGTGTGCCTGGCTAGGGCCACCACGTTCCCTCTTCCTAATGTGGTCTCACAGAAGCCACAGAAAGACAGGTTTTCCGCAAGTGCATGTTTCCTACTGTTGGTGTAGTACTACGGCTAGCCCTCACCTCAGCTTGGGGTACTAAGGCCTTATAGAGATGGACGGATTCCCTAGATGAGGGACTTAGTTTGGGATTGTTGTCAGTAGTCAACAATATCAGGCAAGTTGGGGAAGCAGCTATTTTTTTTTTCAGAAGCATGGCTGCGGACAACGTCCGACTCCTCGGTACGAAGTATAGTGTCTCTGGGTTATGCTTTTGAACTTCTGGGAGGCCCCTCCAAGCCAGTAGTTCGCAACATGTCTTCCTGTCAACCCAGGCAAAGCAGGAGCCTTACAGGAGTCAACATTCTTTCCTCCTTTTGATCAACATTCTGGAGCTCATTGCTATTTACAGGGCCCTTCGCCAGATGTGGCCACTTTTTAGGGCAGTGCGGTAAAGGTCCAGTCAGACTAAGTGGCCGCTGTTCTGTATGGCAATTATTAGTCCGGTACACAAAGCCAGGGAGCCATGAGAGAAGTAGGCAAGATCTTCTGTTGTGCAGAACGGTTTCTCCCAGCTTTGTCGGCAGTTTATATCCGAAATGTCAAAAAACTTAATAGACTATCTCGGTCATCAAGACTTTCTCAATGGAGCGTGGTCTCTCCATCCAGCCATGTTCCAAATGTTAGTGGATTGCTGGGGCTGTCTGGCCATAGACATGATGGCCTCCCGGTACTGCTTCCGAACTCAGGATCCGTGGGACCTGCTGGTGGACGACCTGTTGGTTCCAGGTACATTTCACCTATATCCCTTTTCTCCGGTATTGATGCTGCCTTGGGTTTTTGGCAAGTTCAAGCTGGGGGCGATTCAGCCATTCTGTTGACTCCAGACTGGCCACACAGGGCCTAGTACGCAGATCTCTAACGGTAGCTCCTTAACATCTTCCTCTCTGGCCTGACATTCTTTCCCAGGGTCCCTTTCTACATCCAGATCTCCCTTGCCTGGCTTTAAAAGGATGACTTTTGAAACAGCCCTCTAGAAGGCCAGGGTTTTTTCTGACTGTGGTGCGCACCATGCTTTTCACCAGGAAGCCGGTGTCTGTGCAACGCTATTATCTGGTGTTGTAAGCTGATTTTACCTGGTGTTCCGTCCGGAAAATGAGCCCGGCAGTCTTCCGACTTTCCAAAATCTTGTAAATTCTGCAGGAAGGGCCTGGATTTGGGTCTCCGTCTCTCATCACTTAAGGGGGAGATGTTTTAAGGGGCGATATGGGGAAGAAGTGGTATCAGCGCAAGTTATGTGCGCTGATACCGCTTCTCCCCATGTATTATTGAGGGATCTGGCGTTAAATGCGCCTCTGTCATTATCGGCGTTTGCTATCTACAAGATATCTAAAAGATAGCAGCGCTGATAAGCTGGGCAATGACTGTCCCGACAGCTGTAGCTTTTAATATCCACAGATGCAGCTGTCGTTGCCCCCCCCCCCCCCCACTCTGGCAGAAGAGATGCTGCGCCTAGGTGAAGAGGCGAAGCAAGAAGAGTTATAGTGGCATGATCTGTGTTGCTATTATACATCTCCCCCAAGGTTCAGGTCTCAGGCCTATCTGTCTATTTCCAGCAAAATATTACGCTTATTCCAGCTGTGCAGACTTTCCATCGAGGGGTGCTTCACATTCAGCCTCTGGTTTCCCTGTGGGATTTCGTTCTCATGTTGCGGGCTCTTCAGATTCACCCCTTTGAGCCTTTGCAATTTGTGGGCCTCCGCTGGCTCACGTGGAAGACTTTGTTCCTTCTCGATATTTCTTATGCTCAGAGGGTGTCTGTCTTGATTGCCTTGTCCCATAAATCTACTTTTCTGATATTCCACCTTGACTTTGTAGTCCTACACACTAGGATAGATTTTCTTCCGAAGGTGGTATTTAAATTCCATATAAACAACAAAATTGTGGGACCTTCTCTTCCATAGGAGAATCAATGGAATTCACATTTATCTCTTACCTCATTGGACATTGGCCCTGATTCAGAGCCGGACGCTCTGACCAGAGCGCTCGCTCTGAATCAAGGCCCACCTCCATTAATATGGAGCGTCCTCCAGGACGCTCGTATAGCTGTGGGTCACCACCCACAGCATATACGAGCGTGCAAAATGATGGTCGCGATGGTCTTGACCATCGCGACCATCGGAACTGCGAGTGAAAGCCTGCGGTTGGGTTTCTCAACCGCAAGGCCAGGAGTGATTTTGGCTCTATCAGAGCCAAAATCACTCCCACTGACATCACTAGTGATGTCAGTGGGGCCGGCTTCAGACGGTAGGCGTTCCCTTGGGAACGCCTCCGTCTGGCAGGCACGCCCACCAAAGGGGGCGTGCTGTCAGTCACCATCGACAGCACGCCCCCTTTGATGAGACACTCCGAGCGAAGGAAAGTCCTTCGCTCATCGGGTCTCGCGCATGCGCACGACGGAGCTCCCTCCGTCGTGCTCATGCGCAGTGGGTACCATCGTCAGTACGCTCGCAAGTGGGTCTGAATGACCCCCATTGTGTGGGCTCTCTGCAATTACATAGACAAGACCATGGACCTTCCGTTGTTCAGATATGCTGTTCGTGCTCTATGATGTCCATAAGAGGGGTTGGCTTGCTACCAAGCAGACTCTTGCTCGTTGGATTATGCTGGTCATTCAACAGGCCTATTCTTTAGCCAACAAGCCAGTTCCGGATTTGGTGAGGGCACACACTTCCAATATCCGTCATGAGTTAAAGGGAAAATGGAATTTTGGTTTTTACCTGATAAATCCTTTTCTCTGAGTCCATGGGGGACACTGGATACCCTCCCTTACACCCTTGGCTCTGGATTGTTTTCTAGGGCTGTGCCGGTCCAGACAAACCAGTCTCTTTTTGTGTGCCTGTTTGTTCTGTTCACCTCCTACTCTGTCCTTTGGGCTTTGTTAGTAATAACTGGCTGCTTTGGGCATGGGGTGGGGTAGGAGCTTTTGCTGTTCAAAGCTTAACCTTTTAGTTCCCACACTCTTTCAGCTCCACAGTTCCTGTGTTCCCCCCCCATGGAATCAGAGCAAAGGATTTATTGGGTAAGTCCCAATCCCATTTTTTATTTATTTTTTCGGGTGTGGGTATAATATGTGTATCTCAGTATTAAGTAAATATTCTGTCCTTTTTTCTTGTGAATGAAAATAAGCATTTACCCGGTCCAGCAGTGTTCATTGTATCTTTGTGTGACAGGATGCGGAACACAGAACCATAAGCATTAACTGTTTTACAGAATCTAGTAACATTATTACATTAAAATAACATCCACATAGTGGCCACACACAGTCTGATAGTTTGGCACTTTGCAGGTTTGGTTCATCACTTTGTGGTACAATGCACCACATTTCCGTCGATCAATAATCAGACCATTAGTGTATCTATAATGGGAATAGGGTCCAGGGGGTCTACACCGCACACCCTGCACCCATATAATTATTACACTTCCCTCTCCGGAGTTTCTCACTGGCTAATGTTATAGACTGAAATCAAAGGGAAAAATTGCACGGTGGCCATTTTCCCGGTGATTTGCCCATGTACACTAGAGATGTTTCCAGGAACATAGCATATGTTCCTGAAGACCTGCGCATGTGCAGTAGACTCTCTGGGATAAAGCCAGAGTCTACTGCACTGCTGGAGAGCAGGGGGCCTGCACGGAGGCTCCACACGGGCCCCCTCCTCTTAAACCGTCCCTGATCTGGTTAAATCTCTAACTTGCAAGTAGATTTGTTATATGCAAATTTAATATCGGCTTAGCTTTTCTATTGCTTTTTGGTTTAAAATTAATGCAAGCATATATCTAGTGTATAGTTTGCTGTTTAAGTGTAAATTTATTAGTGTAAAGATCTGTTTTGTTAGACTTGCTTTTCATACAAGACTTGTAATCTCCTATCTAGGAATAAATGATGGCAACGCTAAGGTGCCTGTCATCCTGGAGATCTCTGATCGCATGAGCTGCTCTGCTTGTCAGTGTGTGTTTGACAATAGAGAGGAACAGGTAACTCGCTAAGTCACAATGGGGTTTACAAATTTTGGGCTTACTGTTAAAATACCATAAAGTGACTCCCTACTAATTTCTGCAAATTCATAAAGTAAAACCTGTGACAAATATTGTTCTATGGGTGCTACACAAACATTTCATCACTTTGTTTTGACCTTGTGTTTTTTTTTTTTTCTAATTCTACTTTGGACTGTCACTAAGTTTCTATTCACATTATACGTGTAACTTTGTGCTAGTCATATGTCTTATCATTTGCATGCTAATTACGCAATCCATTCTTTATGGCCCCTTTGTAATAAAGACTATGATTAGTCTCTTGTAGTTATTTTGTATAATATATCACTTACGTAGGAATGTCTACAATGTCTACATATTTTGGGGTCCCAGCACCTTGGGACACTGATACTTAGGGGTCCTAGCTAACACAATGTTCAGTACTACTTAATTAGATGGCATCTTTATTACATATAGCTTTGTAGATATATCAATAATCTCTCTATATTTTCTGCATTAAAGAAAGAACACTATACCCTGGATTGGCATCAGTTTAACTTGAAACGGAAAATCAAAGGAGCAGCAGCACTAACTGAGGATGACTTCCAGGAGCGGACACGGGCAGGTGAGAGGAGAGGGAGCACAGGTCAGGACATGGGCAGGTGTGATGCGGAGTGGGGGGTGGGTATTGGACCAGAAATAAGCAGGTGAGAATCAGTGAGGGACACGATATGGGCAGCTGAGCGGACACGGAGAAAGAGACATGACATGGTCAGGTGAGGAGTAAGGGACAGTAAATAGTCTGCTGATGGAAAGGTGGAGTAGGGTTCAGGGCATGGGCAGTGGGAGGGAGTAAGGGACAGGGTATGGGCAGATAATGGGTAAGAGACAGGATACAAGCAGGTGAGAGAAGAGGGTGTAAGGTACTTGACACAAGTAGGTGAGCTGAGTGGATGCAGGACAGGATATGGGCAGGTAAGTGGATGAAGATACGTTGGAGGGGGTGGTTAGGATGGATAAGACACAGGAAGTTGAGAGGGGTGGAGATGAGACAGGGCATAGGTAGGTGAGGCAAGTATTAAGGCAGGACAAAGGTACTTGATGGGATTACAACAGGATGCTTGTAGATGAAAGATGTGGATGCGGGATAGGATAGGGTTAGAAGGTGGAACAGGATGCGGGTAGGTGAGAGGGGTGAGGAGCTGGGACAGCATGCGGGTAGGTGAGAGGGGTGAGGAGCTGGGACAGCATGCGGGTAGGTGAGAAGGGTGAGGAGCGGGGACAGTATGCGGGTAGGTGAGAGGTGTGAGGAGCTGGGACAGGATGGAAGTAGCTGAGAGGTGTGAGACAGGGACTGGATGCAAAGGTAGATGAGAGGTGTGAGGAGCTGGGACAGGATGCTGAGAGGGGTGAGGAGCTGGAACAGCATGTGGGTAGCTGGGACAGGACGTGCGTAGCTGAGAGGGCTGAGCTGGGACAGTTGCCTGGCTAGTGAGGGCTAGTCTATGAAAGGACATGGCAGGTAAGAGGATAGTGAGGGTCTGGACTGGGAAAAGGGGGTAAGGACGAGAGACTGGATTTGGGTAGGTGAAAGGGTTGGCTATAGGGGACAGGACATAGGTGATGGGGAGGGATGTGATACATTGTGCATCATGAAAAGCGGATCAAGAGCATTTTGTTTTGTGCTTTACCTGCTCAATGAACAACTATCTTGAAGAGTTTAATACTTTTCAAATGCTCAATTAAAAAATAGATTGTATATCCTATTCTACCTGTATACGTCCAAAGTTCACTCTAATTTTTTAAATGTGTGGGTGTTGATTTAATTTAATTTGCGCTTATATCCTTGGTACATATATCAGAAAGTATAATAAAGCACATGATCACTTTATGCTTCACCGTATATATAACTCCTTTATTCTCATGTATAGCAAAATGGCCATCCTAATTGTGAGCACTGACTTAATTCTATATTAGTACCATATGTTATGACCCCATACCAGTGATGTGCGGTTAGGTGAGGCAAGTTGGCAGAGCCTTTCCTGTCATATTTGGGTATACTCCAAAGTTTTGACTCTAAAAATGTAAGAAAATATTATAAATATCTTTATTTGTATTATTCTACTAATTTTTATAGCCAACTCTGGAGTAAAAAGTGTATGGCAGGTGAGGCACTGCCTCCCCTGTCTACCTTTTCCGCACATCCCTGATCAAAACTCACCAAATTTCCAGCACTATATACTTCTGCACCTTTGTATAATGCCCACATGAACCCTCAGGTTCATTTATGTATGTGTAAATCTGGCTCTGATACTAGCCAGTGCCTCCCCAGCTATTTACCTCACCGCACGTCTTTGCCCCATACTTTGTTGGGGTACTATACCAGCGGGGCCCCCCCACCTCTCCGTTTCCTCTTTCTCCCTTTTTATTTATTTTTTCCCTCTTCTTTTTTTCTTTTATTTACTGCAGCTAATTTCAATCAGTTATCTGTAATATATTACTATACTGTATACAATCGCCTAATGTTGTTACTGATACTGTTTTTTTACATTATTTCTATTATATACTCATATACTCCTAATGTATATCTGATCTCTGTAAAGCGCTGCAGAATATGTGTGAAATTATTATTAATGTTACCAGTTATTTATATAGCGCACAATGTTTTATCATTCTCATCTAAAAGTTTTATTGTCTTAAGCACTTTAAATAAAATAAATAAACCATTCAAAAAAAAAAGGCTATCCTAACCCCTGCAAGCTTGGCCCCCTCCTCAAACAATTTTATGTACATGTCGGGAATATTGGACATAGGTGTACGTACGTGTGTATGTATGTGTGTATGTATATATATATATATATATATATATGGGATATCTCTCTCTCTCTCTCTCTCTCTCTCTCTCTCTCTCTCTCTCTCTCTCTCTCTCTCTCTCTCTCTCTCTTTCTCTCTTTCTCTCTTTCTCTCTTTCTCTCTTTCTCTCTTTCTCTCTTTCTCTCTCTCTCTCAACCACACATAATCAGATGTACCGTATAGAGAAATAACCTGATACACTTCGGGGGCCGCATGGGACGACCCTCTAACCTTCAAAGGGCCACACATTAATCTTAATGGCAAGTTAATTTAATATATTTAATGAAGGAAAGAGACACCTAAATGTAATAACACATCAACACGTTTTATAAGCTGTAGCTAACAAAATTCATAATGAAGGTAGGAGATGGGGGTTGCAAGTGAAGGCTTGAAGAGCTGCACATGAAGGGTACATCTACAGTTTCAGATTATTATGTAAACCATTAATAGGGCCCAATACAAATGTATTTGCATAACACAATGCTGCAGTAATGATAAATGTGAGAAAAAAAGAGTTTTAAAACAAAGCAACATTTTTGAGGCTTACAATACAGCCTGTATGACATATATGTAAAGGAGCCTATCCATTTAACAACATGAAAGTCTGAACATTCAGCCTTCAGACTTTCATGTCACTGAGGTGCGAGCGCCACACAAAGACGTTCACTGAACGTCTTCAGTGCAGGAGCCCAACCTCCCTGTCTATTAACATGCCGAACCTGACGACTGTCGTCAGGTTGTCGGGCATGTTCAATAGATAGTCTGGGTCGGCAAGGACCCAGCGTGCACGCGCATCACCATACCCTCCAACTATACCGTTTTAGCCGGTACAGTACCGTTTTCTAATGGTCTGTACCGGCAAACGGGGCTGTACCGTTTTGTACCGGGTTGGTACACTCACCAGATTTGTTAAGCAGCGCTGCTGGGACACAGGACTCCCGCAGCGCTGCTGAGTGACAGCCGACCTCCGTGCTTCTCTGCCCTGACCGCCAGCGCCGGTATACATACAGAACATGCAGTATATTTCTGCATGTTCTAAACTAGCCAGCGTCCGATGCCTCCAGTCCCCATGGACACGCCCCTTTACCGATTACCACTCCCCTTTATCTGCGGTCATGCCCCCCCATGTACCGGGTTCTTACTAGGAAATGTTGGAGGGTCTGCATCACTGGTCCTTGCTGGCTATCCATTTGCAGACTTTCTGCACATTGCGACCAAAACCTCCTGGTTTTGGTCGCATCGTGCAGAAAGCCACCAAATGGACAGGCCCCTTAATGGTCCTCATGAACTGTGTATATATTTTGCATAGGCCAATGACTGATAGCACTATAATTATACTAGAGGCACAAAGCAGTTTTCTGGTGTGCAATGGCAAGTTGTCATGGCTCATGGAGGGGGGAAAGTAGCAGTTGTGTGTCCCACTGCACAACAGAGAATGACAAGTGTTACTGGATTAAGTAGCGGAAGTGTGTCTGGCAATACTACCTGCAAGTTACTTTCCCTAACAAGAAATCATGCGGCTGCCATCCAGTGACCAGAGGAGCATCAGATAAACTACTGCTGAATATCCCTGCATTCTCCCTGAGGGCAGAAAGCAAGTCATTTTAAAAGCAAAGGGTTAAACCTTTTCTCTCGGCTGCAAAGGGACATGTTACAAGTCTACCCCTTCAGGCAGAGAGAGCAAGTGAATGTTGTAGCGCAGGGAAATGGCCCCAGTCATATTCGGTTTAGTGTGTTAAGCTGGGTACACACTATACGATATAGTGTTGCGTAGCGGATCGTACACATCATATAGCGTGTACACCCGATCCGTCGTTCATCGCATCAGCCACTCTGCTGTTCTGCACAGCAGATGGGCCGACGCAATGAACGAACCAGTGCTGTTACATGCAGCATGGAATCGCTTATCGTGCCGTCGTACACCAGATCGTGCAGTGTTTATGGCGAACGCGATGTACCATTATACTGCATCGCCCCGTCGCTGGGCACACATCGTTTAGTGTGTACCCAGCTTAAGTTGCCAGCTCAAGCACGCAACCCCTAAGCTTACAGTAAACACTGGCAAGCCCACCTGACTACGGCCTGTCCAGACAGTTGTAATGTAAGTGCTGGTGTAGGGATTGCTGCTATCATAATCAGATCAGGGTGTTGTGGTGAAACTGACACCAGAGAATGTTAGTTCATATATTCTATCGGTGATAAAACCAATATTTCTACTTCAGGGTCCATAGGGTATCCACAGGATACCTTGGGGTATAGGTGTGACGTCAGTCGCAGGGCACCAAAGAGTTAAGCTTTCAGCCTCCCAGGATGCACTAGGTCCCCCTCCTATACCCCGCCCCCGGGCCAAGGCACCTCAGTTTAGTTTGGTGCCCGGCCGGAGTCGGGTGCACCTGTTGGAGTGGGGGCTAGAAGAGCCCCTGAAGCTTTTTCTTCATGCAGCTGTGGCTGCACATCTGGATGAACAGCATGGACTGTCAGTCCTGACGTCCATGCTGTCTTCCCTACACCCCGCCGGTACCAGAACGCCGGTACTGATCCGGGGATGCTGGTGGGCGTCTGGGGTCACAGCTAGCGGTGACCCCAGATGCTCCGGACCATGGCCGGATTCAAGGGGGACAGAGGTAAGTAGCGGGGTCCCGCGGTGGGTCCCCGCTGATCACATGGTCCTAAGTCCCCAGGCAGGGGGCTCCCTGGGGACTGGCTGCAGCGTGGAGCCAGGCGACCAACCTGCGCTTCCACTACCCCCTGGGACAGCGGACCGCAGCAGAGCGGTAGCGCTGCGGCGTCCCAGGGGTTAAATGCATGCCAGGGGAGCGCGCCTTCCCTGTCTCACAGCCGGCGCCTCCCCCGCTGCACACAGCCCTCTCTGCATGCTGCCGACTGGTCCTGTGGCAGCGCTCCTCCCCCAGGCCAGCCTCCTCTCTGCTCCTCGGCGGCCATCTTCTCCAGAACGCATGGTGAACGCTGCTGGAAGCGCTGGACGGAAGCATCGTGGTCTGGGTCCCCCCGCATACCTCTCCTCCGCTGTGGCTCAGGTCTGTGTATGCAGCACTGTGTCCTACCAGGCCCTGTGTCTGTGTAGTTGAGTAATCAGCGCTGTTAGTGCAGGAATTGTTATTTCTCTGCATTGTATGTGACTGTGCTAGCGCTGCCTGTAACTTTTCTTCTCTAAACTGTCAGCTTTATTACTGTCCCTGTTCTTCTGCTAAAGCCCTTGCGGTGCGGTGCTGCAGGGTGGTCTCTCGCCTATTTAATACTTAATTGGTGAGAGAGGTCACATACGTGGTGCCATCATGTCTGAAAGTGATTTTCCCCTCCGGCTACAGTGTACCACGTGCAAAGTACCGTTAGCGGAGGGGGAGGGTAGCGCGGAGGGCCTTTGCCGGCAGTGTTTGTCCATGGCGCGGCCTATTACGGTTACAGCACCGGTACAGGAGCCGCCCTGGGCTTGTTTCGCTCAGGCGTTAACAGCTTTAGTGGGCCAGTTAGCTCCGCAGCCCGCGTTTACTCCGATGGGTTTGTCCCAGCAGTCTGTGGTGTCGTCACCCATGCAGGGGTTCCCACGACAATTGGTGGTACCCCACAGTCTCCCTATTTCCCCGCTCCCGGGTTCTCAGGAGCCAGCGTGGGTTAACTCCCTGACGAGTTCTGTACAGCACTTGTCGGATGTGTTGCAAGGGGAGTCTGTGATGCGGCCTCATAAAAGGCCGGTGGCGTCTCTGTCCGCTCCTTATGAGGATGACGAAGGGACGTCTGATGATGGGGAGATTCTGGATCCTTACGATCAGGAACCTCTCCATACTAAGGACGCTGATGCTAAGTCCAAAGTATATATTCCTGGACTTATTCGGGCGGTCCGCACAGCCTTGGTGATTGAGGACGAAGTTCCCCCAGCGGCTAAATCTAAGTATGCCTTTTTCAAAGATGTGAAGGGCGATGCCACAGTCTTTCCTCTTTCGGGTCAGTTGGTGGACCATTTAGAGGAGGCGTGGAAACAACCTGGCAA
Source organism: Taudactylus pleione (assembly GCA_031769625.1). Lineage (NCBI taxonomy): Eukaryota > Metazoa > Chordata > Amphibia > Anura > Myobatrachidae > Taudactylus > Taudactylus pleione. The sequence continues at coordinate 6,324,051 of JAUIMM010000121.1, forward strand.
AAGATACCAGCCGCAGAGACGCCTGGCGGTGGCTTATCCGTTCGCGGATAATTATTTTGCTAAGTGGGAATCCCCTCCACAGGTGGATTCTCACGTGACCCGTCTTGTCCGTAGTGCCACATTGCCGATGCCATCCATGTCCTCCCTTAAGGATGCTACGGACCGCAAGGTAGAAATCTGCCTGAAGTCCGCTTATTCCCTTGCAGGGGGGGCAGCACGGCCGGCTATGGCCATTTGCTGGGTTGCCAGAGCGATGGAGCGCTGGGCGGATTCATTAGAGGCTTCTTTTGAATCCGACTGTCCGGCCGAACAGGCGGAGTTGATTGGCAATCTCCGTGATTCGGCCACCTACATCAACGAGGCGGCTCTAGACATTAGTACTCTGGTGTCTAGAATTTCTTCAGCAGCGGTGGCTGCTCGTCGCACCTTGTGGCTGCGATCCTGGAAGGCGGACGCAGATTCCAAGAAAGGTCTGGAAGCGTTGCCGTTTACCGGAGAAGTTCTCTTCGGTCCGGATCTGGATAAGATTGTGGCCACGCTGGCGGCAGCCAAATCTGCTTGTCTCCCGTCGGCCGCTGCTCCTTCTGGTTCGGGACCATCGTCCTTTCGGTCATCTAGGGCCCAGGGCAGGCCCAAACCACAGTCGTTTCCTCGACAGGCTGGCCCTAAGAAATCGGTCAAGCCCCGGAAGCAGGCATGGAGTACCAGACGTCCGGCCCCCAAGCCAGATGACAAGCCTGCGGCCTGACGGTCCGGGCCTCCCTTTGGGGGATCCCAGGGTGGGAGGCCGCCTGCTACAGTTCGCCCAGTGTTGGTCGACCACTACGACAGACACTTGGGTTCTGGAGGTGGTTTCCCACGGATACGCCCTCTCCTTCCGGCACAGACCCCCGGCTCGCTTCTTCACCACGGGTCTCCCATCAGACCGGAACAAGGCTACGGAGCTGCGGAAGGTATTGCACACTATGCTCCAGGCTGGAGTTATAGTGGCTGTTCCATTCTCCCAGAGGGGCCAGGGTTTCTATTCAAATCTTTTTTTGGTACAGAAACCCAATGGGTCATATCGTCCGATTCTCAACCTCAAAGCACTCAACAAGTCTTTGCGGGTCCCGAAGTTTCGGATGGAGACCCTACGGTCCATCATTCTGGCGCTGGAACCTGGGGACTACATGGTGTCATTGGACATACAGGACGCTTACCTGCATGTCCCTATTCTTTTGCGCCATCAACAGTTCCTCAGGTTTGCAATCCGCAGCGACCACTTCCAGTTTCGGGCGTTACCTTTTGGCCTGGCAACAGCACCACGTGTTTTCACCAAGGTGATGGCGGTCATGGCGGCTTCTCTGCGGCTGCAGGGAGTCCGCATGTTGCCGTATTTGGACGACCTGTTATTGGTGGCAGGATCTCCAGAGCTCCTGTTGCGCCACTTGGACCTGACCATTGCACTGCTGCAACGGCACGGCTGGCTAATCAACTGGCAGAAGTCCACTCTAATCCCGTCTCGGAGGATTCTGCATCTTGGAGCCTTATTGGACTCGGGACAGCAAAGGATCTTCGTGACGGAGGACAAGATCTCTGCTTTACAGTCAAGGGTGCGCAGTTGCCTGCACAGCCGCCGGGTGTCCTTACACTCGGCGATGAGGTTACTGGGCTCCATGGTGTCGGTGTTCGACATGGTGGAATACGCCCAGTTTCACTCCAGACCTCTGCAGCACCTGATCCTGTCCAAGTGGAACGGGCTGACTCAGTCTCTGAAGTCCCAGACGATTGTGCTCACCCAGGAGGTTCGCCTGTCCCTTGCGTGGTGGTTACAGACGACCCACCTCAACAAGGGACGTCCGTTCTGGGTTCCAAATTGGGTCCTGTTGACAACGGACGCCAGTCTTCGGGGCTGGGGAGCAGTTTCGGGTCCACACTTGTTCCAGGGCAGGTGGACGCCGACAGAAGCGGAGCTTCCAATAAATATCTTGGAACTCCATGCGGTCTTCAATGCTCTCCAGCAGGCACAGCGGTTTCTCCAGGGTCGCCCGGTGCAGGTCCAGTCGGACAACGCTACCACCGTGGCCTACATAAACAGGCAAGGAGGAACTCGCAGTCGGGCGGCTCTCGTAGAGGTCTCTCGGATCCTGGTTTGGGCGGAGCGCAATCTTCCGGCCATATCAGCGGTCTTCATCCCGGGAGTGCTAAATTGGGAGGCGGACTTTCTAAGTCGCCAGGACGTTCATCCGGGGGAATGGTCCCTGCACCCGGACGTTTTTCAACTACTGGTGGACAGGTGGGGTCTTCCAGAAATCGACCTCATGGCGTCCCGGCACAACAACAAGTTGCCGGTGTACGGGTCTCGCACAAGAGACGAAGGGGCGTCTCTGGTGGATGCTCTGTCCGTCCGGTGGACGTTCCGGTTCGCATACCTGTTCCCTCCGGTCTCCCTTCTTCCACGGGTAATCCGGAAATTCAAACAGGAAGGAGGGACGCTCCTGTTGATAGCTCCCGCGTGGCCCAGACGGCATTGGTTCTCAGACCTTCAGGGTCTGTCCGTGGACAGTCCTCTGCGGTTGCCGCTACGACCGGACCTTCTGTCTCAGGGTCCTTGCCTTCACCCGGACCTGACTCGGCTGTCTTTGACGGCGTGGCTGTTGAGACGGCCATGCTGAGGTCCCGGGGGTTTTCCAGCTCTGTGGTGCGTACCATGTTACGAGCTCGGAAACCGTCTTCCGCGAGGATATACCATCGCGTGTGGCATACGTTCTTCCAGTGGTGTCGACCGAGAGGTTATGCACCGCGGGAGTTTCGTCTGTCTCGGATTCTCGCCTTCCTGCAAGCGGGACTAGATCATGGGCTTCGCCTTGCTTCTTTGAAGGTACAGGTTTCGGCCCTATCTGTCTGGTTTCACCGTAGGATTGCTACAATCCCGGATGTGCGCACCTTTATGCAGGGTGTTCTCCGCATTCAGCCGCCCTTTGTTCCACCTGTGGCGCCTTGGGATTTGGCTGTGGTCCTGAGGGCTCTCCAAGGACCGCCGTTTGAACCACTGGGCTCAGTGGATCTTAAATGGCTAACAGCTAAGACTGTTTTCCTTCTGGCCATTGCTTCGGCCAGACGTGTTTCTGAGTTAGGGGCTCTTTCTTGTAGACCCCCTTTCTTGGTTTTTTATGGGAACAGGGCAGTGCTCCGCACTCGGCCCGAGTTTCTTCCCAAAGTTGTTTCCCAGTTTCATGTTAACGAGGAAATAGTTGTTCCGGCCTTTAACTCACCGGGTCTTTCCGTGGGTGAGGCCTCTTTGGATGTTGTGCGGGCCTTAAGGACTTATGTTGACCGCACTTCTTCGTTTAGGAAGTCGGACGCTTTGTTTGTCCTCTATGGCTTCCGTAAAAAGGGTTGGCCTGCTTCAAAGCAAACTTTGGCAGCCTGGATCCGTATGGCTATTTCTGAAGCTTATCTTCATGAAGGCCTACCGGTCCCTCCTTCTCTGAAGGCTCATTCCACTAGGTCTGTGGGTCCTTCGTGGGCAGCTCGACGTGGTGCCTCGGCAGTTCAGATCTGCAAGGCTGCTACGTGGTCTTCTGTCCATACCTTCGTGAGGTATTACAGGTTTGACACCTTCGCCTCTCAGGATGCTTCCTTCGGGCAGCGGATTCTCCTTTCTGCACAGGAGCGTCCCCACCCTTAAAGGATACTGCTTTGGGACATCCCCAAGGTATCCTGTGGATACCCTATGGACCCTGAAGTAGAAAATATGAGATATGGTAAGAACTTACCCTTGTTATCTCTATTTCTACGAAGTCCATAGGGTTCCACAGGACTCCCACCCTGTCGCACCTGTGCTGCAGATGGGCTTTGCTCTGGTCACCGGTTTTCCGTCTCCCTCTGGTGAGAATGTGATTCTTGAATGTGTCCAGATCTTTGTTCTTTCTCTTCCTTCTCCTCCTCCGGCCTATGGCTTGGTAACTAACTGAGGTGCCTTGGCCCGGGGGCGGGGTATAGGAGGGGGACCTAGTGCATCCTGGGAGGCTGAAAGCTTAACTCTTTGGTGCCCTGCGACTGACGTCACACCTATACCCCAAGGTATCCTGTGGAACCCTATGGACTTCGTAGAAATAGAGATAACAAGGGTAAGTTCTTACCATATCTCATATTATTTCATTGTGTCATTGTATTCACAGATACATCTTAAAAGCTTGCTCAAAACCTTTCATGTAAGCCACATGATCTGTTACTGCTTGTGCTAGTTGTCCTTGGCCCTGATGCGGTCATCCTATCCTCAGTATTGCGATATTTCCTAAATGTACGAGGACTGTTATCTCTTTCAGGGGATGTTTCCAGCATATCTGGCTCTGACTCAGAGAGCTCTGATGATGGGGACTTGGGGACCACGTCTGGGCCTGGAATTGACTCAGCTCCTCTACTGGGTCAACCCAGCCGCTCACAGAGAGTCCTGTTCAGGAACAGACAGGGACAGCTGCTTTCTGTCTACCGCTGTGTGTTGGGGGCAACAAAGGTAAGTGCAAGGCGATATCCCACATAAGCAATATTTTTTTTCAGTATGTAAATTTAAACTGCAAACAATACAAATAGAACTTTGTACACTTCCTGCACTGTACATGATTACAATTGAATAAGTAAGTTATACATATTTGATGCAAACTCTAATCGGCAGACACCGAGCATAATATAAATTTCTACTTCAGGGTCCATAGGGGGTCCACAGGGTTGACCTTGGGGTATAGCTGGATCTGGATCCACGGGCACCACGCAGTTAAAGCTTTGCTGCTCCCAGGATGCACTTGGGTCCGTCCTCCTTTATACCCCGCCCCCGGCCACAGGCACCTCAGTTTTAGTTGGTGCCCGGCCGGAGTCGGGTCACCCTGCGCAGTGGGGCTGCATAAGCAGCCCCTAAGCTTTGTTTTTTATTTTTAAAACGAAGATTTTATTTTTACTGTCTTCAGAGCGGCAGCATCAGACTGTCCATCTGGACGTTTACGCTGCCGCTCCAACAGCCCCGCTGGCGCTGCGACGCCGGTACTGATCCGGGGATCGCAGCGGGACCCCGGAGTCAGTACTAGCGTGGCTCCGGGACCTCCCAAGGACTGCTGCCGGACTGAAGGGGCCAGGTAAGCCGCGTGCAGCGCTGCACGCGGGGATAATGCAGTCTTCATGCCGCCGGTCTCTGGGGACAGACCGGCGGCGCTAGTAGCGGCGGCGGGCTCCCCCTCTTCAGGAATACCCCGCGTGACCGCTGGCCCCCGGGGTGTAAGTACCGGCGGGGAACCGGCTTCCCCGGGGGTTTAGTACTAGCAGGGGAGGCAGCCTTCCCTACTTCAGCGCTCCTCCCCTCAGCCCAGTGCGCCTTCTCTCATGTGTGATGACGTCGCTGGGCTGTTATCTTCTGGCCACTCCTCCTCAGACAGCATCGCAGAGCTCCCAGGCAGGCTTACAGTGGACCAGTCCCCCTGCGTACCTCTCCCCTGATCAGGACGGTGTTCGCAGCGCTATAGCCCTCCCAGACACTGAATCTGGGAGGTTGATTGTAGCGGAAGGTGCAGTGAGTATAACTTCTCTGCATGGTATGTGACTTTTGCTAGTGCTGCTGTCTGTGCTTATTTTCTACTTACTGTCAGCTTTTTACCTATCCCTTTCCTTCTCCTACGGTCCGCAGGTGCGTGGGGGAGGGGTGTTCTTTCTGTGTACCTCACTTATATAAATCTACGTATTTGTGAGGTCCGTCACATACTGCGGTGTGCTCCTCAGTACCATATTGTGGACTCTTTAGGTTGCATACTTGGGAGTGCGTGGGTGTTATACGCCTTACCTCGTTTCGGTGAGACACTTTTATTGCAAAAAAGTTTGTGTCATGTCTGATGAGGGGAATGAGCGCTCCGAGGCTCCTGTGTTGTTTTCCTGCCGACGCTGTTCGGCAGGGGTTGACGGGGCAGATTTGTCTCAGGACGGTCTGTGCGGGCGGTGCCAGTTGGTACCTGGACCCTCTAAACCCCCGGTGGCGCAGGATCCTCCGTGGGCGATGTTTACGCAAGTGCTGGCGTCAATCGCGGACCGACTTGCGGTCCCGACTGCGGCCCCTTCTAGGGCGTTGCCCCAGCCTACCATCCCCCGTTCCCCGGGTGTGACTCGTCTGGTGCAGTCTCCTCCCGGGTCTCAGACTGTGGGTCCTTATGCGGGTTTACCGGTATACGTGCAATCCCCCACGGTGCCGCAGCAGTCGATGGTACCTTTTTCAGGGGTATCCTCAGGCAGTACCCCCGCCTTGGGTGGACGTCCTCTCCAGCTCTGTTCAGAGTCTGGCGGCTTCGTCATCGGCTTTTCAAAATATGTTGCACAGTGATTTGCCCCCACGGGCGTCCAAGCGTTCCGTTCCGGCTTCACTGGCGGCTCAGTTCACGGACACGGACGTGTCTTCGGATGACGGGGAGATCCATGAAGACTCTGACTCGGATGCCGGGGCCCAGGAGATGGAGACTAAGTCTTCCATTAATGTGCCGGCATTGGTTAGGGCGGTGCGGGCCATCCTTCACATTGAGGAGGATGTGCCCGCCCCCAGGTCAAAATACCCAAATTTTAAAAAGGCCAAGGTAGCTTCGACGGTTTTTCCCCTTTCCGATCAATTGATGGATCATATGGCAGGGGCCTGGCAGTTGCCCAGCAAGAGGTTCCAACCGCAGAAGCGGTTGGCTTCGAACTATCCGTTTCTGGAGGCTCATTGCAGGAAGTGGGAAACTCCTCCAGCGGTGGATTCCCACGTTACCCGCTTAATTAAAAGCGCTACGCTGCCTTTGCCGTCGATCTCCTCCCTGAAAGATCCCACGGACAGGAAGGTGGAGACTTGTTTGAAGTCTATCTACTCTCTCTCGGGGGCGGTGGCCCGTCCGTCCATGGCCATCTCTTGGGTGGCTAAGGCCATCGAGAGCTGGGCCAATGCTTTGGAGGATACCTTTCCGGAAGATGCTCCGGAGATCCAGAGAGCGTTGATAGGTCAAATGAGGGATGCGGCTTCCTACATTGGGGAAGCATCGTTAGACGCAAGCCTGCTAACCTCTCGGGTGTCGGCTGCAGCTGTGTCGGCGCGTCGGTCCTTGTGGCTGAGGTCTTGGAGAGCTGACGCTGACTCCAAAAAGGGACTGGAGGCCTTACCTTTTAATGGGGAGTTGCTTTTTGGTCCAGACTTGGACAAAATTGTGGACACTCTGCCTTCCTCCCTTCGGCTTCTGCTCCTACCAAGGTACGGAGCTCTGCTTTTCGGTCCTTTCGGGTTCAGGGCAAGGACAAAGGTCAGTCCTTCCCGAGGCAGTCGACGACCAAGGCCGCTTCTAAGCCCAAGAAGCAACCCTGGAGTGCCAGGAGCGCTTCTTCCAAGCAGGAAGATAAACCTTCTGCCTGATGGGACGGGCCTCCCTCTGGGGGACCCCAGAGTGGGAGGCCGACTTCTTCTATTTGCCCAGTGCTGGCACAATACCACCACGGATGCCTGTGTTCGAGAAGTGGTCTCCCAGGGGTACGCCCTGTCTTTTCGACACAGACAGCCCCGCCAGTTTTTCTGCACGAGTCCTTCTCAGGATACGACCAAGTCTTTACAGATTCAGGAAGCTATAGAGTCCTTGCTGACAGCAGGGGTCATTGTTCCCGTTCCTCAATTACAACGAGGGACGGGGTACTATTCTTCTGTTTCTGGTGCGGAAACCCAATGGTTCTCATCGCCCTATCCTCAACTTGAAGTCTCTGAACAAATTCCTCAGAGTTCCCAAGTTCAGGATGGAAACGTTACGTTCCATCATTCTGGCGATGGAACCGGGGGATTACATGGTGTCCCTGGATATCCAGGACGCCTACCTCCATGTTCCGATAGCACCTTCGCACCAGCGGTATCTGAGGTTCGCTATCCTTCAACACCATTACCAGTTCCGGGCGCTACCCTTTGGTCTCTCCACGGCACCGAGGGTGTTCACGAAGATTATGGCGGTCATGGCCGCACATCTTCGGAACCAGAATGTACGGCTACTACCGTATCTGGACGACCTCCTGTTGCTGGCGAGTTCCCCGGAGGTACTGCTTCATCGTCTCCACTTGACGGTCGCTTGCCTGCAAGCGCACGGGTGGCTGATAAATTGGAAAAAGTCCTCCCTGATTCCATCTCAGCGGATGCTTCATTTGGGAGCCCTGCTGGATTCTCGTCAGCAAAGGATCTTCCTGACCCCGGAGAAGGTCTCCTCCCTGCAGCTGAGGGTACACAGTTGCCTGAGCAGTTGCCGCCTGTCGGTCCATTCGGCTATGAGGGTTTTGGGCTCCATGGTGTCAACATTCGACATGGTGGAATTTGCCCAGTTCCATTCCCGGCCCCTGCAGGGGCTGATTCTATCGGAATGGAACGGGTTACCTCACCGGATCCGCTCTCAGTTGCTGGTGTTGTCCCTGGAGGTTCGGCAGTCTTTGGCTTGGTGGCTTCAGACAGCTCATCTGGTCGAGGGGCGCCCCTTTTGGATCCCGGACTGGGTCCTGCTCACGACGGATGCCAGTCTTCGGGGTTGGGGGGCAGTGACCGGCTCGTTGTCACTTCAGGGTCGTTGGTCTGCGGAAGAAGCTCTTCTTCCCATCAACATTCTGGAACTGCGGGCGGTTTATCGGGCCCTGCAGTCGTCCGGTCCCGCTCTTCACGGAAGGCCGGTTCAGGTGCAGTCTGACAACGCCACCACGGTGGCGTATATCAACCACCAAGGAGGAACTCAAAGTCGGGCAGCGATGTCGGAGGTGTCTCGCATCCTTGCTTGGGCGGAGTGTCACATTCCAGCGATCTCGGCAGTCTTCATTCCCGGAGTCCTCAATTGGGAGGCGGACTTCCTCAGCCGTCACGACGTGCATCCCGGGGAATGGTCGCTTCACCCAGAGGTGTTTCAGCTACTCGTGGACAGGTGGGGGCTGCCGGAGCTGGACTTGATGGCCTCCCGTCACAATCACAAGTTGCCCGTTTACGGGTCAAGGACAAGAGACGCAGGCGCCAGTCTGGTAGACGCGCTGTCGGTGAAATGGACGTTTCACCTGACGTATCTGTTTCCTCCGATATCCTTACTTCCTCGGGTTCTGCGGAAATTCAAGCAGGACGGCGGCACGCTCGTGCTGGTTGCTCCGGCGTGGCCCAGACGTCCTTGGTACTCCGATCTGAGGTGTCTCTCCATCGACGCTCCGTACCTTCTTCCTCAGTGTCGGGACCTGTTGTCTCAAGGGCCCTGCCTTTACCCGGATCTGGGTCGGCTGTCTTTGACGGCGTGGCTCTTGAGACAGCCGTCTTGAGGTCTGGGGGTTTCTCCAGTTCGGTCATTGGTACCATGCTTAGGGCACGCAAGCCTGCCTCCGCACGGATTTACCACAGGGTGTGGCGCACTTACTTTCAGTGGTGTGAATCCAGAAACTATGATCCTCAGGTGTTCCGGGTTTCCAGAATCTTGGAGTTCCTTCAATCAGGTTTGGACCTCGGCTTACGCCTGGCCTCTCTGAAGGTTCATGTGTCTGCTTTGTCCATGTGGTTTCAGCGACGATTTGCTACACTACCGGATGTTCACACCTTTTTCCAGGGTGTTCTCAGGATACAGCCCCCCTTCGTGCCTCCTGTGGCTCCTTGGGACTTGGCGGTGGTGCTACGGGTCTTGCAGGGTCCTCCTTTTGAGCCTCTTGAGGTGGTGGACCTCAAGTGGCTGACGTTCAAGACCGTTTTTCTCCTAGCAATTGCTTCTGCCAGGAGGGTGTCAGAGTTGGGGGCGCTTTCCTGTCGCCCCCCTTTTCTGATTTTTCATCAGGACAGAGCGGTGCTCCGCACTCGTCCTGAGTTTTTGCCCAAAGTGGTCTCAAAGTTCCACATTAATCAGGAACTTGTTGTGCCAGCTTTTCAGTCACCTGATCTTTCAGCTGGTGAGGCTTCCTTAGATGTAGTCCGGGCACTTAGAATCTATGTGGACCGGACTGCTTCGGTTAGGAAGTCTGATTCATTGTTTGTCCTCTTCGGTTTTCACAAGAGGGGTTGGCCTGCCAACAAGCAAACGTTAGCCCGTTGGCTTCGTTCTGTTATTTGTGAGGCTTATGCACAGGAGGGTTTACCTGTGCCAGCCTCTGTTAAGGCTCATTCCACTCGTTCTGTGGGTCCCTCTTGGGCTGCTAGACGTGGCGCCTCCGCTGTTCAGCTGTGTAAGGCAGCCACTTGGTCTTCAATTCAAACGTTTTTGAGGTTCTATGCGTTTGACACCTTTGCCTCTCGGGATGCATCCTTTGGGCGCCGGGTACTCCTTTCAGCACAGGAGCGTCCCCGCCCTTAGTTGAACTGCTTTGGGACATCCCCAAGGTCAACCCTGTGGACCCCCTATGGACCCTGAAGTAGAAAACAAGAGATATGGTAAGAACTTACCTTTGTTATCTCTGTTTCTACGAAGTCCATAGGGTCCACAGGGCGCCCGCCCTGACGCACCTGGCTTCAAATGGGCTGTGTGGCTGGTCACCGGTTTTCCGTCTCCCATTTCTGTGAGTATGGTTTCTTGTGTGTTCCAGTCTTCCTTCTCTCTGTTTAGTCTCCTCCTCCGGCCTTAGCTGCTTACCAACTGAGGTGCCGGGGGCGGGGTATAGAGGAGGACGGACCCAAGTGCATCCTGGGAGCAGCAAAGCTTTAACTGCGTGGTACCCGTGGATCCAGATCCAGCTATACCCCAAGGTCAACCCTGTGGACCCTATGGACTTCGTAGAAACAGAGATAACATAGGTAAGTTCTTACCATATCTCTTGTTATATAAAGCCTGTGTGTGTTTTACAGGATGGAGACCTGAATCCAGACCAGCTCCTGAATTGTGTAGGCGCTATGCAGGAGCAGGCGGTGGTGGTGATTCTCATGGCTGGTGGAGGACATTTTGCTGGAGCTGTCTATAAGGGGTAAATCAAGTCAAATTGTTAAGTCCTCTGTCTGAAGTATCTGTGAAAACTGCCTGATACAGTATGTAATGTTTATGTATTGTTCTATATGCCCACAACTCCACAGTACCCCATTCTAATCTGTCTTCCAATTCACAGAAAGGAGGTGTTAAAGCACAAAACCTTCCATCGATACACTGTACGAGCCAAGAGAGGGACTTCTCAAGCAGTGCATGATGCTCAGAACCGCAGTCACATGGCCAAGTCTGCTGGAGCTGCTCTCAGAAGATATAACCAAGCCGCTCTGAAGACGGTGAGCTGTGTGCATCATACTTGTGTGACACAGATTGGCTCAGCAATTCAGCTGATAGGAATGATTGCTCTGTATATTTCCACCTAAGAGAACATGTCATAGAGACCGGGTGAAGGCCAGCGTACCCGTGCCGTCGAAATTGTAGCTTAGGGGAGATAAGGTGCTCCCCCGGTCGCTCCTCCCCCAAACCAGATGCAACTTACGGTACGGAGTTTAGCGTCTGGTTTGCTATATTTGACTAGAAGCTCGCAGATCGCGTTTGTGTGTATACTGCTGTAGCTATTGGTCTCAGAGGTTGGTCGTCTCCCTGTATAACTCTCCCTTGGGTCTGGTATATAGCAGTCTATAGCCTACCATTACCCCTCCGGGGCTGGCTAGTTGATTCAAAGTACCATTTGCAATAGCAATTGTGCGTATCTATGCATTGTATGTGACTTTAATGCTAGCTGCTGTATTGTACCGTCTTTTTGTTTCAAACTGTCAGTTGTACCTATCACTGTGTTTCTCTTCCTCCCTCTGAAAGTGTGAGGAGTTTCATTGATAGGGAGTCACATTGCATTTACGCTGTACACCTTTTATACATTTGTCATGTCTGTAGGTGAGAAGGATGATTTGCCAGTACTAAGATCAGGTGTGTCTTGTTTGGCAGGCCTATCTGAGCAAGATGTTAACCTGGATGTTTTTTGTTACCTCTGTTGTAAAACAGCTGCTCAAGCCAGTACATCTAGAGCTCAAGCGCTAGAACCACCCGGGTGGTATCCAGTTTAGTCTCACTTGGTAGACAAAGTCGCAGAAGCGCGGGCATCGGCTGCAGTATTTCCCCATGCTATGGGGTATTCACAGCAGTTGCATCCTTCTATGTATATGCCCCCCATGAATTCCTGTTGGGTTAATTCTATTGCTCACTCTAGTCTGAGTATGCCACCATCAATAGCTCCTCAGCAGCCAGATGGACAAATGGCAGCAAAGCAGGGGCATAAGAGAGGTTCCTACCAGTTGCCTCATGACGACCCGGACTCCTCTTCTGACTCTGAGTTCTGGGTCTTACTCAGTAGAAGAAGACAATCAGTCTCTAGTGGATGTCCCCTCTCTGGCAAGAGCGGTTAGATCTGTCCTCAGTATAGATGAAGAGGAGGCCCCGCCGAAAGCCAAAGTGGTCTTTAGGCGTCAAAAGGTGGCTAAGTACTACTTTCCTCAGTCTGAACAACTGACGAATCTTATGTCTGAGGCATGGAGTACTCCTGGGAAACATTTCCATGCTACAAATGTACCCATTTGCACTGGGTGAGTGTAACAAATGGGTAGTTCTGCCAACGATAGACGCTCATGTCACGAGGTAGATTAGGAGCGCTACGTTACCCATTCCTACAGCATCCTTTTGGTCAAGTTTCTTATCTGTAACCTTTGAAATCAATGTTTTCATTATCTGGAGCGATTACCAGACCAGCTATGGCTGTAGCCTGGGTAGCGAAAGCTATGGAAGAATGGACGACCGCTCTGGAAGGTATTATGCCTGAGTCTACCAGAGAACAGCAGTCTTTTCTCTATCAGATGCGAGAAGCAGCTGTGTATATAGGGGAAGCGGTCACTGACGCAGGTATTTTGGCTTCTAGGCTCTCGGCGACATCAGTTGCAGCTCAAAGATCCCTTTGGCTAAAAATCTGGAAGGCGGATGCAGGATCCAAGAGGACTCTTTGGACCAGAGCTTGATGACATAATGACTTCTCTGGCAACACCGAAGTCAGTTGAATTGCCATCCACGACTATTCCTAAATTTAGGCAGTCGGTAGCTTGGTCCTTTCGCCCACAGAGTAGGGTGCAGGGTCAGTCTTCCTCTAGACAGTCATTCCCGCAAGACACGTCAGGCCAAGAAATCTTGGTCAGGCAAACGGTCTGCCTCCAAGCCAGATAGTAAGTCTGTCTGATGGAGCGGGCCTCCCCCTGGGGGGTCTCAGGGTTGGAGGCCGACTCTTACAGTTCTCCCAGGTCTGGTATCCGACAACTACGGATGCCTGGGTTCGAGAGCTGGTCTCTCAGGGTTATGCCATCACGTTCCTGAGGCATCCCCCTCAGAGGTTTTTGGGTACAATCCTTCCTTTAGACCCGGGCAGGACTTAGGCCTACCCGGAGTCTATTGGGGCCCTCCTGAGGTCAGGAGTCATAGTCCCCGTCCCTGTGACACAAAGGAAAGGGTTATTATTCAAATGTATTTTTGATTCTAAAACAGAATGGGTCACATCGCCCTTTCCTGAATCTGAAGTCTCAACAGGTTCATCCATGTGCCAAAATTCCGTATGGAAACCCTACGGTCAATTATGCTGGCGATGGAGCCTGGGGATTTCATGGTATCCCTGGACATACAGGATGCATATCTGCATGTTCCGATTGCACGATCCCACCAAAGATTTCTTAAGATTGGCGGTAGATCAGCAACATTACCAATTTCAGGCTCTATCGTTCGGGCTCGCCACCGCTCCTCGAGTATTTACCAAAATAATGGCAGTCATGACTGCTCATCTCAGGTGACAAGGAGTCCGGATACTGCCATATTTGGACGATCTCCTAATATTAGCACAATCTCAGGAGATGTTACAATGCCATTTCCAGATGACCATTGTCTGTCTACAAGAGCACAGCTGGATAATAAATTGGAAGAAGTCGTCTTTCTCCAACTCCACATATGGTGTACTTGGGGGCGCTGCTGGATTCTCTGGGTGAGAGGATTCTTCTACCAGAAAACAAGATTGTGGCAATGCTGTCTCTGCAAGCAAAGAGTGTCGGTACACTTGGCAGTGCAGGTGCTGGGCTCCATGGTATCCACATTCGACATGGTGGCTTATGCCGAGTTCCACTCCAGGTCCCTGCAAAATTGGATTCTAGCTCATTTCGATTGTCAGTATCATCGGATAAAGTCCCAGATGATTCGCATCTCGCCAGAGGTTCGGTTCTCCCTCGGCTGGAGACGACTCATTTAAACCAGGGTCGTCTGTTATGGGTACCGGATTGGGTACTTCTCACCACAGATGCAAGTCTGCGAGGATGGGGAGCGGTGACAGGTCACCGCACCTTCAAGGGAAGGTGGCCGGGGCAGGAAAGTCACCTACCAATAAATATCTTGGAGCTTCGTGCTGTGCACAGAGCACTCATACTGACCTCCTACAGGGCAGGTCTGTCCAGGTTCAGTCCGACAACGCGACAGCAGTGGCCTACATCAATCATCAAAGAGGCACACAAAGTCTGGCTGCCAAGAGTGAAGTGGCGGAAATTCTGCTGTGAGCATAATGCCATCTTCCAGGTGTTCTTAACTGGGAAGCGGACATCCTAAATCGCCAGGACATGCACGCCGGAGAATGGGATCTTCATCCGGAGGGCTTACAAATCCTGGTGTACAAGTGGGGATTACCGGATGTGGACCTCATGGCGTCACGTCACAACCACGGGGTCCCCAGGTAACGGTCCAGAGCAAGGGACCCCTCCGCTACCTTCGTGGACACTCTGGCGGTGAGGTGGGACTTCAGGTTAGCATACCTGTTTCCTCCAATTTCCCTCCTCCCAAGAGTCTTCAGAAAGTTCAAGCAGGAAGGCGGCAGGATTATACTGATAGCCCCTGCCTGGCCCAGGAGGCATTGGTTCTGCGACCTGACATGTCTATCCATAGACAGTCCACTTCCACTGCCTCTATGGATGGATCTGCTAGTGCAGGGTCCCTGCCAATATCAGGATTTACCTTGGCTGGCTTTGAAAGCATGGCTGTTGAGTATGCCGTTCTCAAGGCCTCTGTGATAGATGCGGGCGGAAGCAGGCTTCCTTGTCCTCAGCATCGTCTGAATCACAGAGTTTGGCATAAATTTTTTCTTTGGTCTGCTCACAGAAAATATGACCCTAAAATTTTCAAGGTCGCAAGAATACTTTCTTTTCTTCAGGCAGGATTAGACTTAGGTCTTCGCCTGGCTGCCTTGAGAGTTCAGGTTTTTGCACTGTAAATTTTGTTCCAGTACAGAATTGCCCCTCTGCTGGATGTTAGAACATTCTTGCAGTGGGTCCTCCGGCTGCAGCCTCCATTTGTCCCTCCGGTGGCACCGTGGGATTTGACTTTGGTTCTCAGGGTATTGCAGATGGCTCCCTTTGATCCTTTGGATACAGTGGATGTAAGATGGTTGACAGCGTAGACACTTTTTTTTTTTTTTTTCTCCTCGCTATCGCCTCGGCTCGTAGAGTTTCTGACTTGGCAGCTCTATCATGTCGCTCTCCATATTTGATTTTCCATCAGAATAGGGTTTATCCTCCGTACTAAGGCGGGTTACCTTTCAAAGGTGGTTTCCTTTTTCCATATAAATGAGGAGATTGTAGTTGCGGCCTTTCACTCTTCAGGTGATACTTCCCTGGATGTGGTTCGAGCCCTTCGTATCTACGTGGCTCATACCAGCTCCATCAGGAAATCCGATTTGCTGTTTGTTTGCTGGCCAGCCTCGTTTGTGAAACCCATATAACACAAACAGACTTCGGTTCACTGGCTGCGTACGACTATTTCTCAGGTCTATATACAGGCTGATCTCCCTGTTCATAACAAGTTAACGGCACATTCTACTCGGTCTGTCGGACCGTCGTGGGCGGTTAGACATGGCGCCTCGGCTGAACAGCTGTGCAAGGCAGCTACTTGGTCTTACATCAATACGTTTATCAAATTCTATGCGTTTGATACGTTTGCCTCCCAGAATGCTTCCTTTGGGTGGCGAATTCTCCTCTGCGCAGGAGCGTGCCCACCCTTAAGGGAACAACTTTAGGACGTCCCCAAGGTAGATTCTGTGGACCCTGAAGAAGAAAATCAGAGTTGTGGTATAACATACCTTAGATTACTTTTTTTTTTTTTTTCAGGTCCATAGGGTCCACAGAGCACCCTCCCTGACGCACCTGGCCTCAGTTGATCTGTTTTTTTTTCGTATCACTGATTCCCTCTTCGTATGTGGAGTGTTTCTTGTGTGCGATGTACTTCCTTCCCCACTATCCATCTCTTGCCGTTAGGCTGGTTTACAAACTGAATGGCTGGAGAGGGGGTATATAGGGAGGAGGATCGATGCATGGTGGGAGCTACAAAGCTAGAAGCTGTTTGGTGCAATGGATCGTTTCCACTACATACCCCAAGGTAGATTCTGTTGGCCCTATGGACCTCGAAGAAAAAGAGTTATCTAAGGTATGTTATACCATAACTCTTATTTTTATTTTATTTACGCCCTTGCCTTTCAAAAGCGACCTGCAAACTAATTTTTTTCCACAGGTTTTCCGGTGGATTCGGGCAAAGCAGTGATTCTGCTGGAGTCTTTCACTACCTGGCTGGCTTCCAAAGTAATTATTCCAGTTCCCCAGTCTCAAAGGGGCACTGGCTTTTAGGCCAGCCACTTCTTGGTTCAGTAGCCGTTCGGTTCCATCTGGCCTCAACCTGAGGGCCATCAAATTTCGTATAGAGTGTGCCTTGTTAAGTAGCGCATTAGTTTCATAATCTGAAGGGCGTGAGTTCACTCCTCACAAAGGGCTTTTAAGTCTATGCGTTCTATTTTTCTGGCTCTGCAGCCAGGGGTTTTCATAGGTCACCTGGGTGTCCTAGGAGGCTATTTGCATGTTATTATCTGGCTCAGTGTCCTGAGCTTCCTCAAGTGGACGGTTCGGGAGGTTTTGCCATTTGTCATTGTTTTTTTCTTTCAAGGGGTTCGGAATTGGTCCTCGAGAGGTTTTGCCAGCGTAGGGGTATTTCATCCAGATGTCCTTCAGCTTCTTTTTCTTCAATAGGGCTTGCCGGACTTCGTTTTCTCAGCACTTTCATAGGCGGCTGAGATTCTGCGTTTGCACCATGATACAGAAGCCATTCGGGTGTACGCCTTGACAGGCTGGTGAAAGTTAATTCTGTTGTACGTCTGTCGCTGACTCCACGGGTCCCCCACAAGTTGACGTAGACGGGTGGCACAGTATTTCTGCTAGCCCGATTGCCACAGCATATTGGTACGCAGATTTCCTCGGCATCTCCATGGACGCTCTGCTGTGTCTTCCTCGGAGGTCGGTTTTTCTGTCTCAGGCCCACACTTCCATCCGGTTCTGAACAGTCTCACTTCAATGGGGTGGTTCTTGAGACACCCATCCTGCAAACTTAGGGCTTTTCCAGTGCAGTCAGTTGTACTATGCTGAATGCCTGCATGCCTTCCTCGGCAAGATTTTTTCACGGGTTTGGCGGACATACTTTGGTTTTCTGACAGTTAATTTAACCCCAGAGTGTCTTCTTTTCTCTCTGGTTCGCTCTAGGTGGGTCTGGATTGAGTCCTCCGCCTTTCTTCTTTGCAGAGGTGGCACCGCTCTTCCAGTCTTCTTTCAGGGTCAGATTGCTCTGTTGCCTGACTTATATTCAAGGAGTTCTCCTCGTACAGCCACTGTTTGTTCCTCCAATGGCAGCTTGGCATTGGTTTTTGATACTTCAGTCGTTGTTCTTTGTGCCTTTGTCCTCGGGAGACATTTGTTAGTTTACATGGAAATCTGTCTTCCTGCCAGCTACTGCGTCGACCCGGCAGGTGTCAGACTTGGGCACCCTGTCCTATCAGTCCCCATTTCTGTTTTTTCACTTGGACTGGGCCATTCTTCTAAATTGCTTATGGTAGTCTCTAGGTTTCTCATGTCTCTGGAAATCGGGATAGCTGTTTTTCGGCACCTAATTGTTTTACAGAGGAGACGTCGTCTTTGGATGTTGTATGAGACCTCTGGTCCATAGTGCACAGGACCTGGGACGGGTACTTTTTTTTTGTCTTCTATGACTTTCACGGACGGGACTGGTTACCTTCAAGACGGACTTTGGCCAGTTGGCTCAGTTTGACTCTGTTACGCTGTGGCGGACCTTCCTGTTCCATCTGTGGTGATGGTTCATTTTGCCAGATTGGTGGGTACCTCTTGAGTAGGTTGCCTAGGATGAGCAACTTAATGGGGCGGCCCCGTGGTCCTCCGCCCTTACATTCCTAAGATTCTATTCTTTTGGCCGAAGAGCTGTCAGCGCAGTTCTGGCGCGTCCCCTCCCTTAGTGGGATAGCTTTGGGACGTCCCATTTTAATGATCGTGTCCCTTATGGCATGAAGAAGAAAAGGAGATTTATGGTCTTACCTGGTTAAAACCTTTTTTTTCGGAATCCATAGGGGCCACTGGGCTCCCACTCTGATTCTCCGGGCTGGCAGGGTTTTTACTCTGCTTCCAGTTCTTCTTCTTTCCTCTTTCTCGCTCCTGCCTTGTGCTTGCTTACTACACTGGCCGGGCTGGGGGTGGGATATAGGGGAGGAAGAGTTGGGGCTGCTGGGAGAAAAAGGTTAACTACTTGGTGCCCAGACTCCTCCTGCTCCAGCCTATACCCATTGTAATAACTGTACCTTTATGGATTCCAAAGAAAAGGATTTAACCAGGTAAGACCACAAATCTCCTTATTTCTCATGTCTGTAAGAAGTATTGCCCATGGGAGTTTGATGCTTTTGCTTCAATAAAAAACAAACAAAAAACAAAAAAAAAATGTACATACAGGTACAAGGTACAAATCGCAAATAGTGTTATTTCACAGTCATTACATAAGATGTAGTACAGTAAAAGGCAGTGACATAATATAATAGTCGGTTGTATTATTAAAGAGCATGACTAAGTCTCAAGTCAAATAATGATTTGTATCAAAGGTGAGGTCCTGGCACTCACCCATCAGGCAAAATGATTGAGGGATCATTGAGTAAAGAGCGAGTTTCATGCCATAGAGTCAAGCGAAGACTGTGGTGGATCTGAGATTGAGTGGAGCTAGGAAGAGTTGAGATGTAGCTTTCCCACTTAAAGAAAATTGTGACTTTCTTCTTGGTCAAATATCTTCTCTACCCAGTCCATTCGAAATATGAAGGAGGTTCTCTTTGTATAATCGAAAATTGAGAGGGGTAGGATGTATCCATTCTTGTAGAATGGTCTCCTCTGCGGCCGCACTCCAATGTTAATAAAAGTCTACTGCTACCCTTGGTGAACCTCTGCCCTTTACGGAAAATACCCAAAATGGCCCATTCCAGGGAAAATGGAACATAATTGACCAAATGTGTGTTTGCCTCTTGTTTCACCTGCCACCAGAATCCCTGAACCACTGGGCAGGCCCATAAGTAGGCATAAAGGTATAAAGACCCGCCTCCCCTCGACAAGATCTAGGGCAGTTGTTTGAATTCGCATCCTAAATCGTCTGTGTGGAGATAGGTCCTATGATGCACGTTAAGAAATAATTTGTTATAAGTACTGGTAGTTAACAATTAACAAGATTTGGATAGCTCTTGAACTAGCTCAGAGACAGTGAGAGTGTGAAATTGTATCACTTGTACCAATTTCTATATCTAAGGGCATCTATATTAAAGGGGACAACAAATCTTGTTTCCTCATTAGTACTATTTTATGTTGTAAGAAGAGGGATATAATTTTATTATTTCAGTAAGTAAAATGTATTCTATTAACCTGTCTCATGGGGAGTTCTATTGATGTTGTGCCGTGTGTTCTATCTCCCAGGACATAAATCAGCTGTTACAGAGCTGGACAGAGGACCTGGCAAAGGCTTGTGGAATCTTCCTACGAGCGCCCCGTTCTGATAAGACCCTTTTCTTGGGTCGTAATTCACCCATTCCACAGAGGGACACTCGAGTCCACAGAATTCCCTTCAGCACTAGGAGAGCCACTTTCCGAGAGGTCCAGCGCGTGCACACGCAAGTTTTCACACTGGAAGTCTATGGTAAGCGTAGGGGACAGGGAGCTATTGTAGTGTTGTCCCATCTGTCTCTGTTTTTAAAGCAGGATATACAATAGAGCTCATATTTAAGATCACGTTTTACCTATTGTAAAACAAGTGTTTAACACCATGTACACTACGCATGTATTGCATTGCAATATAAAGCTATGGTGGCAATAGTGAACCATGGATTCTGTGTAGGGCTAAAGGGATCGGCCAACACAGAGAAGAAAAAGGTGTGACCACACCTAATGGCTGCTCAGAGGATTCAGTCCAAGATAGGACTGAGGAAGCCAAAGAGCTCAGGGCCTGATTCAGACCCGCTCGCGAGCGCTGAGCGCTCGCAAGCGGGTCGATGGTGCACATGCCGTCGCTATGGGTCTCACACCAAAGGTCAGTGACAGCACGCCCCCTTTGGTGGGCGTGCCGGGGGCGTTGCTGCCCAGACGGAGATGTTCCCATGGGAACGCCTACCATCTGGGGCCGGCCCCACTGACATCACTAGTGATGTCAGTGGGAGTGCTTTTGGCTCTGATAGAGCCAAAAGCACTCCTGGGCTTGCAGCAGCGAGACCCTATCGCAGGGTCTCGTCGCAAGCCCTATGGTCGCGATGGTCTTGACCATCGCGACCATCTTTTTGGCCGCTCGCATAAGCTGTGGGTGGTCACCCACAGCTATGCGAGCGGCCAGGAGGCCTCTCCAATTTTAGGTAGGAGGGCCCTGATTCAGAGCGAGCGCTCTTGTCAGAGCGTCCGGCTCTGAATCAGACCCTCAGTGTGCCAAGCCAGGCCAGTGGGAGTCCAAGAGGCTGTATCCAGACCTGCAGTCAGACAGGAAGGACCACAAATCTCTCACTGTGTATGTGAAGTTGTAGCAGCCAAGCTACAGGCCAGGAGGCCAGTGTCCATACTTCCATGTGGTGCAGGGCGGACCACAAGAGAGACTTTGTGCCAGACAAGCCAGGCTAAGAGGCAGTGTCTATACCTGTGAGAGACCGGACTACAGACTGACTGTATTACGTTTTGCAGACTAGCTGCCAATTATAGAGAGGGGCCAAGAAGTGAGGTAGTGCCCTGCATTGGGGCTAGGTTGTTTGTGAATGCTGACACTAAAGCTCCATTTATTTTCATTTAACCTGAAAAGCTGCGTGTGGATCTTTATTATGCACCTAGACACTGCACCACTGACACCTATATCAATCTAAATTACCCCAGAATATCGCAAAATAGAACAGTCACCCTCCCCACAAATTAACCTCCACCCCCCCAGCTTAACCCTAACCATCCCCCTACTACCTAACCCTAATACTTGCCATCGGGATGCTGGCGCCAGGATTCTGAGTGCTGGCATTCTGATCACCGGGATGCCAACTACATCCTCTGTTAATGTGTGTAAAAGAGACTTTGAGAAATGTATTTTCATACTGTATAGACCAGTGATGGCGGCTTATAGGAGCTCATAACTCTAAATACTTTTATATAGGAAGCTCTTAAAGCCAGAAACAAAACAAATGAAAGAAATGTTGCTATTCAGTGATTACATTGCACGGATGTATCCTCATACAACCTTTGCACCATATGGAGCAAGATGCCTTGCGCAATTCCCGTACTGTACACTTTTTTTTTTTTTCTCAGTTTTGCACCTTAGTTTGCATATAGAGCTTAATTGAGAGATGTATGCAAACCTGATAATTCGTTTAACTACTGCATGTCCACGACCCGTACTGAACGTGCAGATCGGGTCCTGCGTCGTCTGACAACTGCAGGTGTCAGATGAGTGACAGTTTGTGGCCTTTTGGGAGCAGGGAGGGGGCGGCGACGGGGAAAGCTCTGGAAAACTAAGGGATGTCGACCCTGTTTTGTTGGCATGCCAAGGCCAGGGTCTTCGTCTTCTGACTCAGTTTGACTGTCCCCGACAGCCTAAAAACACCGGTCATCCTGATTGACTGAGGGATACTCAGATGACCGATGTTCACGCAGATGATCCGATGCATCTTTTTAATCAGGCCCATAGTGTACTAGGTATATTCTTCTTCAGTGTCCATAGAGATCCACAGGGATACCATGGGGCGTAGGTTGTTGGAGCTAACCGGGCACCAAACAGTCAAAGCTTTAGTTCCCAGGATGCATCGGTTCTCCTCCACATACACCCCGCCCACAGCCAAAGGTTGATCAGTTTAATTTTGGTGTCGGCAGGAGCCAGTTGCAGCTTTAAACAGGGGAACTGAATTAGGCAGCCCCAAGCTTTATTTTTATTATTTCTTAGTTTTTGTTTTTTTCTAGAGCAAGCAGCGTGGGCGTCCTAATGGGCGCCTGTGCTGCTACTCCAACTACCCCCGCTGCAACACCGGTGAGCGGTCCGTTGACAACAGCGGGCGCCAGCGGGGCTCAGCTAGCCGCTCCACTTCAAGACCCAGGGCTGCAGCTGGACAAACAGGGAAGACAGGTAAGGCAATTCCCCGCTTGCGGGGAATCTCGTAATTTGGCAGTTCTTGCCTCCGGTTGTAGAGACCAGTCGGAGGACGCTATAGTGGGGCATCTAGTTCGTCCGCACCCCCACTAAACTACCGGGGCAGTTAAGTCTGGCATCTGGGACCATTGGAGAGGCCGGCGGCACCCGGCAGTTAATGCAGCAGGAGTAAGCTCTCCCACGGTAGCTCCTCCCTCAGCCCAGAGCACGATCCCTCATAAGAGGTTTCTTGCCTCTGATCTGTTCCTTCTCACCCTCCTCCCACTGTAAGATGCTCAGCAGCCATTTCTCAGGACATGGTTGATACTACAGGTCTCTGGAGAATCAGGTTCAGTCTCCCTGTATACCTCTCCTCGGGACCAGGTAATACAGCGCGCAATCCTACCAGTCTATTAAGGCTTGAGTAGTTGATTCAGTGCCCATGGCAAGTATATTTATTTATATGCATTGTATGTGACTTGTGCTAGCTTATGGTGTTGTGATATACTGTCTTAAACTTTCTGACTGTCAGTTATATCTATCTCTGCTGCTCTTTCTTAACCCATCACTACAAGGTGGATAGGGGTTCATTATTACTTCACATTTACCTGTATTTGTGAAGGGTGTCACATTGCATTATTAGCTTTACACTGATTGCTGCTTGCTGGTTATTACTATGTCTTCTAAAGACAAGGGTAAACAGGAGCCTGCGGCCCCTGTGCTGGTTACTTGCAGAATCAACAAAAAATATAAACCCAGCGCAAAATCAATTAGGGTACTGTATAATGTCCACTTATGTATAATGATCAAAAGTCAATAGTCCATTTATATCACAAATCTTCTTTCAGCATGTATCTTCTACCAAATTCATATAACTTTGGAATAAACGTCTTTCTCCCATCTCTCTGTTTGGAAACAAATCTCTTGACTGAAAATTCATATGTAGATAATGATGTCCCTCAAAGAGAATGATAGAAACGGGGACAGACCATAGTGTATTATTGACACCAACAATTTTATTAATACACACAAACAATAAAATGCCTGCGTACCGTAGGGAGCCTTCAGACCAAGGCAAGTGTTAATCGCATATATCAGAGGACTTTAACTCCGGAAAAAAGTCCACGTCAATAGGCTGCTTTCACAATCCGCTCAGGTTCCCAAACAGGCCACAGTATTTGTAGTCCCGCTCCTGTAGTCACACTAACGCGTTTCGGCTGGATGCCTTTATCAAAGTGTGGATCCTGTTCAGCAGGCTTGTCCCCTCCGGATTCCGTGCAGGACGGTCTGTGTGCTATTTATGTACCACCTCTCCAGCCCATCGTACCAGCCCCTGTCCAGGAGCCACCTTGGGTGTCCTCCTTATCCCAGGTTATGACGCAGCTAGTGGATCGCTTGTCAGCCCTAACGCTGCCTCCCAACATGTGTTACCCACAGTTGTTACAGCCTACTATGTCTGTAACCCCTATGCATCCTCCTTGGATGGAAGTTTTTGCCCACTCAGTTCAGAATATGGCTCAAACGTCTGCCGCCTATCAGCAAGTGTTACAGACAGACAGACCGTTAGCTGCCGAAGCACATAGGCGGACTGTATCATCCTCTCAGTCCACCCAGCTTTCGGATACTGACGCATCATCTGAGGGGGCAGATGATGCACAAGGTTCTCTCCCCAGGCGCCCTCGGGCGAGGAGGACTGTCATTCAACAGTGGATGTCCCTTCTTTAGTGAGGGCGTTTAAATCGATCCTGAATGTACAAAATGATGAACCAGCTCCTAAGCCTAAAACTCCGATGTTTAAACGTCAAAAGGTGGTTAAGGCTGAATACCCTCAATCAGACCAGCTCACTGAGCTCATGGGGGAAGCTTAGGGTACTCCTGGCAAACGGTTCCAGGTCCCAAAAATACTAGCGTCTTTTTACCCTCTCCCTACTGAGTGTACTAAGTGGGAAGTCCCTCCTACCGTTGATTCACACATGGCACAGGTTGTCAGAAGCTCTACGCTGCCTTTATTGTCTACATTCTCCATTAAGAATGCCACGGATAGAAAACTGGAAACTTGTCTCAAGTCAGTTTACTCGCTTTCTGGCTCTATTACTCGGCCGGCTATGGGCGTGGCATGGGTAGCTGAGGCTATCGAAGGATGGACAGAGGCACTGGAAGACTGCCTGCCATCAGACGCTACCAGGGAACAACTGGCCTACATCTCCCATATTCAGGAAGCGGCCTCTTATTTGGGAAAAGCTGAGTTGGATACTGGACTGCTTGCCTCTAAGACATATGCGACCTCAGTAGTCGCCCGCCTGGTCCTTTGGCTATGTTCCTGGAAAGTGGACACTGAATCCAAGAAAGCCCTTGTATCCTTACCCTTCTCTGGAGACAGGCTGTTCGGCGCAGAGTTGGACAAAATCATGGCTACCATGGCAGCCTCAAAATCTAGTCAGCTGCCCCTAAGCCTAGGTCGTCCTCCTTTCGCCCCTAGGGTAAGGCAAAAGGAGAGTTCTTTCCCAGGCAGCCTAGTCCTTGCAAGATCACCAAGCCGCGATCCAAGCAGTCTTGGTCGACCAGACGTCCAGCTTTCAAGTCTGTCGACAAGCCCTCCGTCTAATGGGGAGGGCCTCCGTCTGGGGGATCCCAGGGTGGGAGGCTGACTTCTTCGATTTGCTGACTCTTGGTGTCAAACAGGGTACGCCCTCAGACTCCATCAAGGCCCTGGCCCTCCAGAAAGCCATTCAATCCCTGCTGCGTTCAGGTGTGATAATACCGGTTCCTTCAAGTCAGCGAGGAACTGGTTTTTATTTTACTCTTGGAGCCTGGGTATTTAATGGTTTCTCTGGAAATTCAGGATGCTTACCTGCATGTGCCTATTACTCCAACCCACCAACGATTCCTACGGTTTGTTGTTCTGCAGCAACATTACCAGTTTCAGGTGCTGCCCTCTGTCAACAGCCTCTTGACTCTTTACCAAAATAATGGCAGTCATGACTGCCCAACTCAGGCGTCAGGAAGTCAGAATCCTGCCATTCCTAGATGACCTCTTTAATCTTGACACATTCACCGGCAGTTTTACAACACCATCTTCAGCTGACCATTGCTTTGACCGCAAGCACACGGCTGGCTCCTCAATTGGAGAAAAGTCGTCCTTCTCTCCCACACAGCAGATGGTACATCTGGGTGCACTCCCGGTTTCTCGAACATAAAGGATCTTTCTGCCAGCGGACAACATTTTGGCACTGCACTTGCATGCGCAACTTGCTTAAAAAATAAAAAGGGTATCCATTTACTCAGCAATACAGGTCCTGGGGTCCATGGTATCCACCTTCTATATTCCACTCTAGACCTCTTCAACAACTGATTCTCTCCCGGTGGAATGGGCAGGATCATCTGATCCGGTCCCAGACGTTCCTTCTCTCTCCGGAAGTTCGGCTTTTCCTCTCATGGTGGCTACAGACGTCCCATCTGGACAAGGGTCGCCCCTTCTGGATTCCAAATTGAGAACTTCTCACTACAGATGCCAGTCTTCGCGGATGGGGCTCCGTAACCGGTCATCATACCTTTCAGGGTTGGTGGATAACCCAGGAAAATTGCCTGCCCATAAACATTCTGGAGCTTCGAGCAGTGTACAGAGCGCTCACTCTGGCGCGAGATCTCCTTTGGGGCAGGCCGATCCAAATCCAGTCCAACAATGCGACCTGCAGTAGCCAACCTCTACCATCAGGGAGGCACGCAAAGTTGGGCAGCCATGTGGGAAATAGCACACATACTTGTCTGGGGCGAACATCATCTCCCGGCATCTTGGCAGTGTTCATTCCCGACTTCCTAAGCCGTCAGGATATACACGCCGGAGAATGGGCTCTACTCCCAGATGTCTTTCAACTCCTGGTGGACAAATGGGGCCTACCAGACGTAGACCTCATGGCCTCACGTCACAACCATGAGGTCCCCAGGTTCTGGTCCAGGGCCAGAGACCACTCAGCAGCCTTCCTGGACGCTCTGGCAGTGAGGTGAGACTTCAATCTCACATACCTCTTTCCGCTGATCTCTCTCTCTCTCTCCTCCTGAGGGCTCCCCGAAAACTCAAGCAAGAAAGCAGTAAGGTGATGCTGATGACGCCTGGGCCAGGCTGGAGTTATTGGTTCACCTACCTACAGAGTTTCTCCATAGACACTCCTTTTCCACTTCTTCTACGGACGGATCCATTAGCGCAAGGTCCTTGCCTGCACCTGGGCCTACCTTGTCTGTCTTTGACGGCATGGCTTTTGAGTCATCCCTCATAAAGGCTAAGGTTTCTCTTGCTCTGTGGTCCAGACAATGCTCAGGGCGCGTAAGCCTTCCTCAGTCCGCATCTATTACAGATGCAATGGCACTATTACTTTCAATGGTGCTCCTCCAGAGACTATAACCCTATGGTTCTTAGGGTTTTCCGGGTGCTTGCCTTTCTCCAGGCTGGGTTAGACCTCTGCCTCCACCTGGCATCCCATAGCGTTCAGGTTTCTGTACTGTCAATCTGGTTCCAGAGACTGATCGCTCCCCTGTCTGATTTTAAAATGTTTCTCCACCTTCATCCTCCTTTTGTCCCTCCGGTGGCTCCGTGGGATTTGTCCTTGGTTCTCTGGGCTCTACAGGCTTCTCCGTTTGAACCTCCTGGACTCGATAGACCTCAAGTGGCTGACAGCGAAGACACTATTTCTCCTCGCTAGCTCCTCTGCCCACAGGGTATCTGATTTTGCAGTGCTATCATGTCGCTCCCCCTTACCTCCCTAAAGTGGTATCAGGTTCCATTTGAATGAAGAGATTGTGGTTCCGGCCTCCCAGTCCTTGGATCTCAATGCAGGTGAAGCCTCCCTGGATGTGGTTCGTGTTCTTCGGATCTACGTGGATCGTACCACCTCCTTCAGGAAATCTGATTCTCTTTTTGTGTTTTTGTGTTGTATGGCTTTCACAAGCGAGGCTGGCCAGCTAACAGACTCTGGCTAGATGGCTCCGCATGACACTCTCAGGCCTACACGCAAGCTGATCTTCCTGTTCCAAACAGGGTTACAGCACATTCTACTCAGTCTATGGGATCCTCGTGGGTGGTTCGCTGTGGAATTTCTGCTGAACATTTGTGCAGGGCGGCCATGTGGTCTTCCGTCTAGACCTTTCTCAGGTTCTATACCATTGACAATTTTGCCTATCAGGGCGCTTCCTTTGGGCGCTGGGTTCTCCTTTCTGCTCAGGAGCATCCCCACCCTTAGGGGAAACTGTTTTAGGTATCCCTGTGGATCCCTATGGACCCTGAAGAAGAAAGTGAGAGTTATTGTAGACTTACCCTTGTTTACACAGACTGCTTAGTTTTTCCTCAAGTTTGCTACTTTTTCTCTATTTTGCATCTTTCTTTGCGTATAGTGTACCATGTATTTAGTACTGGTATAAAGTTGCAGATTAAGAATAAGGATGCATGCGTCTTAATCGCTTATTATGTATTAGGAGGTGTATTAGCGTGGCTAAGATGCAAATTCCTTGGCGCGCTAAACGGGGCTGTTTGGCGAGATTTAAGGTTAGGTGTGTATGTATAAGTAAGTGTTTACACAGAAATAACCACACAGTGCTTTCACTGCCTGGAACTTTGTGAAACAATTAAACGAGGAAGGTAATTGTGGCATTGGTGGGGGATTAGATGGGGGTCCTTTTTTCCTATATATTTTATTTTTATATTTTAGACCTAGTGCTGTCGTCTCAATTGTGGAAAATCCATTATCCAGAAAACCCTAAACTAAATCCCAAGCACTCTGTTATCTGTATATTTTGTTTCTTGTCTTTGATATTTTATGGCATAACTTGGAACTGTTTCCAGCTTTTGTGTATTCATGACCTATTATTGAACACAGAAAGGGGCATACCCGTGCCGGGGAACACTGGAACACGAGAGAAAACTGTAAAGTGTAAAAAACTTGTACGGCCAGAGAACAAAGAAGAGACAGCTGGTAAATATAATGTGAATTACTATGTTTGTTCAAATTGGGGATTATTGTACAAGAAATGACTAATGTATAAATGGTTAAATGTGCATGCTTTTTAATTGCAGAAACTAGTAAATTTAACCCAAGGTTCAGGAGCGAATGTAGACTTTCCTTTAGAGATGTGGTTTCAGAATTAATCCTAACCCTTCCCTTATCTGCTTATTACTCCACCCACTTCCAGTCCTGGCCCCTCCCATAACCCCCCCCAAGATCACTGCTGTTCTATGTCTGTCAGCATGCACAATTCAGGATCCTAGCTGATAGAACATCATCTTGTCACTGGCTTGCAAATAGTATAGAAATAACTATGTATTCAGTTTTACTATTGCTTATATCAGTGGTTCCCAAACGTTTTAAAATCACGGCGCCCTAGAGTATCAGCATATTTTACATGGCACCCTAGGCCAAAAGTTTCTTATTGAGAAATTCAGCAAAAAATAAATGAAGTCAATTGTGCTTATCTGTCACCCTTAGGGTCAGTTATGTGGGGGTTGACTGGGTTGCGCTTCTTTTTGTCCACATATGATAGGCAGCCAACAGCTCTGGTTTTGCCTATCGCATTGAGTGAAAATAATTTTATTTGTTACTGGACTACCCACCCAAGAAACCCCTGCAAGTGTCCTGAGGCACTCAGTTTGGGAACCACTGGCTTATTTGATGTAGTTTGTACATCATATAAAAACATGAAATTTCTCATGTTGCAGGAATCTTTTCTGCAATCTCTAAAGTTAAACTAATCTGACAATCTCATCCAAATGGCCTTCCACAGTCTTACCTTTTATAGTATGTAGTATAGTATGTAGTATAGTATGTAGTGGCATTTCATAGCAATACTGATACTATTCATTATATCTACAAATGGATGTGTCCTGTGATTGTCAGCAGTGCAGAGGAGTAAAGGTGATAAACATTTGAGCTGTTGGAAACTGCATTTCTAATAAAGTAACAACTTGTGGTAAAATACTAAAATAACAGCATGTATAAATTATTATTTAATAGTTAATTTTAGCACTTATTGAATGGTTTTTGTATCTATTAATCTGAGCTTTGAAATAACTGCTAATGGCTGCGCTATAAAAGGCTAAGCGATGTGTGGCTTGTCACCTGTAGTGCAACTACAAATTCCAGCATGCCATGTGAGCCACATTTTGGGACTCCTAATTATGAGCTGCAAACAGTGTGAATCTTCCTGCTCTGCTCACACTGTCTCCCCTATGCATACATTAGTCGTCCATAGTGACCATATTGTGTACATACTAGTCAGCCCTCTGGGTTTGCATGCTCCAAATTGTCATGAAACGTTCTGCAGCGCATTAGCAGTACTCACTGTCTTATCTCTTCCTGTAGGCAGTGATATATACAGGAGCCTCTGGCTGCCAAAGAGTGGTTGTCTTATGGTGGGTACACACTGGCTGACATATCTGCTGATCAATTGATCTGCCAATAGATCTGCTGCCTGTCGGCCAGTGTGTACTGCCGATATCGTATTGGCTGTGCTGCACAGCTGATGGACAGATATGTCTGCAGACGTATCTGGCCATCGGCAAGTGCAGACCGCTCGTACACATGCAGCGGCAACCACAGGGAGGGCGCGGACCCCCCCACCCCCTGGCCAGCGGCATCCGCGGCTGCTGGATAGATGATGGTCCTTCAGTGTATAAGAACAACCATCTACATATATATCTGCAGATATATTTGTCAGGTGTGTACCCACCTTTAGATAGCAGAGTGCTGGCAAGCTAATAAGCAGCTCAGCACTCGATAGATTCAGACTGCAGCAGACCGTTTAATCAATCTGCTATCTGTGATCCCGGCAAAGTATACTAAGATTACAGACACAAGGGACCTGATTAATTTCAGCCACACAGTGCTACGGTGGGCGGTCGCCCCAATCGCTCGCCCCTGGATCTGCCACTGCCAAGGTTTTACTTAAAGTTATGCTTTATAAAAATGGAAATGTTGTTCATAGAAAGCACTCACATTCTAGCTATAAACTCCTAGAATGTACCACTTAATAATGGCCAGAGTCTAATTGCTAATGGTAAAACCTCCACTTTTGTAAACCTGTACTTTAGTAAATCTGCCCATCAAACTATCATTCGAGTCATAATTATGCAGAAAAAAAGGCTCCACCAAATTGCTTGTAATTTTATACTTTTTTTTTTTTTTTTTGTGTGCTCATTAGTGGATTATGAATTATTATAATTTTCTTTTTTAATACATACCTCACTTAACAACCGACACTTTTACCGACCGTTCGCACTTACGACCACACCCGCGCGTTACCGTCGGCCTCGAACTTACGCCCCGCGCTGACTTTTTAGCAACCGTTCGGAGCTACGACCAGCCCTGATGCTTTAGCGACAGGCAGCATGCGTGGCGTCAGAGAGATGAGATATGAGAGATGTCAGAGAAGAAGTCTGAGAAAAGGAGCTCAAAGTAAAGGAAGGCTATTGATCTTGACATGAAAATGAAGTTTTGAAGCTGGAAAGAAAGTTAGAGATAGCAGGTGAATTGGAGCTGACACATTCAACCATTTCAACAATCTTGAAGGATAAAGTGAAAGAGGCAGTGAAAGCATCAACAGGATTTAAAGCCTTAATAACTAGGCAGCGGAAAGGTCTAATTCATGAAATGGAAAAATTACTGGCGATCTGGTTTGATGACCTTATGCAAAAAAAAATGCCACTGAGCCTTTCAATTATTCCAGCCAAGGCATGCAGTATCTTTAAAACTTTGAAGACACGTGCGGAGGATGAATCAGCGGAAACATTTACGGCAAGCCATGGATGGTTTCAACGGTTTAGTCGGAGATTCAACCTGCATAATCGCAGTATCAGCGGTGAGGCAGCAAGTGCTGACGTAGAAGCAGCTGAAAAATTTGTGGACGGGGGCGTGGCCTAACTGGCAGAGTGGACAGACGTGGCTTTATACAGCTCCTGCCTTACCTGTCCTTTATAGAGAAGAGCCTGCGTCTTACCCACTTGACACATCGCTGCTCAGACACCTGTGGGAGCCCACACCACCCTGGCTCCATAGCCCGGACTATTGGAGCGATTTGAGCCCCCTGCTCGATTGAGGCCTACTTCTCCCCCTGAAGCCGCGGCCTCGAGTTTGGAGCCTCCGTGGTCCGCGGGTTGTGCCTCCGCTAATGTTGCCGCTCCTGACCCCAGCTATCTTCCGGGGTGTGCCGCTACCTTCCTCCGTGGGGATCCTCCGGTGAGTGCCTCTCCCACTCCGTCTTATAAGCCCCCTGGACACCGCTTTAAGGAGCGCTGTTTTAATCGCGGCTGCCGCCGCCGCTGGCTCCTGCTGGGCCCCGTGAAGTGACACATCAGCCCACAGCTCTTTCCCCTTTGAAGAGGCTTTAACACTGGGCTCTGCCCCACCGCCCTCCTTGGTGACCATTTAAGGGGGTCTTGCAAAGCCCTGCAGGCCGCACGGATGTGTCCCCCTGGCTACATGTACACAGCCTCCAGCCCCAACTGAAACCTATAACACCCCTCCCAGTCCATACTCACTATAAGTGTGGGTTGTTGTCTCCAGGGAGTCGTCTGCCTTAAGGAACATTCTGAAGAGATGACTGGGCCTTCTTTCTCTGTATAACCCTCTGTGGTGTCCGTTATCCTGTTTAACTTGTGCTGGACTCAGTAATTATTCTCCATTACAGTGTTCTCTGATCCAGTGATACTGGTGCTCCCCCCGGTGGTCATAGCTTTTATTGCATGCCATAACAGCACTTGGCAGTAGATTTATATTTTTCACCTTTGTCGACAACACTTTTGAGCGATATTTATGTAAAAAAGGCTCTTAACCACAATGACTGTCTCTAACATACTACCATGAAACAAGGCGTTATACATCCATAATGGCTATATAATAATCCCCTGGCCTCTAGGGGTTGGTGATCGACTGCCTCAACTTTTCATATGACATCGTAACATTTAAACGAACGTTTACTGCCTATCATTAACCTACATTTTCAGCTACCTATATGCCATGGGCAAAACCGGGAAATCTGCTCACAAGAAAGAGACTCCTCATCCTAGAACAGAACCATCTCAATCTGACCTACGTCCATTTCTCTTGCCAACTCCTGCTAAACAAGACTCTATCTCTGACTCAATAGCATCTTCACCAGATCCATCAAATCCTCCTAGCCCTATGTCAATGGAGACCCCAGCAATGCAATCCTCTGCGAAGTCCAACAATGACATACAAGAACTTCTGACATACGTCAAGACATTACCGACAAAGTCAGACATCCAAAATACTCTTCGTCAGGAATTGGCGTCTGTTAAGCAAGATCTTTCTTTACTGTCGGACCGCCTTACGTCCCTAGAAGATAGTCAAGAACACACAGATTCCTCTTTGTCTAAGTTGACAACAATAGTTGCCCAACAATCAAGGGAACTACTCTCGCTTAAAACCAGAATGGAAGACTTGGACAATCGTGGCCGAAGAAATAACATACGCGTCAGGGGCTTGCCTGAGGATGTCCTCCCCTCAAACTTAATCGATGCTTTAACAAAGATTTTCAATGAAATTCTCGGCAATAACCCAAACGACAAGCTACAATTTGACCGAGTACATCGAGCTTTGCGGCCGCGTGGCTCCTCATCCGACCGCCCGAGAGATGTAATCTGCCGATTACACTACTTTGCCCAAAAAGAGGAAATAATGCGGAAAGTCAGGCAACTAGATGGTGTGGATTTTAATGGCGATGTTATTCACATCTTTCAGGACTTATCGTGGCACACTCTGCAACAGCGCCGAGCTCTACGCCCACTGACTGATGAGTTGCGCAAACGCCAATTAAAGTACAGATGGGGATTCCCCTTCCACCTGCAGGTGACTCTCTCGGGCAAATCGCACACTCTCTATAACCCCTCTGACCTATTATCCTTTTGTTCTGCTCTGGGCCTTCCGAAAATTGAAACTCCTGATTGGAAAGAACCATTAGCTCAATGGGACTTGCCCTCAACTGAATCACGGCCTTCCTCTTGGCAGACGGTCAGGAATCCTCAACGTCGAAACAGGTTTTCCCCAGATCATTCCGCAGCAGAAGTTACCTGATTGTGTATTTCCATTTCCCTTTTCTAGGATAATGTTCACTATAGAGAGCTAATTTATATTTAATATTGACAGTGTTATATTTTCCCATAATGTAATGTTCACTAAACTTTAATATGTCTTGATGTTTATATCTAGAGTTTTATACCTTGCTAACCTTTTGAGGTTGAAGTTGACACCAATCCCCTGTGCCCCCTCACCCGCTTAATGTATATTACTACTGAGACTTCGGACCATAATTGTTGTTCCGTGGTTTCAGTCGCGGGTTTTTCAGTATTGTTTATCTTGCATATCTTGTTAATGTCTGTTTTTCAATGTTGTTTTCTTTTTTTTTTCTTTATTTGTTTTTTCTTTTTTTTCCCTTGGGTCTTTGAATGCCATTATTTCTTTGCCATCCATAATGTCCCTGCCTACTAAAATTTTAATCTCCTCCGTCAATGCCCGAGGATTAAATTCTCCAGAAAAGCGTTCTCAAATGTTGCGCGCTCTATGGGCAAATAGAGTTGATGTAGCACTGGTTCAGGAAACACATTTTAAAATTGCAGCGCGCCCTCAGTCTTTGTGTGATAGACATTATTCTGCTGCCTATTATAATAATAACCCAGAGGGGAAGTCGAAAGGCGTCGCAATTATTTTCTCACGCAAACTCCCCATTTCTGATGTAAACATACATAGATTGATTCCGGGTAGACTCCTCTTACTTACATGCCACATATATAATCAGGTCTTCACTTTCATCAATATTTATGCCCCCAACAAGGGCCAATATGATTTTCTCCGGTCTGCAATGGATATGGTTGACCCCCTACTTCAGGGTATTGTTCTTTTGGGAGGAGATCTTAACTGGTCCTTAGACCCCTCACTAGATATATCTAAGGATGCGCCTAGGTATCCCCTTGCTAAGTACAAAAAAGTCAAGACTTTGTTTCATAATTACCAACTGGCAGACTCCTGGAGGACATTATATCCCACGGGCCGTAACTACTCCTTTTATTCCCATCCTCACAACACATACTCTCGCCTGGACTATCTATTCCTCAGCCATAGACACCTCCACATGCTCGCTGAAGCTGACATTGGGCCAATAACATGGTCAGATCACGCTCCGGTCTCATTGACGTTGATCCTTCCACATTTTTCCTCTAAACAATGGACGTGGCGATTAAATGAATCCCTCTTACAGGACACATACTGTAAAGCCGAAATCGATACTGCGCTATCTGACTATATTACCCACAACGACTTACCAGAAACTTCCCCAATCTCAATATGGGAAGCGCACAAGTGCGTTATCCGTGGTAAGCTTATACAATTGGGCTCCTATATTAAAAAACAAAAATCCGCACAGATTTCGACCCTTTTACAACAAATTAAATTACTAGAGGCGTCGCATAAACAAACCATGTCTAAAGAGGACTATCATAAGCTTATGGAATCTCGTAATATTCTTAGCAAATTACTTTCGAACAACATACAGTTGTCCGTTAAAAAGTGTAGAAGTCGCTTTTATCACTGGGGTAATAAGCCGGGACGTCTTTTGGCTAGAGCGCTGAGAGCCCAGCGAGCATGTGGATTCATACACACACTTAAGGATAGTGGGGGAAGGCCTCAAGTTGAAACCTCTAAACTTGCAGAATGCTTCCAACAATATTATTCTTCTCTTTATAACCTACCTAATACTAATCCTGTATCCTCTAATCCTCTCACTTCACAAAACGTTCTTGATTATTTGGCTTCCATTTCCTTTCCTACTATCTCACCTCTAGATAAGCTGGCGTTGGAGGTTCCATTCTCTGTGCGTGAGCTAGAGTTAGCATTAGCCTCTTCACCTACGGGAAAGTGCCCTGGCCCTGACGGCTTAACCATAGGTTATTACAAGAGTTTCCAGAATAAACTAATCCCTATGATGTTGAAGGCTTTCAACCATATCTCAGTGGAATCGCAATTTTCTAAACAATTCCTAGAGGCACACATCTCAGTCATCCCCAAAGCTGGTAAGGACCCCTCCCTGTGTTCGAGCTACAGACCCATTTCATTATTAAA
Source organism: Taudactylus pleione (assembly GCA_031769625.1). Lineage (NCBI taxonomy): Eukaryota > Metazoa > Chordata > Amphibia > Anura > Myobatrachidae > Taudactylus > Taudactylus pleione. The sequence continues at coordinate 6,359,581 of JAUIMM010000121.1, forward strand.
TATGGACCTTAAATTATATGCCAAGCTAATAGCTAATAGGCTAAACCCCCTCATTCCTCAGCTGATACATACTGACCAAGTCGGATTTGTTAAGGGACGGGAGGCACGTGATAATACCACAAAAGTCCTCAATTTGGTACACTTTGCTACTACTCAATCAAAGATCCCTATTATCCTACTCTCCACCGACGCTGAAAAAGCGTTTGATAGAATTAATTGGTCTTTTATGAGGTCTGTGCTGGTACACATGGGATTGGGTCCCGTGACACTGCATAGAATTCTGGCCCTTTATTCCTGTCCTTCGGCGAGGGTGAGGGTCAATGGTGAGCTGTCTGGATCTTTCTCCATACACAATGGCACGCGACAAGGCTGCCCTCTGTCGCCATTGATTTTCATCCTTTGCATGGAGGCTCTGGCCGGATCTATACGCGCCAATCCACTTATTTCTGGGATTATGGTAGGTGAACAGGAACACAAACTGGCTCTTTTTGCGGATGACCTATTGGCTACTGTTTCCCACCCGGTGACGTCTCTGCCTCACTTGATGCATGAGTTTGACCGTTTTGGAAAGTTGTCCAACTTTAAAATTAACTTCACAAAATCTTGGGCCTTAAATCTGTCTGCGCATGCTTCTGTAGTTTCGGGTTTGCAGTCGGCTTTCCCATTCCCTTGGCACCCTTCTCATATTACCTATCTAGGGGTTAAAATTCCTAAAAACATGTCGCATCTCTTTAATATTAATTTTTCTCCCATCCTCTCCTCCATTCGAATGGACTATTCCCATTGGCATTTGAAACAACTTTCTTGGCTGGGTAGAATAAGCGTGGTGAAGATGAATACGCTTCCTAAATTGCTTTACCTCTTTCAGTCTTTGCCCATTCAGATTCCAGATTCCTGGTTCCGTTCGCTAAATGTCTTAATTCAGCAATTTATTTGGTCTAGGAAACAACCTAGGATTAAACGTACTCTTCTAACTCGACCAAAACAACTGGGTGGTCTCCAACTCCCAGATATCAAAGCATACTATCACACTATCCACCTTAATAGAATTCTTGAGTGGACTAGATATAGAGAGGTGAAGCAATGGGTTGCCCTTGAAGGTCGCTTCATGAAATTTCCCCCTGAAATAACACCTTGGCTTCCTTCCATTCCTAAACTAGATTTCCATCATCCAACAATTTCTCCTTCCCTTTCGGTGTGGAATTCTTTAAGAAATCTCCCTTATATTTCTTCACGCTTTGGACCTCTTACTTCTTTTTTGGCTAACCCGGATTTTCCCCCTGGTATTGATTTTAATCAATTCCCTAACTGGGTGCGGGAAGGCCTTTTTCGGACTGGCCAGCTGGTGACTAAGTCAGGTATCAAAGCATTTCTTGATATCCAGGAAAGGTGGTCAATACCTCATTCAGATTTTTGGAAATACCTGCAAGTTCGCCATTACCTGTCCTCTGCGGGTAGAATAAATGTTTCTAGTCGAGATCTCACTGCTTTCGAAAAACTTTGCATTTCACCAACCGATCCATCCCACACAATTTCTGCTATCTACCAGATACTCCTTAACAACCCTTCCTGTATCATACCTCCTTGGGCTAAAAAATGGGAATTAGATTTAGGCATTACCCTCACAGAGCAAGAATGGCAAACAATATTTCTCAAGGCACACTGCAGCTCAACTTGCTCAATTATCAAGGAAACGCAATACAAAATTTTGATGAGATGGTATAGACACCCTACACTATTACATGCCATGTTCCCAACAAAATCCAACTGTTGCTGGAGATGTCTTAGGGCTCCAGGGTCATTACTACATATATGGTGGGACTGTCCACAGCTATCTAAATATTGGTTGGAGGTCATTTCCGTTTCACAACAAATTTTAGGCGCGCCTGTCCCCACTGATCCAGCATTTTGGTTAATAAATTATTCTGAGTCCTCACTGGGATACTACAAAAAGTCCTTGCTGCGCCATTTGAGTAATGCCGCAAGAGCTGTCATTCCAATTCTTTGGAACTCTTGTAACCCGCCCACACGTAGGGACTGGTTCCAAAGACTCGATTACTACATGTCAATGGAAGACTCTTCAACCCTCTCCATCAATAGCCCTTTTATTCTCACTAATACTTGGCTTCCATGGTTGGAATACAAAAACTCTATGGAATATAGAAATTATATGTTTCCAGCCGTAATTACCCCGTAATATAGACTGCAGCTTCTTTATATTGGCTAACCACTTACTTTTAAAACATGAAGACCCTTCCCTGTTCCCCCATTTTTTGTTACTTAGTATATAGTTTTTCTTTTTACTTTACCTTCTTTATACTGTGTGATGTGTTTATTGAAATGTAAAAAAGTGGTTTCTAATTTGCGTACATTTGGACACGTACACGTTGATAATGTTTTGCTTCTGTATGATGTACGTTCTTTGTTTGAAACCTCTAATAAAAACAGAATGCAAAAAAAAAAGAAAAATTTGTGGACTAATTTGATGAAATCATGTGTAGAAGATATGGAACACCGCACAGATTCTACTCGATGACCACCTTAAGAATACAAATTTAGATAGATATTCTATCTCAATATATTGTGCATAAGGGAGGTGTGCTACCTACTACCATTTATTGTAAATACTGCAAAAAAAGGGAAAAGGGGTAGTATTCAGGTGCACTGTTCGAGTAATATATGGTAGATTACTAAAAATTAACTTTCATTAGTATATATAAAAATGGTTACATAGTCCCTCTCAAGATTCGTGAACGGCGAAGTATTTAAAAATAAAGATTAAAGAGAGAAATATAAGAATTAAAATAACATGCCAAGGGTCATATCACTTAATGGGCAGATACTCCTGTCCACAGATCAATAAATATGTCTGTAGGCAAAGTATATATGTTTGTGTTATTCAGAATGTACAATCTCATTGAATCTACATGTGGCTCAAAATAAAAAATATAAATATATGATACTGTCCAAACACTTTGTTGTACCATTTATTATGTTTTATGGACAGCAAAAAAAAAAAACCAGTGGTGACTCTTGATTACCAGTGAATATTCTGCAGATCCTAGCACATGACTACTAGATAAATGGCAACAATATATCACTGAAAAGCTAGTATCTATTTGTAACAAATAATGTTGCCATCTAGTTCTGAGATGCTGGCAATTAATGTGTCAGTACTATGCTCTTGATATTATTGGGCAAAATTTCACATATATATCTATTATCAGTCTTCTACTGTTGTTTAAACAGAAAATGCAGGCTGACACAAATGCTGTCAGGTATCACTTCCCCCCCTTGGGGAGTATGATCGGACGTGAGATATTCCTTGTGTGACTTAAATCCTTGTTCACACAACCATTGTTTTGGTGTTATAGGTATATAAAATCGATTCGTGATTAATACACTTTTATATACTGGTCACATCCATTGACTTGAACATAATATATGTCTGTAAGGTATGTTACATCAACACTCATAGATCTAACACTGCGATATCAATTTATGCCTGCTATTTTATGGCCAGGAGATATAAGTTGGCACAAATTATATTAGGGGTCGCTTCATTCAAGGGTTATATACAGATATAGATGTATAACATCTATATCTCTTTCACACTGCACTTTTCTTACTATGGCGGTGCCCTGGGGCGGCTTAGCTGGGCTAGTTTGGGGGTGTCTGGGCACTCTGGATTTGAATCGTAGTATGTTAGGGACCTACCCTACAGAGGTTACCTGGATATGGTGGGTAGCCCATAACCTTGGCCAAGATTATGATAAAAACCTCTATTGATTGCAAAATTTAATGCATTTATATATTATTAATAATTTGGAGTTGTGCACCTGAGATTTGTCTGTTTTTTGTGAAAGCAGACCACACTAACAGGATTCTTCTCAAAAGCTACACCCAGTACACCTACCCCTACAAGTCCTTCCATTTCCTTGCCATCATCTCCCTTACCCAAACCCTCTACAGATCCTGATAACACCAATGATGATGCATTACATGATTAAGGATTTGTTGGCTAGAATGTCTGTTTTTCATATATATATATTTTTTTTAATGCCGATTGTCTTGTTCATGCTCTGTAAAGGTGCAGTATGCAACAGTTATGCTAAGTCTAACTAGTAGTACGTAGTAAAGTTATGCAAATAAAACAAACAAGTTCTGCAAAGTGCTGTAAAGTTATGCAAATTTAATGTACTGTGTATGCAAAGTAAACAGTTATTCAAAAATAAAAGTTTTGCAAAGTAAAAAAAAAACAAAAAGCAAAATGAAACAAGTTTTGCAAAGTAAAGCAGTTTCCTTTTCTTCATAATACAATACAGGTAAATGATTGCTGTACTGTATTGTACTGTACATGTATACAATACTGTACTATAATTATGCATGTACTGTATATCCTGTTGATGCTTTCACTGACTCTTCCACTCTATTTTTACCATTTAAAATTGTTGAACGTGCCAGCTTCTTTCCAGCTTCATTTTATAATTGCTCGTTTAACGACCAATTCGTTTAACGATTGAGTCGTAGGAACGGAACTCTGTCGTTAAGTGAGGAATGTCTGTATAACATTTAAACATTTTTATGAACATTTTTTTTTCACTACTTTTGTGTCAGACACGCCAGAGCTATCAGAGGAGGAGGCCCCCGTGCCTAAGGAGTATGTGGAAGAAGAGCTGACTCTCAGCACATTGCATCTTAGAGAATATGAATTGCAGCCTAAAAGGAAAAGGAAAAAGAAGCCGAAAAAAGTAGCATCTGGTAAAGAGAAAAAAAAAACTCTTCAAGAAGAGTTGGTCTTTTTCTTACTGTAGTTTCTGCCTTTCCTGAGACAACTGTGTATTTCTTTTAGATTCCTTGACCGAACACTTACTGGCTGCACCTTAATAGTGCCAGCTGGCCGAAAACCTGCTGCCTGCCCCCCATTAGTGCCACATGGCGGAAAACCTGCTGTCTGCCCCCCATTAGTGCCACATGGCGGAAAACCTGCTGCCTGCCCCTCATTAGTGCCACATGGCGGAAAACCTGCTGACTGCCCCCCATTAGTAGCACATGGCGGAAAACCTGCTGCCTGCCCCCCATTAGTGCCACATGGCGGAAAACCTGCTGCCTGCACCTCATTAGTGCCACATGACAGAAAACCTGCTGACTTTCTCACTGAGAAGTAACATTCCGGGTATGGGTCACTACAGATCTTTTTGGGGGAGGGTGTCTTATTGCGGGAATAAACCTGCTGGCTGCACCCCATTAGTACACCATGGCAGAAATACCTGCTGGCTGCCCCCCATTAGTACGCCATGGCAGAAATACCTGCTGGCTGCACCGCTTTAAATGCTGCATTATGCCTACAGGACTGACACATTGAGACGTTCGATGCCTGGTATGGGTCCCTACAGCTCTTAGTTGGGAATTTATTGCAAAAATAAAAAAATGTGGTTGCTGAGAGTTGTCTTATTGATTTTAAGATCAATTAATATATTTTGTTTTTATTACTCTATTCGCTACAAGTGAAATATATAATTTGTAAAGAAATTTGTTTTACAGAATCTTATAATGTAACTAGTATTTTAATGTACCATTATTCCTTTTCTCCCGTGTTTTATTCTCAGTGAATTGATTTTATAGAAATTTCTAAGGGAGAATCCATACATTTCTATTTCAGAGTTTAGCCATGGCCAGGATATAGTTGGACCCAATTCCACATCTCCGTGGTTAATAGAAGAATCCAGTGACCATCACAAGCATGTGGATGACCAGCCAGCCAGTCGGGAAATTGTTGATCTTGATCACCACACCGTATCGGCACTGGAAGGTAAGAACCTGTCCCCATCCTAAGTAACCTGTATGAAGCGGTGGGTTATTCCCTGTTAAATAACATTTTCCCTCACATAAGGTCTGACATATCTGATCCTGGGTACACATTAGAACGAGGTCATGAACGACGGAACGATGCCTCGTTCCATCCTTCATTACCTGCAACGGGGCTGCTTCCTATATCACAGCCGGATGATGACGCAAGCGTCCGCGGGAGCGCGCATATTGTCCATACACACTGAGCGATGCGGCCGATATGTCGTTCCGATTCGGCCGGAAACGACATATCGTGCTGCCATCGTCTCAGTGTGTACCCAGCTTAAGAGGGGAAAACATCTCCCATACTGTGACTATTTAAACTCTCTTGGTGTAGTATACTTTTGTGACTTAATACAGTTGATTGACCATCACGTTCCTTAGCAAAAACATAAAAATTTCTCTTTCATCCAATCTGGGGGACACTGGGCTGTAGATTGCGCCAATCCGGGATCATGCACAAAATTCAAACTAAACTTCTTTGAAAACTTGCTCCTCCCCCTCTACATCCCATGAGGCCGTAGGACCTATAGGAGATTAGTTTTATATATGTGCATCATGGAATGGTCATGTTTTGCTGAGCTAGATTCTTACCTTTTAATCTTGTCTACTTTTAATTTTCTAGTTGTTTGCGGAGTTCTCTGAGAAGGGGGGGCACGAAGTAGATCTCATTAGAGCGCCGCCCGTCGCAAATTGCCCCGCCATCCAGATGCGACACCCAGTGCGCTCTGTAAATGCCTGCCCAAAAGAGGGCGTGGCCTCGCAGGTCTCCCTATCGAGCGAGTCACTTATGAATACCCAATAATCGCTAAACAGAAATAATTGCTTTCCAGACTTCTATTGTGTTTCCAAAGCACAAAAGTTCTTATTGCAATAAAAAGAAAGTTACACGCTTTGATCTAATGTAATTGGCGCAAAAGACAATTAAATACAAAGGTACGGCCGGTACTTATGCCTGCGCACTGGATCCAGTAATCTGCTATCAAACCTGATATCTGTGGTCAAAAGGGCATGACTGAGTACTGGCTCAAGTACACAAGTTATGTACCTTACAGGTCACAGGTAAAACAATAGAGACTAGCAAACATGATTTAATTGGTTCATGCTCTTTGTCATTCTAGTACGAAGCAGGTAATAAGTCAGTTCATATGGTGTCATTAGGGGTATGTCCCAGCTCCTCAGAAGTTGCTTTGGGCTCTTTTTATTATCATTATTTTTGCTAAAATAAAGTGAAAAAGGGTGTTTTCACACCCTTTTCACATTATTTTAGTATCACCTATTACAGGGCAATTGGAGTAGAATTTGTAAAACTCTACTCCAACCCCTAAGTATCAATTATTTCTACTTCAGGGTCCATAGGGTCCACAGGGTTGACCTTGGGGATATAGCTGATCAGGATCCATGGGCACCACACAGTTAAGCTTTTAGCTCCCAGGATGCACTTGGGTCCGCCTCTATACCCCACCCCCGAGCCACAGGCACCCCAGTGTAAGTTGGTGCCCGGCCGGAGTCGGTCACCGCGCAGGGGGGCTGCAGGAGCAGCCCCCAGAAGCTTTTTATTTTCTAATAGATTTTATTTATTTTAGTTTCTCTATTTACTACAGACTGCAGCGAAGGGCTGTCTGTACAGGCGCCCACGCTGCCGCTCTGATCCCCGACTGGCGCCGCGACGCCAGTACTGATCTGGGGATCGCGGCGGGAGGCCAGAGTCCGTACTAGCCGGACTCTGTCTACCTCCCAGGACTGCTGCCGGAGTCGCCGGAGATTCAGGTAAGCCGCGCGCCGCTGGCTAGTGGCGGCGCGCGGAATGCCTTAAAATGCAGTCCTTTAGCCTCCGGTCCTGGGGACAGAACGGAGGCTGCTGGCAGTGGCGGCGGGCCCCCCCATAACCCGTGGGACCACTAGACCACCAGGGATAACCGGCAAGCGGGAAGCCAGCATCCCTGGGGTTAATGGCCAGCCAGGGGAGGAAGCCTTCCCTATTCAGAGGCTCCTCCCCTCAGCTCAGCGCGCTTTTCAGCCTGCATGTCTAGCGTCCCTGAGCTGCAGTTCACTCGGCCACTCCTCCTCTGAGGTCTCTGGCGGCCATTTTTTTTCTACATGTGGCAGCGCAGATCCCTCAGGGAGCATGCGGACCGGTCCCCCTGTTTACCTTTCCCCTGTTAGGACAGCGTACACAGCGCTATAGCCCTCCCAGACACTGAATCTGGGCGGTTGAGTGTAGTGTAAAGGTGCAGTAAGTATTTCTTCCTGCACGGTATGTGACTTTTGCTAGTGCTGCTGTCTGTATTTTTCTCTTATTACTGTCAGCTTATATCTATCTTTCCTTCTTCCTTAGCCCTACAGGTGTGGAGGAGGGGCTTTTCTACTAACCTCACATATATAAATCAAGTATTTGTGAGGTCTGTCACATACAGTTGTGTGCTACACAGTGCCATATTCAGGACTGTTGTTCAGCACACAGGGAAGTGCAATTCTTTTTTTCCTCTATTGCCATATATATTTTGTCTGTACATTATATTTGGTCATGTCTGAGGGTGAAGTTGAGCACTCCGGGACTCCAGTGTTGTTTTCCTGCAGGCGCTGCTCTGCGGGATTACATAGGGAAGAGGCATCTCTGGATGGCCTTTGTGACCCTGTGTCAGTTGACTCCTGGTCAATCCAGACCCCCTATGACACAGGAGCCACCATGGGCTATGTTTTCACATATGCTGGTGTCTCTGGCGGACTGCCTTACGGCTCCGTCTGCTGTCCCTACGAGGACTCTGTCCCAGCCTACCATTTCCCATTCCCAGGGTACACCGCAATTATTGCAGAGTTCCTCTTGGTCACAGACTGTGGACCCTTATTCAGGATTGCCTATCTATTTTCAGGCCACTCCTGCTACACAACAGTCTGTGGTGCCTTTCCAGGCCAATGTGGCAGCTCCTCCATCATGGGTGGACGTGCTCTCCAGTTCAGTCCAGAGTCTGGCAGCTGCATCTTCGACTTTTCAGTCGATGCTGCAGAATGACAGGTCTGCAGGGGCGTCTAAGGGTGCACATAAGTTGCATGCGGCGCAGATTTCGGACACTGAGGGGTCCTCAGATGAGGGTGAGGTCCAGGACGACTCCGATTCGTACACCTCGGCTCAGGAGGTGGAATCTCGGTCGTCTATTAATGTACAAGCTCTGGTTAGGGCGGTGCGTGCCATTCTCCTAATAGAGGATGAGGCACCTGCTCCTAAGTCGAAATTCCCTAGTTTTAAAAAGACTAAGGTGACTTCGGCGGTGTTCCCCCTGTCTGATCAATTAACGGATCATATGGCGGTGGCTTGGCAGACACCCAGTAAGAGATTTGTGCCTCAAAAGAGGTTGGCTTCCAATTATCCATTCCCGGAGGCGCATTGTAGGAAGTGGGAAGCTCCACCGGCGGTGGATTCCCACGTCACACGCCTTATTAGGAGTGCTACGCTGCCAATACCGTCAGTTTCCTCGTTAAAGGATCCCACGTACAGAAAGGTTGAGGCTTGCCTTAAGTCTATTTATTCCCTCTCGGGAGCAATTGCTCGCCCGTCCATGGCCATTTCCTGGGTGGCTAAGGCCATTGAGGGTTGGGCCAATGCCTTAGAGAACACTTTTCCTGAGGATACTCAGGAAGTCCAGAGGGCATTACTAGGACAGATTAGAGATGCGGCTTCTTATATTGGAGAAGCTTCCTTGGACGCTAGTCTGCTAACCTCTAGGGTGTCGGCTGCGGCTGTGCATGCCTGCCGCTCCTTATGGCTGAGGTCCTGGAGAGCGGACGCTGATTCAAAGAAGTACCTGGAGGCCTTACCTTTTAATGGGGAATTACTTTTTGGTCCAGACTTGGATAGGATCGTGGATAGGGAATTGGTATGAAATACCGTCGGCCGTCGGCGGTTCGATTCCCGTCAGCGGCAGCCCGACAGGAGCAGAGTGCGACGCAGCGGAAGCCCGACAGCGCTGGAAATCCCGATCGTGGATAGGTAAATATCCACTAACCTAACCCTAACCCTCCTTAGGGGTGCCTAACCCTAACTTCCCCCCCAAGTGCTTAACCCTAACCACCCCCTTCCCCGCTGCCTAAACCTAAGTCCCCCGGGGGTGCCTAACCCGAACCCTCCCTCCCCCTAGCCTAACCCTCCCGGGGGGGTGCCTAACCCTAAGTCCCCCCCGGGAGCCCTAAACCTAACCCTCCCCCCCCCCTGCGGCTGTCCGCTCGTGGCGCCCGGCATTTCACACTTGCCGGGATAAGACAGTCGGGAAGCCGGCTGCCGGTATTGAGGCAGTCGGCTTCCCGATAGCCAGTCTATCCACGGGAGGCAAAGTCCAAGTCGGCCTTCCTTCCTTCAGCTGCAGCATCTGCCAAGGTCCGGCTTTTCGGCCCTTTCGGGTTCAGAGTAAGGCAAGAGGTCAGTCTTTCCCGAGGCAAGCAGCAGTTAAATCTGCCTCCAAGTCCAAGAAACAAACTTGGAGTGCCAGGCGTTCCTCTTCCAAACAGGAAGATAAGCCTTCCGCCTGATGGGACGGGCCTCCCTCTGGGGGATCCCAGAGTGGGAGGCCGACTTCTTCAATTCGCCCAGAGCTGGTTCAATACTACCACCGATGCCTGGGTGCGAGAAGTGGTCTCCCAGGGGTACGCCCTGTCTTTTCGGCGCAGACCGCCTCACCAGTTTTTCTGCACGAGTCCTTCTCAGGACATAGCCAAGGCTATGCTGATCAGGGAAGCTATAGACTCCTTGCTGACTGCAGGGGTCATTGTACCTGTTCCACAATCTCAGCGTGGGATGGGGTACTATTCTACGCTGTTTCTGGTACAGAAACCCAATAGCTCCCATCGACCCATTCTAAATTTAAAGTCTCTGAACAGGTTTCTCAGTATTCCCAAGTTCAGAATGGAAACCTTGCGTTCCATAATTCTGGCTATGGAACCAGGGGATTACATGTTCTCCCTGGATATCCAGGACGCTTACCTCAATGTGCCGATAGCAACGTCACATCAGAGGTATCTGCGGTTCGCTCTGTTGCACCATCACTACCAGTTCCGGGCCCTGCCTTTTGGGCTCTCCACAGCGCCGAGGGTGTTCACCAAGGTGATGGCAGTTATGGCTGCCCACCTTCGGAACCAGGGGGTACGGTTGTTACCGTATCTGGACGACCTCCTATTGCTGGCAAGATCTCCGGAGGTTCTGCTGCAACATCTCCAACTGACGGTGGCTTGTCTGCAGACGCACGGGTGGTTAATAAATTGGAGGAAGTCATCCCTGATCCCATCTTAGCAGATGGTCCATCTGGGGGCCTTCCTAGACTCTCGTCAGCAGCAGATCTTTCTAACTCCAGAAAAGGTATCTTCCCTACAGTTGCGTATATGCAGTTGCCTGGATTGTGCCAGTCTTTTGGTACACTCGGCAATGAGAGTGCTGGGGTCCATGGTGTCGGCATTCGACATGGTGGAATTTGCCCAGTTTCACTCCAGGCCTCTGCAGAGGCTGATTCTAGCAAACTGGAACGGGTTGCCTCACCGGATCCGGTCCCAGACGGTGCTATCTCCGGATGTACGACAGTACCTGAATTGGTGGCTTCAAACAGCTCACCTCCTCGAGGGTCGCCCCTTTTGGATCCCGGACTGGATTCTGCTCACGACAGACGCCAGTCTTCGGGGTTGGGGGGGCGGTGACAGGCTCTTTGTCACTTCAGGGTCGTTGGACAGCGGAGGAAGCGGCTCTCCCCATCAATGTTCTGGAACTGACCCGTGTACAGGGCTCTGCAGTCGGCCGGCACCGCTCTTCGCGGAAGGGCAGTGCCAGTGCAGTCAGATAACGCCACCAAGGTGGTGTACATCAATCACCAGGGAGGAACTCGCAGCCGGGCTGCGATGGCAGAAGTGTCTCACATCCTAACTTGGGCGGAGTGCCACCTTCCAGCGATCTCGGCAGTCTTCATTCCCGGAATCCTCAATTGGGAGGCAGACTTCCTCAGCCGTTACGACGTGCATCCATGGGAATGGTCTCTTCATCCAGAGGTATTCCAGCTACTCGTGGACAAGTGTGGACTGCTGGAGGTGGACTTGATGGCCTCTCGTCACAATTACAAGTTGCCCGTGTACGGGTCAAGGACAAGGGACGACGGCGCCAGTCTGGTGGACGCTCTGTCTGTGAGATGGACGTTTCAGCTGGCATATCTGTTTCCTCCGATATCCCTTCTGCCTTGGGTCCTGCGCAAGTTCAAGCAGGACGGAGGCACTCTGGTACTGGTGGCCCCAGCGTGGCCAAGACGTCCGTGGTACTCCAACCTACAGAGTCTGTCCATCGACGTTCCGTACCTTCTTCCTCAGCGTCAGGACTTGTTGTCTCAGGGGCCCTGCCTTTACCCGGATCTGGGTCGTCTGTCTTTGACGGCGTGGCTCTTGAGACGGCAGGTCTTAAGGTCCCGGGGCTTTTCTAGTTCCGTTATTTCTACCATGCTGAGGGCACGCAAGCCTGCTTCTGCAAGGATTTACCATAGAGTGTGGCACACGTACTTTCAGTGGTGTGAGTCCAGAAACTATGATCCTCAGGTATTCAGAGTTTCAAGGATTCTGGCTTTTCTTCAGTCAGGTTTGGACTTAGGTTTACGCCTTTCCACTCTGAAGGTGCACGTGTCTGCTTTATCGGTTTCGTACCAACGTAGAATTGCTATGTTACCGGACGTACAGACTTTTTTCCAGGGTGTTCTCAGGATTCAGCCACCCTTTGTGCCTCCGGTGGCACCTTGGGATTTGGCGGTGGTTCTTCGAGTTCTGCAAGGACCTCCCTTTGAGCCTCTTGAGTCAGTTGACCTCAAATGGTTAACGCTTAAAACTGTGTTTCTCCTGGTTATTGCTTCAGCAAGGAGGGTTTCCGAGTTGGGGACACTTTCATGTAGTCCCCCCTTCTTAATTTTTTTTCTCCAGGACAGAGCAGTGCTTCGCACTCGTCCTGAGTTTTTACTTAAGGTTGTCTCTAAGTTCCATATCAATCAGGAACTGGTGGTCCCAGCCTTTCAGTCCCCTGATCTTACAGCAGGGGAGACTTCGTTGGACGTTGTCCGTGCTCTCAGAGTTTATGTTGATCGGACTGCTTCTGTTCGAAAGTCCGACTCCTTGTTTGTCCTCTTTGGTTTTCATAAGAGGGGTTGGCCTGCCAACAAACAGACTTTGGCCCGTTGGCTTTGTTCTGTTATTAGGGAGGCTTATATATGAGAGCATTTACCTGTTCCAGCCTCTGTTAAGGCTCATTCCACTCGTTCTGTGGGCCCTTCTTGGGCTGCTAGACGTGGTGCCTCAGCTGTTCAGCTGTGTAAGGCAGCCACTTGGTCTTCGGTTCAGACGTTTCTAAGATTTTATGCGTTTGACACCTTTGCCTCTCAGGATGCATCCTTCGGGTGCAGGATTCTCCTTTCTGCACAGGAGCGTCCCCGCCCTTAGTTGAACTGCTTTGGGACATCCCCAAGGTCAACCCTGTGGACCCCCTATGGACCCTGAAGTAGAAAACAAGAGATATGGTAAGAACTTACCTTTGTTATCTCTGTTTCTATGAAGTCCACAGGGCGCCCGCCCTGACGCACCTGGCTTCAAATGGGCTGTGTTGCTGGTCACCGGTGTTTCCGTCTCCCTTTTCTGTGAGTATGGTTTCTTGTGTGTTCCAGTCTTCCTTCTCTGTTTCATATTCTCCTCCGGCCTAGGCTGCTTACCAACTGAGGTACCTGTGGCTCGGGGGCGGGGTATAGAGGAGGACCCAAGTGCATCCTGGGAGCTTAACTGTGTAGTGCCCATGGATCCTGATCCAGCTATATCCCCAAGGTCAACCCTGTGGACCCTATGGACTTCGTAGAAACAGAGATAACAAAGGTAAGTTCTTACCATATCTCTTGTTTTTTAGTAAGCAGATCGCATTTCCCATAATTGTAATGGGAAATGTGATCTGCCTGGTAGTTACTAAAAATAAATAGTGAAAAAAATACCTAGGGAGGCCCTGTGATAATAACGCCACCTGGAGGTGGCGTTATCCAGGGTCTCCCCAAGTTACCGGGCTCCTACTCTGCTGTAACGGGCAGAGCAGAGCCTGGAGCCGGTCCCAGTGATCAGGTGGTCTAAACGGACCGCAAGCTGATCTCTGCTAAAAAAAAAAAAAAAAAAGTACTTGCCTGACTCCGGGGACTGGTGATCGGGGCTCCGGTGATGTTCTCCCTCCGGTCAGCTGGTCTCCCATGGTGCACTGCGGCCCGGTCATCAGGTGACTGTGTCCCAGTGCAGTATGGGATGTCAGCTGACCGGAGGCATGGAAGACATCACCGGAGCACCGATGACTGCAGGTAAGTGCTGTTGAGGGAGGGGGGTCCGCGAGGGCGGGGCTTAGCACCGGGGGTGAGGGGGGGGGTAGCAGCGGCAGTCGAAAATACAGTGACTAGTGTGCGGAGGGGATTCGCAGGGACAGAGCTTTATCGCAAGCTCTGTCCCTGCAAGGAATTTGTAGTAAATCCCTGTGATATTGCCCTCATTCGCTATGCGAATTCATTTGATAATATCACACTACAATCTGCATTACAAATGCGGTTTGTAGTAAATAGAGCCCTTTTGTGTGGTTTTCCCGCCGAACTGGTTTAACTGGCTATCAGATACTACATACAGAGATTTACATTCTATCCACTAATTCCCTATAATTCATAACTTGCGGACGCATGATGCGATCTCCTTGCCGATAGAACTGGAGAGCTGTGAATAAACAGCGATTTAGAATGGTACCAAACATGACTTGTCTACGATCTTCTATACAGCAGTTCTCAAACTGGGTCGTGACCCCAAAGTGGGTCGCGGCCATCTCAGCTTGGGGTCGCGACTCACATGGGGTCAGGTTGATGACTCCTCTGATCTCTCAGCCAGTGATCTGAGGAGAGTGAAACCAGTTGGTCTGTTATTTCAGACTCCTCGGATCACTGGCTGAGAGATCCAAGGTGTCATCAGGCAGCCCCGTCCCCACCCCAGTGCTCAGCTTCTCCTGTCCTCCTGCTCAGCAGCAGAAACTGACACACAGGAAGCAAGCAAGCATCAGCAGCAGACAAAGGGCCTGATTCAGACCCACTCGCGAGCGGCTGTCCGCTCGCAAGTGGGTGATGTTATGCACTGAGCATGTGCACGACGGAGGGAGCTCTGTCGTGCGCATGCGCCAGACGCGACGAGCGAAGGAAAGTCCTTCGCTCGTTGTGTCTGATCAAAGGGGGCGTGCTGTCGATGTTGATTGACAGCACGCCCCCTTTGGTGGGCATGCCGGGGGCGTGCCTCCCTGAGGGGGGCGTTCCCACGGGAACGCCTCCCGTCAGAAGCCGGCCCACTGACATCACTAGTGATGTCAGTGGGAGTGATTTTGGCTCTGATAGAGCCAAAATCACTCCGGAGCTTGCGGTTGAAAACCTCAACCGCAGGCTCCGGCTCGCACGACCATCGCGGCCATCAAAATGCACGCTCTTATAGGCTGTGGGTGGTGACCCACAGCTATACGAGCGTCCAGGAGGACGCTCCATTTTCATGGAGGGCGGCCCTCATTCAGAGCGTGCGCTCTGCTCAGAGCGTACGGCTCTGAATGAGGGCCAAAGTCCGGCAGATGGCTCCTCTGAGTCTGTCTGCAGTCTGTGCAGATGTTCTTAAGTAAGTGCAGCCTGGGGGGCCGCAGCTGCCAGGGTGGGGGGGACACAGAATGTGTGATTGCTGTGGAGGGGGAAGAAACATCAGCAGGGGAGCATGAGGAATGAGGGGAGTGCTGAGCACAGACCCCATGGAGCAACAAGGGAGCACATAGTGTGGGAACTTAAGGGGGGAAACAGAAAATAAATTAATTTATTAAGAACCCACTCCCTCCCCCCTGTCATCCACCACCTCCCCCCTGAAACGCAGTATGTGTACAATGCAAATATGGGTTGTGCTGGTGTGTATGTTTACACCGATAATGTGCGTTGAGCAGGTATGTATGTTTTGTATTCGCTAATGTGCGTTGTGCGTATCCGCACCCGCATGCAGTAGCATGTCGGACTCCCGCTATCAGGAGCACAATAGCGTCACTAGATATTAATTTGTAAGATTTGGACTCAGCCAATCATCCGAATTCAACACACTCCAGGGGTGTGCCCAGCTGTCCTGTCCCCCGGATTCTATGCCTTGACTGCCGGCTTCTGCTCTGTGACAGTGCTGCAGAATAATGTAATACTGCAGCACCCGGCTCCTGTCACTGCGGAGGAGCCGACATGTTGGTGTCACCCCCTCCGAGGGTGACACCCAGAGCAGCCCTCCCCACCCCCATAGTGATGCAACTGCCGTCATCCCTATGTTCCTGGCAAGGGGGTGTCACCTCCGGGTGACTGCCGCTGGACACCGCATAGCCTGTGAACTGCACGTAGTGATCCATGGGTGGAACTAACAGCGCAGCTCCGTCCTTCTCTCACTGTGTGCAGAATGTACCAAGCATCGTATTATGGATGCTTTACCTCCCGCCAATGATTGCGTGCATAGCGACGTTATTAATGCTGGAATTCACATAGAATTGCAATTAAAATCGCAAAGAACAGCACTTTCGAAAACGGTGAGTTATCCTGTGTCATGTTGCAGTCGGCCTGTCAGGGAGCCTAGATGAATTATGGCTGACACTATCTCTCCAGGCTCACCGGTTACTAAATACTTGGTGATCACCGTACAAAGCGCACTAACGCGAGTGCTGAAGTCACACGTGCGCTGAAAAGGTTTGTGGCCGCGTCAAAAGTGGTGTATCCTTAAGACGCGCCCCTTTTCCTCACTCTTTGGGGTGTGCCTAGCACTTACAGACATGCTGGGCTGCATCCAAGCTCTACACTCGCGAGACATCTTTTTACCGGCAGTGAGCGCTGCACCATAACTTTTCTCACCTGCGGGCCATTGCGGCCCATGTGAGGGGATGGCACTGGGCAAGCTATTTCTGCAGGGCGTCGTCATAAGGATGGTGCATTTTGCAGTTTTGAATTCAGGCAGGGCGTGGCTAAAACAGCCTTGCGGGAACGCTGATATTGCTGACCCTGCACGTTTTTTCCTGTTTAGCTTGGCACATATTTATTATACTTGGTACTGCCCTCATAGCCCACATTTTCTGCTCCATGCTGTCTACATGGGTACTGGTCTTATAACTTACATATTATGTCATGATACACTGCTTCCTTTGTTTAAAAACAGTAATGCCATCTAGCCTCACATGTTCTGGCCAATTATTATGTATTGTATTTTCTGTCATAGCTAAATGGGCTCAAATGTGTCTATGTTTTGGAGTACTGACCTTCCTGGTTCACGTGTTGGCATGTTACATAGATTGCATGCTGCTTTCCAGACTCGAATCATGGCACATTATACTAGAAAGATCTGGCATATAATCCATAGTAATATTATAAGAACGTTAAGTTCTAAGTTGGTGCAAAAACGACTGAACCGATTTTCATGAAAACTGCATCATTTTGTAGTGGAAACTCCTAGAAATAACCTGCACTTTTTTTCTCGTTCCGACAAGTTAAAACTGAGCAACAACAAAAACAAAATGTATTGACATGTCATTATCACCATGGACGCAAGTCTCATCGGTTGGGGCTGTGACGTTGAGTCTTTGTGTTTAGTGTCTATGGTAGTCATCGGAGGCTGCCCTGAGCTCCGCACCATCTATCTGTCTCTGTTCGGAGCCCAGTCCGTCCTAGCCGGTCGGGCGGTGCGGATTAAATCGGACAACGCCACAGCAGTGGCATACATGAATCCGGGCGCACCAAGAGTGCGGGAGCAATGGTGGAGGCACACTGCATTCTATCCTTGGCGGAAATCTTTGTTCCAGCACTGTCTGCAGTGTTCATTCCAGGCGTGGAAAATTAGGAGGCGGACTTCCGTGCACTTTGTCTTGCAAGCCGCCGTCTCTCATATTCCCTGATGATAGGGCGGTTCTCCATATGGTTCCTTTATTTCAATCGAAGGTTGTTTCTGCTTTCCACTTGAACCAGAAAATGGTCTTTCTTGTGTTTTCCCCATTAGAGAATTCACAGAACTGGGACGATTTGCCTCTGCTGGACATCATCCGGGCCCTGCGGATCTACTTGGACAGAACTTCTGCCCTCCGTCGTGCGGATTGCCTATTAGTTCTTTACGATGCTCAGAAACATGGCTGGCCGGCTACGAAGTAGACCACTGCACGTTGGATCCACTTCATCATCTCTCTGGCCTATTCTGATGTGGGGCGACCGGCACCTGCCAGGATGTCGGCTCATTCTACTGTAGTTGGGGGTGGCGACCTCCTGGGCGATGCGCCACACCATGGGGCCTTGGCTGAACAGGTCTGCCATGTAGCTACCTGGTCCTCTGTCCACATGTTTGCTCATTTTATAGGTTTCCTGTTTTTGCCTTCGGCAACGTCCACTTGGGTGCACAGTTCTCCGGTCAGGCAGCCTGAGTGTTTTTCCCCCTGGGGGGGCAGCTGTCGAGCGTCCCATGGTCCAGTGTCCACCTCCAAGGTAGACTGAGCCATCGCCTCAGATTCTACCTGGAGATATGCTTTGGCATCAACTGCTGAGGTAAAGTCCTTTGGACCTTGTTCCGTGAAGAGATGTAGCTGTGTTGGATACAGTAATGCAAATTTCCTGCCCATCTGTGCAAGTAGCGAGCAGATGGAGGTAATTTCCTTTTTTGTAGTTTTGGTGACTTCAGCTGAATGGTCCTGGAACAGGAAAAGTGGATGACCTTCCCACTGGAGAGAGCAGGTCTTCCGAGTAGCAGTACATAATAGAACTTTATAAACTTAATTAAGGCACCTGAAGATAACAGTCCGTGGTTTGGAGCCATCAGACGTACTAGGCGGGCCTATCCAATGTGCCCATTCAATTTCCCAATGCTTCAGCAATGCCGTGACCTCTAACAACGCAGGGAGATCGAATTAAAGTATTTTCCATAGAGTTGGACCTTTTGTAGGATTCAGGAAGGTCCACCAGCCGTAGACTATTACGACGGTATCTATGTTCTGGATCATCCATTTTAGCCAATAAATGGATGTAGGAAGAAGAAAGTTCTGCCACCTGTTTAAGCTCCAAGATTTCATGAAAGGTCGACCATATCTACTGCTCATTAACTGAGACCTGATGAGTGTGCAGATCAATTTCGTAACCGCAATCAGAAACTTGTTGGATTAATAGTTCCATAGTCTCTCGGATGGCCCTAACCACCTCGGCATAGGATAGCGGAGGAGGTTCAGAGGAGTGATGGGGTGGAGAAGTGGATGAGGCAATGACTGGGGGAGAGACTGAAGGTGTGGTTCAGGGTCCACTGTAGGTGAGCAGAGTAGGTTCTGTGGGAGCCCTCTTTCTGGCACTGGGTCTTAGCTGCAGTTGGGGGTGTCATAAATTTACCCATCGGAAGGATTCCTCAGGCAATAAGATGGCAAATAAAAGGAAAATCTATATAATTGGAAATAGGAGTCAAATAGCTATTAGCATGTAAGGGTAGCACAGGTCACTTGTCAAACACTCGGTCCTTTATAATATGTTAGGTAGCAAGACAAGTGAAAGGAAAAAAAATATATCTATAAAAATAGAATCTCACCAAATGTGACGCTACGTGAGGGATATTTTAAAAGCAAGCCACCAGGAACTTCCGAAAACCAAGTAAGCTGTATAACATTGGAGGCTACCTGTAGCTGCAAAGTTATATAGCAGAGGAACCCGAGTAGGCTTTAGATGTAAAATGGCCACTGTCACACCAAAGCTCCCAGCTCGAATTACACTAGCAGGTTCCCAGAGCAGACAGAGCAATGGAAACCACTGGAGCAGTGTCCAGTAAAACCTTGACCCCCGACCAGAGCTTCTCAGGAGGGGTAAGTGGGAGTGCAATGTAGCCGGGCTGCAGAGACGGTGTACAGGCCGCAGCAGCTTGTCCCAGTTGACTGTGCTAGTGGAGATCCCCGTCACCGGTCCTGGGACCAAAGTTGTTATAATGGTGGCAGCTGCGATGGAGTTTACCCGGTGGAGCTGTCTGACACAACACCAGTGCTCTAGCGCCATGCGACCACACATTAGTGCATATAATTACTCTTACAAGTTGGATGCCGCTACTGTATTGTTAATGGGTGTAGTTTAACGCAGGTATACACTATCCTTATCACTCCTAAATGGTGGTTCCCCCTCATTGTTGCATCTACAACAGGCACTTGTACTGCCATAGTCACTGCTCTGTCCACACAGCTGTGTCAAATAAAAATGCATCCCTAGGTTATATTGTATTTTTTACTAATGTATCATTGCATTTAAATAAGCTAAACCATGGAAGTAAATTTGAAAATGAACATAGGCATATACAGTAATTAACAAATTTTCTTTGTCTACTGGTAGAAGATGTTATTAACTTACTACTTTATCTCTGCCTCCAATAAGGTGATGAACTGTGCAGGATACGCAATGCCTTATTCACATGCTGCAAGACGGGCGACTCTGAGACTGCTAAACAGATCTTGCAGGATCTACTCCCCAGCCCTACTGCACAGACACCTCTTCCGAGACCTCCAGCCAAGGAGGTGTTGAGCAGACTGGTGAATGAGCGCCTGTCGTTAGAGCAACGCACACTGCTTCATGTGGCCGCATCAGCGGGACATGGAGAGATGGCATGTCTGCTGATGGATGCTGGTTGGGATCCTGCACTCAGGTAATCGGGCCGCTCCATCTCAAACAAGATTTATTTCCAATTTTAACACTCAGGTGGGCGCAGTTTAAGACTCTTAATAAAGAAAATACTACAATAGCTTTCATTTTTCAGAATAAAAACTTGTAAATCACACATAATTACTAAAAAATAACTTCTGTGGGACCATCATTTGACAAAGGGAACTTTGCTCTTTGAATTGAGGTTGCCCTGAGTCTGTAAGTGTACCAAAATGTGCCTTTAGCACTATAGAGTTGTAGATGCAGGACAAGTCCAACTCGTCCTTAGCATGGGATGTAGGTGTCAGAATCCCAGTACCGGCATCCTAACGGCAAGTATTAGGGTTAGGCAGTAGGGGGGGGGTTAGGGATAGGCTGCAGGGGGTGGTGAGGGTTATGGTTAAGCTGCAGGGGGGTGGGGGAAGGGTTAGGCTGTATTGAAGTAAAATAATTGTGAAGTCCGATCAGCTTACTTGGAGTTCCAAAGTCCAAAAGATTTATTTGCACAAAGAAATACAAAGAGTACCGCCCCTTACAATGCCCATGCGTGGTTGGCACCAACACAAGGCTTCAATTCTGAATGCACTGCCTTCCAAAGGTCACTTCAGTACAATTTAAAGGTTAACATTCAAATAGTCCTTAGGGAATAAAATCATTGGGTACATGCAGGGATCTGTGTATACTCGACGTTGGATAGGTCAGTACCTTCTCCTTTGTGTGAGTGG
The DNA here is from genome assembly GCA_031769625.1 of Taudactylus pleione. Taxonomy (NCBI): domain Eukaryota; kingdom Metazoa; phylum Chordata; class Amphibia; order Anura; family Myobatrachidae; genus Taudactylus; species Taudactylus pleione. The sequence goes on from JAUIMM010000121.1 coordinate 6,380,849, forward strand.
CTGGATCTTCATAAAGCCTGAGGCCCCCGCCGATGAGTATCCCATGCTGGATTGCCTTTGTTTTACAGTATCATGGGTCAGGGGAATATTGAGTATCAGGGGCAGCACATTACATTGCTTAACTGCAAATAAATGGATTTACAACATTACATCAATAATATTACATTTATATTTACAGCAGAGATGCAGTATTTATTATAAAGCAATACATCTCAAATGCTGATTAAAATAAGACAACATCAATATACAGTTATACAAATTCAATACAAAATAGGAAATTACACTTAATAATGAAAATAATATTTATAATAACGTACAGAAAGTGTTGTATTTTATTGTACTTCATTCAGTTTTAATATTTGACTTTGACAGCTGCTGGAGGGTTAGGGGAAGGGTTAGACAACGTAACTCCAGGTGTTGGTATTGCAAGCCAGTCGGGATTCTGGCATCGGTATTGTGACCACCGGTCATGTGTGCGCCGGCATCCTATACCCAACCCCAACCCCTTAGCACAGAAGTGGTTAGGATATACACTTTCCAAGTCGTCCAATATGAATTCTATATGATTGACTGAATTATTGTTAATGGACGTGGATGCATGTTTTCGAGACCCAGATTTCTGTACAATGCAGTATAAATATACTTTAGACAGATGTGAGTCTGAAATAGGGACTCTTTTATGTATTTTCCAGGCAGACTATGGTCTCATCTGTCTGCAAAAAATAACAGTAAATCAAAGCTATTCCACATGTTGAATGTAACCAGCAATATATTCCTGGGGTACAGTAAGATTACATTCTAATTATCTCTTCCAGGGACTCTACTGCACAAACCCCGTATTCTGTGTCTGCTGACAAACGCACCAGGAACAGCTTCCGCAAGTACCGAGAAGATAATCCCGACAAATATAACTACAGTAAATCCCAGGTGTGTCTGTAAATCTTTCTCTGTGTTCTAAAACTGATACATATAAGTATTAATATTCATTACTCTATGATTTAGTTAAAAGCACAGCATATGAAATATATCCATTTCAGTATAACCATTTGTGACTCCACACGAATACCCCCTGTAATTCCCAAATGTGCAGAAGGAAAGAATATTCAGATGCTATATATATATATGTGTGTGTGTGTGTGTGTGTGTGTGTGTATGTGTGTGTGTGTATATGTATATATATATATATATATATATATATATATATATATATATATATATATATATATAAATTTTTTTTTTTTTTTATTAATTCAATCTTTTGATTCACTGCAACAGCAAATCAAAAAAAAATTACGGATTCTGGGCCTGATTCAGCAGTGCACGCTACAGACGCCGGGCCCGTACTGCGCATGAGCGGTACGGGTCCTGCGTGATCACACACAGATTGGCAGTGATTGACAGTCCGCTGCAGTTTGTGGGTAGGGAGGGGGCGGCGACTGGCTCAGTTTCCTGAAACGGAAGCATGACGCTGCTGTTGTGGCGGTTGGCTTGCATGACCCCTTGGGTCACTTAGACGGCTGATGTTCTTGCAGATTATTCGTTGTTTCGTTGTACAACGCAGCTCGGATAAGTAATGCAGCAGGAGGTGTGATGCCTCCTGCTGCAGTACCATAATTGCAAGGACGGAATTGCGAAGCTGCTTGTGTGCTGAATCGGGCGTTCTGTCATGGAATAGGCTAGTTATGCACTCCATTATTCCGTCATGCCACATGTCCAATAAGAGCAACGATAGTATCATAATTTGGAGAATCCCTCCTCTTCCAGTCTTAAGCGATTTGATATCAAGCTCCAGTACAGACATGTTGCACCAATTTGTCAAGTGTCCTGCTGAGTCTTTCAGTTTAGAATTTTAATCATTTGTAAATATATTTCTTATTTACTTCTCTGGGAGTCCTGATCATGAGTAGATTGCAGAATAAGTGAAAGTTTCCATAGTGAAGTACTACAATACATAAAGTGCCAGATAACTGAGGTCACCTCCGGTTGGTAGTCAGTAATGTTATACATATATTTAATGGGATGCGGTCAGTATCCCGGCGCTTAGAATACCGGCGCTGGAATCCCGACCGCCGGCATCCCAAAGGTAAGTAGCGGGATTAGGGGGAGGTTAGGTTTAGGCACAGGGGAGGGAGGGTTCGGGGTAGGGAGAGGGTTAAGATACCTACCAACAGGTGTCTGTATCCTAACCCTGTCGGGATGCTGGTGTCAGGATTTTGACCACCGGGAACCCGAGTGCCGGCATCCCGTCCCCATCCCATATTTAACAATATGTGTGAACGAACTTTTTTTAAGGATTTAGTGCAATATTGTTTTCGTTTATGTTCAAACGGGAAAATCTAGTTCTGCAGTCTTTACAAGTTTCCTAAAACTTTGACATTCAAGGGTGCACTTGCCTGGTCTAGCCTTAGCTGAGTCATTGTTATCCACTGGCTTGTTGCATTTGATAGATTCTTTAGACATGGATGTGCAGGTTGCTGGTGAGCCAGGAAATCTTCTTGTAGTACTATGATTCCCAATATGATCCACAAAACGTTAGTAACCTATTTTTGGCAACAGATCCCAGGACCAGTATCTGGTGAGGTGGAGGAGCGCAGGGTTGAAAAGAAGCGAGCTCAGAGAGCACAGAGGAAGCTAAAGGAGAAGGAAGACAAAGAAGAGAGGCTAAGAAAGGAGGCAGAGGAGGATATGAAGAAGAGATTTGCAGCACTGAGCGATCGTGAGAAGGTGAAGTCTAGCTTTGGCCTCCATTATGCCAACCTGCTTAGCATGTAATATAACCATTTACTGTGTGGCGTTTAAAGTAGAGCCTTCATCTACTCGCAGTAGACGCAGCTATTTTGATGGCAGAACCAATAGTCAGGAGAAGGCAGCCTACCAATTAAAGCAAAAAAAAGTGATCAAATTAATCTGACCACCAGGCGATTTTATGCAAAGTAGCTCTTCCGCAGATAATGCTGACGTAGGATGTCTGAATCTGTTTAAGAATGGAAAGACGAAGGTATGCACAGACTAATGAAGTGTATGACTCTAGAAATAATGGGAAACGTGGAATGATTGTTGGCACAGTGTGAGCATTCGCAAAACTACTACACTGGTGAACTGTTCGAGAGCGGCAGTTTTTAAAGTGTACACACAATGGATCATCAGACAAAAATTGGGTGTGAGCGCAAGGTCTGTGGTCGTAAATGGTTCCTAGATGCTCGAGTGGAATGGAGAATGGGCAGACTTGTTTAGTCCCACAGATGGGCAATAGTGCATTAAATTAAAGATATAATCTAAATCGTGGACCAATTCAGATGTCCTCTCAAGTACAGTATGCCGCACATTACATTGTATGGGCTATAGAAGCATAAGGTCTGTCTGTACACCATTGCCATCTGCTGCAAACTGGGAAACTCCTCCAGTTTCTCTGGAACACAGGAATTGGACAGTAAATGATTGAAAATGTGATTAGTCAGACCTAGGTCCGTAGAGAGCCGGTCTGGGGCCATGGCCTAATCACAGGCAGCGTGGTAACGCCCCCTTTAGGAAAAAAAAAATATAAAAGAAAATAATTGCAGCTCTGGAGAGGAGAGGCAAATCCCACCCACAAGCAGAGGGGATTGCTGCTCCCTGGCCACACTGCAGCTCAGCACATAGCAGTGTTTGCTTGGCTGGGGATAGAGGCTACTGACAGGTAAGATTGAGGTGGGTGGACCCAGGCCCCTCCAACAAGACCGGGCAATTTGAAGCCACCCCCCCTGAACAGACCCCATTTTCAGCCCTCTGGATCCCGGTGTTCAGAATCCTGTCAGTCGGTATTCTAACCCTTCCTCCCCGTGCCTGACCCTAACCTTCCCCCCCCCCCCTCTCCCTAGTGCCTAAACCTAACGTCCCCCTCCCCGTACCCTAACACTAACCCTCTCCTTAACCTCGCTACTTACCGTCGGGATGCCGGTGTCTGGATTCTGACAGGCGTCGGGATTCTGGCGCCGGCATCCCGACAGTCAGGATTTTATCCGGATATGAAGACAACAGCACAAAAGCATGGATCCTTCTTGTATCATCACAACTCTTAAGTCTTACAGAGGCAATGCTATGGAAATGCAATTTCCTGGCCAATATTCCCCATGAAAAATACTGACAGTTAGTGGAAACCATACCTAGAAAAAAAATCAGGCTGCATTAAGAGCAAAATGTGGCCCAATACAATACTAACCCGGTGGACTTAATAATTTGGCTACTCAATGATAAAAAGAAATAAGAGAATACACTAATTTGTATTTCTTAATTTCACTTTCCCAAACCATTTCAGTGATCTCTGGGACTGATTCAGTACGAATTGCATTTGCGTTCGCAACTATGATTTTTTTTTTTTTTTTTTTTTTCTTTACGGAACGCAGCTGCAAAAATGCTAATGCTTTCCAAAGCACAGCCGGCATAAAGACGCCCACTGCTGCTTTCTCACATCCACCCAATGTCGCTCTTCTGCGTAAACGTGAGTACAATCTACGCACATCACACAGGTACGCAGCATTTACACCAAGGTTGACCAGCTGCAGACACTGCAAGTCTCCTCACACGCAGAGGGGCTCTCAAGCTGCGTATGCGATTGCAGTTGTTATATATGCACAACCATGACAGCGTTCAAACGGAAAGGGACGCATGCGTTTTTCCGACCACTCCCTGTCACCACCCCCCAAATGCGCTCAGCCTGTGACTCTCTGCGATGGATTCCTCTGTGCGTACGTAATCGCGGTGCCATCGTGGCACAGTGCGGCTTATACACATGCGCAATGGCTAACAATCGCTCAATCTGCGTACTTGGCTGCATTTGCGATCGCTGCTATATCAGGCCCTCTATCCCTTTTATCTACCAGTCATGGCTCCAGTCTGTATTGTGCTTTTATCTTTGTTTCTCATCCTTTTCAGAGAGCTCTGGCTGCGGAGCGTAGACTAGCTGCTCAGCTCAACCCCAAAGAGACAGCGGGAAGTAATATCAGGTAACCAGATCGTCTGCCAGAGAATGGACAACACAAACTCATCTAATGTGAAGCTGCTTGTGGAGAGGAGTGCTCATATTCTTTATTGTTCTCCTTAATGTTTGTACTCTTATATAGAAGGATGCTGGCTTCATATTGAATGGTACTAACCTCATATAGCGTGGTGTCTGTTTTATATAAAGCCTAGATTCCTAGTGCCACTCATTGCCTACCCCTGACCTATAGCCCCACTTGGCGCTCTCTGTAGCAGGGGCCATCTGCCAGTGTCTCACTGAAAGCCTTAGAGCCATGTGCAGGATCTTCCTGGCTATAAATAGAGCCAAGTAGCCTATTTGTTGTTGTTCTTATTATCCATAAGTTATATGGCGCCACAAGGGTTCTGCAGCACCTTACACAGTACATGATAAATGAGCGAACAATAAAACATAGATTGTGGCTACAGGTGAGCGCCTCTACCCTTCTAAATACAGCTAATAGTAGTGGGTGGTTGGTCCTAATGGAAGTACTGTTCTAAGGAATGGAAATTGTAAGGCTGTGACCATGGCTCTCTTACTACCTTAGCTAAATTCATATTTAAAGGTGGAAAATTAATTTATGGATTAGTGTGAATGCTGCTGCTTTTTAACTTGCAGAGGCACAGTCCTAGTATCCTGCTGGCCTTGTATTAATCTGTAATTTTACTTTGGTTTGTAGACGCTGCTGGTTTTGCGGGGAGTCTCTCTTGGGAAAAGTTCCATTTGAATACCTTGATTTCTCCTTCTGCTCCACTCGCTGCCTACAGGAACATCGACAGAGCCAGAGTCGCAAATCTCTGAAATAAGAACGTGTAGTGTAACAAAATATGGCTTCACATGGTCTGTGAAATTCAATACTGCAGCTAGTCCGTGCTGGAGCTGTTACCGCCAGTCAGCACAGCAGGCATAAGAATGATGGGAACATAGATCAGAGATCCAGTAATAATCTTCCTTATGAAGGATCACCAGCTGCGTCATTGCTGAACCTGATTGCGAACACACTAAATATTTTAAGGCTATTGTCGATACCAACAATTTAAACTACGGTGTATCTTAGTAAACTAGATGACACTGGGGCTGATTCAGCATTGCAAGCAGATTCACGATTATTGGGAATCTACGGGTGCAGGACCCATTCTGCAAGTGTGCAGAATGGGTCCTGCGTAGTCGCACGCAGCCCCTTCAATGCCTCTGCCTGATTGACAAGCAGGGGCATTTAAAGAGTGGTGTGCGGGGGCGGAACGGTGTTCCCGGAAACGGGAGTGTGTCTGTCCCGGTTTCTGAGAGCGGCAAGGCCAGGGACTGCGTTGACGGACGCAGTGTCCTGGCCTCGCAAGCCAGCCAGCCTGAGTAAGCTGAAGCTTACTCAACTGGCTTGGTGCCCAGCACCGCCAACAATTGCAACCATCGACAATCGCGGTTGTCATCCCAGCCTGCAACCCCGTTGCAGTGCTGGAATCGCAAATGCAGCAGGGGGTGTCATACACCTCCTGCTGCATTTGCATATTAGCAAGGACGGAATTGCAGAGCTGCCTGCTTGCAGCTTTGCAATTCCGATCGATACTAAATCACCCCCACTGTGCAATTGTGAATGTGCAATCAGCAGGTGTTAGGAATATTGTGCAATTTGATTAAGCTGGCTACACACTTGTCAATATATTGATCGATGAATGATATATGCGAGTGCATCGGCGGGGTGTGTATACCCGATATGCCTGGGAATTACGTCGTTCACATATATCAGGTCGACCCTGCAGCACAGCCAATGCTGATATATCTTACTGCAAGGAACACTGACCTCACAACTGGGTGTGCAAATTTAAATGTCCACCCAGTCATGTCCGGCCAGGCATATTGAGTGGCCAACTGATTAGTGTGAATAGCTCACAAATCGGTCCGCTGACTGTCATTGTGTGTGCCCAGCATTCGCTTGATCCCTGTGCAGCCAGATCTCTAAGATTGGGGGAGGGGGAATGCACACCTGGGTTTTAATTGGTTACAAACCTCATTCAGTACTAGTGTTAAATACTAGATTATAAGGTGTGTGGGAAATCTGTGCAGTTGTAAGGAATATTTATTGTATGTGTCATGTCTCTGGCCAGTGTCGGAAATTATTAGGTTATGGTTTACCACAAAATAGTTTTCTACCCAGTAAACATCTCAGTGCCAGACCATGTGTTTCAGCTTTATCACCATGTCATGAAATACACAATACCAAATTTCCCTTCAGCTTTCTGGCTGCTGTCACATTGTGGGGGTGTGTGAGAAAAAAATATGCAATGTGGTTTATCATGTACAAGTGAGCTGACCTACACCATTTTCAAAAGTGCACCCCAGGTAAATAGTGTGTGCACAAACATGCTGGAAATGTGTACATTGTCCCTTTTAGTCTCTTTATTACAATTTGTTGTTTTGTATTTTACTGCACTACAGCTCAGACAAAGTGATGTACATTAGAACACTTTTTAAACTCTCAAATACCAGTGTAATAAATGCGCCTTCCTATAGAAATAGCATCTGTTGGGTGTAAATCTGTTCAAGTGGTGGAAAAAAGAGGACTTTTGTATTCAGTTAAATAATTTTCTTTAAATACATTGGGGGGATACTGGGATTTTCTTCTTCTGGGTCCATAGGGATCCACAGGGATACCATGGGAATATTATGGTTGGAAGACCAGGCACCAAACAGTTAAAGCTTCTGATCCCAGAATGCCCCGGGTCCTTTCCCATATATACCCTGCCCCTAGCCATAGGACTTCACTTTAGTTGTTCGTTTGGTGCGGCAGGATCAAGACGCACCCTTTTGTAACGGGACTGCTCTGGCAGTCCTAAGCTTTTATTTCTACTTCAGGGTCCATAGGGGGTCCACAGGGTTGACCTTGGGGTATAGGTTGGGAACCAAATCCAGGCACCACGCAGTTAAAGCTTTTAGCTCCCAGGATGCACTTGGGTCCACTCTCCCTATAACCCCGCCCCCCAGCCAGAGGCACCTCAGTTTAAGTTGGTGCCCGGCCGGAGTCGGGTCACCGTTACTGCAGGGGGGCTGCTTAGCAGCCCCTAAGCTTAAAAGAGTTTTATTTTATTATTTTTTTTACTACTCTTCAGAGCGGCAGCATCAGACTGTCCAATGGACGTCTGAGCTGCCGCTCCTACACCCCGCCGGCGCTGCGACGCCAGTACAGATCTGGGGATCGCAGCGGGACCCCAGAGTCTGTACTAGCCGGGCTCTGGAGGAATCCCTGGGCTGCTGCCGGATCGACGGGGACAGGTAAGTCGCGTGGTCACCGCTTGCGGTGACCCGCGTGTACATGCAGCCTTATGCCTCCGGTCTCTGGGGACAGACCGGAGGCGCTAGCGGTGGCGGCGGGCTCCCCCTCCATGGAGGCATACCCCGCGTGTCCACAGCCCACCAGGGATTATAGCGGCAGCGGGAGCCGGCATCCCGGGGGGTTAATTGCTAGCCAGGGGAGGAAGCCTTCCCTGTCTAGCGGCTCCTCCCCTCAGCTCAGCGCGCCTTTCAATAATACAGTCTGGCGTCGCTGAGCTGCTTCCTCCGCGGGCCACGCTTCTTCTGAGGTCTCCAGCGGCCATTTTCTCTCTGTGGTGCTGCAGAACTCTTAGGATGTCAGTGAGCCCAGTCCCCCTGCGTACCTGGCCATTTTGGGTGAGTGTACACAGCGCTATAGCCTTCCCAGACACTGAATCTGGGCAGTTGAATGTAGCGACATTGTGCAGTATTTTATATGTCATGCTTATGTATGTATATATATTTTTCTGCATTGTATGTGACTTATGCTAGTGCTGACTGTCTGCTTTTTCTCTCACCTGTCAGTGTATATCTATCCCTTTTCTTTATCTGCCCTAATACAGGTGTACCTGGGGTGGTTCTGAGACCTCACATATATATATTTGTTAATATCTGTGAGGTTTGTCACATACTGTTGCGTGCTGCACGTTGCCATATTTTAGATGGAACTGTGAGTTGCGTACGCTGATAATGGGTTCCTGCAGCTAATCTTAGCGTCAGTCAGGACCGGTATGGCGCTGCTTAATATTTCCGTCAAGATAGTCAGATATATCTGACCAGGAGATTGCACACGATACTGCACCCATTATTGCTATCCTGCAAGTCATAGCCTGCAGGAATTAGTGCGGAGGATGTTAACTCAGAAAGGTTTACGTATGCGGCACCATCTGGTGCCGGGCCCCTTGCACGACCCCCTTAAAGGGCGTTGTTTCTCAGGATCCTCTCCTTTGAGGATCGCCGGGCGGGCCCCATTGTCGTCACTCGCTGGGAGTTACTTCACCATACTGCCCTTTTGAACTCGGGGTATCTCGCAATTTCTTGCAATTTACCCCTGTGTCACAGACTATCGCTCCCTGCCGGGGTTTTTCACAGTACATGAATTACCTCCGATACCACATCGGTCTGTCATTCCCCTTGCAGGGATTACCACAACGGCCACCCTGGTGGATGTCGTTTTATACGAAATACTAATTGGCGTGATATACGCCCTGTGGTTACTGACCAGTGGCTCTGCCGTGAACTGGATGGTATATTCGGCTCTTTCCCTCTCACATGGGGGGGAGCCGATCTCAAGTATTATTATCCCTGCTTTGGGGCTGGTAGCCAGGCTCATTCTGGATATAGAGAATGTCGATCCTGCACCAGTATCATACATCTCCCGTTTTCTGCCCAGCGGGTGGATCTCATAGCGGGAGTCTGGCTGTCCCCAGATACGAGGAGTCACAAAGGCCTCCTGTTTCCCATTCCCTGAGGGTCCTCACAAGTAATGGAAATCCCCTTCTGGGATGGATTTGTATGTTAATCATCGGGTTACGGGCATTAATACGCCTCCCATCCCGGCCTGGACGAATTTTACGGATCCGTAGGTGGTAACTTTGCCTGAAATCAATGTACTCAAGTTTTTCAGGGCCTGTTGCCCGTCCTACCATGGCCATCGCATGGTGATGCTTTTGTGACGTTTTTCCCCTCCAACACGTCTGAGGTTCAAATATCTTTTTGCCGCTCACAAAATATGCAGTGGTCATATGTGGGATTACCTCATGGGATGCCGGTCTTCTAACTTTCAGGGTTTCGGCGGCGTCTGTATCCGCCGCAGTACCCTATGGCTGCGTTATGGGAAAGCAGAGGTGCACACTCCTTCCAGGGGGAAGTTCTTGTTTGGTCCTGACCTTGACAAGATCGTTGCATCATTGGCAGTATCACTAATGGGGAGATACCGTCTTTAGCTACTCCCACTACATTCGGACTAACTCTGTTAAGTCTTTTTGTCCTCAGGGTCAGCCTAAAGGCCTGTTTTTTCCTAGGCTGTCGGCCTCCACGGGGGCCACCGTATCCAGTACCGAGCAGTCCTGGACTTCTGGACGACCCTGTTTCTACACCTGAGGATATACCCTCAGCCTGACGGGACAGGTCTACATCTGGGGAATTTCCAGAGTGAGGTACTGATTCTCAACGGCCTCTCATTGCTCATGCAGCCTCCTCACAGGCATTGTTACACGGGCCCTTCTTCAGAACTGATCAGGGCCTTACAATCCCAGAAAGCTATACAGTCTTTGTGGTAAGCAGAGCTATTTCGGCCAACCTCACTATCTCAGTGAGGGACTGGTTGTTCTACTTTCTTTTTGGGGCGGTGACCGACTGGTCCTCCTTCGCCTATACTCTGTCTCAAATCCCTGAATCAGATTCCAACGGTGCCTTGACTCAGGTGGAATCGTCCATGCTCCATCATCCGATGTTTGGAACCTGGGGATTTTATGGTATATCCGAGTATTCAGGATACGTACCTACGGGTACATACAGAGCCCTCTCATCAGCATGGGTTCAGGTTTGCTGTGCCACAGCAACACTTGTAAGTTTCGGGCTCTGCCTTTTGGGGCTGTCCTCAACTCCACCGGGGTTTACCAGCTTTATGGATTTTCTGACAGTTCACCTGTTCAGTGTATCCGAATGCTCCTTTCTCTGGACGGTCTCCTACTTTTAGCAGGATCACCAAGGTACTTTACCGCCAGGTCAGGATAACCGGGGCTTCTTCTCGTCACAGAAAAGTCCTCCCTGCATCCCTCACAGGGTTTTCTTCATCTGGGAGCACTGCTGGATTCTCAGAATCTGAGAATTTTTCTGGCGTAAGACAAGATCTCCACTCTTCAACTTCGAGTGTGCGGATATCTACGCAGTCGACATATGTCATTACTCTTTGTGATGCGCGGTCTATCAGAGTGTCTACCTTTTGGTAGGGTGGAATGTGCTCAGTTCCATTCCAGGCCTTGCCATAATTGACTCCCCTCCAGATGGATCGAGTTTTTTCCATCGGATCGCTGTTCGAACCATGATACTTTCTACGGAGGCGAGTTGGTCTCTGTCCGGGTGGCTATGGCCATCTCGTCCAGGGTGTTCTTTGCTAAAGACAGTGTCTGGTCCGCATTCATTTCGGGGCAGTTGGACGTCTGTCGCTTCTGCCCTGCCACTTAACTTGTTGATACTTTAAGCTGTCTTGGACTTTCACTCTGGCCTAACCCATTTGTCACGGTTAACCTGAATAGGTTCAGTCCGACAGTGTCACAACAGTGGCTTCCATCTAGGCAACACTGGTAGTTGGGTGGCAATGTTAGGAATGTCACCCATTCTGACATAGTCCAAGGGTCTTCTCCTGGCCAACTCTGCGGTGTTTATTCCCGGAGCTCTCCATTGGGAAGCGGGCTTCCTCAGCCGTCACGGCGTGCATCCCGGGGACTAGTCTCTTCTCCAAGAGAGGTTTCAACTCCTGGTGAGCAGAGGGGGCCTCCCTGAGGGGATTGATCCCCATGGCCTTCTGACTCGATCACACATTACCGGTGTTACAGTCCAGCTCTAGGAGTACTGAAGCTACCTTCAGTGACTCTTTGTCAGTGAAGTGGTCCTTCCACTTTGTGTACCTGTGTCCTCCGGTCTCCCTTCTTCCTCGAGGTCTTCGGAAGTTTAATTCGAGACGGAGGGGCTTTCCTTCTGGGGGCTCCAGGTCGTCCCAGACATCACTGGTACTAAGATTTTCGGAGTCTCCTCCTCGATGCTCCGTTCCTACTGCTTCACTATCTGGACCTGTTGTCTCAGGGTCCTTGTTTTTCCCTGGATCTGGATCGCTTGTCTTTAACTGCGCCCCTACTGTGGTCCTCGGGCTTCCCTGGCTCTGTCTTCATTGAGATGTTTAGAGCAGATAGGCCAGACTTTGCTGGGATCTGCCACGGACTGTGGCATACATAATTCTTATGGTATCGTACCTGTCGATACGATCCTCCGGTGTCCAGGATTTCCAGATATTCTGGCATTCCTTCCAGCTGGCTTGGGTTTCACCCTTGGCCTGGCCTTCCTGACAGTGCGGATCTCTACACTGTCGGTATGGTTAAGATATGGAATTGCTCCGCTCTGATATCCAGTTCATCCTTTGGAGTGTTTTCTGGATTATGTCTCCACTTGTCCTCCCTAGGGACTCCTGGGGAGTTAGTAGTGGTTCTTTGTTCCCTCCGGGGACAGTCAATGGAACCGCTGGTTGTGATAGCCATTACATGGTCTATTGTTTAAGCTCTCTCTCTCTCTCTCAGGGTGTTTAAATCAACCAGGAGAGTGTCTGAATGGGGAGCGTTCTCATGTGGCTCCCTCTTCTGGAGGGCATCATGTCAGGGTGTGAGTTGCTCTCGCCCTGTGTTTCTTCTTAAAGTGGTTTTTAGGTTCCATATTATTCTGGAACTTATGGTATGGCCATTCAGTTCCCAGTCCTCTCGGCTGTTGTGGCCTCATGGACTGTGGTCCGGCCTCTTTGGCTTTATGTGATCCGTTCAAGTTCCTTATGGTAAGCGGACTCCTTATTGGTGGTCTGCGGTTTCTGGTTTTAACAGGAAACGATGGCCGGCCTATAATGAAATGTTGACTGGATGGCCTCGTATGTCTTCCTCAGGGGCCTACCCATGGGTGGGCATTTCTGTCGTTGAGGCTTGTTTTTTTTCTCGGGCCGTGTAACCCTCGTGGGCGGCTCGTCGTGGCGCCTCGGCTGTTTTGCCTTACTAGGTGTCCACGTGGTCTTCTGTCCATACCTTTTTAAGGTTCTAGGCATTGGTTTCCTTTGCCTCTCAGGATGCTTCCTTTTTGGCGAGGGATTCTCTTCTCAGCACAGGAGCGTCCCCACCCTTGGTTGAACTGCTTTGGGACATCCCCAAGGTCAACCCTGTGGACCCCCTATGGACCCTGAAGTAGAAAACAAGAGATATGGTAAGAACTTACCTTTGTTATCTCTGTTTCTACGAAGTCCATAGGGTCCACAGGGCGCCCGCCCTGACGCACCTGGCTTCATATGGGCTGTGTTACTGGTCACCGGCTTCCCGTCTCCTTTTCTGTGAGTATGGTTCTAGAGTGTTCCAGTTTTCTCTCTCTTTTTCTCTCCTCCTCCGGCCTTTGGCTACTTACAATCTGAGGTGCCTCTGGCTGGGGGGCGGGGTTATAGGGAGAGTGGACCCAAGTGCATCCTGGGAGCTAAAAGCTTTAACTGCGTGGTGCCCGGATTTGGTTCCCAACCTATGCCCCAAGGTCAACCCTGTGGACCCTATGGACTTCGTAGAAACAGAGATAACAAAGGTAAGTTCTTACCATATCTCTTGTTTTTCTTATGCTTGAGTCAGCAGTACTCAGCATCTGTACTCGGACGCAGATAATGCGACTCAATCTACCTTCACCAGGGCCGCAACATCAGTAATTGTGCTGGTGATTTCGGTGGGTCGTGGCTGAGCTTAGCTAGCAGCAATGCTGCGACTTGGACTGCACCAGACGTTAGGAGATGTCAGGTAAGGCGATTCCTCGCTTACGAGGAATGCGCGCGACAGTCCTTGCTTTTGGTGTCGGACGCATTAGAAGCTGCTGCTGTCAGGGCCCGGAATTGTCCGTGTCCTCACTACACCAGTCTGGCCCACAGATAAAAAGATTGAAGCTTTTCTTAAAGCAATATTTTTGTCATCTGGAGCGGTTACTTGTCCATCTATGGCTGGGGCCTGGGTAGCCAAAGCTGTTGAAGAACGGATAAGGGCATTGGAGGATTCGCTAGCAAAGAACAGATGTCAAACATCTCCCACATACGTGAAGCAGCTTCCTATCTGGGCGGGGCTACAGTGGATGTTGGAATTTTAGCTTCTAGGGCATCAGCAGCATAAAGTGGCACGCAGGGCCCTTTGGTTAAGATCTTGGAAAGCTGATACAGGATCAAAGAGGGTGCTGGAAGTCTTACCTTTCTATGGAAAGGTACTTTTTGTAGCAGAGTTGGATAATATAATCAGTACTCTGGCGGCTTCAAAATCTGCAGGTCTGCCATCTAAGTCAAAAACTAGATCTAGGCAGGTTTCTTTTCAGTCCTTCCATCAGGGACGAGCAAAGGAACAGCCTTCCTCTAGGCCAACTAGTTTCCGCAAGTCTAAGTGACAAACTAAGGGATCTGCCCGGCGAGACGTCCAGCTTCTAAGCCAGACAAGGCCTCGGCCTGATGGAGCGGGCCTCCTCCTGGGGGATCCCAGGGTGGGATGCCGTCTTCTTCAGTTTGCAGACTATTTGGCATCAGACAACCACAGATGCCTGGGTCTGAGAAGTGGTCTCTCAGGGGTATGTCCTCACTTTCAGGAGACATCCCCACCAGAAGTTTTTTTGCACAAATCTTTCATCAGATGTGGTCAAGGCCTTGGCCCTTCAGGAAGCCATTCACTCACTGCTGCAGGCGGGGGTAATAATCCCAGTTCCTGTGTCTCAACAGGGAAAGGGTTATTATTCCAAACTGGTTCAGAAACCGAATGGGCATTATCGTCCTATACTAAATCTAACACTCAACAGGTTTATCCATGTACCCAAGTTTCATATGGAAACTCTCTGGTCAATTGTTTTGGCAATGGAGCTGGGGGATTACATGGTTTCCCTGGACATTCAGGATGCACATCTGCATGTTCCTATTATACCATCCCACCAACAATTCTTACGGTTTGCTGTCCTTCAGCAACATTACCAATTTCAGGCTCTAACCTTTTAACCTTTGGCCTATCCATGGCTCCCCGGGTGTTTACCAAAATAATGGCAGTCATGACGGCCTGTCTCAGGCGTCAGGGAGTCAGAACTCTGCCATATCTGGACGACCTTCTGATATTGGCACAGACTCCGATTATGTTACAAAACCATCTTCAAATGACCATAGCCTGCCTACAAGGGCACGGCTGGATAATCAATTGGAAGAAATAGTCACTTTCTCCAACACAGCAGATGGTACATCTGGGAGCATTTCTGGATTCTCGGGCAAGAGTGTTTCTGCCAGAGGACAAGATTGCGGATCTATCAATGCGAATATGCAAGCTGCTACACAAGAGAAGGGTATCCATTATGTTAGCAATGCAGATCCTGGGATCAATGGTATCCACCTTCAACATGGTGGGGTATGCTCCGTTCCATTCCAGGCCTCTACAAAGATTGATTCTCTCCAAGTGGAACAAACCGCATCATCTTATAAAGTCTCAGAGGATCCTTCTCACTCCAGAGGTTCGTTACTCCCTCCGGTGGTGGCTGAGAAAGGATCATATAAACAAAGGACATCTGTTCTGGATTCCAAATTGGGTGCTTCTCACCATGGACGCCAGCCTTCACGGAGGGGGGGCAGTGACAGGTCACCACACCTTTCAGGGAAGATGGACAAATCAAGAAAGTCATCTCTCCAATAAACAAACATTCTGGAACTAAGAGCAGTATACAGAGCTCTTGTTATGGCACAGGACCTGCTGCAGGGCAGGCTGGTTAAGATCCAGTCCTACAATGCGACTACAGTGGCCTACCTCAATCATCAGGGAGGCACAAGAAGTTCTGCAGCCATGAAGGAAGTAACAAAGGTTCTGATTTGGGCAGAACATCATTTTCTGGCTGTCTCGGCAATATTCATACCAGGAGTACTCAATTGGGAAGCAGACTTCCTAAGTCGCCAGGACATACATGCCGGAGAGTGGTCTTTCCATCCGGGAGTGTTTCAGCTCCTGGTAAACTAATGGGGTCTACCAGAGAGAGATCTCATGGCATCACGCCACAACCACAAGGTCCTTCGTGGACGCACAGGCAGTGAGATGGGATTTCAAGTTGGCGTATCTCTTTCCTCCGATATCTCTACTCCCCAGAGTTCTCAGAATGTTCAAGCAGGAAGGTGGAATTAATGAAAATAATTTATCCTAGTCCTCTAACTATGGTAAGGATGTGTTCGCTCATGTATGAACAGACGACCAGGTGCCAATCCTACATAGCTGCTGAGCCAAAGACAAATGGAAGTAATCAAACTAGCAATATATTACTACTTGAAGGCTATTCAATCCATTTTCATAGAGGGGGGAAAAAAAAGATAATTGGTCTAAGTCAGTCTGAAGCTGGAATCACAATATACTGATTTCTATTAAATTTGATCTCCTGATTTTACATAAAAAGTTATGCCTGCAAGACATCTGGAACTCTCCTAGTTAATGAAATAGCCAAAAGAAAATCAGTCTTAAGCTGCATACACACACAACGATTTTGTTACCAACGATTTTATGAACGATTTTCTGTCAGATTTTTTAAAGTGTAATGAACGATTTTTTTGAACTACAAATGATTTTTGTAA